>OX411771.1:4829793-6029793 GCA_948252455.1 Acleris cristana | reverse complement strand
GTATGGCCACAAGTGCATTAAGAGGCTTTAGAGGATAGTTTTCCTTATTTTTTTGAGTTAAGGTGGTAAATTAAACCCAAATAACAAAAAAATGAAAAAAATGAAAAAAATTGAGATGAAGCCGAATAGCAGCCACTAGGCGAATATGTCTGGGTCTCACGGAAGTTTTATGTTTAAAATTTATGCTCTCTTTTTAGACGAAAAACGATTGGTAAGTAACTATAGGTACCTTGTTAGAAAACAATTTGTGACGGATGATCATCCAGTTCACAGAAACGTAAATGGAATTCAGCGAGTGCACCCGTCTGTCATTACAGATCGGATTACATGGCAAGCTAGAAAGATTTGTCTCCGTAAAGTACATATTTCCATGAAATGAATTCGTAATCTATATACAATGTGTTTTTTTGGTCAGCAACTTTCACAATAGGGGTTACTACATTCATGATTCTGAGCTCAATAAAATAATAATTATGAAATTTCGAAAGTATGTCCTCACTACTTTACAAATCATGGTCTCTCGTTTCTGTAGCTACGAAGGAGGTAGGCCGCTTATCGTCACGATTGTTATTTTTTGATACTACCCTCACAAAACTATGCGCAAGCGATGTCAGTTCCGTGTTTGTTTCGAAGCGAGTGCTTATTAAGTGAATTATTAAATCATTTAATTGATAAAAAAATGGCTTGGCAAGAAAATTTACTTCTTGACAATCGGGACATGTTTGATGTTGTAAACATTTTCTTTGTGAGTGGTCAAAACATTGCTGATACCGTTGGAATTTGGACTGGACGATTTCCTAATCGGCATGCTATTACGTGCTACACTGTAAGGTCTATCGCTAGCAACCTTTACTGGTGGGGCAAGAAAGAGGCCAAAGTGGGCTTGCAGTGGATGTTAAGCAGGCTTTTCTCGATTACTTCGAAGAACATCCACGGGCGAGTACTCTCTTTATCTTAAGCAGTTTAAAAACTAATTTGCGAAGCACAGTGGGCTGGATGGCTCGAAAAGAGGACATTCGCACTTTTTTCAGAAAATCATTTTTTGAAAAATGCTATCCGATAGAGAATTATATAAGGAACAATAAATGTGGTATACATTTTTTCGAAATAAGGCATATTGACAGCAGAAAAAAATTAAGTCTGTTTTTTTTGTATGGGACCCAAAAACAGGTATCTTGTTTCTCAGAAACTATTAGAGGTCCCGTCTTCTACCTTTCAAGACTTTGTTTTTCTACTTTTATAGAGTAGGAAACAATAAGCAGATTTTTTATACAGGTGCTGGTTTTTTTGTAGTTCAGTAAAAAGTCCACACATTTTCGATTTTTTCGTTTGTCTTTTTTGGGATTCCACATTATTTTTCGATAGTTTAATTCTATAATAATAATAAAAAGATGAAGAAGATCTAAGGACACGACTAACTAAGAAAGCTAAAAATTTCTCACCCGAAGCTTTAGAATTACTAATTATAGAAAATAATACGAGCGTCGACGATGAATGTAATCTTTTTGAAATGTTAGAAAGTACCAATGAATAATTTTTTCACTATAGTAATTTTGTGTAATTAGGTATATGTCATTTTTTAAGAAATGTTTTGTATCGTTATTATTATACCATAACCATATCACTTTTTGTTGTTTATTGTTTATTTTAAGTGACATGTGTCTATTGTTAAACATTAGATTACTTATTTACTTTTTAGTTGTATGAAAAATTAAAAAATATACTTTGGATTTTTTTTTAAACTTAATAAACGTTACATCTATTATGACATGTGTTATTATCATTTTTACTTTTAACTATCGAAATATAATGTAAAATCCCAAAAAAGACAAACGAAAAAATCGAAAATGTGTTTTTACTGGACTAAAAAAAAACCAGCACCTGTATAAAAAATCTGCTTTTCGTTTCCTACTCTATAAAAGTAGAAAAACAAAGTCTTGAAAGGTAGAAGACGGGACCTCTAATAGTTTCTGAGAAACAAGATACCTATTTTTGGGTCCCATACAAAAACAATAGACTTTATATTTTTCCGCTGTCAATATGCCTTATTTCGAAAAAATGTGTACCACATTTATTGTTCCTTATATAATTCTCTATCGGATAGCATTTTTCAAACAATGATTTTCTGAAAAAAGTGCGAATGTCCTCTTTTCGAGCCATCCAGCCCACTGTGCGACGACGAGCTACATTGTGCATCTTGGAAGGCGGCAGTCATTCGAACATTTATTAAAACTGACCTAATGTAAAAATGTCAATTTTGTAAATTTTTAACAATCGTTGTACAAAGCTGATTCCCCTTTTTAAATACGCCACGGACAACTCTTGCGGTTTTGTAATCCATACCCTTATTCTGTAGTTAAATGCTATTTCAGAACGGTTTTTACAAAAATAATCTATTTTTTTTAACCTAAACCGTGTTTGTAATCTTTGACCGTCCTAAGCCTGTAACAAGTATGAAGGGAAAGATGAATCATAACATTGTGCACGGTGATTACGTCATTAAAGTCTTCGGCAAACACGTCGCACGGTAACCACAATTAAGTGAAATAATGGGAAAAATTTAAAATGCTATTTCTGAGACCTCCTAAGGTTTTTAATTTTATAATGTGATATTCGGATTCAGCATTAATTACTCTATCTCTCCTGTTTTGGAAGTTGTAGACCAGAAAAACACCCTGTATATATAAAAGAGGATGTCCTGACTGGCTGACTCATCAACGCCCAGCCCAAACCGCTTAAGATAACGATTTGAAATTTTGAGGGAAAGTTGATTTTATAACGTAGGTTTTCTTTAAGAAGGATTTTTTCGAAATTCAACCCCTAAAGGGAAAAAAAGGGGTTGCCAAGTTTGTATGGGTTTTTTTTTATGGTCCAATTGACTTGAAACTTGGTGGAAATACTCTTCAATGTAAATAAAGAGACAATTATTTCAGCGATTACTAAAATTCAACCCCTAGAGGGATGAAAGGGGGTTGCCAAGTTTGTATGGAAAAAAAATGTTTTTATGGTCCAATTTACTTGAAACTTGGTAGAAATGCTTTTCAATTGAAGTAATGAGACACTTATTTCAGCGATTACTAAAATACAACCCCTAGAGGGAAGAGGGGGTTGCAAAGTTTGTATGGGATATTTTCCCATACAAACGTATCACTTATCTTACCTTATCTTATCTTGTTGGTACGTTACACGTACATATTTAGTTTTAATTCTTGGTTTTAATCAAATAAACCTTAAATCAGTTATTATATTACACTATTTACATGGGATATAATATAAGTACAAGCTTAAACACATTAAATTTAACATATGAATTACATTTTATTTATATGAATTCATCAACACGCATTAACTATTTAAAAAATAACCGTGAGCGCTGTCCCAGAGCTCGGAACTATTCGGTTCCCTTCGGGCGGCGTCGTATCAGCAGCGCCGGCGCGCATTGCCGGGCCGCGGAGCTCAGACGCCCCGTTAACGCTCGAGTCGAACGCACGTCACTTTTTCTGACCGGTCTCTGCAACGTCACTTTCTATTATTCGTATAAATCATTGTTATACGTGTTTAAGTTAAACCCCAGACTTGGGTAAGTGGTACATTATTAATATACTTGTTGCTAGGTTGTTTTGCTTAGTTAGTGATGTAATTTTAATGCTTGGGAATGGTTACTCCTAATTATAGCCATTTTATCATAATTAAATCTTCATTAATATTATTCTACAAGATGATTTTGCTTGCTATCCGCTACAATTAAATAGGCTTTTGGAATAATTTCACTTATCATCCACCCTCGCATTTTCATAAAAGATTATCATTTTTAATTACTCATTTTACTTATTTCATTCGCTATTATTGTAATCTCCGTGTCTGATTGTGACCGACCACGGCAACACTACTGCATTAATTAGTACTTTCCTTAAGTCTTTGCCGTGGACGCTCACATACCTTCTGGACGCTGTAATTAACGCCTTTGTTAATGGCGCGTTCCAGGGTCCAAGGTTCGGGTTTCTTGTACCCTGCCTTCTGAAAACCTGCTTCGCTTCCGCGCTGTCTGCGTAATCGGGCTCGCAGCGAGCAGCCCTACGTACTTCCTGGAGAGCGTCCCTATAAGCGCCCGGCGTCCACCTGGAGAGCGTCCCTATAAGCGCCCGGCGTCCACCTGGAGAGCGTCCCTACGAGCGCCCGGCGTCCACCTGGAGAGCGTCCCTACGAGCGCCCGGCGTCCACCTAAGATTCCAGGATAGTACATTAACCGGGAAGAATAAGAAATTGCCAGTACCTACGTATTGCCCGAACCACAACCTTTTTGTGCAGCTGAGTTGGCCCTTGGCCTCATTAAATATTTATTGAACGTATTTTGCCTCCTCATTTCTACTCCTGTAAAGACAGTGTAGGAGGTAAACGATAAACGTGACATGGGGTCCTTACGGATACACTTCGACCCTATGGGATCTTTTGTGAAATTACCCCTCTTTTAGCGTTTAATTCAATGCAGCCTCCACCCCTTCCAAAAAGCGGACAGTGGAGTGCACTGGCAGTGCCTTGAAATCGTTTGGTTCTGGGTAGCCACAACCGAGGATTTTCATTCTTACTCCGGCGAGGGCATCACATTCCCATAGTAAGTGTTTCATTGTCTCAGCCTCTTCGCCGCACATTCTACAATCTGTGTTGTCAAAAAGGCCCAACTTTGCTAGGAGATGTTTAACCCCAAAGTGCCCGGTAAACACTCCGATAATATATCGGAGTTGTCTTCTACTGAGTTTCCAAAGCTTTTTGGTCCAGCTCTGGTCAACCCTATCTATAAAGAGCTTTGCGTGCCCTAAGCCTACCGTAGTTTTCCACTCTTTTTGGGGATATTCTAGGGCGTTATTGTTCAGGGCAGCTCTTATGGTGCCCAGTGAGGGTGCCACAAATGGTTCAGGTCCGACGTATACGCCCATGGACCCTCCCCTTGCCAGTTCGTCCGCGGCTTCATTTCCGGGAAAGCCTTCGTGTCCTGGAATCCACATCAGTTTCACTTTGTTGTGCCCGCCAAGCTTGTTTAAGGCTTGGATTCCATTGTAGACTAGTTTCGAGTCTACTTTTGGCGCTGCAAGCGCCTTAAGTGCCGTTTGGCTGTCGCTTAGAATGTAGATAGTTCTCTCCTGTGGAGGCCAACCAATATTCTCCTGCGTACAGGCAATTATCGCATACAACTCCGCCTGGAAGACCGTTGCGTAGTTGCCCATACTTATGCTACTGTCATAGTCTTTGGCGTGAATACCCGCCCCTGTACCGGAGCTCATTTTTAAACCATCCGTGTACCATATCAAGTTGTCATCCTCTGATAGGTTCAACCCATCCTTCCATTCATCCCTTGTAGGAATGTGGATATTGAAGTTCCTCCGGAATACATACCTGGGCTGCCTTTTATCGCAGCCCATCGCCAGTATTCTGTCTAGAACAAAATTGTGTGCCATTTTAGTGTGTCTTGTTCTAGGCGCTACGTCGTTCCACAGGCCAGTCTCTTTTAACCTCTGTAGTGACTTCCACACCTCAGACTGTATGGCGATATGCAGTGGTGGGAGGTTTAGTAAGACCTCCATTGCCACCGTCGGCGTCGTTCTGAACGCCCCTGATATAGCCATGCAGGCCACCCTCTGCACCTTAGTTAGAGAGTCCTTGCATGTCCTTAGTGTTGTTCTTGGCCACCAGGCCAAGCAGCCGTACATTATTATGGGCCTTACCATCATGGAATAGATCCATTTTAGTACCTTAGGGTTAAGGCATCATGTCTTACCATATGCTGATCTGCACATTCCAAACACTCTCAGCGCTTTTGTTATAGCGTGTTCTACGTGTTTTTTCCAAGTGAGCTCTTTATCTAGTATGATACCTAGATATTTTACCTCACCTGACAATTTTAGTACCTCGCCGAGCAGCTTTAGCTGTTTAATATATGGGCCACTCCTATTGTGCCTGTCATGAACAAGGATCGGAAAATCGACCGTCATTTTGAAAACATAACCTTGTCCCGTATAGCGGAGACTTCCTTGATATTAATAAAACATATTATTTGGTATTTTATAGATTTATTATACAATAATTTATATGTACTTAGCGACAATTTTATTAATGAATGACACCGAAATGTTAATTAGAAAACACAAACACACATACAAGCAGTAAACCAATGTCAACGATTGCCCCAATGTCCTCCGTAAACTGTGAACAAACTTTTTTGACTCATAAATTGGTCCTAAATTCACGTCGTTATGGAATAACAGGCGAAAATTTAAAAAAAGACATTCTTTTTGATTGGCGAAAGTGTTTTTTTCCCATAACCGTTATGGTTTTATTCATTAATAATATTGTTGCTGAATACATATAAATAATGGTATAATAAAATTAAATGTACAATACCTAATAATATTTTTAATTAACATCATTGCATCAGAAGGAAGTCTCTCCTGTACGGAACAGGTTTATGTGTTCAAAATGACGGGCGTTTTTCCGATCCTTGGTCATGAAGAAAGATGGCACCATCCGGGTATGTGCCGATTTTAAATTAACGCTTAATAAATGTTTGGAGGTGGATCGTTTTCCGTTGCCGTGGGTAGAAGACCTACTAGCTAAACTACATGGGAGTGAGAAATTTACAAAGTTGGATTTATCGCAAACGTATGCCCAGTTTGAGTTAGATGAGCAATCAAAAAGATTTACAGTTATTAACACACACATGCCTTGCGCACATTAAATTCCGCCGAAAAGGGCTATTCACAAATCAAGAGAGAAGCATTAGCTATAATATTTGGCGTTAGAAAGTTTCACCAATTTTTATATGGTAGGAAGGTCTCGTTGCGGACAGACCACGAGCCCCTCGTTTCTATTTTCGGTGAAAAGAAAGGTATACCGGTAATGGCCTCCAGTAGATTGCACCGATGGGCGGTATCGCTCGCCGGGTACAATTTGAAATTGAATATACGTAACGAAAATAATGCTGCGGACGCTTTATCCCGCCTTCCTGTAGGGAAACCGGTTAAAAAAGTTAACGAATCAACATATTTAAATTTTGTTTAGGACTTTTTGCCCGTCGATAGGAAGATGGTGCAGCACGGTACCGAAAAAGATCCAGTGTTAAGACAAGTAGAAGGTTTCTTGCAAACGGGGTGGCCCGCTGCAAACAAAATGAAATCATTCAGCCATATTACGTGCGCCGACATGAGTTGTATTTGGATATGGGTTGTATTGTTTGGGGATACCGTCTAGTAATTCCACCAGAACTACGGGAGAAATTATTACAAGAACTTACATGTGGGACATATCGACGATGGAAAGGTAAAGTGACTAACGGGACATTTTGGGGCATATTGACTTATATTATATCGTTAGAATCAGCGAATTTTTTTACGTCTAACGAACCGGGTTACAAGGCGATCGGAGCAGTTCTTTAGCACGTTAGCCGTTATAAATTTGAAGCTTTTTGTAAAACGCAGGGTCTTACAGACCAAATTTTTGACGTTTTTTCATAAATTGTCCGTTAATCCGTCGTTAATATGAGTTTTTTACATTTAGATATTTTTCCTGTCTGTAGTTATTAACCCAAAGGTATGTAAGCCGTTTTTACTACGGCCCAAAAAACCTTGTAAGGCACGTTAGACCTTTTTATACCTTTGAATAGGATTCATCAAAACGGATTGAAGGTTTGTTAGCTGTAGTCATACGAGTAATATTTCGACAGGTGGCTGTTAACCGTTTTTCCTCGCCGGTCAAAAGTAGGCATTGTCTAACGGGACATTTATTTCGTGAACAAGCACTTTTCAAGTGTTACAATAAAACCAATCAGTAGATATTAAAATTATGAACAAGTTTGTGGTACAAGATATTTCGATACTAACAATAATAAAAAAGATATGATTTTTTTTCCCAAAAAACAAACTTTAAATCGCTCTACTGTAAAGTTTGTCAAATGGACGTTAGTCCATTATCCTTTCCAGCGTCGATATGGGTATAGTCAAAATGAAAAGCATGGCACGCAGCACGATGTGGTGGCCGGGCATTGACGCGGACGTGGAACGCACCTGCGGCCGCTGCCGGGCTAGCGCGGTGAACGGCGTGGCAATATATACAGGAGGTCTGGACCAGACAGCATGTTGACTTTTTTGGTCCCATTAATGGTAAAACCTTTCTTATAATCATAGAAGCTACTTCTAAATGGTTAGAGGTATTTCACATGCATACCACTACTGTACAGGCAGTTATAAAAGTACTAAGGAAGACGTTTGCACGGTTTGGACTTCCTAGAGAAATTGTCTCCGATAATGGTCCCCCGTTTTCCAGCAAAGAGTACAGCGGTTTTATGCGCCAAAATGGGATCAAGGTTAGTTTTGCGGCTGCGTATCACCCATCTTCTAACGGGGCGGCAGAGGGGGCAGTTAAATTATGCAAACGGGCCGTCAGGAAAGCGCAGCATGAGGGCTGCCATATAGACATCGCTTTACAAGCATACTTGTTCGCTTATAGGAACGTGGCTCATACCAACACGGGAGTATCGCCGGCAACTCTGTTACAACGTAGCAACTTGCGTTCTAGACTAGACCTACTAAAGGGTGACCGCATCATCGAAGACAGAGTAAAGGAACGCCAGAATAAACAGGTGGCATACGCTGGTGGTACATCCAGAGCTTTTAGTGTAGGAGACAATGTGCGATTTAGGAATTATACTGGGGGTAGAAAGTGGGTCAATGGCCAAATCAAGGAAAAAACTAGTTCTCGGAACTATGTATTTGCAACGGAAGCCGGGTTACCTGTAAATCGGCATGTGGACCAAATTAAAGGTCGTTGGGCGGGAACATATGAGTGGCCATCGCAGTCTGTCGGTGAGCCGAGGAGCAGGGAAGGTTCAGGGAGTGATCACGGCGTGGGGCCGGAGCCCGAGACTAGGGGTGCAGTCCCAGGGGTACAGTCTGATATGCCAGAATCCGGCTCTCCTCCAGTGGCGCTAGGTCGGCCTACACTGAGGCCCAGAGAGAAGTTGTTACTGGTTAAAAGATACGGTTACGAGTTTGATTAAGTTAAATAAATGTCTAGATATAAGTTGCCCTAGTTAAGAATAGTGGTGTTGGTGTAATATATGAGATATTGAGTGTAGCTTTTCGTCGCACCGCTTTATTGTGCCAACTACCCATACTCTCTTCTAATTAAATGCTGTTAACGATTGGACGTGTTTTTGTGGTCTCCCAAATCTAGAATTTTACAAAAGAATAAAGAGGATCAGACGTGTCTAAATGGTCCGGAGAGGCAGTTTTTGAGGCAAAAGGAAGCGCAATTAGGTTTATATACGGACAAAAATGAGGGTCAGACATTTAACCTAATGGCGTTTCATAGGCAAAGTAAGTTAACGCGGTCATCTAAAATTGACAAGGATTAGTGCACAGGAAACTGGTTCCGTTTAAAGATTGGGGAGTTAAGTATTCCGGTTAAGGTGGCATGAGTATAATGCGTTTTTGGTAGAGGTGAGACGTATATACTGGAATAGGTTTTTGCTTGGACGTCCAAATACGTGAACCCATCAGAGTGCGCCAACGCGTACCGAGTCTTTACACGTATCGGGATCAGGACGCGAAAACAGCGCGGTGTATTTGGAGTAGGTAAAGACTCGTTTCACCGGGCGAAGAAATATTATATAAAAAACTAACTTTTTCCAATTTAAGAATTTCGTATGGATCATTTTAACCCAATTCAATGCGTGTGTGTGGACCATTTTTTGTAACCGCCGTAATATTGACACAAAACATAATATTGGATTATACTGAAACTTCTGTCAATTCAATACTGAGTCTTACTTTTATAAGTTTTCCAGTTATTATATGAAATACATATAAATTAAATATGTACTCTCAGTCATTAAAACCCGGGCCGGACGTCAGCGTCCGCGTACCGAGAAAAACCTCTTATGAATGAATGAATGAATGAATGAATGAATGAATGAATATATTTATTTGCTAGTAATTTTTGGGTACATAGATTGGATAGTAATGGTGATAGAATTTGGTTCCTTACAAAAATATACTTAAAATTAAGCGTGCAAATATTACTAAGTACAAGAAAATAATAATAATAGAACATTAGACAAAATTTAAGTTAACAAGCTTTGGTAATTTCCTTACAATTTTATGCTTACATACTCTTCATGAAATCTTTGATAGAGTAATGGCACTGTTGGATTAGCCATGTGTGGAGCTTGCTTTTAAATAAGTTTCCAGTAAGTTTACGCAAGTAGTCTGGCAGAGCATTATGAACTTTGATAGCCATGTAATATGAATTTTTGTCAGTGACGGACAGTTTGTGTAAAGGCAATTTTATTTTGTTACTTGGCCTCTCACGGAGTTGCTGTTTTGAGGTCATTTGGATTTTTTGAAAGAGCTCGGGGTGCTCTTTAACAAATATACTGAGCTGTTTAATATAATATCCTGTTAATGTGAGCAGTTTCTTTTCAATGAACAGCGGTCTACAAGAGCTCATGTAATCTACGCCGCACAGCGACCTCACACACCTTTTCTGAGCTCTAAAAACTGCTTCTATGTTAGAAGAATTTCCCCATAGTATAAGTCCGTACTGGATTATTGATCCTACATGCGCGTGGTATGCCATGAAGGCGCTCTCCTCAGAACATATTTGTCGAAGGCGCCGTAGAGCAAAAGAAAGTCTACTTAGTTTTCCGCACACTGACTCTATTTGGAATTTCCAACTACAATTCTCGTGTATAAGCAATCCTAGAAATTTTGTTAATTGTACGTTTTCTATAACTTGTCCATTGTGGCTTATATTTAATTTCAATCTATTTGTCCGATAGGTACCAAATTGCATTACTTTTGTCTTATTGATGTTTGCTTGTAGATTATTTATTTCCATCCAATTGATTACATTTTTTATTGTGTTATTAATTTCATTTTCATATTCATTTTTATTTATATTAGAATAATTATTTTTACCTTTAATAACTATGGTGGTATCGTCAGCAAAACTTATCGATTCGTGATTTGTCACTTTTGGAAGGTCATTAACATATAAGATGAACAAAATGGGTCCCAATATTGTTCCCTGGGGCACTCCGCAACTATTTAATCTATTTACCGATTGATATATTTTCTTTTTGAAAGTATTGTTCACAGTCTTTGTTGTTTTAGCTATTTCTACGTATTGCCGTCTGTCTTGAAGGTAGCTAACGATCCAATCCTGCGCTTTACCTCGAATACCATATTTACAGAGTTTATCTACCAGTCTGTTGTGATCAACATAATCAAACGCTTTGCTCATATCTAAAAATAAAGCTGTAGTTGGGATTCCCTTGTCAATACTTTCTATAATGGATTTATTTAAGTTAAAATTTGCTGTTGTTGTGTTTTTATTTTTCCTAAAGCCATGCTGTTGGTGTTTAATAATATTAAATTTATCAATGAATTTTGAAAGTCGTGTATACATTGCTTTTTCAATTATCTTAGCTATAATAGGAATTAATGTAATTGGTCTGTAATTGGTAACGTCCGATTTGTCACCCTTTTTAAAAATAGGTATCACTATTGAGCATTTAATTTTATCCAGAAATAAGCCTTGGCTAAAAGATAGGTTTATAATGTGCGACAGAGCAGGGGCTATGTAAGTAGCGCTACCTTTGAGCAGTTTAGTTGATAGTTTATCGTATCCAACAGAGTTAGTATTTTTAAGTGATTTTATTATATTGAATACTTCGTTTACTGTTGTCGGATGGAGAAATATGCTAGATAAACAGTCATCACAGAGATTTGTTCCGGATTTTGGTGCCATTTTTCCGTTGGTCAATTCAATAAAATAATTGTTAAAAATATTTGCTATTTCCTGGGGGTTTTCAGTAATAGTCCCGTTTAGTTTAACTGTTTTAATTTCATTTCTTTGAAGTGGAGCACTTATGTTATCATTTATAACACTCCACATGACCTTGTTCTTATTTTTTGCATACAGTATTTTCTTTGCATTACCTTGCTTTTGGTTAGCCAGGATGCAGCGTTTAAGTATTTTGGAATAGTTTTTGTATTTATATTTATAAGTATCTTTATATTTCTTTTTAGCTGATCGGTATTTAAAATATAGTTTACGTTTATTTGCACATGCTTTTTTGATACTTTCCGTGATCCATTTACATTTATTTTGTTTTTTAGTAATTTTAACCGTAATCGTAGGGAAACATAGGTCAAAAAATAGAATTACAATGTCGTGGAACCGAGCGAAGGCCGTATTTGTCTCTGTATCGTCCAATACGTCATTAAAGGTAAGTGACGATAGGCAACTATAAAATTTATCTATATTTTCTTTACAGTAATCTCTTTTTTCTTCAAACCATTGTGTTACCGTTTTTTTTATCTTTAGCTTTATATCTAGAGTTTGACCTGTGTGGTCTGATAGCCCCAAATTATGGATACGGCCTGTAGCGGCAGAGATATTGCTAATAAAGTGATCTATGCACGATGTTTGCCTAGTGGGTTCATCAATGTGCAACTTAAGGTTAAAATAGCTTACACAATTTTTTAACTTTATGCTTAAGGGGTTTATTTTGGAGGTGTCAATATTTATGTCACCACACAAAACGATTCTTTTTTTAAGATTTTTGGTCAATTTGGTTAGCAGATTCTCAAGTTTATAAAAGAAAACATTTACGTCCGAATTGGGCGTTCGGTATATACAGATTATTACAAGGTTATTATTTGTTACTTCAATTCCAGCGCATTCAAAACTTTTATACATCAAATATTCATCCAGGTTGAGCTTCGTACATGCCATATCATCTCTGGCTAGTATGCAAACGCCACCTCGCCTTTCGTTAGGCCTGGAGTAGTATGTAATAAGATTGTAGTTGGGAAGCTTTAAGTTCCTTTCATCTCCCGGTTTCAGGAAGGTTTCTGTGGCACACAATATATGTATATTTTTACTGTCTTCCTGGAACTCCTTTAAAACACAGTAAATCTTGTTTATTTAGGAGCCCGGCATAATTTTGATGGAATATACAAAACGTATCATTTTGATTTGTTTTATTCACGAAAAAAATAATTAGATTGATCTTTTGCACGCTTAGGAGTAATATCATCTTTGGATAGCGCCTGTTGCTTGCGTGAAATTGTAGGGAAATAAAACGGAATAGTCCCTTTATTTGGTACTGCCTTAGAGTTTTCACGTGTCCCTGCAAGCTCTGCAGTAATAGGTTTTTTTGTGCATCTAGTATAAATGTTCAGAAACTTTGCTTTGTAGGCAGAATAATCAATGGATACATTTATCTTTTGGCATGCTGAAGTTATATAATGTTTGTGGTCAATTAAATAGTCACAGTCAATATACTTACAATTTTCATTTACATTAGCAAGTAACTTAAGGTTTTTATTGAGTAGATTTTCGTTTAAATGTATATTGTTGTTGACAGGCAATAAAAGCACATTTGTGTTTTTTAAACTATGTATAGCCACAGATAAGTCTAATATTATTTTGTTTGGATTAGTGTCATTATTACCAGTACATACAATAACATAATCATTTTTCCCGGTCAATTGTTGAACGGTATTGCAGTAATTTAACACCTCCGATGAAGAAGCATTTGGTTTCACAAAAGCAAAAATCTTGTATATGTCGTTCCATTTATTGAAACGTGATTTAATTAGTTGCGCTGATAGACCCAATGCTTGTTCGTCGCCCAGTATTATAATCTTGTTATGATCGTCTGCCACAATATTTATATCAGGCGACGAGTCTCTTGCCTTATCGGAGAGTCGTTGATTACCCACTGCCGGAGAGGTGTGGGCTTTTGGGGTTGCTGAGCATTTGGTGTTATTTTGTAACACCAACTCTTTAGTCGGTTGTAGCTCAGAATCTTGCAGGGCTTCAAAATCTTGGTTCTGTATTATCTTATTTGGTGTCATCATTAGAATGGGTTTTGAGGCGTTGAGTTTTGTTTTATTTGATTTATGTCTTGAACTTGGCGTGATTTTAGTGCCTGTTGATTTGCAAATATGGGTTAATTTAGTTATTTCGTTCTTAAATTCTTCTGTTTTTTTTTGTAAAGAGCAGTTTTCGTTCAGTAGGAGTTCGATTTCATTTTCAGCAATCCGAAGTTTATTTTCTAAACTGATGTTCTTTATTTTCAATAACTCTAACTCTTCAGCCACATTTCTCAATTCAGGGCAACTTCTGTTCAAGCTAACACAGACCGTCGTAGGAGATTGGGTGTCAGAGTCAATGCTACTCAAAGATTCGAACGAATTTTCCATGGAGACATTAACTCTAATTTTCTTCTCTTTAACTTCTGCATCATTTTCGAGTGCAAGAGAGACCATAGAACGCGGCGAGTGTATTGTGGTTTGGGAAGGTGGGTTACTACCTTTTTCTTTGGGCGGTAGAGGTGTACTACTATTAGTTCTACTAGTATTCTTGATTGGTCTTGGCAAAACGGCACATTTACTGCATTTCCAGTTTAATCTATTTTCTAGACTCATAAGACGAAAACGTTTTTCCGACACTATTGTACATTTTGTGTGAAATACAGTTTTACAACAAGAGCATGTTAGAAATTGTCTGTCAGTGATTTGCACTTTATATTTACCACACTTTGGGGCCATCTCTCCATACAATTTACTCAGCAAATTAAAATACAAAGGCAATCTTTTCTTTCGTATTCTGCTTGTACTTTGGGATTTAAACTCCGATCACAGGTGTGAAATAATGCGTCGGCTTAAAGAGAAAAAAAAAGAAAAAAGAAAAATAACAATTCCACTTTTTACTTGGGGATCGAACTCGAGTTACTTGCGTGCGAGTCAGTGCCACTTCGAACTAAACCACGGAGCCAGTTGACGTGAATGGTGAATTTATAAGTCCAATTTAACATTCACAGAGCTTTTGACCCGTTAAATTTTGCATTTAAAAGTTCGCTCATTATTTACTTATTATAAAGTCTACCTTCAAGTTCGTTTTTCACTTAGGTCACTTTTTTTTTCACTGTGTTTATATTAATAGTGTTATATTTTAAATGTATATTGTCGCTTTTTCTTGCTGTTGAGTTCTAAATTATTGATTTACAGTGTACAAGTAGTTCTTTATATTCACTTCACAATTTCACTTATATTCGCAGGTATGTCATGCCAGTCTGATGATTTTTAAGTACTTGCATTTTAATTGTTTATCCGCTAAGCTGTGAGTAGATAACACTTCCACTTAATATTTAGGTTGATATACGTTAGATTTTCACTGTTTGCGTAAAATCTCTTTGAAATAAGTAATTTTAATAATTAAAGATAACTCACAGGCACCTTGACTTAAGGCTTAATACTTAAGACTCGCAACACTTGCAACTCGGAAAGACTCTGAATCAAATATTTTACTCATAAGCCGCGTACATCTAAATACTCGTGGAACTAGTCTTTGGACCTAGTCTTTTTGTGGACGCGTACTCGGAAGACTCAGTACGTGATTTGCCTAGTACGTCTCACCTCTAGTTTTTGAAACGTATAGATGAACTAAAAGATGCTCGTTTTGCCGAAGATGTGGACCTATAGAGATATGCTATCGATTTCTTTGAGGGAGATGCTCTTATCTGGTTTAGAGCTAAAAAAAGGAATATTCAGGACCGGAAAGAACTAAGGGCACTGATTTTAGTAACTTTTCAAAGACCGTATTAACAGGACGAGTTGCTTAACATAACAATTTTGCTAAAGAATATACAGCCATACTACCAAAAAGCGGTATGCAGGGAAAAATTTGTATCGGTCTCCGAATTAATTACGGTGCTCAGAGTTATTGAACTAAAATAAGTTGTGATCGCTTTCGAGAGCCAATAGTGCCAATAAACACCTTAGAACCAGAGTTGGCATAAAGAGGACAGCACACTGAAGAGGTTAGAGGTTTTGGGACTCTCAGCGCAAGAGGTTCCTCAAATAAAGTTGTCAACGGCGGATGGAACAGCTCGTAACGTTTCTTCCATTATGTATTTACCTGTTGAGTTCTGTCAGAGTTACAATGTTAAGTATCCAGTTTTATGTTATGGGAGATTTAAAACGTGACATGTTACTCGGTATCGACTCAAACCAAGACTTTGGATGAATTGGTGTTAATATGAAAGATACTATTGGGGTCGGTCTGGGTCGTACCGATTTGTTTGAGCACAGGATAGACACCGAAGATAATGATCCGGTTAACTAAAGGCAGTATCCATTTTCTCCTCAGGTCATGAAGTAGTTGAACAAGGAAATTGACGAAATGATTAAATAAGACGTTGTAGAACCATCTTATAGTTCATGGCGTTCTTCGGTTTTGCTTGTAAAAAAAGCATCGGGTAAAAACTGTCTGTGCTTGGACAGTAGGCAAATTAAAAGCCATGAGTGAGTGCGGGGTGGGAGAGCCTTTGAACCAATGGTTCTGCGACTATCTCACCGCGCGTTCATATCAGGTGAAGGTAGGCTCGACACCGAGTGACGAGCAGAGGGTGGCGTGCGGAGTGCCGCAGGGATCCTGCAGCGGGCCGCAGTGCTACCTGATGCACGTGAACAGCCTATGCGGCGTGCTGCGTCACTGCTGATGACCTCTGCGTGTTACGAGCAAGTGACGCTAGCGCGCTGCCAGAGGCTTGCCGCTTTGTGCAGCAAGATATAGATGCAGTGGTCCAGTGGTCTCATGACAATGGTATCACCCTCAACGCTAGTAAAACCAATCTTTTAGTAATTCACTCCCCTTATTTGAAAGTCCCTATTTCACTTCCCCCACTTAAAGCTCATGATTATATTTGTTTCCATAGCAATCGCTCTCTTTGTCATTGTGCGCCGATTTCTCGCGTTGATTGTGTCACCTACCTCGGGCTTAAAGTTGATAAAAACTTCTCGTGGTCTCACCATGTGGATTTTATTTGTAACAAACTCAGAGCATTGCTTGGAAAATTCTACCACCTAAGTTTCAAAGTACCTTTAGGGACGTTAAAATGCCTGTATAAAACTCTGGTAGAATCAATAATTAGTTTTGGTCTAGATGTGTACGGATTGACTTTTAAAACGAATTTAGATAAAATTAAATATATGCAACTTAGATTTTTAAAACTTCTAGTCAACAAAAAAACACGAGAGAGATGCAGAAAAGACTATTATCAGTTATTTAGTATTTGTAAAATTGTTCCTGTAAAACTTAAGCACAAGTTTTTGTTAGCGGTAGCCAATCATGGCGCTCAAGGCAATCTGTCGCTCTTTTGGCACTCGATCTGTAGCTGCTGGCAAGTATGTTGTGCCGAGAGTCACTAACTACTATCCAACTCAGTATAAAGGGAAAATATTCACATACCTGGATGACATTGTCATATGTAACAAGACTTTTGAGGATCCTATTGCAACATTAAAGTGGGTCATCAAACAGTTGGCTACCGCTGCGGCACTGCCGTCCAACGGTAAAACGCTGTAAGTCAAAAACCCGTGAAAAGGTTTTAAAGTTTCACGCTAGAAATCACCTATTATTTTTGACTCAGTTGCCGCGTGTTGATTGATGGTGATGCAGATTAAGCAAAACGCTGCAAGTGGTCCGTTCCTTGTTCCGAAGTAGTGGCCATTTAGTACTTACAGCGTTCTGTTGTGATCAGACTGCATTAACGGTCTTGGTATAAAACATCACAATTGCAGTCATGATGTTTTGGCTAGTCTTATGCAGAGTTACCGCGTTTTGACAGTTTTGTACCGTCTAAACTAGAACATATTTTTAAAAGTTCTTTTGTAGGTATGATAGAAGCACTCATGAGGAATCGTTTGATGCAAGTTAACGCAAAACGCTGTAACTCGAGTTGCAGCGTTCTGCCGTTGGACGGCAGAGCTGCTGGTCTTACAGTCAATATAGAGAAATATCAGTTTGTTCGGGCTTCTCTTAAATATCTAGGCTATATAGTTAACTAAGAAGGGCTACGTACGGATCCGGAGAAAGTAAATGCCATTGTTAACTACCCTTCTACAGAGTTGAAACGCTTTTAGGGTTGGCTATCTTGTACAGGCGATTCGTGGAAAACTTTGCAATGGTCGCGGCTCCGTTGCATGACCTTACTATAGGAGGAAAGAAAGGGCGAGAGGTTTTGTGGAAAAAGGAAGCAGAAAGATCGTTTAGCGATTTAAAAACCGCCTTAACAACTACACCATTTGTTGCAGTTGCTTAGTTGTCCCGATTACTCATCAGAATTTATAATTTAATGCGATGCTTCTAACAAAGGAAGAAGGGGCAGTCTTTATACAATTCGGAGAAAACAATACAGAGAAACCAGTTGCATATACGAGTCGTAAACTTACTGACAGAGAAACGAAATATTCAACCTCCGAAAGACAACTCCTAAGTGTGATTCGAGTGGTGGAATACTTTCGGCCATATGTTTTAGGAACACAATTAAAGTCGTCACGGATCACAGTGCTTTACAGTGGCTGTACAAAGCAATTAGGATCCACATGGAAGACTGGCTCGTTGGGCGATGAAACTGCAACAGTTCGACTACGAAATCATATACAGGAAGGGGCGAGATAACGTTGTAAGTACCTAATGCTTTGTCAAGGACTATAGTACAACAGGAAATAGGTGTCATTGAAGTAAAGTCAAAAGACAAGGACGATTGGTACAGAGCTAAAGAAAATATGGTCAAACAAGGAAAAGAAGAGTCAGACTGGGAAATAAATAACGGTATACTATGGAAATATCTAAAACTCAAGCAGTTTCCAGACGACATTGATTCCTGGAAAATGGCGATTTCGGAAAAGTTAAGAGTAGAGGTGTTTAAGAAATGTTACGATGATCCCACCGCTGGTCACTTAGGTGTTAAAAAGACGTTTGATAGGGTGAGACAAAGAGTGGCCAAAATTGATTAAGGATGTTAAAGAGCATGTACGAAAATGCGAAATATGCGAAAAACACAAGACTTCTCAAACAACTCTCTCGGGTTTAATGGGGAACCATAGAGATATTACTAGGCCATTTCAGATTATATCTATGGACTTAATGGGATCATTTCCCAGGTCGAAAACAGGAAACACCATGCTATTAGTGATATCTTGCTGGTTCAGCAAATTCGTACAGCTGGTTGCAGAAAAAAGGATACCCCCCTGATAAACAAATCGACTAACGCCGTCGAGGCAAGTTGGTCGAGTGGCTACTCTGTCGGACTAGTGTGACAAGGATTGCTGGTTCAAATCCATCATGGGGATATCTACTTTTTGCATTTTTATATCTTTAATAATGCTTTCTTATGATATCTTATCTATGTTAAAGTAATATTATTTTAGGTAAGTATGTAAAAAAAGATGGGCATATTGTGAAAAATATACGTTTATTTATTTAAGTATATGCTATTTGCGTAACTTATGTTCAATTATAACATAATAATAATTATGCAATCATAATCTTTTTTTATGTTCAAATAGCTTAACTACGGATTAACAGATTAATAATAATAACGAGAAAAATACATTGAGAGGTCCTAATTA
Source organism: Acleris cristana (assembly GCA_948252455.1). Classification (NCBI taxonomy): domain Eukaryota; kingdom Metazoa; phylum Arthropoda; class Insecta; order Lepidoptera; family Tortricidae; genus Acleris; species Acleris cristana. Next base: position 6,010,315 of record OX411771.1, on the reverse strand, counting down.
TAATATTACTGTTGTAAGACTTGAAAATATCATTACAATTGTACAGTTTTCATCTATGCCTAATATTATGTTATGCGTAGGTAACCATTATTCTTCATTACCTACCTTTTTACTAACATTTCACAAAATAGATATGTGTTAGAGAACGGTTTGCTTGTAGATATTCCTAGAAATATCCTACATACATACTTACAATATATATGTAGTTTTTTAAAACTGCGAACTTACATTTTGCGTGTGAATCACTGAGAAAGAACCAACATGCTAATCTATTAATGCAGTATAGCAAATTACATCTTTCTGTTATCACAATTTGTTTTAATTATTTTAACACAACTTTAAATAGGTAACGCATGGGGTCAGATGGTGGTGGTGGTGGACCTACACATAAATAAAGAAGGAGAATTATGAATTGATAATACCCAACTTTGTTTATTTTACACTATGTACGATAAGAGCGTGACCGGTAAAAGTCTAAGAAAAAAAAGAATTATTACTCGAAAAACTACAATTAATCAGCTGACCTATTACACATTCATGCTTTATTTCTAATAAGGAGTCCAGTCGCCCGAATTATTTACAATAGCTTGGCATCTTCGAGGCATACTTTCTACTAAATTTTCAGCATAACTGCGAGGTAAAGACCTCCACACGGACTTCAGTTCTCGAGTTAGGTCAGCAACGCTAACAATACGTTTTCCTCGTAATTTTAGCTTCATCCAAGCCCAGACATTTTCTATTGGATTGGCATCGGGTGATTGTGAGGGCCAATCCAAAACATCGATTCCATTTTCAGCCTTCCACGCAGTACAACGCCGACTTCGATGTTTAGGATCATTATCCTCCTGCAGGATCCAAGAAGATTCATGCCTTGGGAACATAATTTTAGCTTTGAGAGGCATCCCCAAACATGCACCTTAACTGGGTGCTTCACGGTCCGAACAACTGTTCTATTATCCGCCGTAGACCAAGCCCGAGTCGAGTAATTAGCTGCCCAAAAAGAAGCTTCATCGGAAAAAATTATGTTGTCCCATTTCCGGTTTTTGTTTTCACTTGCACATGACAACCTTTTTCCTATATGTTTTTCAGTAAGGAGCGGTTTCTTCACCGTACTCCGATATTTCAAACCATTTTCTATCAAACGCCTCCTTATTGTATCTATAGACATCTCTAAACGTTTTTTCTTCAGTTTTTCCCGCCCTGAACGTAATGATAATTGTGGATTTTTTGAAAATACATCCAGAAGCCGTTTATCTTCCGCGGAAGAGGTTACTCTTGTTTTCCCGCGTTCTGGTAAGTCGTCGACGGTTTTTGTTTCTGTATATCGCTTCACCCACTTAGTTACAAACGCCTTCGATTTATTCATGTACTTAGCGGCCTTATCGCGTGTCATTTTGGGTCCTTTCGGGTGCGTACAAAGGAACACTGCCTCATAACGTGAAGCGTACGCTGCACTCATTTTGGAAAATGTGCTATTAGCGGGAAACTGTCAAAAGTTTTTTTTTTTTACGTAGCATTGTTAATAGAAGTCTATTCTATTCAGCCAGTACTTTTTTTTTCAGTATTACATTATTAAAATAGGATTTATGCCGATCACGTTCTTGTCAAACAGACTGTAAATTGACTATAGGATAAGGAACCAACAACTCGTGCCCACTTTTGTATTTTTTAAAATTTTCAACTAACAACATAGTTATCGTTGGTTAAAAATTAAAAAATAAAACAAAGTGGGCACTATACTAAAAATGCCCAATATAATGCAAATAAATGCTACTCGTATATTAATATCGGAGAGTATAGCCGTTACTATACTTCCTGAAGTCGATTTGGCATACTTAAAACCATTTTGTTACACATATCACTACTCCGCATAAATTCCCAAGTTCTTTGGACCTCTTGGTCCAGATTTTTTTTCGTTTCTATCTCACTGGAATTCCAAACCATCTGACCCCACAAGTTCTCTATCGGATTTAGGTCCGGACTTTTTGACGGCCAGTCCAAAATCGTTATCTCTTCTTGAGAAGACAGCAATTCCTGAACAAGGCGGGAGCGATGCACAGAACAGTTTTCCTGCACCAGGTAAACTTGGCCTACAGGATACGCAACATACACTGAAGGCAGCATCACGTCCTTCAACACCTCCAGGTATCGCTCGCTGTTCATGCGGCCGCCTATTTCCACCAGCTCGCCTGGGCCCACGGAAGACATCCATCCCCAGTAGCCTAAAAACAGTCATCTTATATAATCTACTGTAACATGTAATATACGTAAAAGTCAATAGAATAGAATATATGTAAAGTCTTAAACATAATATTATTAAAATGTTACTTACCTAGTGTTAATCGCCCGCTTGTCGTAAGGTCTAAAACGTTTTTAGGGTTAAACCTCTCCCCAGTTATTCTCCATAAAATGTTTTGGCCATCCTTTTTCGACTTAAATCATTTTACGTCAGTAAATATGATTATTTCGTTTGAACAATCGAAATTTAAATACCGACTGGCAAAGTTTACTCTGTCGATGCGATGTTTCTCAGTAAGCTTAATTTTTCTGGCCGGTTTGTAATGATGAATACCCGCAGCATGCAGGTGTCGCTGAACTGTACTAAGCGACACTCCATAAGTCTCAGCAGTCGAGTGTGTCGTTTTGAAGGGTGCCTGCCTCTGAGTGAATTTGCACTATGTTACGGTGTCGCTCCGATTCCTCGGTGTAAGCAACCGGGTGAGGGCCTTAGCGGGCTCAGTTCACTTCAACTGTCGCTTTATACCTTTGTATCCACAGACGAATTGTATTTTTCTGCAGATATAAAAAAAACATAAATTATTAGCAAAGCATAATTCAATAATCATATAGGTATAATCTCATTACGTATTCATATAGGTAAAATAAATAAATAAATAAAATAAATAAGCTATTGTATAACTCTTACCGTTATTCCCATATCTCGTGCTATTTTCTTTATCGATTGCTCTTGTTCCTACAGAACAACAATCTTAGCCTTCAAAAAAGTAGTTAATCGAACCATTACAAGGATTATTAAATCGGATAATATTAGCAAGCGGAGAGATTCACACAGCGGGTCGGCACAAATCGTAATAATTTGTTAAGTCATTATAAAGTTACCCTCAATCACAAAACAATAAATGCAGCGAACAATTTCGAGTAAGTAAACTACTTATTCTTATTTCAACTTTAAGTCGCTGTTTAAAACAGCAATTTTCGATGTCTTTATGAAATAAAATGACGGTAGATCAATGATTTCAAAAGGAAGGATGCGCCCCATCGAACATTTGACATAAACCGTCTTCATACAAGCAATTATTACGGCGCGAACGAGTGCTGCGACTTCCGCGTTGCATAGATTGAAATAAAAACCTTACAGCATATAAATTAAACAACAAACACACTGGATAATAAAAGTATAATTATTATTATTTAAAAAGAAAAAAAACATGAATACTAAATAACACTATCACTACCACCATCACTAACACCATCATTGAGGAGAAAGTCCGCCATTAATTCATCAATGGCCAACCAGTCCATAGGACACCAGCACACATGCCAGTACCGGCCATCGGACGTGAGTGAGTGGTCCACGAACAGCAATTCGCCATTCACGTCCACAGCACTCAGCTCCACGCAAATCGTGGCCATGAGATCCTCCGCTGGATGGAGCGGGCACATCAGAGGATGGCCCACAGGCGCGTCAAACACGCTGACGTACTCCAGTGAACCCGCCAGAGTCCTTAACGTCGAAAAAAATAAAGTAACGTCGTGGCGGACACTACAACTGTGGCAAAGGTCAAAAATGCGCACTAACGTCGCATGCAAAATATAAACGGACATGATAGTAACGACTTCACGAATCAAAAGCAGAATAGTGAATAAATAAAGCACGACACTTAACATTAGAATTAAAAAAAAACGACAAATCCAGACTATCAAATACCACCTCCAAAAAAGGAACCGCTATCCCCACATTTAAACAGTGTTTAAGAATGCGGAACCGATAAATATCATAAAACTCATTGCAAGCATAAATGTAAATGCAACAATGTACTTCATAGCCATGTAAGGAACATGTAACGTAGGCTAAAACAAACTGTAAACAGATAACATTAAGATAGTTTAAGAACTTATTATGTATACCATAGCCATAAGTAAAGGAAGTATAAGCCAAAAATTGTTTTATTACAAATTTTGTCTCAAAAAAAAGGGGAAAGCTGTAGTGAGGTCACCAATGTAACAGCTGATACAGCGGATACCTACCTACTTCTTATCAGATCATACATTTAACGATCCTTTAAAAATGTATAGTTTAAACCTTGACATTAACCAATAAAACACACCTGAGCCGAGGCGCCCTCCGTGGCGCGCCTCCCTGCACTAACATCACTACCCAAAAAAAAAACAGTATTCTCCAAGACTCCTGAGATGTCATTTCAACCTAGTCACCCTACACTTCAGTAGGTCTCAGCATGAATTTGGATAAAACCAAAGTCATGTTGAATTGTTTCTGAGTATACCTACCTCGGGCAGATCCTGCAACTAGGTAAAAATAAATTTTAGAAAGAGGCCAAGAGGAGGGTCCAGTTGGGCTGGTCAGCATATGGAAAACTACGTCAGGTCTTCTCTTCAATGAAAAACAAAAAAACATGTTTAATATATTATATAGATATGTATATGAGATCACTTTTTATATATATACATATATATATATAAAGTGATCATACAACTGTACATTCTGTGAATATTTCAAGAGTCTACCTGTTGCCGTTCTTAATATCGAGCAAAAAACGACAAAAAAATCACGTTTGTTGTAAGGGAGGTCTCCTCCTCGGAGTCATGAATGTGGGCGGCCATAATTATATGCCATTGGACCATCGAACCTTTTACTGATAAATCGAAATTCATTAGTAGTTAATTATGATTTGCTTATTTTTGCAAGAAACAGAAAGTTGTTTAGTATCACTACTAGAGGGTAGACAAAAGATTTATAAATACCAGACTGATTATTACGAAGACTTACGCTCGTTCGTTCGTTAGCTGCTTAATCGATTGCCTTTTGTTATGATTTTACTTTTGTTGAAAAAATTACTTCTCATTGCAATATTTACCTGGTTAAAAGATCGCAAATAATTGCTTTTCACAGTGAAGTGAAGTGGCAGAAATTTGTCAGATATTGCTAGAGAAACCGGTGTGAACTTTAGTAGTATTTTTTTACTCATCTTTGTATAAAAAATAATTTCCTTTCGTCTTTGTTTATTTTATTTTACCTATATCTTTAATTGTTACTAAAAATTTCTATTTTTTTTACGTAGGAAAACTGTTGTTTTATGGGTACGGCGGTTTGAAGAGGAGAAATACGAAGTTTCCGGCTGGGTTTTCTTTGGCGGACGTCCTCTTTTGCGGATTGGCATAGTGGGTCTTGGCAACGGAATCTCATTGTCTTCAGACTGAGCTAGCCGGGTACTACTTTGATAAGAACGCAGAACTGAGGCATGATACAAACCAACACTTTGTTCTGGTGCATTAGGGTCTGAAATATGGAAAGAACTGGGCCCATGGCTCCGAAGGATTACATATGGACCATCACGTCTGGGTGCTGATTTAGAGCTGAAGCCCTGGGCGGTTTTGCTGATGACATGGGTTTCGACCATTACGCGGTCACCAGGTTTGTAGTTGGGACATCCTCTTCTATTTTTGCCGACGTATTCTTTTTTCTTTTCTTCTTTCATTTCTTGCACCACTCTTACTTTGTTTAATGTGTCTGCGATCATTAATAACTTATGAGTAATCTCAGCGATGAAATTTTCCAATAAAATTATTTCTCGTAAATCGTTTTTGTTGTCATCTTACGTTTTTAATTCTCGTCCGAATATGAGATAAGCAGGTGTGTGACCAATAGTTGAACATGTTGCTGTATTCATGGCCAACCGGATACTTGGGAACTGTTCTGATCAGGTTCGGTGATTGTCACCGACGAGAATTGCAAGCTACATTTTTGGATCTCGGTTTTTATGCTCCACAGGATTAGTCTCAGGATGGTACACGGGTGTAAATGCATGTTTTACTTTGAGATAGAAGGCCATTTTTTGCATTACGGCGTTAACAAATTGGGTGCCGTTGTCACTGATCATCCTCCTGGGAGCCATGCCGAAAGAATATCTCATAGTAAGAATAATTCAACTCAACGAGAAGCCAGGTCTTCGAATATAAGGATCCAAGTCTTTCCTTCAGATGAAATGGGTGAAGGACCGAATAAATCGAACGCGATGACTTCGAATCTTTTATTAGTCTGTAGTAGACCGGCGGGTTTTATATTGGAAGGCTTGTATTTTTGGCAAGACAGACAGTTGCGAACATATTGTTCAAATCCTTCATCATACTTTTCCAGAAGTATCTTTTATGGATGCGGTTATACGTTTTTTCTTGCTATCCTGCAGTGGGCTCATCGTGGTAGACAGAAATGATATCGGCTCGTTCTTATAGTGAAACAACGATCTGTGCATCTTCAGTATCACTGTCAGGGTTGTATCTGTATCGCAATCCATTATTCAAGATATACTCTTTTAAACTCATGCAGTTATGGACTCTTTCTAGGTAAATCTACTACAATGCTACAAATCCCGCAACTTTCTTTGGTCTCTTCATCACAATTAGGATGCGACAATGAGTCAGCAACTACATGTTCTCTCTGTGGTAGAATAATTTCGCTCTGCTTCATTGACTTTGTTGAGAAGTTGACTGGCGTATTCGACCGGGTGTTCATGCTCTCCCTCCCCCTGCACAAGGACTGCTCCGATGGCGTAGCTGCTTGCATCACTCTTAATGATATAAGGTTTGGTCTCGTCAACATTTCCACCATTCGTCATCATTTCGTGACAACAGGTATTTTTGTCTAGATGTGAGTATTTTGTTGAGTTTTGTTTGTCTGTTTGTCACGAATACAATGTTTTTTTCTTTTTTTTTTCTTTTCGTCAGCTTGAACCAATACAAAAGCATTCTGATCAGTGTCCCAAGTCCATTTTGCGTTCTTTTTCGTCAAGCGGGTAAGGGGTTGAGCAACTTTGGCAAAATTAGGTACGAATCGACGATACCATGAACACATCTGTTAAAACGATAGCAGGTGTTTAAAGTTAGAAGGAGCTGCTATGTTGAGTATTGAGCCAACTTTATCAATGTCGAGCTCAAGTCCCTTAGCTGTGATGTAATGGCCCAGATACTTTATCTTTACACAGCAGAATTTACATTTGTCCTTATTTGCAATAAGATTATTTTCTTTCATTCGATCAAAGACGTCGTCTAGGTCTTTTAAATGCTGATCAAACGAAGGAGACAAGATGATGAGATCATCGAGGTAAGCTTGAGGGATATGCGAAACCCGTCCATTAGACGTTGAAATGAAATGTCGCAGGCGCATTGCGTAAGCCGAAAGGCATTCTCAAAAACTTATGCATTCCAAATGACGTAACGAAAGCAGTTTTGATTTGGCCCTCTTCTCTGATCTTAATCTGTCAGTAACTAGCACGAAGATCTATAGTAAACATGTATGGCGTAGGTTTGGCATTATGCAGTAAATCGTCAATGCGAGGCAAGGGATACATATCGGGCGTTGTGATGGAATTGAGTTGCCTATAGTCGATGCAGACTCGTGTTCCTCCATCTTTCTTAGGAACTATTACAACGGGTGCAGACCATGGCGTTATAATCCCTGGCGTTATAATCGATTTTCTGGACTTCATCCTTTAATGTCTGTGTTTTTGCTGGGTTTAAGCCATACGGGTGGACTGAAATGGGTCTGTGATTACTTGTGTCAATAATATGTTCCGTCTACGTAGTAGGTTTTCCATTTGGGAGAAAGACTGAAGCATATTTTGTAACGACCATTTCCAGGCGTTGATTTTCCTCAAAGGTCAGGGCGCTGTTTTGAACATCCATAAATCCGATATCGGTGCTCTGACAACTGACAGGAGGATAAAATAATTCACTTTCCTGAGGCGACACTTCATTCTGTGCTTCTGCAATAGCTCTTGTTGCGTCATCGTACAGTCGGTCTATAATGCGTGAATAATCATCTAGGCGTGTACTAAGTCAACGTTTATGAGGCGGGGTACGAAGCTCAATGAGTATGAGAGGTCCATAGCTATCGAGTTTGTTTGCAGGTGGTACCTTGCTAGTGCTCATACTATGTGCAAAGTTTGAAAATGAAAATGAAAATTTTATCGCTGAGTTTACTCAAAAGTTATTAATGATCGCAGACACATTAAACAAAGTAAGAGTGGTGCAAGAAATGAAAGAGGAAAAGAAAAAAGAATACGTAGGCAAAAATAGAAGAGGATGTCCCAACTACAAACCTGGTGACCGCGTAATGGTCGAAACCCGTGCCATCAGCAAAACCGCCCAGGGCTTCAGCTCCAAATTAGCACCCAGACGTGATGGTCCATATGTAATCCTTCGGAGCCATGGGTCCAGTTCTTTCCATATTTCAGACCCTAATGCACCAGAACAAAGTGTTGGTTTGTATCATGCCTCAGTTCTGCGTTCTTATCAAAGTAGTACCCGGCTAGCTCAGTCTGAAGACAATGAGATTCCGTTGCCAAGACCCACTATGCCAATCCGCAAAAGAGGACGTCCGCCAAAGAAAACCCAGCCGGAAACTTCGTATTTCTCCTCTTCAAACCGCCGTACCCATAAAACAACAGTTTTCCTACGTAAAAAAAATAGAAATTTTTAGTAACAATTAAAGATATAGGTAAAATAAAATAAACAAAGACGAAAGGAAATTATTTTTTATACAAAGATGAGTAAAAAAATACTACTAAAGTTCACACCGGTTTCTCTAGCAATATCTGACAAATTTCTGCCACTTCACTTCACTGTGAAAAGCAATTATTTGCGATCTTTTAACCAGGTAAATATTGCAATGAGAAGTAATTTTTTCAACAAAAGTAAAATCATAACAAAAGGCAATCGATTAAGCAGCTAACGAACGAACGAGCGTAAGTCTTCGTAATAATCAGTCTGGTATTTATAAATCTTTTGTCTACCCTCTAGTAGTGATACTAAACAACTTTTTGTTTCTTGCAAAAATAAGCAAATCATAATAAACTACTAATGAATTTCGATTTATCAGTAAAAGGTTCGATGGTCCAATGGCATATAATTATGGCCGCCCACATTCATGACTCCGAGGAGGAGACCTCCCTTACAACAAACGTGATTTTTTTGTCGTTTTTTGCTCGATATTAAGAACGGCAACAGGTAGACTCTTGAAATATTCACAGAATGTACAGTTGTATGATAAAGATAAGATAAGATAAAGAGACATTTATTCACAACAATACAAGATTACATTAGGTAGATACAAAAAGAACAAGACAGAGAAATTGTTGCGAAACGGTCCCAACTCAGCATTCGCTAGCCGTAAAGCCAGCACTGGTCTTCCGTTGGAACCCCTTGGTGAAGAGACGGAAAGTGACACACTTAACACAAAACATCATTGGGAGAAAAAGAAAAAAGAACAACATAGACAAAAAACAATCATTCGTTCGATAATATCTCGAACGAACATAAAAATCGCAATCAGTTAACTGGCAACATTAAGGAAATAAAATAAACAAAAAAACTATAGTCAATGGGAGGTTATGCTATGCCAATGAAAATAAAGTTACGTAACAATACTAACAATATGAACGAAAATGGCAGACAATAAAATTAATGTTTTGTTGGTTTTACATTAGTATAAACTACACCACTGTGTAAAATAACAAAGAAGCAGCCTACAAAGTGACAAGCGGACAGCAAGAAAAGGAATACATACCACAAAAACTGGGTCGGAGAAGGACTAACAAAATATGTAAACACAATAAATATCCGGATAGAAAAGCCAAAAAAAAAAGGAAAAAAAAGGAAGCGGACACCAGTGCAAATTGGAAATACAGCGAAGGTAGGTTAAACGGAGAGAACATAAAAAATAAAATACGCACTATATAAATATAAAGTATTTCCTCTACCTCCGTCATATCATATAGCACTCGTGTCATGCGCAAGCGTTCCTTGGCTAACCTGATGGTTAAAGAGGAAAGATTTCAGCTTTTTCTTAAAATTAAATATATTTTGCAGATTCCTGATCGGTGGTGGAACGTTGTTCCAGCATTTGGTAGCCGAATACCGGAAGCTACCTCGAAAAACAGCTGAGGCGTGGCGAGAAGTAGTTAGCTGCATTGCACATTGCCGACGCAACCCACCGCTACGGAATGTCAGCTTTTCGTACAAATAGAGTGGAGCTTGGTTTTTGACAACTCCAAAAAGCAGAGAAGCGAGGTGCAGTTTACGTCGGTGCTGCATTTTCAGCATAGAGTGTTTGTTAATAAATGGAGTCACGTGGGCCCTGAACGGAATGACGAAGCAGAAACGAGCACAGGCATTTTGTACCCTTTGGATGAGTCTCTTAGTTCTTGCCAGGAGACGTGGACCAAAAACTACATCCATGTAACTTAATTTAGATAATACAAGAGACTCGACCAGCTGTACACGCAGACTTTCACTTAAGAATGGCCGAGCCCTATATAACACTTTTAACATGTAGAAACAGCTCCTTACCATGCTTGATACATGTTTCTCGTATCTGAGCTCACTGTCCATAATAAGACCCAAGTTGCGCGCTTCATATACCCTCTCTATAGGATTGTTAGACAACTCGACTTTTACAGTTGGGTTAAAAGAGGTGAGCTGTTGTTTACTACTTAATACCAGATATTTCGTTTTAGTTGGATTTAGTAGTAAGCTATTGTTAGAGGCCCAAGTTGATATTCTCAAAAGATCTTCATTTAACTTACTAATTGCATTGTCAACCTCGGATGGTTTACAGGATATGTAAACCTGTATATCATCGGCATAAATATGAAACTTACAATTAAGGATGTGAGATTTGATATCCGCCAAATATAAAATAAATAGGATTGGTCCAAGAATGGATCCCTGGGGAACGCCTCGAGTGACCGCCATCTTATCGGAGACTAGTGTGGATCCGTCCTTTTTAGTGACTTTCACATATTGATAACGATTGTTAAGATAACTATCAAACCATTGCACAGCCTTGCTATCAAACCCATAATAGCTTAGCTTAGATAAAAGCAAGTTAATATTAATGGAGTCAAATGCTCTGGAATAATCCAACAAAACCAAAAGTGTACACATTCCTTGACTCTGTGAGCAGAGGATATTGTCGGTTACGTCCAGTAAAGCTGTCTCAGTGCTTCTCCCCTTCCTAAAACCAGACTGTCTCTCAGGTAGAATTGCATTTTTTTCTAGATATTCTGTCAACTGAATGCAGACAGCTTTTTCCAGGACTCTGGAAAGGCATGGAAGTATACTTATGGGCCTAATATCTTTTAGCTCGACAGGATTATCTATTTTAGGTAAGGGATGCACAATTGCCATTTTCCAGATGTCAGGTACTACTGACGATTCAATGGATGCATTAACTAGATTCAATATTGTGTCTAATGTATAAGGAAATGTCAACGAAAGCAAATTCAATTTAATTCCATCACATCCTACAGCATTTGACTTTAGGCTCTTAATGATTTTGCTAACCATATCCAAACTGACTGGGCCAATGTGGAATACTGAGCTACTGAATCTATCAAATTCAAAGTATGTTAATTGTGAAATTGATATCTCATTTGTATTTGGTAAAATTAAAAAGTGACTATTTAAAGCATTTAGATCGTAGAAACACATAGGTAAATCAATTTCTTTCTTAGGTAATAAATTAGATTTAAGATTTTTCCAAAGTAGTTTAGGGTTATGTATTTTGTTATTAATATTATATTTATAGTAGGCTATTTTTTCCCAGTAAAGTGCTTGGTTGACCACTGCTTTTAAAGATTTATAGTAATCTCTTTTACTGTCTGTTCCGGATCTGTGATATTCAGCTAAAGCCCTATCCCGCAACTGCATCATCAGTTTAACAGTAGCTGTTATCCGGGGGTAAGAGCGGTCTTTAATTGTAGTAAGCCTCTCAGGAGCATGCTGGTCAAACAAGGACAATATGCGTAGATTCAGATCACTAACCATATCATTGACATTATTAAAATCAGATATCACTCCCCACGGAACAGTCTGTAAATCTTTGTCAAAATTACTAGGACAAATATTTTTTATTGGCCTGTATGTCACAGAGTAGGGCTTAAATTTCGTGCGCTTTATGCTATACTCGCATATCACAAGACAATGACCATGCAGCGACCCTACATGATCCACAGTAATAGAAGTTGCCTGCAAGTCGGTACACACTACATCCAGCAGTGTCTGGCTGTTCTCAGTGAAGTGATTAGGCTCTGTTACAATTTGACATAGGCTGAAACTAGATATGAAATTATTGAACTTAGTGACTTTTGCTTCGTGTATAGAAAGTAAATTTATATTGAAGTCGCCTAATAATATTAAATTGTCATACCTATGCAATGAACTAACAGAATCACTCAGAGCATCAAAAAATAATTCAACGTCCATCCAGGGAGGGCGATATGCCGTGCCAATAACCAACTTCTTTCCGTTCAGGACCAACGTGGCCCACATTTGTTCCACCGATCTATGCAAAGGGTCTACAGGGTGGCGCCAAATATTAAGACTTAGGTTTGCTTTAAAATAGAAACCCGTCCCCCCACCTCGAGTACGCGCCCCAAGTGGCCTAGGGATGTGTCGGAAACGATACCCAGGGACTGTAGGTGCCCGCCCCTCCTCCCCCGCCCTCAGCCAGGTCTCGTTGATAGCGAGCACGTCAACATCGTGACGTAAACACGCGGCCACAAAATTATCACCATTAGTGCCTAGTGAACCAACATTCCACAAACCAATTTTAACCTTACCTTTTACCATTTCTAGTTTGTAAGTATATTATACTATCAATATTAACATAGATACTTGCTGCTCCTACAATTATTATTATTTCTCTTTGTGTTTGTCCAGTAATGTTGGTAGTTTCCTTGTTAGTTAATAAATTAAATAGTGTATAATAAAACATATAAGATAAATGAAAATTGTGAAACATATAAATAACACATTTCTCAACCTGTAGACACATATCAAACTTAACCACTAGAACAAAAAATAAACATATGTAACAATTGATTACAGCAACCCAGAGTTCAAACAGGATCGGGCCCAAAAACACGCTGTATATCCGACTCTGAGCGGATGCAGAGGGCCTGCTTCCCATCGCTCTGCCGAACGTAAACTCTGCCTCTCTTGGTCCACACGAACCTCCACTGCTGCTTCCGGGATGCTTCCCGGGCGCGGTAGAGCAGCAGACGATTCGTTCGCGTGAGGCGCTCGTTGACGTAGATGCGGCGCGGCGCGCCCGGCAGGCCCGCGTCACCAGAGGTGACATTGCGGCGCACCCGGGCGGCCTGCAGCATGTCGTCCCGCAGCTGCCGCCGAGCCAGCCTTACGACGATGCGGCGCGGGCGGCTCGCGGCGGCGCCTTCGTCGCCCGCGCCCGCCCCGCCCCGCTCGGCCGCCCCAACACGCTCGGCGAACACGACGTCCCGGGGCTCCAGGGTGACTCCAAGCTTGGTGGCGAGAACGGTGACTGTGTGCACCACATTCTCACCCTTGGCTTCCGGAACCTGACCGATGTCCAGGTCGGAGAGCAACGCGTCCTGGTCGCGCTCGCCTAGCTCAAGTTGCAGGCGAGCCACCGTATGCTGCAGCTTGTCCACCTCACCATCCCGAGGCGCCGCCTCGGCCTCCACCACCTTCCTCTCGACGGCATCCAACCTTCGCTCGATTTCTTCGACGCGCCCCGACAGGTTTCGCAGGGTAGCACGCATCTCCTCACGGAATTCGCGCTGCTCGGCCATGTACACACCGAGTTGGAGGCGCAGCGCACCATGCCAGCGGCCGGTGTTACCGGATTCGACCCACTGGAACTCTTTACCGGAGTGCAGCTGTTGTCCGCTCTTTTTAATTTGGACTTGCAATCTGGGCAGACCCAGTCCCTCGGCACGTCTGCACCCATGCTCAAATCCACACAGGCCCTCTGGTATATCTTGGGGCAGCCGTTGCAAGTAGCGGCACCTCTCGGCGCCAGGTACTTTCCACAAGCTACACACTTGCTCATAATGAACAATTAGCTGTCGTTAATCGATAGAAGTACCGAGAATGGGCGCTAGATGGCGCTGCTTTCAATATTTTATAAAGTATTGATTGTTTAGTGATATAGTTATTAATAATTAAGTTCATATAGTCGTAGGATAAATTGTTTAATGTTTATAATTATATTATGTACTAAAATAAAATAAAAATGTAAATAGAGTTTTTTAATTACTGCTTCAAAACATCTACCCACCCACACACAAAAGAACAATCAATCCAGAGATGCACACTAATAAAACAGATATCAAACACAAACATAAGCGCGCCTAGGGCCACCAACATTTACACAGGATTATAGGGGCCTACTTCACACACCGACAGCTTCGTAGCGCGGAACTTTATGGATATAAGTATTTAAAAGGTAAGAGTGCGCATCCGTATAATGTGTATGTGTCACCGTCCGTGACGTCACTCGTATCCGGATCACTTTATATATATGTATATATATAAAAAGTGATCTCATATACATATCTATATAATATATTAAACATGATTTTTTGTTTTTCATTGAAGAGAAGACCTGACGTAGTTTTCCATGTGCTGACCAGCCCAACTGGACCCTCCTCTTGGCCTCCTTCTAAAATTTATTTTTACCTAGTTGCAGGATCTGCCCGAGGTAGGTATACTCAGAAACAATTCAACATGACTTTGGTTTTATCCAAATTCATGCTGAGACCTACTGAAGTGTAGGGTGACTAGGTTGAAATGACATCTCAGGAGTCTTGGAGAATACTGTTTTTTTTTTGGATAATGATGTTAGTGCAGGGAGGCGCGCCACGGAGGGCGCCTCGGCTCAGGTGTGTTTTATTGGTTAATGTCAAGGTTTAAACTATACATCATTGATTTTCAAACTAGGGGGCGCGCCCCACTAGGGAGGCACGAAGACATGTACAGGGGGGCGCGGGCGCGGGCGGCGGCGGTTATCACTCCGGTCTCCCGCGCATACCTACCGCACGCACCTCACTCCCCGCGTCGCACGCGCCAAGCGAACACGTGAACTTTTGTTGCAAAAACAAACAAGCGACCTGCTATTATTGTGTATTAGAGTAGTGACAGTGAACGGTTATTTCTGTTGTTTCGCCATGAGTTCGGCGAAAAAACGCAAATATAATGATGATTATATTAAATACGGTTTTGTTTCTATAAATAAAAGTGGTATCGACCAGCCGCAGTGTGTCATTTGTTATGAAGTATTGAGCAATGATGCCATGAGACCATCCCGTCTGGAACGACATTTGTCAACAAAACACAGTGCTTTAAAAGACAAGCCGAAGGAGTTCTTTGCTTCAATATCTGCAAGTTTGAAGCGCATGAAATTGGATAGTACTGGATCCTTCGCTCAGTCATCTGAGAAAGTGCTCGAAGCTTCATATGAATTGTCACTACTCATTGCAAAAGCCAAAAAAAGCCATACTATCGGTGAAACTCTCGTCAAACCCTGCTTATTGAAAGCAGCTGATATCGTTCTTGGACCAGAAAGTAAACAAAAAATTTCACAAATACCTCTTTCTGATAACAGTGTGAAACGTCGCATTGATGATATGGCTGAAGATATAAAAAATCAGGTAGTGGAAGCCGTGAGAGAATCAAGTTTTTTTGCAATACAGTTGGATGAGAGTACGGATGTTGCGCAATGTTGTCAACTGCTAGTTTTTGTTCGATACATACAAAACGAAACAATCAAAGATGAGTTGCTGTTTTCAACAGAGTTAACGACAACTTCGAAAGCAATTGATATAATGACGGCAGTCTCTGAATTCGTTGATAAACATAAACTGTCATGGAAAAAGTTGATAGGTGTATGCACAGACGGCGCTCCGGCAATGCTTGGATCTCGTTCAGGATTCACACAGTTGGTCAAAGAAAAAAATCCCAACGTAATTATAATTCACTGTTTTATACACCGTCAAGCCTTGGCAGCTAAAACACTTTCAAATGAACTCTATGAAGTCTTAAAATTATGCATTAAAATTGTAAATTATGTTAAAAAGAGTGCATTAAACACGCGGCTTTTTACGGCTCTCTGTGAAGATTTGGACACAGAACACAAGACATTGTTATTTCATACAGAAGTGCGCTGGCTCTCAAAAGGAAATATGTTGTCAAGATTATGTGAACTGCGAGATGAAGTAATTCAATTTTTAGAAATTCAAAAACAAAGTGAATTGTTTTTGGAATTTAAGAAACCATGGGTCCAAGTAATATTTGCTTATCTATCAGATATTTTCGATTCATTGAACACTTTGAATTTGAAATTACAAGGCGGAGATTCGAACATAATTTATCATCGGGATGCTATCACGGCATATACTGAGAAGTTGCAACTGTGGAAGCGCAAAATTTTGGCGTCCAACTATTCCTGCTTTCCTAAACTATTTGCGATCACAGAAGAAGCGTTCTTTAAGGAGATTTTGGACGAAATTGATACCAAGAATAAAATATCAAACCATTTGCAGCACCTCACTGACGAATTTAAGCGCTACTTTCCCGACTCGTGCAATAATATTATTTATCGATTAGCGACCGACCCTTTTCACGTCGACATAGACTTGCTGCCAGATACTATACAAGAGCAAACTTTGGAATTAAAAAATGATTCTGCTGCCCAATATGATTTTGAGAAGATGGAGAACGCACAATTCTGGGTTAAATATCTCAAAGTTTATCCCAGCACAGCAGAGCAAGCACTAAAATTGTTTTTACCTTTTTCAAGCACTTATTTGTGCGAAAACTTAACACGTTTTTTTTCCAGCTACATCAAAATCAGTAGAACCTGCTTAGCAGTTATGGTCAATGGATTCTTTAAACGATTTTCAAAATAAACGCTCAAGTTTGGACTTCGATAATGCTAAGTTAGAAGGAACACAACAGTTACAAGTTCTTCAGGATAAAGTTATAAGTCCAGGCATAGAAAATTATGTCCAACTCGGGATTCCACATTGCAGTCCAGGATTAGCAGATGACGATGAAAGTGTCCCAACTCCGACATCAACAATGAAGGAGCCCTAGCAACTCCTGAAGCACCGATATACTCACCCATAACACCAATAGACAAATATACCTTTATGTCTTTGTCTCAAGACTATGATGGAGCTCTTGCAACACTAGATGCCACTCTATACACGCCGATAACTCAAATAGATAAAAATACCATTATGTCCAGAAGTGATGTAAATGCAAGCCCTGACTCAGGACTACGACGTATCCCTAGGAACATCTGATGCACCGACGTACTTGCCGATAATTTCAGTAGATAAAAATACATTTGTTGGCGATGGTAGCGAAAATTCTTCACCTGTACGTTCGATATCATTATCACACGATAATCTTAACGTGTTTGAATCGCTGTCGAAATCGAATGCTTTTGAATTCGGAGAGTTAAGTGATGACAGTGTTAAAGATCCTAATTTTGTTGCAGAAGATGATTCTAATGACAATGCCTCTGATGATTCTTCTTGTGTTACTTCTAGTGTTTTAACTGTAGCTAATGTTCGTAACGAAAAACCCACCTCTTCGTTAAAACATCCAACAAGACAAAAAGGACAATTACAAAGTAATAAAAATAATGCTTCGTCACATGTACCAATGAGCGATGATTGCATTGAAGTTTTTACAGAAATTGAAACTGAAAGTCCAGTAACGTTACGCAATTCCTGTCCGGAGTTGCATGTATTTGT
This sequence comes from Acleris cristana, assembly GCA_948252455.1. Classification (NCBI taxonomy): domain Eukaryota; kingdom Metazoa; phylum Arthropoda; class Insecta; order Lepidoptera; family Tortricidae; genus Acleris; species Acleris cristana. Next base: position 5,992,472 of record OX411771.1, on the reverse strand, counting down.
TCCGAATGCACGCAAAAGAAGAGCTTCAGAAAATGATTAATCACAAACAGAACAACATGTTAAAAAGTAAGAAGGAGTGCTTCGCTGTCAGGTCTCATTCTGCCACTCGAACAAAATGAACGTATTTCACCAAAAAAGAGGTCTCATTCAGATCCCTCAAAGTGGAAACGGTATATAGAAAGGGGAAAACAAGCCAGAGGTGAAGCATATAAGACTCTACGTGGTAAAGACGTTGCAGCAAGACCGATAAAAGAACCTAGGTGTGTGACGAAACCGAAACATAAATGCAATGAAAACGTGCCAGAATCTGTAAGAAAAAGTATTTATGAATCTTTTATTTCCCTGAAAACATTAAATGACCAACGGCAATTTATAGTTCAACATGTACGAAGAGATAAAAAAAACGATCAACAACGGATGATCCTTCGCGTAAAGAATGTACAAACCATTATTTATTCACAGTAGTCGGAAATATCCAGGTTCAAGTTTGCAGAGAGTTTTTTTTGGATACTTTAAACATAACAGAGGACATGATTAGAGGAGCATTGAATAAGATTTCCTCAGAAGGTGTTCTCGAACAAGACAACAGAGGTAGAAAATCCCACCTAACAAACTCTCCACTGACAGGTTGAATAATATAAAATCTCATATATTTTCGTTTCCGACCATGGAATCACATTATTGCAGAATTACTACCGAATATAAATATTTAGAGGCTTCGCTCAATATACAAACAATGTATACTCTTTATAAAAGTCAATGTATAGAGAAAGGAATTGTTTCAGTATGTTTAGAGACGTACAGAAAAATTTTCAGATCTTATAAATTAAAATTTAATGTGCCTAAAAAAGATCTATGCAAAAAATGCATAGCTTTCAAAAATGGCGAAACTAGCTTTATCGATCATTCCAAGCACTTAAAACGAAGACATGACTCTTATCTGCGTCGAGACGCCGATAAGAAAGTTGCAAATAATGATGTGACAACTTTGGCAGTTAACTTTGACTTGGAAGCTGTTCTCCATACACCTAAAGGAGCAGCTGGGCCTTTCTTTTATGCTCGAAAGCTGGCAGTCTATAACTTGACTTTTTATAAGTTTGGTGACCAAGATGTAGATTGTTATACGTGGGATGAAACTGAAGGTAATCGTGGCAGTATCAAGATTGCGACCTGCGTATACAAATACGTTCTAGATAAGGAAGGTGTCAATGATGTCGGACAATTGCGGTGGACAACAGAAAAATCATACCTTCTGTTGCATGCTCTTACACTGCGTCTCGACGCACCAAACGATTGAAATAGTAGATCATGTTTTTTATGAGTCTGGTCACAGCCACATGGACTGCGACTCTGTTCACTCAAACATTGAGCAGAAGGCAAAAAAAATATCAATCTATACACCTGATGGATGGACTCAAGTAATGAGATCAGCTAGAATGAACCCTCGTCCATTTAAAGTAAATATTATTGCCCATGACGAGTTTCTGAACTTCAACACTAACGAAGTAAAATTTACAGAAGAGGCTGCGAAAGGGCTACGAAAAAAGAAGAAAAACAAAAAGAATGAAACTGAAGAGAACGGGTCTCAAGTTGAAACAGAAGAAAAAGTAAAAACTAATTTCAATGACGCAGTCTGGATACAATATAGAAAAGAAATTCCCAAGTCAATCTTCATAAAAACTGATAATGATGACACAAAATTCACAAAACTAAAATTAAAAGCTAAAAGGGGAAACAGTGCCGCAATGTTACCAGTTACTGCTTATGCAACAAGAATTCCCATTTCAAAAGCGAAAAAACGGGACCTTATGAAACTTTGTCATGATAATCAGATACCTAGGTACTATCACTCTTATTATGCGGGTCTTCCAGATTCGGTAGAAATAACAGACCGCTTACTGGAACCCGATGACGACGAACTAGACTAGTTTTTATATTACTGAGTAGAATACATTGAGATCACACCGGGTTACTCACGTAAAATTTGTCGAAAAACGCTCGACATGTTTCGGGCTCGTCCGGAGTCCCTATTCATGAGCAGACGCGGCCGCAGTACGACGAACACTGAGGGTGAGGGTGTTTGTCGTACTGCGGCCGCGTCTGCTCATGAATAGGGACTCCGGACGAGCCCGAAACATGTCGAACGTTTTTCGACAAATTCATCGTTCTGAACCCGGTGTAATCTCCTTAATATGTCTGAATCCTTTGATTATTTACTAATAAGAGTAAATAATCAAAGTCTGAATCTCACGGAAGTTTTATGTTTAACGTAGAAAACATTGTTTTATCTTTGTTTTGTTCATTATATAAAAACATTTTTTTCGGCTGAAAATGTAAGCCTGTTGCTGAATAAATAACAAAAACACAATTTTCTTTTTGTTTATTTTATTAACACACACTGTAAATTACCATTTTAAGGCCGTTATTTCTTGTTCCTGATTGAGCAGTTTCAATCGTATACATTTTAATCACTTGCAGTGTGTTACGAATATTAGTAATCCAATTATATGGCTGATTGGCGTAACACACTGGAAGAGATTAAAATGTAGACGATTTGAACTGCTTAATCAGGATCAAGAAATAACGGCCTTACCCATAATATGAGCTTGTGTAATGGTTGTAAGTATTTTGAGATGAATCAACATAATATTATACAAAATATTCTTGTTGGAATCAAAAATAAATACAGATTCGCAACTCAATTTCTGAATACAAATGAATAGGAAGGCATTCACATACACCACAGTAAACACACGAAACTGTCATTTTCGTAACTTTACCTACCTCGGTTCAAATATATTAAAACGATTTTTAATTTGCGAAAGCGGTACTTTCGTGAGTTTACTATGGTGAAAAATCTTACCTTTTTTGCTATCTATGGAGATGCAAAATTGCGAATGTGCTGTAAATTCTAATTCCAATATAAAAATACATATCTGACAAATTGATCATGTAATACATCCATTTTGAAAACACTGTGTGTATACTATATTAATACAACTGCAACTACTACTTAAAAAAAAAAAGCAGCTTCAAATCGCTCCCCTCAAAAATGTGTTTTTTACAGTTATGTTAGTTTAGCATGGGGGCGAATATTTGTAGCCAATGCCATAAGTACTAGCAAAAAAGGAAAAATAACAGTTAAAATATTAAACATGCGTGAGGAACAAATAATTTAAAAAAAAATCACACCGCAAATAAGACCATTACTAGACTATAATTGTTTTTCTTTTGAAAAATGTAAACAAAATGCAGATCGAGTAAAGTTACTATTTTCACTTTTAAAACTGGACAATTTCAATAAGGAGGAAAGTAACTCCATTGCTAGTATTTGCGCGAAATACGCCGACATTTTTCAACTGCCAGGAGACATATTAAATACCACAAATCTATACGAACAAAAAATACGATTAAAAACAAATGTGTCACCTATATATAGTAAACCGTATCGTTTACCTCAATCACAAAAATCAGAGATAAATAAACAAATAAAATCAAAATAACGGCCTTAAAATGGTAATTTACAGTGTGTGTTAATAAAATAAACAAAAAGAAAATTGTGTTTTTGTTATTTATTCAGCAACAGGCTTACATTTTCAGCCGAAAAAAATGTTTTTATATAATGAACAAAACAAAGATAAAACAATGTTTTCTACGTTAAACATAAAACTTCCGTGAGATTCAGACTTTGATTATTTACTCTTATTAGTAAATAATCAAAAGATTCAGACATATTAAGGAGATCACACCGGGTTCAGAACGATGAATTTGTCGAAAAACGTTCGACATGTTTCGGGCTCGTCCGGAGTCCCTATTCATGAGCAGACGCGGCCGCAGTACGACAAACACCCTCACCCTCAGTGTTCGTCGTACTGCGGCCGCGTCTGCTCATGAATAGGGACTCCGGACGAGCCCGAAACATGTCGAGCGTTTTTCGACAAATTTTACGTGAGTAACCCGGTGTGATCTCAATGTATTCTACTCAGTAATATAAAAACTAGTCTAGTTCGTCGTCATCGGGTTCCAGTAAGCGGTCTGTTATTTCTACCGAATCTGGAAGACCCTCATAATAAGAGTGATAGTACCTAGGTATCTGATTATCATGACAAAGTTTCATAAGGTCCCGTTTTTTCGCTTTTGAAATGGGAATTCTTGTTGCATAAGCAGTAACTGGTAACATTGCGGCACTGTTTCCCCTTTTAGCTTTTAATTTTAGTTTTGTGAATTTTGTGTCATCATTATCAGTTTTTATGAAGATTGACTTGGGAATTTCTTTTCTATATTGTATCCAGACTGCGTCATTGAAATTAGTTTTTACTTTTTCTTCTGTTTCAACTTGAGACCCGTTCTCTTCAGTTTCATTCTTTTTGTTTTTCTTCTTTTTTCGTAGCCCTTTCGCAGCCTCTTCTGTAAATTTTACTTCGTTAGTGTTGAAGTTCAGAAACTCGTCATGGGCAATAATATTTACTTTAAATGGACGAGGGTTCATTCTAGCTGATCTCATTACTTGAGTCCATCCATCAGGTGTATAGATTGATATTTTTTTTGCCTTCTGCTCAATGTTTGAGTGAACAGAGTCGCAGTCCATGTGGCTGTGACCAGACTCATAAAAAACATGATCTACTATTTCAATCGTTTGGTGCGTCGAGACGCAGTGTAAGAGCATGCAACAGAAGGTATGATTTTTCTGTTGTCCACCGCAATTGTCCGACATCATTGACACCTTCCTTATCTAGAACGTATTTGTATACGCAGGTCGCAATCTTGATACTGCCACGATTACCTTCAGTTTCATCCCACGTATAACAATCTACATCTTGGTCACCAAACTTATAAAAAGTCAAGTTATAGACTGCCAGCTTTCGAGCATAAAAGAAAGGCCCAGCTGCTCCTTTAGGTGTATGGAGAACAGCTTCCAAGTCAAAGTTAACTGCCAAAGTTGTCACATCATTATTTGCAACTTTCTTATCGGCGTCTCGACGCAGATAAGAGTCATGTCTTCGTTTTAAGTGCTTGGAATGATCGATAAAGCTAGTTTCGCCATTTTTGAAAGCTATGCATTTTTTGCATAGATCTTTTTTAGGCACATTAAATTTTAATTTATAAGATCTGAAAATTTTTCTGTACGTCTCTAAACATACTGAAACAATTCCTTTCTCTATACATTGACTTTTATAAAGAGTATACATTGTTTGTATATTGAGCGAAGCCTCTAAATATTTATATTCGGTAGTAATTCTGCAATAATGTGATTCCATGGTCGGAAACGAAAATATATGAGATTTTATATTATTCAACCTGTCAGTGGAGAGTTTGTTAGGTGGGATTTTCTACCTCTGTTGTCTTGTTCGAGAACACCTTCTGAGGAAATCTTATTCAATGCTCCTCTAATCATGTCCTCTGTTATGTTTAAAGTATCCAAAAAAAACTCTCTGCAAACTTGAACCTGGATATTTCCGACTACTGTGAATAAATAATGGTTTGTACATTCTTTACGCGAAGGATCATCCGTTGTTGATCGTTTTTTTTATCTCTTCGTACATGTTGAACTATAAATTGCCGTTGGTCATTTAATGTTTTCAGGGAAATAAAAGATTCATAAATACTTTTTCTTACAGATTCTGGCACGTTTTCATTGCATTTATGTTTCGGTTTCGTCACACACCTAGGTTCTTTTATCGGTCTTGCTGCAACGTCTTTACCACGTAGAGTCTTATATGCTTCACCTCTGGCTTGTTTTCCCCTTTCTATATACCGTTTCCACTTTGAGGGATCTGAATGAGACCTCTTTTTTGGTGAAATACGTTCATTTTGTTCGAGTGGCAGAATGAGACCTGACAGCGAAGCACTCCTTCTTACTTTTTAACATGTTGTTCTGTTTGTGATTAATCATTTTCTGAAGCTCTTCTTTTGCGTGCATTCGGAACAAATACATGCAACTCCGGACAGGAATTGCGTAACGTTACTGGACTTTCAGTTTCAATTTCTGTAAAAACTTCAATGCAATCATCGCTCATTGGTACATGTGACGAAGCATTATTTTTATTACTTTGTAATTGTCCTTTTTGTCTTGTTGGATGTTTTAACGAAGAGGTGGGTTTTTCGTTACGAACATTAGCTACAGTTAAAACACTAGAAGTAACACAAGAAGAATCATCAGAGGCATTGTCATTAGAATCATCTTCTGCAACAAAATTAGGATCTTTAACACTGTCATCACTTAACTCTCCGAATTCAAAAGCATTCGATTTCGACAGCGATTCAAACACGTTAAGATTATCGTGTGATAATGATATCGAACGTACAGGTGAAGAATTTTCGCTACCATCGCCAACAAATGTATTTTTATCTACTGAAATTATCGGCAAGTACGTCGGTGCATCAGATGTTCCTAGGGATACGTCGTAGTCCTGAGTCAGGGCTTGCATTTACATCACTTCTGGACATAATGGTATTTTTATCTATTTGAGTTATCGGCGTGTATAGAGTGGCATCTAGTGTTGCAAGAGCTCCATCATAGTCTTGAGACAAAGACATAAAGGTATATTTGTCTATTGGTGTTATGGGTGAGTATATCGGTGCTTCAGGAGTTGCTAGGGCTCCTTCATTGTTGATGTCGGAGTTGGGACACTTTCATCGTCATCTGCTAATCCTGGACTGCAATGTGGAATCCCGAGTTGGACATAATTTTCTATGCCTGGACTTATAACTTTATCCTGAAGAACTTGTAACTGTTGTGTTCCTTCTAACTTAGCATTATCGAAGTCCAAACTTGAGCGTTTATTTTGAAAATCGTTTAAAGAATCCATTGACCATAACTGCTAAGCAGGTTCTACTGATTTTGATGTAGCTGGAAAAAAAACGTGTTAAGAATGCTTTAAAAATTAATTTAAAAGTTCGATAGTTTGTGTTGGCAGATTTTCAAAAAAAGTGTACCTAGTTAAGGACTAAAATTAAGGTACGTTAACTTTAGTCATGTGAGTAACGAAAATTAACTAAACTGTTACAAGACTACTGTAGCTAGTTCGACCATATTACTAACGGGTGAGGATTGAATCTGCTTCGTTTATTGAATTTAAGATACCGCCTATTGGCGGTTGAGGACACTATATAAATTTATTACTAATTTTCGTTACTAACATGACTAAAGTTACTGTTTCTTAATTTTAGTCCTTAACTAGGTACACTTTTTTTGAAAATCTGCCAACACAAACTATCGAACTTTTAAATTAATTTTTAAAGCATTCTTAACTATGTACACTTTTTTTGAAAACCATCCAGCTAGCAGATCTATTTCCCAACACTTTCAATACAACAACAATAAAAAATGTTTAAAGAAACAGCTTTCTGTTTATTATAATATAATAGAAGTAATTCTTATACTTGATAAAACGTATAATACCTAGTAACTATAATTTATTTTATCAAATGTAAAAGTTACTTTTATTATAAAAAATAAGCACAATTTTACTAACTTGTAAATTTAAAGTTAACTATCCATATAGTAATAAATTTTATTTCTTACAATTTTCTCCCTTGGTTTCGACAAAAGAATTGTAAAAATAGTTTATAATATTTTTATTGAACGCGAGTTAAATCATTGAGGGAAATGAAACTTATTACGTAGGTAGGTATATAAACAGATAAAGATTATGTCGTCGCAACCATAGCAAACTTGCGAATCTGCAATTTTTACTAATTGCAGATTGCAAATCATGCTTTAAAACATTAACAATTAGGTTCACATTTCAACTTCACCAAAATTTCAGATTCGCAAGTTTGCCATGGTTACGACTTGTATAATATTGTGATTGTGTGTGACTCTGTTGATTAACCCCCATTATAAAAAAACTATTACTTTCATTTGACATTATAGATTTTTTTCAATTATGTACAAATATCAAATTACTACTACTATAATTACCAAAATAAAACGGACTAAATGTCCCAGGGGAAAACGATTTTCATATTTTTGTTCTTGAGTAGGTACTTAAGTACATAGTTTTGTTTATATAATAGTTTGGTTAATTTTATGCACCTGTTCCTCAACTGTTTTATTTTAAATAGCTTTCCGCCCGCGACTTCGTCTGCGGAGAGTCAGAACTTCTGTTAAAAGTACAGTTATAGTTCACATCACCTTCAAAGGCTTTTAAAAAAAAAGTCCAGGGCGTGAATTTTAAGTAAGCGGTCCACATAAACAACTTTAATTTTATGGCACTAATCTTTAAAAAAACAAAATTGACATACAAAATAAATTCACTGCCTCTCTTTCACCATTACGTTTTTTTATACGATTCTAGATAAATTTGCCATATTTCTATACAAACCATTAACCCACTTACCAGAAGATTTTCGAAAAACACCGAAGCTGAACATTTTCTGTAGGTACCTATGTAAATAGTAGTCTAATACCGATTTTCATATTTTGCAGGTATGTAACTTTTAATATTACATAATTTCGATACAAACTTTACAGTCAGTAGTCTTAGATCCCAAGTTTTTCCCCTTAGTTATTATTTATTGATAATGGATTTGCTCTTAACTAACTATAAACACTGAAGATTGCAATGTTTTAGATGCTAAGTATGCATGTACCTGGATAAAAAAAACAAACTCCTATTCAAACTTTCACCCGCTTTTCACACTGTTAAGGGATTGTTTTAAAAAATGGTTATTATTTAATTTATATTGGTGTTGATACCGAGTTTCATGTATCTAACTTCAGTCATAATTTGTAGGTAGGTAGGTAGGTTTTTTATAGCTAGGTAAACATTAGGTTATCTTAATACCCCACATTTCTCACTTCAAAAATGACCAAATTTCTATCAAACTACTACCCCCCATTTAACCACCTTTGGGCATCCTTTGGGATAGTTTTTTCTAAAGCGCCGAAAATAACTTTTTTTGTTTATAAAAACAGTAGCGTAAATATACATTTCCACATTTTTTCCTTCAAAAATTATCATTATCCCTTACAAAGTTCTACCGCCAATTTACCCGTTAGTTTTTCCATAATCGCCGAAAGCAATATTTTTAATTTATAACTACAGTAGCTGTTACAACATTTTCCACGTTTCTCACTTCAAAAATATACCATACAATTTTCTACCCCCCGTTTTACCTCCTCAGAGGTAGTTTTTCCTGAATCGAGCATTTCTACCAAGTTTCAAGTAAATCAGAACATAAAAGTATTCGTTCCTATAGAAACTTTGCAACCCCCTTTCATCCCCCAAGGGGTTTAATTTTAATTATCACGTGACTCATTATTTTCATTGCAGAGCAAGCATTTCTACCAAGTTTAAAGTAAATTTGAGCATACCAAATATTTTTTCCTAAACAAACTTTGCAACCGCCTTTTATCCCTCTAGGGGTTGAATTTTAGTTATCACTGATATACGTGACTCATTATTTTCATTTCAGAGCATTTCTACCGAGTTTCAAGTAAATTTGACCATAGAAGTATTTTTTCCCATACAAACATTGCAACCTCTTTCATCCCTCTAGGGGTTGAATTTTAGTAATCGCTGAAATACATATCTCATTATTTGCATTTCAGAGTATTCCTACCAAGTTTGAAGTAAATTTGATCATAAAAATATTTTATTTATACACACTTTGCAACCCCTTTTCATCCCTCTAGGGGTTGAATTTTAGTAATCGCTGAAATAGGTGTTTCATTATTTGCATTGAAGAGCATTTCTTTTAAGTTTCAAGTAAATTAGACAATAAAAATATTTTTTCCCATACAAACTTTGCAACCCCCTTTCATACCTTTAGGGGTTGAATTTCGAAAAATCGCTTCTTAAACGACGCCTCTATTAATAAATCAACTTCCCCTCAAAATTCCAAATTTGTATCTTTAGCGGTTTAGGCTGGGCGTTGATATGTGACCCGGGACATTGCCTTTTATACACACTTTGGAACCCCTTTTCATCCCTCTAGGGATTGAATTTTAGTAATCGCTGAAATAGGTGTTCCATTATTTGCATTGAAGAGCATTTCTACCAAGTTTCAAGTAAATTAGACAATAAAAATATTTTTTCCCATACAAACTTTGCAACCCCCTTTCATACCTTTAGGGGTTGAATTTCGAAAAATCGCTTCTTAAACGACGCCTCTATTAACAAATCAACTTCCCCTCAAAATTCCAAATTTGTATCTTTAGCGGTTTAGGCTGGGCGTTGATATGTCACCCGGGACATTGCCTTTTATACACACTTTGGAACCCCTTTTCATCCCTCTAGGGATTGAATTTTAGTAATCGCTGAAATAGGTGTTCCATTATTTGCATTGAAGAGCATTTCTACCAAGTTTCAAGTAAATTAGACATTAAAAATATTTTTTCCCATACAAACTTTGCAACCCCCTTTCATACCTTTAGGGGTTGAATTTCGAAAAATCCCTTCTTAAACGACGCCTCTATTACAAAATCAACTTCCCCTCTAAATTCCAAATTTGTATCTTTAGCGGTTTAGGCTGGGCGTTGATATGTCACCCGGGACATTGCCTTTTATATATATATATATATATATATATATATAAAATATTTATAGAAGATTCATTGTATAGGCTAAAAATAATTGCATTATAGCATAAACAAAATAAAAAACAAAATTGATTAATCGGTTTTCATCGTTTTCCCCTTGAAATTCAATGTTTATTTGCTAAGTGAAGTTCTAAATGCAACAAAGCTCTTATCAAGTTCTTGTGTTTGTTTACAATTAGTTTAGCTTTCAAAATTGGACTGAGATACTTACTCTTTGAATATTCATCACGACGTTTTTCATCTTCAAAAACTTTAAGGATATTTTTTTTGTTTTTTTTCATTTTTAAAACACATCTGTTTTTACGAAATGCAAAAAAGAAGCTCAAAAACACCTAACATTACAATGATAAACTACTCTTCATGAACTGTCAGGATGAAAGTTTATAAAAAGCAATTGGCAAAGGAATTTAACATTTCAGCCAAAAAATACCCTTTCAAATAGTAGGTACGTTTAAATACTAAGATTTAGTTTAAAAAATTACAACTTGCATCTTTAAATTGTTGATTATCAACCGTAGCAAATATACGATTCAATTAATTTTGCAAACAGTACCTACAATAATAATTTCATCATAAACTTACGAAAATGCCTGATTCGCATATTTACTTTAAGTTACTCTAAAGGTATAAACGAATTATTTAATATTACAATCTCACGGAAATGCAAAGTTCGTAAAGTTTGATAGGCTAATTTATGTTATGTGGTAATAATAGCCACCATAGTAAAGTAACGAATATGCCAGATTCGCAAATTTGCTATGGCTACCTTTGTGGTTAAGATATTTGCCACCATAGTAGATTAACGAATGGGCAGTTTCGCAAATTTGCTGTAGTCGACTATGTGGTTGAGTTATAGTTGCCACCATAGTAAGTTAACGAATTTGCAGATTCGCAAATATAGTTTGTTAATATGGATGAGGAATAAACGCCACCATAGTAAACTACCGTATCCGCCAGATACTAGGTGTAGGTGGGTAATAATTACCTTCAAAGTAAATTAACGAATATGTAAGATTCGCAAATTTGCTATAGGCTAATCGTATCGGTCAGTAATAATTGCCACCATAGAAAGTTAACGAAAATGGCAGATTCGTTAATTATCCACAGGCGTCATAACTTTATCGGCCAAGGAAAAATACCTTATCTACACTTCGCAAGTCTACCGTGGGATAAAAAAAATATAAATTCAGATTCGTAAAGAAATAACTTTGAAAGCTTAAAAGATAGATGTCTAGAAATTGGTGACTAGTAAATTGTCATTATTTGGTACAGATTTACATAAAAAACTCAATTTTGTCAAAATTGCAGATATGTTAATTTAGCATGGGGGCGACGAAATATTCCTTCAGCAATTTCGCTTGATAATATTACGTAATCCTCTGTTGAGTTTGTGGATACTTGTATAATTGATTCACTTCGAGCTGGTATTTGTATTTGATTTGAGCTATTAATTTCGTTATATGTATTAAAGTTAATAGTATTGTAATTATTTCGTTGTTATTATTTAATGTGATTGTTCCTTTCTTGTAATTTATGACACATTTATATTTTATCAAGAAATCTTGTCCAATGATTCCATCAGCTTGTAATGGTAATTTTGGGAATACATGAAATTTATGTTCAACTGATTGGTTTTTTGTTCGAAATTTAAAGTAATTATATTGAATGACGTTATTTTTCCTCCCACTCCGTTAATGTGAGTCGTCTTGGGTGTCATATGGTTACCGGCTGATATCGCTGCGTCATGTGTTATCGCGCTTAGACTTGCGCCCGTGTCAATAAGCCATATGTGCGTTGTGCCGTTTATTGCAAACTGAACTGAATTCATATGACTATACGTTAGAATGTAGTTGTTACGGACGAAAAAATTCTAATTCTTCTGGCATATCGCAATTATTTTGTGCACTTCCTATCGCTGTATTAACTTGATGACGTCTGTATGATGGATTTTGACATCGGCCACGGTAACTTGTATGTATACGCGTGTAAAAGTTATTCGAGGTTCGTATCGGTCGAGTATTATTTGTTTGTACGTATACTTCCCTGTGGGTTTATTTTGCGCACTCGTACCTGGTTGCGTGCGAGTGTATTTACCAATAGGTCTATTATAATGTCCCCGGTAAGGTTTACGGACATTGTATCCTTTTTTCCGTAAGTGGAAAATTTGTTCCGTTCCAGGTGTGGGTGTTACAGACACCTCTTGGTCTTTTGCTCCCTTTATAGCGTCCTTGAGCTAGGTGTAATTTCGGGATGCTATAATGGTACTCAGCTTATCATTTCGCAATCCTTTTGAGAATTTAGTAATTGCCGTTTTTTCGTTTAAGGGGTAATACTGTATAGGCTTACGGTTTTCCATTTGCCTGTGTTATTGTGAGGTTTACAAATAAATCCTCCAATTTTTGGCCGAAACGTTCAAGGGACCTATTCCCTTGTTTTGCTGTCATTAGTTTGGCTTGTATCGCGGTTGTTGATTTGACAGGTAAAAAATTGGAGCTTCATTTCATTAATTAAATCGCTTATTTAGTATGTTTGTCGGATATTCGAAGTTTGGCGTTTTGCGTTAACCTTATCTTAATTACAAAATTAATTAATAACTTATAGTCTGAGTCTTTAATCATTGCGGAATATAAGTCTATGGCGTCTATAAGTTGTTTAGTGACGGCTTCTGAGCCGTCCATGGCTGATAACAATGATACCGCTGTTTTTAGGTCAAAGCTATCGTTCGACGTCATTGATAAAAAATTTGTTGTCTTGTTCGTATGTTGCCAAAATGTTACTATAAGTTTCCTGTATTTTTGGAAAGTAAGACTGAATTAATTCACTGTCTTTTACAGAAAGTTCTGATTTTTCTAATTTGGAGCTATATTGCTCTATATAAACTTCGTACTGGTTATACAATTTTTTTACTTGTTGAAGTTTATTTTGACCAATGAATGAAAGTCATTACTCATTAATAACTTTTAGTAAAATTTAGTTTGCACTAATAATTTTGGGTAAGCGAACAATAGTAGGTTTTACACAGTTATGGTTGAGGCTATCTTAAATTGATACCTTCATCACGTTGATGTGCTGTGGTGCGGCTGTGGTTGCGCGCTGTTGCTGGGTGGCTGCTGCTGCGTAGACGATCTGCTCCGGCCGGTTCCGCGTTGTAGTTGCTACTGCTTGTCACTCGATTTTTTTTGTTAAGCATTCGTGGATCTTCTTGATGATGTTTTTTGTTTTCTTTTGTGCATTGATGTCCCATGTCATGGTTGGAGCTGCGGCGGATCGGTTTTCGGCTGCTGGCTGGTTAGTTGGTTGGTCCGAACGGCGGCGTTCAGGCTGAAGCTGTGACTGCCTCGAGTAGCCTGACTGGCAGGGTCGCCATGAAGTGTAGGGTGACTAGGTTGAACTGACAACTCAGGAGTCTTGGAGAATACTGTGTTTTATTGGAAAAACGTTCGGTTTATATACTATGGTTTCTAGTCATTATCTAGGCTTAGGGTTAATGGTGTGGAACTTACGATAATGCATCGTAAGCAGAATTATAAGTTAATGTCATGGTTTAAACTATAAACTTTAATGCATAGTTAAATATAAGAAGTAGGTAGGTATCAGCTGTATCAGCTGTTACATTGGTGACCTGACTACATCTGCATCATTTGTGACGTGGATGCTAGGCTGTCCAGCATTTGTTGCAGCTCTTCCAGGGACTCCGCCATCAAGACTATGTCGTCTGCTAATTGCAAGTGCGGGATGGAATTCTCGTTTATGTTGATGCCCTTACCTTTCCAGTCCAACGTCTTAAACAGATCTTCTAATACGCTTGGGAACAGTTTGGTCTTGTACTTGGACACACATAATAATAATAATAATAATAATAATAATAATTTATTTCTCACTTTCAACTACATTTGATATTACAAAAATCTTAATTAAGAAAGGACAACAAGTTCGGTTGAAAGAGAATCAAAAGTTTGCACAGATTTGTTTCTACAATGGCCTCTACACTAGGCTCAGCCTGTCTCGTAGGTAGCCAATCCATAGGTGAGTTACCAGAATTTATGCGAACAGTGAATAAAGGTTACCAGATTCCTAAAGTAAACAATAATAATAATAAAAGATGCATGCAATTGAATTTATACAGTAACATAAATTATCAATAAAAGCAATCAGGTTTGTCTTCGTGAGTGTGTGTGTACGTAGTTGTGTGTTGCGTATAGGGTGTTGAGTATTGAATGTTGTGTTGTTGGGTGAAATCACCGCAAACCCGTCAGTATCAGTTCAATCTCTTTATAACAAAGACTACTAAGCCATAATTGCACATTTTGGTTTAGTTCTCTTGGGGAATAGTTTTTAAGAGGCAACTTTGAACTGACTTTATTATAAATGAAAGGATGAAGGTGCGTGATCGATCCATTGGCAAAGACGGGGTTGGTAAGAGGCACTGGGATTTTAAAATTACGTTTTCGTGACCATTCGCTAAAACAGGGGGACATAATGACTCGATCATGAACCTTTGTCGTTACTTGAAGGATAAAAATACCGCAAATATTGAGGACATTTAAGTCCTTGTATACCAGAATTGTCGACTACTTTATTGGTTTTCCAAGTAATACTTTTAGAACAGCACGTTGTGCTCTTTCCAGGAGTATCATATTCGTCTTCGCTGCACCACCCCAGACAGCTATACCATATGTTAGTACAGATTGGCCTTTACTGATTTTAACTGTTCTGAGAAGTTGTTTATCTGCTACTTTCCGTAGATTCTTGAAGACGTAGATCAGTTTACGAGTGCGTCCGGCCATTGCGATAATATGCTCCTTGAAATCCAATTTTTCGTCAAGGACCACGCTAAGGTACTTTATGGTGGAAGATCTAACAATAACTTTGCAGGCACAGGGATACTCTTTTTGGTTTTTATCTTGATCACAAGTGTGGACCACTAGGTTAGAAAGATTAGAGGGCGCGAAAGCTCTTGTCTTGTGAAAGCACAGCAATGTTGTTTTAGAAACATTGAGTGTCAGAAGGTTATTTTGTAGCCAACTGGATATAGTTCTCATTCCCTGTTCTGCAGAACAGGCCGCTTTCGTCCAAGTGTCTTCGCTAAAGATGATGGCTGTATCATCCGCGTAACAGAAAAGTTGGGCGTTTAGTATGTGAGTAGCAGCAAGGTCATTTAAGTAGATAATAAATAGTGTTTGGCCCAATATGCTACCTTGTGGAACCCCAAAATCAATTTTGTTTGGGCTACTCATTTCGCCATTAATTTTAAGGCATTGGGCTCGTCCCGTCAGGTAACTACGAAACCAGGCCAAGGCGCTTCCTCGAACACCGCAAAGTTCCAGCTTTTTTAGGAGGATAGGGATGGAAACTATGTCAAACGCCTTGCCAGGTCTAGAAATACTCCAACGCATGCTTTGTTTTTGTCCGGATGCTGAGATATTGGATTGGTCATCGATGCAAAAGCGTCCTGTGTTGATTTCCTTGGTCGGAAACCATATTGGTTTTCCGATAAGATATTGTTCTTCTTCAAACAGCCCATCAATTACACATTTACCAGTTTTTCTAATATTTTAGAGAAGGATCCAAGCAAAGAAATGGGTCTGTAGTTACACGGGTCAGATTTATTTCCAGCTTTATAGATTGGGGTAACACAAGCCGTCGTCCACAAGTTTGGAAATGTTCCTTCACTAAGGCTGAGGTTATATATGTTAGTGAGTGGCTTGATTATCTGTTGTTTGACTATCCTCAGTAGATGGTTTGAGACGCCGCCATCAATACCCAGAGTGCTATCAGGTTTAAGGCCATTTATTATACATTCGACTTCGGCTTCATCGGTAGGGGTAAAGAATAAAGATCGTGACAGGGAGACAGAAGAAGTTACGTTTTGCGCTAGGTGTTCTTGGGGTCGATTTAGTCGTTTTTAAAATAGCATTTGCTAGGTCTTTGCCGATGATAGCAAAGTACTTATTACAATGCTCCAGGGAGTTAGCCGCACTATTTCTGCTTTGAGTGAATTCTATAGCATCGGCCCTTTTCTTTTTTGTGTATGTTATTTTTTTGATAGAATTCCAAAGTCTCCTTGGATTATTTTTATTTTCTTCTAATTCAATCGGTTCGTATTTGTATTTTACTTTTCTAAGGAGGTCTTTGTGATTTTTTTTATAGCGTTTATAGATTAGCTGGATAGTGTCATCATTAGGATATTTTCTAGATTTGGCGTGAAGGAGATTTCTATGCCTATACTTTGGACTTTTAGGTATTTAAAAGAATGTAAACAAACGGGAGTTGTCAAAAATGACAGTTCCAGAGGTGGTGAACCTTTATGACGACAATAAAAAACGAAAATGTAGATAGCCCTAAAAACGCTATAAGACTTCTTATATGATCCTATTTTATGTAAAAACATGAAATCTGAACATTGTTGAATAATCAATAATTAATCAATGGTAAATAAAATAGTCTAATTGCTAGCCTTTCATTAAAATTTTGTATGGTACAGTCAAGGGCATAAATATATATACGTTCCCAAGACGTCAAAAATATCTATACACTTTTATGCCACTAGCAATAAGGTCCGTGTATACATATATTTGACGCGATGGCTGTATAGATATTAATACCCTTGACTGTACCTATCTACTAATCATTACTATTATTACCTCATAATACGTTTTAAATAAAATGCATATTTTTATTAATTATTTTTATTCAGAATCACTTGACGATGAGGATGACTCCCCCACATTTATTATGATTCTGTCTGTTAACTCGTCAATATGATTGTCTAACCCTCTAATTTTTTCTTCTTCTTTAAGCACATGTTTCTCACAGTTTTCCCAATCTTTAGCTGTAACATTTTCAAGTGCCTCGGGTAATAATATTTTTAAATCTTTCAGCTTGAAAGTCGTATTTTTATTCGCTATTTCTTCCTTTATCTTTGCCCATATCAGCTCAATGGGGTTGAGCTCGCAGTGATAGGGTGGGAGCCTTATTAGTGTGATACACCTTTTTTTTGCTTTTTCGTCAACTACAATTTTTTCAGATTTGTGTTTTACTTGTCACACTTTCGTCAACAGTTGGGACTTAACCTCCTTAGGTTCAAATGGTATATTTTTGGATTGCAGCCATTGCTGGATATCGCCCTTTTTCGTTTTTAATATAGGTACTTTGTCTTGTTTGCGTGAATGGTACGGTGCATTATTTATAACAATAACTGAATTTGGCTCAACATTGTTTAAAATAACATCAAACCATTTCTCAAAATTTGCTGCATTCATTTCACTATGGTAGTTACCATCCCCCTTGCTTGCCAGAAAGATCAGTTAGTTTTCCTTCAGGAAGCCAGTTGATGACCCTACAAAAGTAAACAAACATGTTATTGCATGCTAACTAATAATTATTATATTAATTTATAGTTTATTCATTTATTTTATTCAGTGCACAGTCAGACATTTAGTATATTAGTTGTAGGTACAACTTTTGTGCATTCAGGTTATCTTAACAGTCTCCTAGCCTAGCCAACAGTGACCCTGCCTATGAAGCATGAGGTCCCGGGTTTGTTCCTGGTATGGGCATTTGTATGTGTGTTTATCACATATATTTGTTCCAGTTATGGACATTTTCCATGTATTTAAGTATTTATTTATATCTATTTTCTATATTATATTGTTGTCTAGTACCCATTATTTATGTATAAAAAATGTATATTACAGCATACAAATATTACATACCAATATGTCCTAATATAAGGCGTTTTCCTTTGCCATATGGATTTTTGAGTCCTGTTGAAAGTCCTTGCCGATGAGCTTCTTTGGTTCTCTTTATGGTTGTGTCTTGCCTTACTTTATCCTTAGTGTGCCCTGTAAAACAAACAATAAATTGCAATATTATTAATACAATACAAAAATTAAATAAAAAGACTGGTTTAATTTTTAACAGTATAGAATTTTTACCATACCATTTAGGTTACTGAAGTATATAGCTTCGAATACCACCCAAGTCAATATCATCAAGGCTATTCACTAAGCTTGGTTTTGTCACAGGCGGCGGTGGAGATAGAACACGACCGTGGGTTTTGTATTCTTTGAGAACACTGTACACAGTAGGACTCGAGACACCGTGAGACATGATTTCTGCCGTTTTTAGGGTTATATCGGTTTTGGATGGATATTTTTATTTTTATTTTATTTTATTTTATTGGAAAAGGTACAGTAACAAATTACAGACACAAAAAGTAGGTATAACAACATAAACTTAAAAGTAACACTCAAAGCCTGCAACTCAACACTAACTGTACTCAACATTTACATAGTACATACCTACAGGTTTAAATTAGGACGCATTTATTGTCTTGTGACGCAAGCAAGGAACTTACAACTACTTAACTATAACAAAAACACAGGAATTTTATACATACAGGTTACGATGACATTTCACTACAACATTTTAAGTAACTCTGATGTGCTCGACTTAAATTGGTTTAATGACATTGCAAAAATTTCACAGTCAGCACATATTTTACTGAACGAGCGACACATTCGGTTTATGGGATTATTAAGGGATACATTATTATTAGTTTGGAAAGTGGCGAAAAGTCGATGGTGACGGGCTGGTCTAAGGACACATTTAAACTTAATTTTGCCCAGAATGTCAGTATCTAAAAGAGAATTACAAATTTTGTATAATATGGCCATATCAGTAACTTGTCTCCTATGTTCCAGCGTTTGCATACTAAAGTAACTTAATCGGTCTTGGTATTCAGGGATAGTGCGGCGTATACCCATTTTCATGCATGCGTACCTACCTGACTGCACGAGCTTGGACTGACTCTATTCTGTCACAATGAGAGGAGTAGATGGGATACCAAATGGAAGAGTTGTATTCGAGGGTACTACGAACGAGCGAGTTGTACAAGTGAACTATGGTCTCGCCTTTCTTAAAAGGTTTACAGATGCGCGTAATAAAACCTAGTGTTCTGTTTGCTCTGGATACAATGAAGTCATATTGTCTCCTAAATGTGAATTTGCTATCAAAATATACACCGAGATCCTTTATCACTTCTACCCGGTCAAGCGATTTTCCATCTATTGTATACTGATAAGTTTGTGGGTTCTTATTTTTTGTGAATGTGATGTATTGGCATTTTTCGACATTGAGAGGCATATAATTTACTGAGCAACAATGGTGAATTTTGCATAAGTCCAGCTGCAAACATTCATGATCTTTAGCGGATCTGATCCTACGGAATATTTTAAGGTCATCGGCATATCGACGGTGGAAATTTCAAATGTCGTAAGGGACAAACGCCTACCTTTCAGGGGAGCCAAAAATCAATATTCCATTTTTTTAAATTTCATAACTTGGGAACTACTCATCCCATTAAGATGATTTTTACATGTATACTTTTCAAATAACTTTATCTACACTAATCTATTGATTGAATATCAATAAATGCAGTAGTTTAGGAAATAGTGTCCCTTACGCCAAAAAAATAAGAAGAAAATGTGCGTTACACCTCCGAAAAAACATTATTTATCATCCAAAATCTCTTATGCCCTAGAACTCAATTGTTAACTTATGTCGTAACTGCGTTTACAGTATTGTTAACTGCCACTTTGTGTGTTGTAAAGCCATTAAAGTTAATCATCAAATGTATAAAGATTTACATTACACCAAAAATAACGGAGTGCATTAATAGATGCTTAGAAACAGGTTATTTTCCAGACTCTTTAAAAATAGCCAAAGTAACGCCCATCTTTAAATCAGGGAGTAAGACGGACCCTGGAAATTATCGACCAGTATCGGTACTTCCGATTTTGTCCAAAGTGTTTGAAAAAGTTATCCATAACCGCTTAAATAATTACTTGACGCAAATAAACTTTCTTTCTAAGAGCCAATACGGTTTCCGCTCCGAATCCAGTACATTATCGGCGGTAATCGACTTAGTAACAAAAATGAAATCAAATATGGATAGCAAAAAGATTTCAATTGGAATATTTATCGATCTTAAAAAGGCATTTGATACCGTAAGCCATAAGCTTCTTTTGGAAAAACTCAGAAATATAGGTATTACAGACGTTGCTTACTCAATGTTTGAATCGTATTTGGCCAATCGTTACCAAATTGTAAAAATAGGAAATACACAAAGCTCCCCTCAACTTATTACCAGCGGTGTCCCCCAGGGATCTATAATTGGGCCTCTCTTGTTCCTAATTTATGTTAACAACATCTGTCACATATCATTGCATGGTGAGTTAAGTTTGTACGCAGATGACACTTGTATATTTTATTTTGGCGCCTCTATAGATGAGATTAAAAAAAAGGCACAAGACGACCTTAATGATCTCCACGAATGGTTTCAATTTAATCTGCTAACGATTAACATTGCTAAAACTAGCTACATAATATTCAAGTCGAAAAATAAAAAAATCTTTGACGATACCCCACTTAAAATAAATAATATAACAATAAAACAATCTAATGAAGAAAAGTATCTCGGACTAACCATTGACAGCGAACTATCATGGAAACCACACATAAATAAAATTCGTTCCAAACTTTCATCATTGCGTGGCCGTCTTTTTAACACAGCACACTGTTTTCCTCGCCAGGTACGTTACTCTATATATAACTCGCTTGTAAAATCTAAACTTAACTACCTAATAGAAATATGGGGTAGCGCTAATAAAACAGCACTTAAAAGTCTGCAAACAACCCAAAACAAAATAATTAAAACACTTTTTAGGTACGACTATCTGACACCTAGCCGTAAGATTTACTTAGATACCAAAATTCTAAACCTAAATCAACTATATTTCAATAATACGTGCACTTTAATTAAAAAAATATTAAGTAATAAAATCCATTCCCAGTTAAAGTTTAAAACAAAACTTGAAAAAGGGTTACGTCCTCTGCGTAACTCAAATGACCTAGATCTTCAACCGGCGCGAACTAAATTCGGCAAAAAAAATATAAGTTGTGAAGGAGTACAGTTTTATAATAAATTACCTACAACCATTAAAGAATGTACAAGTTTTAATATTTTTAAGCGTAAGTTATTTGAATATGTAATTGATAATATCTAGTCCGGCCCTGGACGTGTTACATGAGCTGCAAAAACTCTAAACTTGTTTATCAAACGACTTAGAATTTATTTTATGTATGTACCCTCTTACTTGATATTTGTTTAATACAAACTTTCAAATTATGTTTTCTGCATGCTCACTCATAGTTTTAGTTTTTTTAAGTATGTATATTTTTCTCTGTTTAAGTGAAATGTAAATTTCTTAGAGAAAATAAAGTTCTTTAACCACAAAACTTCATGATGCGCAATTTGGTTTCAGACCGGCTCTATCCACGGAAACCGCGATTTTATATCTTAAGCACACCGTCCAATACTACACATTGAGGAACACTCCGGTGTATGGCTGTTTCCTCGACTTGTCGAAGGCCTTTGACCTTGTAGCATATGACACGTTGTGGGAGAAGCTACATGACAAGACGGATGTTTCTGCTGAACTAATTAATATATTTAAGTACTATGTTAGATGGGTCGGCTCATTATCAGGCATGTACCGGTTGGAGTGTGGGAAGAGACAGGGAGGCTTGAGCTCGCCCAGCCTCTTCAACCTTTATATGAACCGATTGATTGGCGAGCTCAGCAGCACTAAAGTCGGATGTTCTATTGGCGGTAACATGGTCTAGGTACAATATAAGTTACGCAGACGATATGGTGCTACTGTGCCCATCAATCAACGCTATTATTAAGCCGCTTCGTGTGTGTGAACTTTACGCGGAGACATATGGCCTGAAATATAACGCAACTAAGAGCGATATCCTGCTCTTTAAAGCGGGTACTAAAACCTATGAACCAGTTCCGCACGTTAAGTTGTGTGGCACTCCGCTAAAAAGAGTGTGACAGTTTAAGTATTTGGCTCACTGGCTTTCTGAAAGTCTTTGAGTGATGACGAGGACATAGAACGGGAGCGGAGAGCGCTGGCAGTCCGATGCAACATGTTGGCCCGCAGGTTCGCAAGGTGTACAAATAACGTAAAAGTGACGCTGTTTAAAGCTTATCGTCAGTCGTTCTACACCTGCAGCTTGTGGGTCAATTTCACGCAGAAGGCTATCCGCTGAGTCCAGTACAACAATGGTTTCAGGATGTTGCTGGGGCTGCCTCGATTCTGCAGCGCGTCGGGGATGTTTGCGGATGCTCACACAGATGGCTTACTGCGCAAAAGAGTCGCATCCCTGTTGCATAGATTGCGGGGCTGCCCGAACAGCATGCTATGATCTATTTCAGAGAGGTTTCATGGCTCCTTCCAGAACCATTGGAACAAACTCCACAGGCCTTCTACCAAATAGAAGTTTCTGTATTTATTTATTTTATTGTTACTATTATTATTTTGTGCCATGTATGTATATTTGTGTGTGTGTTATGTGCAATATGGAAACTATTTCTGAAATAAACAATTTTGAATTTTGATTTTGAATTTAGTATCCTTCCAGTGAGATTCTGGCAAGGCTACTAGTGGTTGACCAATGATTAAATGACCGGGTGTAAGGACTTCGAGATTGCAAGGGTCCTCCGACATGGACACTAGTGGCCTGGAATTAAGTATAGACTCTATTTTAGAACGTAAAGTAGATAATTCCTCGAACGTCAAAATGGAATCGCCAACCTCTCTCCTAAGATTTTCAGCGCTCTTGACTGCAGCCTCAAATAGACCCCCCATGTGGGGCGATGCGGGAGGATTGAACTCCCAGCGAAAACTCTGTTTTCTAAACTCCTCCTTGATCCTCGTTGTCCAACAAGAACTGATTGATCTCCTTAAGGTAGTTGTTAGAACCAATGAAATTGTACCTTGGTCCGATCTGATTAGCGAAGGCAGCCCGCGACGGCTGACAAACCTGGTGAATGCTGCAATGAAGGCCTCGACGCTCAGGGCGGAGACGACCTCCAAATGAATAGCTTTGGTACCTAAACATACAAAGACACTTTGACTGATTTAGCGTTTCTTAATAAACTGCTTTTGACTAAGAATGGCCCAGCAAAGTCAGTCGCTACGCCCTGAAAATGGCCGTGCGGCTGTGACTCTATCAGCGGGAAGGTCTGCCATGAAAGGTGGCAGCGATGAAACATTAAATCTAAAACAAATCAAGCAGTTTCTAATAACCCTAGGCACTTGTCGCCTGGCTGAAGTTATCCAATACTCTAGCCTGAGTGGACATGGCGTTTAGTTGGCTTCCAGGTGGGGAAAATACCTTCTGTGGTCTATAAATACATATATAAATAAGGGGAACAACGCCGAGGGTAATCTATATATCTACACAACAATCGCAAACTAATTTCGGATCCGCGTGGACAGGCCCTGAAGAGGAGACATAATAAATTACCAACAACGTTGCCTGACATACCGAATAAAGGTATCAGAGACCTTGTACACGTACCTTCCAAACTCACACAGTTAATGAGTTAAAACCGTCCATTTCCTGATTGTGGAAATCTTCAGGTCTCAACTCACAACCAAAATGTGAGTGTAGGTATTCATTTTCGTAAACTACGACTGCCTGGAGCCCTACGTAACAGACTATCATTTGTGGCGTCGTTACAGAGTTCTGGAAAACAAAACAAGGTTAATAAACATGTTAACACAATCCCGGAACACGCAAACACCAGTTATTAAAACATTCTCACAATCCTAGCTAATAAGAAAGTCGGCTACATCATTCCTGTGTAGCGATAATCGTTAACTTGTAGCGTTACTCGAACGCAACATAAAGCGACACACAAAATAATATCACCTATAATATAAGAGCACAACACAAATAAACAATTATCAACAAGACAAAATGGACGATACATGACACCTCTTAGCAAAATATCAACTCATCCCTTCGACGACCGGAATAAAAAAGCCCCGCTCCGACCCTAACCAGCGTTTATCTAGAAAAACCTGATCATGCGTAGAAGTATGTAGTTGGGATGTGCAGAAGTTTTCCCGCGATAATACATTTATCTTTCTAACTACAATTATTATTCTAACATAACATGTAACAAACAAAGTTCATTATCCTTTGAATTTGTCTCCTACTCATCTTAGCATTACAGCGGTCATTTTTTTTTTTTAATTCAACTTCAGCCAATTCGATCCTTCTTTATTAGGTTTTACAACTATAATGTTGCCTCATTACAAAAGAATTTGTGCAATACTTCCTTCTTTAATTTATTTTACTATCATAACGAAATAAATCGATTTATTTCCTAAATTCTAATTAGAATGATCCCCTGTTTTATTTATTATTCATTTCTTTGCTAGCTCCACAGCGCCATCTAGGTAACTCAAAGTGAACCCATTTTTCCCGCTAGTCGCTCAGAATTAACCTGTCAATTTTCAATGTCTAATCGTTTAAATAGTTGTCAATATTTTCCAGATAGGGCACTGTTTTCTGTTTGTTTAGAAAATCTAATGACTAATTCCTAGTTATCTGATGGTGATGATTAACCTGAGTGTTGCAGTTAACATCTTCTTATTTGACTATAGGTCAACAGTACACAAAAATACTGGTGTCACAACTGCTAAGCTGATGTTTAGAAGAGAACTCTTAGGGGGAGGTTTAACATGTTAAGGCCCGCAACAACTATAGAAAAGATTATAGTGGAGCAAAAACAACAAGTAGATAACTGTAAGGGGAGCCATTTAGTCAATTTCTCTACGAAGATGCACTCAGGAAAAAAATGGGCTTTAGTTAGAATTACTGGAGTAGTTACGCCTGGAGTTACATTTATGGGAAAAGTTCAAAATATATTTGTTAAAAGGCATGCTAACTAACTGAATAAATGTTCACAAAGCTTGTAAATTAGTGTTAAGCATAGATTTAATAAAAAAAAATTGGGGGAGGAAAATGTGATGTATAAAACGGAACGCAGTTATGCGTCCCCCTCTCTCCCTCTCTTTGGTTTACGGGCTTGCGCCGTGTGCATCGGCTTGCAAGTGAATAAACATAATTAAAACAATAACGGTGTTAATAATAGCCGGAGTGGCTTATATTCATACTAGTTATCCCACTTGTGTAGTGCTAATAAGAAGTTATTAGACTGGCCGCCTTATTAGGGGCATCCTGTCCGGCATGTCTGGCTTTATCATTAGCGGTGGACGCTTCTGGCGCAGCCATGGGGTATTTTAAGGACCTTTTCTCTATGTATTTAAAATATGTTGTTTCATCCTTCCGGCTTCCCACCCTCTTTCGAGCCCGCAAGTATGGGAACACCTACCGGTTATAAAAACTAGGTTTCGGTCGTTAGGACTACCGGAAAGGATATAGAGATGCAGGGTTGGCTATTGGCGCGACATCAGGTGCTCGCTAGACGGGACAGGGGTCGGCCAGGTCCGAACGCCCCTGCCAGGATCGTCTTCGCTTGCTCCCTCAGCATGGCCTTTTAACTTCCGCTTCGAAGTCCGACTACCTCCACGGGACCCCACACCTCTCGCTTGTGTCCCAGAGACGGTATGACACATGACCATTTCCCTTACTATGGCTGGTAGTAAAGGCCACCGTTTTGCGTGAAATCCGGGCCAAAGTAGACGTGTTGCCTCGCTGGTTGGCTCGGCTCAATCACCAGGATCCCTTCATACCGGCTTACGACGTCCAACTGCGAAGGTCCTAGTGCAGGTGGATGTAAATAGGTCGCCAGGTCCACCCACTGTTCCTGACGACTCCGGGCCGGTGTTAGCAAGAGGTACATGTACCAGTCACTAGTGGTGTTGGCCAGGGTAGACCGGAGAAGCAGACGGGCCTTTGGACAGATCGTAACCTAACCAAACGTCCCCTCGCCTTCCCTACGTGGAGGTCACTGCCATCTACCCCTAGTCTAGTCTTTTAGTTCCTCTAGTTCCTTTTGGTCCTTTAGCTTCGGAGCAAATTTTGAGATCAGAGGGCCCTGCCAAGATGCATTACGCTAATTAGCGTTTCTATTCGTTACGTTTTTAAACCAATCGCGTCACTAGTAGATGACGTGATACGAAAAGTCACGTGATCTACCAGTGACGCGATTGGTTTAAAACTGGGTCTCTCTGAGCAGGACACGCCTTGAAATAGGTACAATTTGTCTCGTTAACAGCGGAGCCCCGTGCCGTGTGCTCTTAAGGGTCTCCCCAAAAAGTCTCCACAAAAGTTTTTTGTCCGTGCAGTAAGAATAAAAAAGGAAACGTTCGGCTCGGCTCGACTCAATTCGGCTTTGCGAACGGAACGACGTCATTTTAGGTCTTATTGCATGGACATATAACTTTTTATTACTGGCTCAAGCCGACTCCGCGTCGATAGATCTGGGGAGACCCTTACTCGTTCACTCTGTTTCGCTCATACGTTTAACAATTGCTACTGACTTAAAGAACCGAAGACCGATTAAGATCGTTTACGAAGAACTAGTTCCTTTCGATCTGTGACGAAAATTCATTCCTTTTAGTTATTAGACCTAAGCGAAACAATAGAGTTAAGTAGGTATACGTGTACCTATTTAACTATTGTATTCCATGGTAGGTAGCGGCGTAGTTATTATAATATAATAGGTGTATCTTGCAGAACTGATCAGAGGAACCCGTAGAGTTCGGCGTGACCTCCAGAGCTCTAACACACGCCTCACTGAGCAGGCGATAGAGCAAAACCGAGGATCCAAAATATTCACTCAGCAGCTTGGAAGGAACCACCTGACAAAACTCACAACACATGAGGGCAGGACCGTGTTGTCAAAGCCGGAGATGTTTGCTGAGATCAAGGATTTCTATTGCTGACTTTACGCCACACATGTCCCTCAGCCGCAGCGTGACAGCTGTTATTTTAGAGCCACCGTGATACGCCACTATACCGACGAACTGGCAGAAATCAGCGAGGATGAGATCTTGATAGCTCTAAGGCAGCTTAAAAATAGAAAAGCCCTCGGTGAAGATGAAATAACGCCCAAGTTTCTGAAGGCAGGAGGAGCCCCTTTTGTCAAGGAGCTTCGTAATCTATTTAATTCCATCATTAATTATGGGAGAACTCCAAAGGCGTGGCATGGGGCAATAGTGGTACTGTTCTTTAAGAAGAGAGACAAAACCCTTCTTAAAAACTACAGACCCATTTCTCTCCTAAGCCATGTCTATATGCTCTTCTCCAGAGTAATCACGAATCGTCTTGCCAGAAGACTTGACGAGTTCCAGCCTCCGGAGCAGGCTGGGTTTCGCACGGGGCACCATGGACCATATTCACACGGTAAGGCTGATTATACAGTAGTTAATAATTTGAACCTTATTTCAATAAGGAATTTTATTATTATAATTCCTTACTGAATAGTTAATGTATTTAACTTTGATTTATCAATATATATATATGTTAGCCAATCAATTTAATGGTATTCTCTAATAGTAATCAGTAGGAAGGAGTAATTAGGTATTTCAAAATAAACTTGTAATAATAAACTCTCGCTCATTAAAGTTCTTTGGTTTACTATTCAGTTCACAATGTAGGGTTCTGTAGACATTAGATATCATGAGGCCAACTTAAAGATAAAAATATAAATATAAAATTTTAAAAGTTTTTGTTTTGGGGGGGTCAGTACAAACTGTGCTTGTAGATTTTTGTTTTTTCCTCGAGTTCAGCTACCGTTGAGACACTTACCTCTGCCAATACCAGGCGGCTTTCGTATGAAGACATCAAAGCGCACATTTTGTCTATTCTGCTTTCACAGCGACGAACAGTTGTTATTGCTACATCAAAATCAGATTTCATGGCAAGTATATCTTGCCTCAGCAGGCTGATCTCTCCGGACAATCTATCCAGTAGTGTGTTTAGAGATGAGTTTGTGTCCGACTTCTTATTAGCACTACACAAGTGGGATAACTAGTATGAATATAAGCCACTCCGGCTATTATTAACACCGTTATTGTTTTAATTATGTTTATTCACTTGCAAGCCGATGCACACGGCGCAAGCCCGTAAACCAAAGAGAGGGAGAGAGGGGGACGCATAACTGCGTTCCGTTTTATACATCACATTTTCCTCCCCCAATTTTTTTTTATTAAATCTATGCTTAACACTAATTTACAAGCTTTGTGAACATTTATTCAGTTAGTTAGCATGCCTTTTAACAAATATATTTTGAACTTTTCCCATAAATGTAACTCCAGGCGTAACTACTCCAGTAATTCTAACTAAAGCCCATTTTTTTCCTGAGTGCATCTTCGTAGAGAAATTGACTAAATGGCTCCCCTTACAGTTATCTACTTGTTGTTTTTGCTCCACTATAATCTTTTCTATAGTTGTTGCGGGCCTTAACATGTTAAACCTCCCCCTAAGAGTTCTCTTCTAAACATCAGCTTAGCAGTTGTGACACCAGTATTTTTGTGTACTGTTGACCTATAGTCAAATAAGAAGATGTTAACTGCAAAACTCAGGTTAATCATCACCATCAGATAACTAGGAATTAGTCATTAGATTTTCTAAACAAACAGAAAACAGTGCCCTATCTGGAAAATATTGACAACTATTTAAACGATTAGACATTGAAAATTGACAGGTTAATTCTGAGCGACTAGCGGGAAAAATGGGTTCACTTTGAGTTACCTAGATGGCGCTGTGGAGCTAGCAAAGAAATGAATAATAAATAAAACAGGGGATCATTCTAATTAGAATTTAGGAAATAAATCGATTTATTTCGTTATGATAGTAAAATAAATTAAAGAAGGAAGTATTGCACAAATTCTTTTGTAATGAGGCAACATTATAGTTGTAAAACCTAATAAAGAAGGATCGAATTGGCTGAAGTTGAATTAAAAAAAAAAAATGACCGCTGTAATGCTAAGATGAGTAGGAGACAAATTCAAAGGATAATGAACTTTGTTTGTTACATGTTATGTTAGAATAATAATTGTAGTTAGAAAGATAAATGTATTATCGCGGGAAAACTTCTGCACATCCCAACTACATACGCAGGGTACGCTTGAGAGACGCTAATATAAGAAGGGATCAATTCAAACGAAAGTGAGCTTTATTTGTTACTTGACATGATGAAATAGACACTAAAGTTAGATAATTGAAAATACTTTCGCGGGGAAAGTTTGGCGCACCCAAGCGATCTTATACGCAGTTTTCATACAGCGGGGGCGAAAATTAGGGGTTTCTACGCATGATCAGGTTTTTCTAGATAAACGCTGGTTAGGGTCGGAGCGGGGCTTTTTTATTCCGGTCGTCGAAGGGATGAGTTGATATTTTGCTAAGAGGTGTCATGTATCGTCCATTTTGTCTTGTTGATAATTGTTTATTTGTGTTGTGCTCTTATATTATAGGTGATATTATTTTGTGTGTCGCTTTATGTTGCGTTCGAGTAACGCTACAAGTTAACGATTATCGCTACACAGGAATGATGTAGCCGACTTTCTTATTAGCTAGGATTGTGAGAATGTTTTAATAACTGGTGTTTGCGTGTTCCGGGATTGTGTTAACATGTTTATTAACCTTGTTTTGTTTTCCAGAACTCTGTAACGACGCCACAAATGATAGTCTGTTACGTAGGGCTCCAGGCAGTCGTAGTTTACGAAAATGAATACCTACACTCACATTTTGGTTGTGAGTTGAGACCTGAAGATTTCCACAATCAGGAAATGGACGGTTTTAACTCATTAACTGTGTGAGTTTGGAAGGTACGTGTACAAGGTCTCTGATACCTTTATTCGGTATGTCAGGCAACGTTGTTGGTAATTTATTATGTCTCCTCTTCAGGGCCTGTCCACGCGGATCCGAAATTAGTTTGCGATTGTTGTGTAGATATATAGATTACCCTCGGCGTTGTTCCCCTTATTTATATATGTATTTATAGACCACAGAAGGTATTTTCCCCACCTGGAAGCCAACTAAACGCCATGTCCACTCAGGCTAGAGTATTGGATAACTTCAGCCAGGCGACAAGTGCCTAGGGTTATTAGAAACTGCTTGATTTGTTTTAGATTTAATGTTTCATCGCTGCCACCTTTCATGGCAGACCTTCCCGCTGATAGAGTCACAGCCGCACGGCCATTTTCAGGGCGTAGCGACTGACTTTGCTGGGCCATTCTTAGTCAAAAGCAGTTTATTAAGAAACGCTAAATCAGTCAAAGTGTCTTTGTATGTTTAGGTACCAAAGCTATTCATTTGGAGGTCGTCTCCGCCCTGAGCGTCGAGGCCTTCATTGCAGCATTCACCAGGTTTGTCAGCCGTCGCGGGCTGCCTTCGCTAATCAGATCGGACCAAGGTACAATTTCATTGGTTCTAACAACTACCTTAAGGAGATCAATCAGTTCTTGTTGGACAACGAGGATCAAGGAGGAGTTTAGAAAACAGAGTTTTCGCTGGGAGTTCAATCCTCCCGCATCGCCCCACATGGGGGGTCTATTTGAGGCTGCAGTCAAGAGCGCTGAAAATCTTAGGAGAGAGGTTGGCGATTCCATTTTGACGTTCGAGGAATTATCTACTTTACGTTCTAAAATAGAGTCTATACTTAATTCCAGGCCACTAGTGTCCATGTCGGAGGACCCTTGCAATCTCGAAGTCCTTACACCCGGTCATTTAATCATTGGTCAACCACTAGTAGCCTTGCCAGAATCTCACTGGAAGGATACTAAATTCAAAATCAAAATTCAAAATTGTTTATTTCAGAAATAGTTTCCATATTGCACATAACACACACACAAATATACATACATGGCACAAAATAATAATAGTAACAATAAAATAAATAAATACAGAAACTTCTATTTGGTAGAAGGCCTGTGGAGTTTGTTCCAATGGTTCTGGAAGGAGCCATGAAACCTCTCTGAAATAGATCATAGCATGCTGTTCGGGCAGCCCCGCAATCTATGCAACAGGGATGCGACTCTTTTGCGCAGTAAGCCATCTGTGTGAGCATCCGCAAACATCCCCGACGCGCTGCAGAATCGAGGCAGCCCCAGCAACATCCTGAAACCATTGTTGTACTGGACTCAGCGGATAGCCTTCTGCGTGAAATTGACCCACAAGCTGCAGGTGTAGAACGACTGACGATAAGCTTTAAACAGCGTCACTTTTACGTTATTTGTACACCTTGCGAACCTGCGGGCCAACATGTTGCATCGGACTGCCAGCGCTCTCCGCTCCCGTTCTATGTCCTCGTCATCACTCAAAGACTTTCAGAAAGCCAGTGAGCCAAATACTTAAACTGTCACACTCTTTTTAGCGGAGTGCCACACAACTTAACGTGCGGAACTGGTTCATAGGTTTTAGTACCCGCTTTAAAGAGCAGGATATCGCTCTTAGTTGCGTTATATTTCAGGCCATATGTCTCCGCGTAAAGTTCACACACACGAAGCGGCTTAATAATAGCGTTGATTGATGGGCACAGTAGCACCATATCGTCTGCGTAACTTATATTGTACCTAGACCATGTTACCGCCAATAGAACATCCGACTTTAGTGCTGCTGAGCTCGCCAATCAATCGGTTCATATAAAGGTTGAAGAGGCTGGGCGAGCTCAAGCCTCCCTGTCTCTTCCCACACTCCAACCGGTACATGCCTGATAATGAGCCGACCCATCTAACATAGTACTTAAATATATTAATTAGTTCAGCAGAAACATCCGTCTTGTCATGTAGCTTCTCCCACAACGTGTCATATGCTACAAGGTCAAAGGCCTTCGACAAGTCGAGGAAACAGCCATACACCGGAGTGTTCCTCAATGTGTAGTATTGGACGGTGTGCTTAAGATATAAAATCGCGGTTTCCGTGGATAGAGCCGGTCTGAAACCAAATTGCGCATCATGAAGTTTTGTGGTTAAAGAACTTTATTTTCTCTAAGAAATTTACATTTCACTTAAACAGAGAAAAATATACATACTTAAAAAAACTAAAACTATGAGTGAGCATGCAGAAAACATAATTTGAAAGTTTGTATTAAACAAATATCAAGTAAGAGGGTACATACATAAAATAAATTCTAAGTCGTTTGATAAACAAGTTTAGAGTTTTTGCAGCTCATGTAACACGTCCAGGGCCGGACTAGATATTATCAATTACATATTCAAATAACTTACGCTTAAAAATATTAAAACTTGTACATTCTTTAATGGTTGTAGGTAATTTATTATAAAACTGTACTCCTTCACAACTTATATTTTTTTTGCCGAATTTAGTTCGCGCCGGTTGAAGATCTAGGTCATTTGAGTTACGCAGAGGACGTAACCCTTTTTCAAGTTTTGTTTTAAACTTTAACTGGGAATGGATTTTATTACTTAATATTTTTTTAATTAAAGTGCACGTATTATTGAAATATAGTTGATTTAGGTTTAGAATTTTGGTATCTAAGTAAATCTTACGGCTAGGTGTCAGATAGTCGTACCTAAAAAGTGTTTTAATTATTTTGTTTTGGGTTGTTTGCAGACTTTTAAGTGCTGTTTTATTAGCGCTACCCCATATTTCTATTAGGTAGTTAAGTTTAGATTTTACAAGCGAGTTATATATAGAGTAACGTACCTGGCGAGGAAAACAGTGTGCTGTGTTAAAAAGACGGCCACGCAATGATGAAAGTTTGGAACGAATTTTATTTATGTGTGGTTTCCATGATAGTTCGCTGTCAATGGTTAGTCCGAGATACTTTTCTTCATTAGATTGTTTTATTGTTATATTATTTATTTTAAGTGGGGTATCGTCAAAGATTTTTTTATTTTTCGACTTGAATATTATGTAGCTAGTTTTAGCAATGTTAATCGTTAGCAGATTAAATTGAAACCATTCGTGGAGATCATTAAGGTCGTCTTGTGCCTTTTTTTTAATCTCATCTATAGAGGCGCCAAAATAAAATATACAAGTGTCATCTGCGTACAAACTTAACTCACCATGCAATGATATGTGACAGATGTTGTTAACATAAATTAGGAACAAGAGAGGCCCAATTATAGATCCCTGGGGGACACCGCTGGTAATAAGTTGAGGGGAGCTTTGTGTATTTCCTATTTTTACAATTTGGTAACGATTGGCCAAATACGATTCAAACATTGAGTAAGCAACGTCTGTAATACCTATATTTCTGAGTTTTTCCAAAAGAAGCTTATGGCTTACGGTATCAAATGCCTTTTTAAGATCGATAAATATTCCAATTGAAATCTTTTTGCTATCCATATTTGATTTCATTTTTGTTACTAAGTCGATTACCGCCGATAATGTACTGGATTCGGAGCGGAAACCGTATTGGCTCTTAGAAAGAAAGTTTATTTGCGTCAAGTAATTATTTAAGCGGTTATGGATAACTTTTTCAAACACTTTGGACAAAATCGGAAGTACCGATACTGGTCGATAATTTCCAGGGTCCGTCTTACTCCCTGATTTAAAGATGGGCGTTACTTTGGCTATTTTTAAAGAGTCTGGAAAATAACCTGTTTCTAAGCATCTATTAATGCACTCCGTTATTTTTGGTGTAATGTAAATCTTTATACATTTGATACATTTTGTTGTCATTTTATCAATGCCAGAACTACAGTTTGAATCAAGATTATCTATTATTTTTTGTATTTCGTTTTGACTATATAAAGGTAACGTAGAAAGTTCAGTGCAATGTTCATTTTGGTTTCTAATCTCGTAGCGGTTATTATGGTAGTGAGGTGGTATTGCATTTGCTAACTGACTGCCAATTGTTGCGAAGAACAAATTAAAATGTTCACATATTTCCGTCACATTTGTGATCATACCGGAGGATGTGAGAAGTTTTGGAGGAGCGCAGTTTAATTTAAAATTATTAATAGACAAAGAGTTAATTAAATTCCACGTTTTTTTAGGATCACT
Source organism: Acleris cristana (assembly GCA_948252455.1). Taxonomy (NCBI): domain Eukaryota; kingdom Metazoa; phylum Arthropoda; class Insecta; order Lepidoptera; family Tortricidae; genus Acleris; species Acleris cristana. The sequence goes on along the minus strand of OX411771.1, from coordinate 5,958,121 downwards.
CTTACATTTTTCAAAAGAATTTATATAATACTTGCTTTTAGTGTTGTTTGTGAGAGTGGTAGTTTTATTTCTTTGCGTCTTGAATTTTAGTAGTAACTCTTCATTATTTCTATCTTGCTTTAATTGTTTCCATAGTTCATTTCTGTTGTTGATACTTTGGATTATATCCTTGTTGATCCAGTCTTGCTTTGGTGGATTGCAAATTTTTGTTTTTAAAGTTGTGCTCTTGTTTACTAAATTCACTATGGATTCATGTAGTTCATCTATAGTTATATATAATATAATATAGCATTGGTGAAACTGGAGCTTTCATCTTCGGCTAAGTGGCTGAGCATTTCATAATTGATTGCTTCGTATTTTATTTTGGCTCGAGTTTCTTTCTTACTTGGTTTCTGTTTTTCCATTTGGAGTATAATCTGCTTATGGTCTGATAGAGAGGAATCAATTAAAGCCATATTTATCCTTTTACTTTTAACGTTTGTAAGGACATGGTCTATAATACTATTTGTTGTGTCTGTTTCACGTGTCGAGTACTGTTCACTTATTTTGTTAACAACTTCGTATTCGTTTTCATTTAGCATTTCTACATATGCTGTTGAATTTTTATCTTTTACAAGTAAATTTATGTTAAAATCGCCAAAGATAATTGTTTGTTTTCTGTGAGGTAGTTGTTTCTCAAAGTCTTCTAGGAATGTATCCATGTGAGTATCTCCTGGTTTGTATACTACTCCAATATTAAGGTCCAACTTATGCGAGTGTAGCCATAAGTAATTATTCCCATTTAAATACGTTTCTTCAATTACAGTATGCTTTAAATTCTTGTGTATATAAATTGATACTCCTCCTCCCCTTCTGTCCGTCCTATAGTTATAGTGGTGTTCATAGTTAGGAATTGCTAGATAGTGGGCTTCTTCCTCGGACTTAATCCAAGTCTCCGTTAGTAATATCACATGAAACTGTCTACTTTTTAAGCCTATTATACATTTTAGCTCATCTAGTTTTCCGTGTTTTACCAGGCTTCTAATGTTTGTGTAAAAAAAGTTAAAGGATCCTTCTATAGGTTCTAAGTCATCATATGTTGCAAGCGTTTGGTATGACAAGGGGTTTTGGGTATAACTTTCTTCTTCGGTAATAGTTTTTAAAGATTCATCTGTCCGTCGTTTTTTGATATGATTCTAGGTTGTCCCTTGATATATTTGATGGTTAAGTCTCTTTCTCCTTTATCTAACCTTTTTGAGAGTTGTTCTCGCAGGGTTTTTATATACGACTGTTGAGACGGAGTTTGATCCGAAAACAATTTGATTCCATCTTGTTGCAAGTTTTGTCTCTTTCTAAGAATTTCTTTTACAACCATATTTGAGTCGAAACAAACTTTAAGGGCGCGATTTACCCCAAGCTTGTATTTACCTATCCGCATTATTTTACAGGGTTGAGGTACCTCATTAGCTCCTATTATGGTTTTGAAGATGTTGGAGAGATCGGTATTTTCTTTCGCTTGTCTCTCTTTGGGAGTATTCGCTTCAAGTTCCGGTAGGCCTACCACAATAATGTTTTTCTGCCGTTCTGTGCGTTCCGATATCTCGTGAATAAATTCTTCTGGGGATAGTTGGGTGGAGCGTTGTTCAGGGTTGATGTTCAGAGAATTAATTTCTGTCTGCAATCTTTTAATTTTCTCCTCCGTATCGTCAGTCTTTCTTTTCAAATCTGATATTTGTGTCAGTATTTTTGTATGCTCAGATACAAGGTAATCGGTAGTGATCTGTATGTTATCAATTTTGTTTTTTATCTGCATCATATCTTCGTGTACAGATGAGAAATATTCTTTTTGTGTATTAGCAAATTTTTCAAACATGTTGTTCATTTCTTTTCCCAAATTTACTATTTCACTTTTACAGTCACAGTCCGTCTCTGGCTGCTTGCGTTTGCGCTGTTTAATGTAATCTTTCAGCTTCGATAAGTCGGGCTGCGAGCCGCCGCTAGGTGGTGATCGGGTCAAACTCATTGTAAGCGATAATTTGGTTTAAACCGTGGAATATGTTGATTATAGGGTTCGCCGTCTAATTTATCAGGCGCACGCTTTGTTTGTTGCCGCAGCAAGAGGGAGTTAAAAAATAACAACTATCTCGTTTACCCGAGGTGTAGAGGGGTGCTCCGTGTTGCACGTATCCGCACTGGCTTCAATTTAAATTGACTGAAACGACCTTAGTGCAATTGAATAAAAACAAGCCTTAATATGTATGCACGAGAACACTACTTTCAAAATATAACTATTTCGTAATTTATATTTATTTTTGCGACACGTCTACTCGCGATGCTCACTCGTACGAAATCGTTTTACATGTGAAATTAGATTTTTAGTAAACAAACCGGCCAAAACTTTTCCTATGATAGTTCCTAGTGAAATTGGCCTATAATTATTTAAGCTAGACACATTACCATTCCTACTCTTTACGATTGAAACCACTATGGTTTTCATTAAGTTCAAAGGTAAGTAGGAGTGACCAATACATACAGAAATGGCAAGCACTCTGGGCAAAGGTACACTAGCATACTTTAGGTGTTCTATGCTATGAAAGTCGTGTCCCGGGGACCTGCCGCGAGTCATACTTCTGATAACAGTCTCGACTTCCCTCGCTGCAAAGCGAATTAGTTTCTCACTCGTGAGTCTCGTGACTATCTCAGTACAGCGTGGTTGACTCGGCGCAGGGCCAAGGGGCGACTGCACTCTAAAATGTTGTTTAAACAATTCAGCAATCTGGGCCGGCTCACTTATACCTTCAACGCTGACTGGCACACTCATTCTAGGGTTAAGCTTGTTTGTCTCTTTCCAAAAACTTCCGAAATCTCTTTTTGAATGATGAGATGCGATTAGGTCCATTTTTATTTGTTCTACATTTGCTTGACACCATTTGAATTTGGGCTTGAAAACTTTTCTGGTCTCGAACATACTATTATAAATAGGCCCAAAAGTTGGTTTCCCGTATGATAACCAATGTCGGAAATAAAGACGTGCCTCCCCATGAGCGTCACTAACGTGTTTATTCCAGCCAGGTACATAAGGTTTACACTTCTTTTTCTTGGCACTATAACTTTTGCTTAGAATGGAAGCTTGAACAAGAATATCCACTATAAATTCATACAAGCTATGTAGTACTATTCGATGATCCAAATTACAGCAAACTTTACCTTCACAATCTCTTAATTCCGTAGGATAATCAATTGCACTTAAATGATTAAAACAATAACTTGTATACATCGCTCATTGATTGGCGTCTCTTTCACCCCATACAACTTTACTATGCTGTTTGTCATTTGTACAGGTAGTTGACGTTAAGATATTTAGCTTACAGTACAATTTTAAAGGAAAGTGGTCGGACCATAAGACATCGTGTAAAACTTTCACGTCTACTACTGCCAGCCATGCAGCCCGAGACACTAAACAATGGTCTAGCCAGCTTCCGGTACCGTGAACGTCACTCACGTAGGTAAAAGTGTCCGACGATTGTCCCAGTAGCTCCATGTCAGTACACACCCACTCTTGTTCACAACAGAAGTTAACCATTTCAACACCAAAACGACTACCTGGGTTCGCATTGAAATCGCCTAAAATAAACACTGCTGCTGTGTCATAGTCCTCGATTATTGCTCGAATTTCACTCAAACACTCGACAAAGTCCAGTAGGTGGTCTACACTGTCCGTCGGCATATAAACAGAAAAAACTAAAAACGACCGCTGAGATTGCACGACTTTAATTGCCGCCACACGCACGCTTTTACATTCAACGACCGATTCCGCACTGAACACACTTTTACGCCACAGGATGGCCACTCCGCCATAGGGCCTGCCACGAAAGATGCCAAAAAACATCGCAAGTTTGGTGTGTGGTACAAACATTTTATACGCATCGTAATCTTTTTTCTTTCTCATATTAATTTTCTTAAGCGACACAATAATTTGTGTATTTTGAGATATATACTCTATAATGTCCTGTTCTGAAGTTTGTTTACTAACATTGTTTATAAAGAGCGGAATGTTTACAGTAGTAGGGATTCGCCGGTTCTGGCCCCGCCTACTCGGCCGAAAAAATGGTGCTCTGACGAGCGAGAGGTGGGGTTTCGCTCCTAAAAAAAAAAAAAATATTTTTTTCGGTGTTTATCCCCCCATTTAGAGCGTTTGGGAAGGGTCCCGAGACTCCCAGATCACTCCTTCCCATAGCTTGCAATAGTCCATGTACTCAATACAAAAGGTTATCAACTACCTGGGTACCCTTTTTTGTCCCGTGGACGTTGCCTATTGTTTGCGCGTGCGCCAACCCCTTTGTTCTCGGGGCGCCCAACACCATTGTCTTGCATCGGACGCGTTCATACCTTTTTTTACATATTACCTGATTGCGCTATTAACTGTTGTAATGTGATTTTTAATGTTATCTATGTTTTTCTCATATCATTTAATTAAGTTACCAAAGTGGTTTTCTTAACATACTATTTTTAAGGATCATAGTTCTAACCTAACCTAACCTACCTTGTTGAAGTTAACCTAAAACCGTGAAACCTGTCTTAGCTTAAAATACCTACTGTTTTTTAAGGGTTACAGTTCTAACCTAACCTAACCTACCTTACTGAAGTTAACCTAACATTATACAACCTAATCTAACTTAACATATCTACTGTTTTTTAAGGGTTACAGTTCTAACCTAACCTAACCTAACCTACCTTACTGAAGTTAACCTAACATTATACAACCTAATCTAACTTAACATACCTACTGTTTTTAATACTTACCTAACCTAGCTTGGTGAAGTTAACCTAACGTTATACAACCTAATCTAACTTAAAATACTTACTATTTTTAATACTTTCAAGAAAATAAAGATGAATCAACCAACAAAGAGTTACGAGTGGTTTTAAATTTTAACACCCCATGGTCGGCTGTTATTAAGGATCGCCTAGCTTTACATGAGCTTAATTAACCTTTTTTTTTTGTTTTTTTTTTTTTTTTTGACAGGGTGGAAAATGCTTTATGCATTTCCCCCACCATGGGAGTGGTGGGGGGGTATGTGGGACTCACCCCATCGTCCCCCCTCTCAGAGCGAGAGGGGGGAGAGGAGCGCAACCCACTAAAAACCACCCTGGCGTACCCTCCTGCCGACTTGGCAAGACGCCGTGGAACCCGCCGAAGCATTCCCCACGACGTCTACCGGCTGCCCCGGCTGCTGCCAGGGCTACCCGCGCCAAAGGAGAGGGGAGCCGAGCACGCGTGGCCCCCCTCCCAGACCGCCCAGTGACTAGCCTACGGCAGGCAGGGGACTCCCATCCCCCACCTGCAGTCACTAAGGGTTAAGGCGGGCGGCAAAGCGCCGCCGCCTCAAACCCCGCCGTCTGCGCCGGAGGGGATGCGCGAGAGGAGACTCCTCGCGCTCCCGCTCCGCGGCCTCCTTCTGCGAGATAACCGACTCGCAGAAGGAAGCCACAGCCTTCCAGGACCTGTCGCTGCACAGCATTGCAGAGACAACGCTGTGCAGCGAGAGGTCCCATTGCCCTGTGGCCAGTGCCATGGTGCTGCGCTCCGAACTCCAACGGCTGCACACCTCGAGGGTGTGCTGAGCCGTGTCGTCCGGATCGCCGCACTCATGGCACTGCGGGCCAGGCTCCCTACCAATTTTGTGCAGGTAATGACCGAAACACCCATGTCCGGTCATCACCTGCACAAGCCTGTACGACATAGCGCCGACTGCCCTATGAGCTTAATTAACCTAACCTAACCTAACCTAACTGATTTAAATCTAGCTTAAGTCCTAAGTTTCACTTAATTGAATTTACCTAAGTTAATGTTAGTAAATCTAGCTAATCGTAGTATTCGTAGTATTATCTTAAGCCGTTGTTACTTAGAGCCTATTCTAAACAACTATCAAAGCCATATATTGCATATAGGTATTTCTAAATGTATTACCTACACTTAGCTTATTAAAAATATAGTGGTTAAATGCAATCTAACCTACGTACGGGTATGTATCTACGAGTATGTATCTGTGACTAACGTTAGCTATAACATTATCTATCTAGTACGTATATGGGGTTCACCTCCACATACATTTTAATTTTATTGTAAGACACTAGTATGTAAAGTTAAAACGAAGCATGTAAACTGGTTCTGACTTGATTCAAAGGGCTATGGAGTAGGTATATCAATCAAAAAAGCCTGTATCGACAAGTTTTGTGTACCCGAGTGCATTGTTATAACGGTTTAATTGTTTTATTGGTAGCCGCCTATTATGTTTTATAGTCACAACGGATGCGATTGTTACTTGTGCGTTTTATTATTTTGGGTATTAATGAATAAGCCGGCGTCTGTGTTAGATGAACTACAAGTTCAAACATGTTTTTAGGAAGACGCTTAACTTACGGAGCGTATAAAAGCGGTGGGGTATTGTGTCTGAACAACTATTAGCCACGCAACAGTCTTCGTTACCGGAGCTCCCTGTACTTAAAGTAGTATATAGACATAATAGTGTTTTGTCGTGCAGTGAAGTGTTTATAAAAAGGCCAAATAATGGATGTGAGTATGTACAAATATTTTAACTTAATTGTGTGTTTTTTAGCATTTGTTCACCGTGTTTTTGTTAAGAGTATTGTATTTAAACAGTTGTGTAATTTATTGTTTGATATTGTTTCAGTTCTCTGAAAATACTTTCAAGAACTATTACTACCCGGAAAATAAAGATGAATCAACCGACGAAGAAGGCACGCCTGGTTTTAAAGTTAAGCAGGCCATGGCAAAAAAGCGTTCAGTAAATAACATCGACAGCTTTTTTAAACGTCCCAAGAAGAAAACTAAAGTATTGAAGCGCTCTTCCAATGTCAGTCAAAGTTCTCCTGACGGGGTGGGCTATATATCAACCGGACAAGACGACGGGGCATACGCTTCTCACTTGATTAAAATCGAGATATATGATATGCAAAAAATTAAAAACATTCCACCCACTGAGCACTGGAAACACGCAGATGTGAGATTAAAATTCTACGCGCCTTCTGAAGAAGACACTCAGCTCCAAACTACACGTGATGTTATATTTAACATCACAAAGCAAGTAGCTTCTAAAGACAGTTGTATGAAATATTTTATTGACAATAAGAAACAGTGATAAAAAGTGTTTGTGTAGGTTAAACAAAAGCCTGTTATTGTATTACATGAAAAAACCTTACCTTTTAAGAATTCAAGACCTTTTCCAGTCTAAACAATTATCTTTTCTTTGTAAAATTAAATTGAGCGAAATACTTTATTTACTATAAGATGCAGTGATAAAAAGTGTTTGTGTAGATTAAACAAAAGGTTATTATTGTATTACATGTAAAAATAAAAATCATATTTTAGATCACATATTCTTTTATTTCACAAAAAAAGTCTTAAACATATTTCTTAATATAAGATCATTACTATAATGAATTTTCAGAAAACAAACTTAGCAAATCTTTCATAGTTTTTCCATGAAATTTAAAATACAAATAAACTAAACAATATTCCCCACAAACAGAGGTAAAATGGTTTTGAAGTGGTTTATAGTTATAAGACCAGCGCTTGGTATTCCTTTTTAAAAATAACTTATGATAACCTGAAGGTTTCCGAGCAAAGGAGTCAAAGTATTCCCCTATACCATTCATGTCAATATGTATATCAACCCAGTGGGAGCCCGGTTTCGAGTCTGGGTCCAAATTACTTACAATAAAGACGGGAAGATTAACCCAAATAGGAATTTTGTTAGCAGCAAAAACGTTTAATTCAAACGAAGGGCTGATTTTTTTCATACAAAATTGAATTTCATTTGTATCCATTTTTAATAAAAAAATATGAGTAATTTGATGATGTTGCCAACAATGGCTACAATGAAATAAAGTAAATTGATTAAAACATTGTATTTATGTGATTACTAACTATTGTAATCTACAGATATATCACGATTTTTGTTTATTTCAATAACGTTATCAAATTCTGCATACACAATACAATTAATGGTGCAGGGTAGAGCAACATCAAAGCGAATTTCTAAGCGAACACTTCTATGCCTTACAAGATTCCAGTGTGAAGTTGAACTAGCAGATAAATCAGGGGTTAAATCAAAACATAACAAACAATAACCTGCTCCATAATCCGTTCTGCTTATATCATTACCTTCGTTGTGAAAATGAATACCAGTTCCGGAAAATAAAGTGTGATATGATGACGCTATTAACCCAGATCCAGAACCAAGTGATGGTTGTAATGTTAGAAGGAATTTCATGACCATCGACATATAAACTAAACGAATTCATATTATAGTGTTGAAAATTAAATGGATTCATAGCTAAATTGCCATTAAACCCTGAATTTGATACAAAACCATAATACATCTTTTAGGAATTTGCCCGAGAAATATATTATCCAATGTTTTACCCTGTATCCCCGACGGTTATGTAAGAACCTTAACTTCTGCTCTTGTAATAGGATATTTTGCAGTCGTTGTTGCCAATACTTTTTGATGTGCTAACAAAACGCTAGGATTAATTCGTGCCCTTCTTATAATGAGGCTGGCATCCATTATTTGCACTTTAATTTTTTTTTCTTGGTGACAAATTAGATTAAATGACTCCTTCGAACGTACTAACTTAATACGTATTTCGACACCATTTATTAAGAATTTCTCTTGGTTAAATATGTCGGCATGTAAATGCCCCATCATTTCCACTTCCTTACTCTCTTTGGTAAATTCTAGTCTTTTGTGAAACCCTTTGTTATTTGCATCAATAGTATCCATATGATTTGCAGTATCAGCATACCACAATACAACAAGTAAGGTGAGTTTCTTTGGCTGCTGATCCATAGTTTAGAAGATTTTCCATATAAGCACGGTAAGCATATCGACGCTGGAAAGGATAATTGACTAACGTCCATTTGACAAACTTTACAGTAGAGCGATTTAAAGTTTGTTTTTTCGGAAAAAAAATCATATCTTTTTTATTATTGTTTGTATCGAAATATGTTGTACTACAAACTTGTTCATAATTTTAATATCTACTGATTGGTTTTTATTGTAACACTTGAAAAGTGCTTGTTCACGAAATAAATGTCCCGTTAGACAATGGCTACTTTTGACCGGCGAGGAAAAACGGTGAACAGCCACCTGTCGAAATATTACTCGTTTGACTACAGCTAACAGACCTTCAATCGGTTTTGATGAATCCTATTCAAAGGTATAAAAAGAAAAGGTCTAACGTGCCTTACAAGGTTTTTCGGGCCATAGTAAAAACGGCTTACAAACCTTTGGGTTAATAACTACAGACAGGAAAAATACCTAAATGTCAAAAACTCATTATTAACGACGGATTAACGGACAATTTATGAAAAAACGTCGAAAATTTGGTCTGTAAGACCCTGCGTTTTACAAAAAGCTTCAAATTTATAACGGCTAACGTGCTAAAAAAACTGCTCCGATCGCCTTGTAACCCGGTTCGTTAGACGTAAAAAAATTCGCTGATTCTAACGATATACATAAGTCAATATGCCCCAAAATGTCCCGTTAGTCACTTTACCTTTCCAGCGTCGATATGTATTGTTTGGGGTGATATGAGTTTTTGATTTAAATATACATCTAGTTGACTGAAAAGGGAATGTAACCAGTTATTGACGGGTGCAACCAGGGTATCTGGTTTTAATTTTTTTATATATTAATATGTAACATTCTGTGGGATAGATCAACATAGTCATCTCCTGATCCGGGAACTTGGAATTCGATGGGAGCGTCATCACTTAAAGATGAAATTGGTTTGTAATGAACCCACTGTCCACTTTCAATACTTGTTTGAGTTGATGGAAGGGCAAATATATCTAATTCAGATTTCGCACATTCACAAGAATGACTATGTAGGAATGACATTATTTAGTTTGTAAATATATCCTCAAGAGTTTTGTTTTTATTTTTTTTACTTCCTCTTCGTCTCGATGCTTTCAATGTAATGAACGGTTCCCTTGCTTTAGATGTATTAACCATACAAAATAATTTAACACGCAATGTATAACAAAAAAAGCAATTAATTAAAAACGCAATTAATGATGTTTCAAAGTTATGACACATGGAATTAGATGTACATTGCGGGTCGATGGTATGTTCAAAAATTAATAACGGTGTATACGTTAGCATAATCAAAATAATTCTTTCTGTTTATGATTATTAGAGTCTTAATCTATGTCCATTTTTAATAAATGCCCGTATACCATTTACACACGACAATTCCTACACCAGAGCCGGCTTGATGCGAATAATAATGCTGGTAAGGGCAAGAGACTGACGATCTGTTATAATTCATTTTACTCGTTGAAAGTGTAGCTTCACGCAGGAGCTACCAAATTGGAATGGTACATTAACACCGGTAGTTGTTCTTATATCTATTTCAATAGTATCGAACTCCCTACGTTAAACCGGTACATAGTGAGCAGGTGAGAAAATGTGAGTTTTATATGCACCATAAATAAACTTAGTTGGATCTAGTGGTATTATTCTAAGCAATGCTGTTATAACATCTCCAACTACTTGCGGATGAATTATATCGGTGTAAACAAATATTTGTGGTGGTAACCCTAAATATAAATTGGCAGGGCTTTTCCCATATGTAACTTGTTTCAAATTTGATCTCGGTTTGAAACCCAGCTGGAGACTTAGTATCGGGGTTGTTATGATAGAGGTTATTTCATTATTTGTTGTTGTTACTCCAACCATTTTTGTCAATGTATCATACCTAAATTTGACGTTATTTTTTAGTTGAGGGTTCTCATTAAACGCTTGAAGGAAATGATCAATATTATCGTATGTAGTGGCTGGTATATGAGTTTTTATATCAACAATTTTCGTTGACTTGTTTGCGGGTGATACCACCTTTTTCTATATGTAAATTATATTTTCATGATCTTGAACTAGGGATTGCAATCCGGTCCGGCGGATCCGGTAATCCGGCCGGATCCGGCAATTTTTGGAAGCCACCGGATCCGGTTATAATCACCGGATCCGAACCGGATCCGGTAAAGTAAAGTGTTCTATTTTTAAACGAAATAGCGACTCATTTTGGAGTCCCGTTTGCATTTAATCAACGAAATATTCGAACGTCGCTTCGCTTGGCTCGTGTCGTGCGATCGGTCCGACCGTTGCCGTTCTTACGCTTCCCGCCAATCCCCACCGGCAAACAGCGTCGGTCGGTCGACTCGACGCCAGTATTCTGCCAGAGAATGTGGAGTGTGGACTGTGGTCACTGTGGACTTGTGGAGTGGAGACATGAAAAGTTTTTCGAGCACCGTAAGTACCTACCTACTAATAGTGAACGTTTTATAAGCATTTTTAATTTAATTCTAGTTTGTAACATTAATCTACGAGTTTTGTTTAATAAGGTACAATAAACAGTTACTAAACTTGACTTGCAGTGCAGTTAATAAATAGTAGATTTTATTGTTTTATGCGAACGGTTGTATTGTAAATTGTAATGTAATGTATTGTATTTATGTTAATTGCTGTGGTTCCTATGGGAATGGGATGGGTGGGAATGACAGATCAGCGAACTGACAATAATAGTTGATATTGAACTTCGTTTCTCGATATTAGGAAGATCGGGTTATACTTATATGTATTGGTTTTTATTTTACTTTGCAGGTAAACTGAAATTCAAATATGTCGCTTTCAAAACCGAGTCATGAGCTAGGTCAAACCGGTGAGGATGGTGAAAAAAACATATGTATATGGCACTGTTATACGAAATCAGTAGTAGGGAATCCCCTGTACTGCCCCCGACTCTGCTCCCCCGAAAAAAATGGTGCTCTGACGAGCGAGAGGCGGGGTTTCGCTCCTAAAAAAAAAAAAAAAAAATTTAGTATTTTTTTCGGTGTTTATCCCCCCATTTAGAGCGTTTGGGGCGGGTCCCGAGACTCCCAGATCACTCCTTCCCATAGCTTGCAATAGTCCATGTACTCAATACAAAAGGTTATCAACTACCTGGGTACCCTTCTGTCCCTTTGCTCGCCCACCCTATTGTTCGCCCGAACGTCAGCCCCTTTGTTCTCGGTGGTGTCCAACACCATTGTCTTGCATTGGGCGCGTTCCTACCTTTTATTACATATTACCTGATTGCGCTATTAATTGTTGTAATGCGATTTTTAATTTTACCTACGTGTTTCTCATATTATTTAATTAAGTAACCATAGTGGTTTTCTTAACATACTGTTTTTAAGGGTCATAGTTCTAACCTAACCTAACCTAGCTTGTTGAAGTTAGCCTAACATCGTGAAACCTGTCCTAGCTTAACATACCTACTGTTTTTTAAGGGTTACAGTTCTAACCTAACCTAACCTACGTTACTGAACATACCTACTGTTTTTAAGGGTTACAGTTCTAACCTAACCTAACCTACCTTACTGAAGTTAACCTAAAATTATACAACCTAATCTAACTTAACATACCTACTGTTTTTAATACTTACCTAACCTAGCTTGGTGAAGTTGACCTAACATTATACAACCTAATCTAACTTAAAATACTTACTGTTTTTAATACTTTGAAGAAAATAAAGATGAACCAACCAACAAAGAAGTTACGAGTGGTTTTAATTTTTAACACCCCATGATCGACTATTTTGAAGGATCACCTAACTTTACATGAGCTTAACCTAAGCTAAGAGCTGATTTAAATCTAGCTTTAGTCCTAAGTTTCACTTAATTGAATTTACCTAAGTTAATTTTAGTAAATCTAGCTAATCGTAGTATTCGTAGTATTATCTTAAGCTGTTGTTACTTAGAGTGTATTCTAAACAACTATCAAAACCATATATTGCATATAGGTATTTCTAAATGAATTACCTTCACTTAGGTTGTTAAAAATATAGTGGTTAAATGCAATCTAACCTACGTACGGGTATGTATCTACGAGCATGTATCTGCGGCTAACATTGGGTATGACATTATCTATCTAGTACGTATATGTGGTTTACCTTCACATACATTTTAATTTTATTGTAACACACTAGTATGTAAAACTTAAACGGAGCATGTAAACTGGTTCTGACTTGATTCAAAGTGCTATGGAGTAGGTGTATCAATCAAAAAAGCCTGTATCGACAAGTTTTGTGTACCCGAGTGCACTGTTATAACGGTTTAATTGTTTTATTGGTAGCCGCCTATTATGTTTTATGGTCACAACGGGTGCGATTGTTACTTGTGCGTTTTATTATTTTGGGTGTTGCTGAATAAGCGTCGTCTGTGTTAGATGAACTACAAGTTCAAACACGTTTTTAGGAAGACGCTTAACTTACGGAGCGTATAAAAGCGGTGGGGTATTGTGTCTGAACAACTATTAGCCGCGCAACAGTCTTCGTTACCGGAGCTCCCTGTACTTAAAGTAGTATATAGACATAATAGTGTTGTGTCGTGCAGTGAAGTGTTTATAAAAAGGTCTAATAATGGATGTGAGTATGTACAAATATTTTAACTTAATTGTGTGTTTTTTAGCATTTGTTCACCGTGTTTTTGTTAAGAGTATTGTATTTAAACAGTTGTGTAATTTATTGTTTGATATTGTTTCAGTTCTCTGAAAATACTTTCAAGAACTATTACTACCCGGAAAATAAAGATGAATCAACCGACGAAGAAGGCACGCCTGGTTTTAAAGTTAAGCAGGCCATGGCAAAAAAGCGTTCAGTAAATAACATCGACAGCTTTTTTGAACCTCCCAAGAAGAAAACTAAAGTATTGAAGCGCTCTTCCAATGTCAGCCAAAGTTCTCCTGACGGGGTGGGCTATATATCAACCGGACAAGACGACGGGGCATACGCTTCTCACTTGATTAAAATCGAGATATATGATTTGCAAAAAATTAAAAACATTCCGCCCACTGAGCACTGGAAACACGCAGATGTGAGATTAAAATTCTACGCGCCTTCTGAAGAAGACACTCAGCTCCAAACTACACGTGATGTTATATTTAACATCACAAAGCAAGTAGCTTCTAAAGACAGTTGTATGAAATATTTTATTGACAATAAGAAACAGTGATAAAAAGTGTTTGTGTAGGTTAAACAAAAGCTTGTTATTGTATTATCTACATGTAAAAACCTTACCTTTTAAGAATTCAAGACCTTTTCCAGTCTAAACAATTATCTTTTCTTTGTAAAATTAAATTGTGCGAAATACTTTATTTACTATAAGATGCAGTGATAAAAAGTGTTTGTGTAGATTAAACAAAATGTTATTGTATTACATGTAAAAATAAAAATCATATTTTAGTTCACATATTCTTTTATTTCACAAAAAAAGTCTTAAACATATTTCTTAATATAAGATCATTACATAATGTATTTTCAGAAAACAAACTTAGCAAATCTTTCATAGTTTTTCCATGAAACTTAAAATACAAATAAACTAAACAATATTCCCCACAAACAGAGGTAAAATGGTTTTGAAGTGGTTTATAGTTATAAGACCAGCGCTTGGTATTCCTTTTTAAAAATAACTTATGATAACCTGAAGGTTTCCGAGCAAAGGAGTCAAAGTATTCCCCTATACCATTAATGTCAATATGTATAGCAACCCAGTGGGAGCCCGGTTTCGAGTCTGGGTCCAAATTACTCACAATAAAGACGGGAAGATTAGCCCAAATAGGAATTTTGTTAGCAGCAAAAACGTTTAATTCAAACGAAGGGCTGATTTTTTTCATACAAAATTGAATTTCATTTGTATCCATTTTTAATAAAAAAAATATGAATAATTTGATGATGTTGCCAACAATGGCTACAATGAAATAAACTAAATTGATTAAAACATTGTATTTATGTGTTTACTAACTATTGTAATCTACAGATATATCACGATTTTTGTTTATTTCAATAACGTTATCAAATTCTGCATACACAATACAATTAATGGTGCAGGGTAGAGCAACATCAAAGCGAATTTCTAAGCGAACACTTCCATGTCTTACAAGATTCCAGTGTGAAGTTGAACTAGCAGATAAATCAGGGGTTAAATCAAAACATAACAAACAATAACCTACTCCATAATCCGTTCTGCTTATATCATTACCTTCGTTGTGAAAATGAATACCAGTTCCGGAAAATAAAGTGTGATATGATGATGCTATTGACCCAGATCCAGAACCAAATGATGGTTGTAATGTTTTAGAAGGAATTTCATGACCATCGACATATAAACTAAACGAATTCATATTATAGTGTTGAAAATTAAATGGATTCATAGCTAAATTGCCATTAAACCCTGAATTTGATACAAAACCAATAATACATCTTTTAGGAATTTGCCCGAGAAATATATTATCCAATGTTTTACCCTGTATCCCCGACGGTAATGTAAGAACCTTAACTTCTGCTCTTGTAATAGGATATTTTGCAGTCGTTGTTGCCAATACTTTTTGATGTGCTAACAAAACGCTAGGATTAATTCGTGCCCTTCTTATAATGAGGCTGGCATCCATTATTTGCACTTTAAATTTTTTATCTTGGTGACAAATTAGATTAAATGACTCCTTCGAACGTACTAACTTAATACGTATTTCGACACCATTTATTAAGAATTTCTCTTGGTTAAATATGTCGGCATGTAAATGCCCCATCATTTCCACTTCCTTACTCTCTTTGGTAAATTCTAGTCTTTTGTGAAACCCTTTGTTATTTGCATCAACAGTATCCATATGATTTGCAGTATCAGCATACCACAATCCACAAGTAAGGTGAGTTTCTTTGGCTGCTGGTCCATAGTTTAGAAGATTTTCCATATAAGCACGGTAAGCATATGTATTGTTTGGGGGTGATATGAGTTTTTGATTTAAATATACATCTAGTTGACTGAAAAGGGAATGTAACCAGTTATTGACGGGTGCAACCAGGGTATCTGGTTTTAATTTTGTACCATCCTGATTCAATATTTTAGCATTAATATGTAACATTGTGTGGGATAGATCAACATAGTCATCTCCTGATCCGGGAACTTGGAATTCGATGGGAGCGTCATCACTTAAAGATGAAATTGGTTTGTAATGAACCCACTGTCCACTTTCAATACTTGTTTGAGTTGATGGAAGGGCAAATATATCTAATTCAGATTTCGCACATTCACAAGAATGACTATGTAGGAATGACATTATTTAGTTTGTAAATATATCCTCAAGAGTTTTGTTTTTATTTTTTTTACTTCCTCTTCGTCTCGATGCTTTCAATGTAATGAGCGGTTCCCTTCTTTTAGATGTCATTTTATACCCAGATCCCGACATGAGGGAATCAATTTTTTCATCGGCTTTTCTTTTTAAATTAGCACTTGCCTCCTTGAATCGTGATCTAATCGAACTATCCATAGGGCGTGAATTTACCATATCGGATAACAAACCAACCCCTGCACCTAACGTTTCTTTTCCAATGGTTTTCAAACCACTAGATAACAAAGGGAGCACTGATCTAAATAGCCCTCCCAAAAAACTCCCTATACCATGCCCTCGTTGAAATGGAACTCCTTTATAGACAATTCCTACACCAGAGCCGGCTTGATGCGAATAATAATGCTGGTAAGGGCAAGAGACTGACGATCTGTTATAATTCATTTTACTCGTTGAAAGTGTAGCTTCACGCAGGAGCTACCAAATTGGAATGGTACATTAACACCGGTAGTTGTTCTTATATCTATTTCAATAGTATCGAACTCCCTACGTAAAACCGGTACATAGTGAGCAGGTGAGAAAATGTGAGTTTTATATGCACCATAAATAAACTTAGTTGGATCTAGTGGTATTATTCTAAGCAATGCTGTTATAACATCTCCAACTACTTGCGGATGAATTATATCGGTGTAAACAAATATTTGTGGTGGTAACCCTAAATATAAATTGGCAGGGCTTTTCCCATATGTAACTTGTTTCAAATTTGATCTCGGTTTGAAACCCAGCTGGAGACTTAGTATCGGGGTTGTTATGATAGAGGTTATTTCATTATTTGTTGTTGTTACTCCAACCATTTTTGTCAATGTATCATACCTAAATTTGACGTTATTTTTTAGTTGAGGGTTCTCATTAAACGCTTGAAGGAAATGATCAATATTATCGTATGTAGTGGCTGGTATATGAGTTTTTATATCAACAATTTTTGTTGACTTGTTTGTGGGTGACACCACCTTTTTCTTTATGTAAATTATATTTTCATGATCTTGAACATTATACATGGAACACGGGTATTGAAATTCCACTAATCCAACTACCCACTCCCCTTCTAATTTTATGTTCTTAGGTAATTTAGTTAGAAAATGTGCAGTCGTGTTGTCCGTATAGTAATCCGTTGAACTGTTGCTTAACAAAGTTAAATAAAAACTATTTTCGTTCATATTTTTTTCAAGCTTGATGCGAGTATCCAAGAGTTAAATTTATTGGGATAACCTTGCCACTTCACTAGTATTTCCTTTATGCCTCTAATATGACGCGAACGTATTATTTTATCAATTTTATACTCGGTGGAGGGGAGGTAAGTCACTTTTTGTAACTCTTTAGAATAAAATGTACCAATGATGGGTTCGCCTTCCAAATCCTTTAACATATAAACAACTCGCGGTGATCTATTAATAATTGAATTTATTATAAATATTTCATCACTCCAGTTACTTTCATAACCCTTTTGGAATACATGTTTATATTTAGTTATTCTAACATGATCGCCTACATTAAATTTTGGTGTTTCCAATGAAATTTGTCTATCTTTTTTTCGATAATATAAATTATTCCAAACGGTCATAATATTACCAGAATTAACATCAATTGGTCGCATTTTAATGCTAGAATGATAGGTATGGTTGTACGAATGAAGAAGATCTTGTAAAATTTTAGTGTAATTATATGTATTATTATGGGTGAAGTAACGCCACATTTTCATTTTAAGAGTTCTTTGAAACCTTTCTACTATACTTGCTTTAATGTCGGGGTTATTAGTAGTATAATAATTAATGTTTTTGCTCTTAAAATAATCTCTCACTACCTTTGAAACAAATTCTGTACCTTTATCAGATTGTATATGACGAGGAACAGAGTTGGCTTCGGTAAATATGCTTTCAAAACATTCTTTAACTGTTGATGAATCTTTCTTTTTCATTGCTCTCGCAAAAGCATATTTACTGAACACATCAATAACACAAAGAATATATTTGTATCCATGATTATATTGACTATACGTACTCATGTCACTTAGATCAGCTTGCCAGAGTTCATTAAAGTTAGATAGGATATATCTATTTCTGGTGAATCGCTTATGAATAGGTTTATGTAGCGTGTACGTATCTTGAGATTGTAACCATTTTTTTACTTCCTCTTTGTTCATTTGTTCTTTCATTTCCTTCGCTATATTATTTAAACTACTATAACCAGCTGGATTGGAGACATCATAGTAGATCCTATTAATATCTAATAAGGAGTCCATTTTTCCCAATCAATTTTCTTATGATGACGCTTAAGTTGTCCTGTAGTAAGTGGTGTAGCTCTTTGTTTTTCTTTATCTGTTGACGATCTCGTACTTGTTGATGCAGGTAATGTAATGGGTTCAATCGATTGAGCTGTTTTAATAAATTCCAAGTTTGCAGGATTGCCTATGCAGCTTAAAGGAACTCTTATATCTCTTAAAAGTAATGCAAACTCTTCCCACCCTGTTGGTTTAGGACGTTTTAGAGATCTAACCGTGTCACTTATCAGATCAGTAATATTACTATTTGAAATGGTGCGGTTGTTTATTACAACTTCACCAGTTGGCTTCCACCAAATTTTTGGTTTACTTAAAACAATGCAATCCAACAAAGTTCGAGTTTTTTTCTCATATGATTTGGGTAATATATCTATAATTTTTGATGGGCTAATTGGCATCGGTTCTGGATTTGTTTTACCAATCGGTGTAACTGCTGTAGTACCATCTCCTTCTGGTAAAGGTGGTTTTGCAACTGACTCATTATATTCATTAACCTCCTTTTTGTTCACTTTTGACTTTATATCATTACTTTCGTAGTTGAGTTGAACCTCCCCCTCCGTTACGATTGGTATTCTAAATGGTTTTCGATCTGTTTCAATAAAATGTAAAAATCGTTGCAATGCTTGTGAATATAAGGTCCACTTTTCACGATCATTCATTTTACTTTTAAGGATTTTTTGCATCTCAGCATCTAGACGGGATGATGAATTTTCAGGTAGGCTCTCATTGCGTTTGAGTCTTTCAATAAAATCTGATTCTACTAATAGCATTTTTTTCGTATTTTCCATTTTGTTTATGATAAAGAGTTAACTAAGGCACTTAAAACTGCTCCTAATATAATAGGTAGAAATGCACCTCCCTTTTGAATTATAACAGTTTTTCTTATTTTATGTTTTCCTTTTGAAACTAATTTCCGTAAGATATCTTTAAATTTTTTTAATTTAGATTTTTCTTTTTTTTCTAAAGGAATTTTTCCATTTAGGACGTTATAAATGCACTCACAAATAATGTTGATCTCATCATCATCACAAGATTTAAGTAACGCCGTGCGATATTTTGGTTTAAGCAACTGCAATGCTTCAAGTAAATGTTTATATGTGTTTACTCTCGCATGCATCATGTAGAACTGACTAAAATTTGTTGATTTTTATCGTATTTAAACCCCTTTTTAGGAACATACACTGTGCAATGTCCATCAAACGGAAATATTTTTGTTTTAAAACGACATATGTCATTTGTATTTTGTTTCAAATCAATCATGAGGTAACCATGTGGTTCTTTAGTAGCATCTTTGTAGGCTTCATCTACAAATTTTGGGTTTTCCGGGTAAACTTGTCGTGACAAGTAGCGTATTTGGGTTTTGTCCCTGGGATTCTTAAAATATACAATGTAACTTGTATTTAGTGAAATATCTCGTTGGCCTCTCCCCTGATGAAATATGTTTTGAGTAATATAAAAAACACTTAAGTTTCTATGATGGCTACCTTTTGTGAAAATGTCAACTATTCGTCCATCTGATTCTCTCATCAGGTCATCTATTATAAGAAGCTTAGGTTTCTTCCCATCAAACATTGAAAAATCTGGTATTCCCTAACTATAATTTACATTTTCCAGATTGTACAGGGGTTGCATTTCATCATAACACCAAATAATTTCATCGAATTCAACATTACATACATCTTTGAAATTATTTAAAAAGTTTGTGACAAATTGAGTTTTGCCACATCCACTTGGACCAGCTACAATGGTTGTGAAAGGATGATAAAAATGTATCATAATTAAAACTCGTAATACGTGTTGATATGAAAACAGATAAACTTGAAATGACACAATTTATGAACTCAATTACTTTTTAAATAAATCCACCAAAATAAGGGTAAACACATTAAACAAAACAAAGATATCATAGTCAAATTTCTTTTTTATTTTGAAATTTACACTTTTCTGAGTATCATTTTTTTTTAAAGAACCAGTACAAAAACTCAACATAAGTCTCTTTTCAAGTTACTATAAAATAATAACTAAAAAACAAATACAGAGTACAACCACTTTATTTTAATTCACCTTCACCAATTTATATTTACAAAAAACTAAAATGTATTTACATTTTCTACAATTATTACAATTCACAATTCACAATTAAAAATTAAAAATACACAATGTACAAAAAATAAAGTTGAAATTTTTGAATGTTCTGTGATTATAAATTACATGGAATAATTATTTTGTGATGATCCATGGGGTATTTTATAATGTCCCCACGCTAGAGTGTCCGAAGAGTTTTCTAACAAGTACCGTTTTGTATCGTTATGAGATAATGATACTTTATTTATATTTTGAGTAAATATTACATGTTTTATTGATTTAAATCTCAGCATTTGAGCATGTTGCATATTTTTTTCAAATAAACACTTTTTATAATCGTTGAGGGTCAGTTTTTTAGTAACACATTTATTGACT
Organism: Acleris cristana; assembly: GCA_948252455.1. NCBI lineage: Eukaryota > Metazoa > Arthropoda > Insecta > Lepidoptera > Tortricidae > Acleris > Acleris cristana. The sequence continues at coordinate 5,937,154 of OX411771.1, read as the reverse complement.
CCTTTAGCTTTTGATATAAGACTATGATTCTCAACATCTAAGGCATACATTTTAGATCGTAGGCCAACAAACTCTTTAAAAATTTTACCATTGTTTTCATCTTTGAAAAACCCTAACCGCTTTTTATTTATTAATGGTAAACCATATTGATTGTTAGATGGATAGTCTGATGTATCAAAATATAAATCGAGCTCTGATTTTATGTCCTCATAATAGTTTTCAGTGAATATTTGATATACTAAACTATCGGTATCTGTATAAAGAAGCCTGAGATTTTCTTGATATTTGGTTTTCATGTAATCGTAATGAAATTTATACATGAAAGTTTTAGATATATCTAAAATACAAAATCCTAAGTAAATTGGTTTATTATAAAAGATTTTAGTTTTATTCAATTGAATAGCAACTAAGTTCTCCGAAAATACTGATAAACTGTGGAACTCAGGTTTCGCTATCAAGGATTCAACCCCCTGTGATTTCCCATGATTTTTCCAATGATTTAACAATTTAACGTTAACATATTTCAAAACATTTTCCATGGTCTTACCGAACATTGAATTATTCATACTTTTATAGTGATCTTTATCAGAATCACAAGTTGCCTGCGATCGCATGCGTGTGTTTAAATCTATGTAACTTTTTAACCACTTAGATTGTTCGAATCTCAAAATGCGATGGATTTTAAGTAATTGCAAACCATTCTTCAAACATTGTTTAAGATTTCTGTAATGTAGAACATAATTCATTTTCCTATTTAAATTAGGTATCAATTTTTTTTCTTTGGAATTCCCTAAACAAACATTTTCAGGACAGAATGGTAAATCCGAATGAGAGTCATGCAATTCATTAGGGTATTCTAGATCGACTTCTAAAATGAATCCATGTTCAGCATCATCAGAAACATTAAAATCAGTATCTACATTTACCCATTCAAATTTACCAGTAGGGAGACATTGGGACATAGCCCAACCATAAAGATTATTTGCATCCAAATACATAAGATATGAAGAAGGAATATTTTGATCATATTCTGACATAAATTTATTATTAGCTTTTGCGTGTCTTTTACTGCATTGTGATATGCCACCTCGAATATTTTTAGTTATGAAAGCTATTTTATCAATGTCGGTTAAGAGTTCTAGATTTATTTTTGTAGTTTTGAGCATCGCGTCCCAACTTAATCCCGGAGCAGTATAGTAATGGGCTGGATCTAACCCATAAGTTCTAAGACATACATTTCTAAAATTTTCAAATACATCTGTTAGTAACAAAACATCTGTTTTTAAATACAAATCAGAATAATCCCCCATATTTTCACAATGAAAATGAGACCAAACATCTTTCGCATGTTTATAATCGTCTTCTGAAATGTTGCAATCAGTCAGAGAACTGTAGAATTTATCTTGAGAGGGAAGAGAAGTTAACTTTAACGAGTCATATGATGTCATGTGTTCATAGGGATAGATACCCTTTCGTATTAATCGTTTAAAATCCTCTTCACATGGGAAACTCAATTTTAATTCACGAAATTGTTCGGGTGTCAAGGTTTTGGCTAATTTTTCAAGACTACAACTCATAAATTTAAGTGAATCAAGAAATTTCAATTTTATTGTGCGATTATTCACTTTCAAGGATTTAGTAAAGGAAATGTATTTCTCTTTGTTCTCTGGTATCAATTCAATGTTTCCTTCCTCAAATCCAAGACCATGTACTATAAAATGACTATCATAGTTGCTCAAATTATGGAAAAATACAGGTACAAAATTAGGTGGCCTGTATTTTTCAGAACAAATTTGATGTGCTACTCCTTCATAAAAACCTGTATGATGATTATAAGAAATAGTGGATTCACCTTTTAATTTTTCATCACAAATGTAACATGTGATACTCTGAGCAACATCTAAATTATTTGCATCAGACAAAGGTAAAGGAGTTTTGGCAAAAGTATTACTCCTACAAATGTTTTCTAAATCTTTTTTAATGTATTTCATAAATGTCTCGGCACAATCTTTACCTTTATATGTTCTATATATTGACAACTTATCATCATAAGAACACTTAATGTAGTATCCAAAACTATATACCTCATGTTTTTGTATATTTGTTGTAGAGGATGTACTAGGATTATTGAAACAGGAAGGAATTGGATTTAAAAAAGCCTCAAAATCGGCATAAACAACAAAAGGCACCCTTAATTTACGATCATAATTATTGAAGGTAAGTTGGTTAGATGACACATTTTCATTGAACCAGTTTTTCCTTTTATCCTGTTCTGAAGGTAAATTTGTACAAACATGGAAACAGTCATTTCTTTGATGATTCAATAAATTTTCATTTGATGTAAAGCTTGTTAGACAACCATCGCAAATATGTACAGCATGTTGTGTATTATTCAGTTGTGTAGATTCTAATCTAGATAAATTTTTGATAAAGCAATAATGTGCTTCGCTACCTTTGGTTAAATATAATAAGTTTAAGTGCATGGCTTTTTTACATTTAGTAAAGTGTAATGGTCCTATCACATCATGTTTTTTACTTTGTAAATTGTACTCGAGTCCAAAAACATTTATGCTTATATCATTTATTTTTTCAAATTTATGAATATCAGTTAATTTAAATGGGAAAGTAAAATTTTCAAAATTTAATTTATTTTTATGCAATATATATGAATTCGTTGTATTTGTATGATGGTTAGTAGGTGCATATAACCCCGACAATACAGCCCATCTAAAACATTCATGGTCATTGTTTTTCACGTTAATAACTGCCTTTTTATTCATTATATCTCGCGGTAATTCTATATAGGAAGAACCACGTAATGGGTTAAATTTATTTACATTCACATCTAGATAGTTGAATTTTACTAAACTCCAACCACTATCTTTTCTCTCAAAGTTAGATAATCTTGTCAAAATTTCGTTAACTATAGTTACAAAAATATCATTTTTGTCGCTGCTATGATTTACTACATTGTTGCTAAATTGAAAGTCAAACGTATTATTCAGTTGTTTGCTATCTTGAGTAAAATCTGCATTGAGAATAAAATTTACTTTTAAGGCACAATGATCAGCAAGTGATCGATCCAATAATGTAAAGATTTTTTCTTTATTGTTTTGTAAAATTGTTTCGGGGGTAAATGGATTGTGAACATTTTCATTAAGCAATATTCTATACGTAGCCACCCTATTCCTAAATGCGTTTTCAATTAACTGTACATTAACCCACTGATCGTCGGACCTTAAGACATTATTTTTGTGCATGTTACTATTCAAATGGTTGGTAAAATATCTTTTGGATACAAACTTACTGCACACAGAACATTCAACATTATCATTATTTTCTGTACTCACATTTTTATCTAAAAAAAAATCGGGTGATATTGATTCTGCATCGTGACTGGTTGAAGGACGGTTTTTCTTTGTCAGCACGTCTTCTGACTCCGAAGCTGTCCTCTTTACTCCACGCCCGACTTGAGAAGATCTATAAACATAAGAAAACATGAAATTAAACATAATGTATGTGTTAATAACAAATACAGACTTATGGATTAATTGGTTGGGATACTATACTAACCTAAATCTTGGGTACATTGTTGGCAGTATGCTTGCATTGTTAAAACTCCATCAATCACATCTGATGATGAACTATTCTGTTTGCCTTTAATATGTCCATCACATGGTGTAAAATATGGTCTTATATCAGGATCTTCTAATAGAGTGACTGGTAATTGATTTGATATAAACCACAACCGTATGCTTCTATGGAAATTAGCTATAATAAACTGTTTACTTAAACACTCAATTTGATCACGGACTAAATGGATTATGACGAACACCATGATGGAATAAACAGGCACTTAGTAACTCAAACACAGCAACCAAAACAGTGAATGATATCAACATCGGGTACCTCGGTTATATAGGAGCGCCCCCTCCTAATTGTTTCCATAACAATAAGATCAAGTCTCAACGAGTCGGAAACCCATCCTTCGTCAAGTATTGCTCAAGAACTTATAAACAGGTTAGAACAGGAATATTAGGAATCAAAAATATTACTTACGCGTCACGATGAAGTTGGCTTATAAATTCCCCAATGGCGTATAATTCTTGATCTTCTTCAAGCTCTTCACAGAGTCTGATGAGTTGGGCATCATAGATGTCACAGTTCAAACTATCCATTTTGTTTAATCTACACAAACACTTTTTATCACTGCATCTTATAGTAAATAAAGTATTTCGCACAATTTAATTTTACAAAGAAAAGATAATTGTTTAGACTGGAAAAGGTCTTGAATTCTTAAAAGGTAAGGTTTTTACATGTAGATAATACAATAACAAGCTTTTGTTTAACCTACACAAACACTTTTTATCACTGTTTCTTATTGTCAATAAAATATTTCATACAACTGTCTTTAGAAGCTACTTGCTTTGTGATGTTAAATATAACATCACGTGTAGTTTGGAGCTGAGTGTCTTCTTCAGAAGGCGCGTAGAATTTTAATCTCACATCTGCGTGTTTCCAGTGCTCAGTGGGCGGAATGTTTTTAATTTTTTGCAAATCATATATCTCGATTTTAATCAAGTGAGAAGCGTATGCCCCGTCGTCTTGTCCGGTTGATATATAGCCCACCCCGTCAGGAGAACTTTGGCTGACATTGGAAGAGCGCTTCAATACTTTAGTTTTCTTCTTGGGAGGTTCAAAAAAGCTGTCGATGTTATTTACTGAACGCTTTTTTGCCATGGCCTGCTTAACTTTAAAACCAGGCGTGCCTTCTTCGTCGGTTGATTCATCTTTATTTTCCGGGTAGTAATAGTTCTTGAAAGTATTTTCAGAGAACTGAAACAATATCAAACAATAAATTACACAACTGTTTAAATACAATACTCTTAACAAAAACACGGTGAACAAATGCTAAAAAACACACAATTAAGTTAAAATATTTGTACATACTCACATCCATTATTAGACCTTTTTATAAACACTTCACTGCACGACACAACACTATTATGTCTATATACTACTTTAAGTACAGGGAGCTCCGGTAACGAAGACTGTTGCGCGGCTAATAGTTGTTCAGACACAATACCCCACCGCTTTTATACGCTCCGTAAGTTAAGCGTCTTCCTAAAAACGTGTTTGAACTTGTAGTTCATCTAACACAGACGACGCTTATTCAGCAACACCCAAAATAATAAAACGCACAAGTAACAATCGCACCCGTTGTGACCATAAAACATAATAGGCGGCTACCAATAAAACAATTAAACCGTTATAACAGTGCACTCGGGTACACAAAACTTGTCGATACAGGCTTTTTTGATTGATACACCTACTCCATAGCACTTTGAATCAAGTCAGAACCAGTTTACATGCTCCGTTTAAGTTTTACATACTAGTGTGTTACAATAAAATTAAAATGTATGTGAAGGTAAACCACATATACGTACTAGATAGATAATGTCATACCCAATGTTAGCCGCAGATACATGCTCGTAGATACATACCCGTACGTAGGTTAGATTGCATTTAACCACTATATTTTTAACAACCTAAGTGAAGGTAATTCATTTAGAAATACCTATATGCAATATATGGTTTTGATAGTTGTTTAGAATACACTCTAAGTAACAACAGCTTAAGATAATACTACGAATACTACGATTAGCTAGATTTACTAAAATTAACTTAGGTAAATTCAATTAAGTGAAACTTAGGACTAAAGCTAGATTTAAATCAGCTCTTAGCTTAGGTTAAGCTCATGTAAAGTTAGGTGATCCTTCAAAATAGTCGATCATGGGGTGTTAAAAATTAAAACCACTCGTAACTTCTTTGTTGGTTGGTTCATCTTTATTTTCTTCAAAGTATTAAAAACAGTAAGTATTTTAAGTTAGATTAGGTTGTATAATGTTAGGTCAACTTCACCAAGCTAGGTTAGGTAAGTATTAAAAACAGTAGGTATGTTAAGTTAGATTAGGTTGTATAATTTTAGGTTAACTTCAGTAAGGTAGGTTAGGTTAGGTTAGAACTGTAACCCTTAAAAACAGTAGGTATGTTCAGTAACGTAGGTTAGGTTAGGTTAGAACTTTAACCCTTAAAAAACAGTAGGTATGTTAAGCTAGGACAGGTTTCACGATGTTAGGCTAACTTCAACAAGCTAGGTTAGGTTAGGTTAGAACTATGACCCTTAAAAACAGTATGTTAAGAAAACCACTATGGTTACTTAATTAAATAATATGAGAAACACGTAGGTAAAATTAAAAATCGCATTACAACAATTAATAGCGCAATCAGGTAATATGTAATAAAAGGTAGGAACGCGCCCAATGCAAGACAATGGTGTTGGACACCACCGAGAACAAAGGGGCTGACGTTCGGGCGAACAATAGGGTGGGCGAGCAAAGGGACAGAAGGGTACCCAGGTAGTTGATAACCTTTTGTATTGAGTACATGGACTATTGCAAGCTATGGGAAGGAGTGATCTGGGAGTCTCGGGACCCGCCCCAAACGCTCTAAATGGGGGGATAAACACCGAAAAAAATACTAAATTTTTTTTTTTTTTTTAGGAGCGAAACCCCGCCTCTCGCTCGTCAGAGCACCATTTTTTTCGGGGGAGCAGAGTCGGGGGCAGTACAGGGGATTCCCTACTACTGAAATCTGCTATCGGAAACGACGCAAAATGCAAATTGTGCTTTAATGTGTTGAAAATTAGTAAAGGATCATACAAAGGCTTAAAATTACACCTAGAAAAAAAGCACTTCATCAACGTAAATAAAATTTCATCAGAAAATAGGCAGCTAAAGCGTTCGTTTCCTAATTCCATTCCCAAAGCATCCACAAGTTTCACAACTTCCACAGTATCAAAAAATGATCAACTATCCACATCAAATCATGAACCAGAGCCAGGACCGTCTACAAATGTTTTATAGCACGAAGTTCCAAAGAAGAAAATAAAAATTCTTGACGGTTATGTAAAAAAAGAAAATAAAATGGAGACTATAATTTCCCGCATGGTGTGCAAAGATGGCTTCCCTCTCAGTACGTTTTGCACGTCAACGGATTTAAGAAATTTGTTTTTTAAGAGCGGATTTCAACTACCTACCAAATTCACCTAACACAATAAGATCCATTGTGACAAACTTCGGAAATACCGTGAAAACAGATATGATTACAGAATTTAATGACGTCAAAAAACAAGGCCAAAAGTTTTCTTTAACATTTGATGAATGGACAAAAAAAAACCATAGGTATTTGAATCTTAACGTGCATCACAAAGAACGACATTATAATCTCGGATTGATAAGGATACACGGCTCATGTACTGCGGAGCATAGTATCAATATAATAAACGAACGCTTGACAAGCTTTGGTCTCGACCTTCATTCGGATATTATTGGAATTACAACTACAATTACAACGGTATTCAGTTAGCTATTGTCATAGTATAAATAGAGAAGTAGCTCGTCTTCAAACAAAGGTACATCGCGCGGCTTGCACGTGTGCGTTACGCCGACCGTACGGCTGTGGGCGGGGCGAACCTCGCACACGAAACTACAAGCAGAGGTGCGGGAATGGTGATTAGACGGGGTCGCGGCGTCATCATTGCGTTCGGTCACGTTTATGGTTGTAGGTAGTGCGCGTTAAATTAAAACATCGAGCGACAATGTCTTCGTCGAAAACTAGAAAATATTGTTCAGTTTACGGGTGTTTAAATAATGGTGTAAGAAATCCGGAGCTATCGTTTTTCCACATACCTTTTGAGTCGGAAAGATGAGTACCTTCATACCTATTTAGAGTTGGTGTTGTGAAGAATGCTGTTTATTTTTTGATATTTACCTATAGCTTACAGCCCACTTGCAGCTTTTGTTAAATCTATTTTATTGTCAGCGTGACATTTTCTTTCGTTTCAAAACGCCTAAACTGTGCCCTAAACCTAGCTTAGGTAGGTACTTACAACTATCTAGATTTAATAAAAGCTGCAAGTGATTAATGTAAATACCTACTCAATTAATAAGGTTTTTCGTACCGGCTTGCCTATACCTATAGAATAGATACCTACTTAGGTGAAATAAATACGTATTAAGTAGGTAGGTAATTTAAGTTATTGAGTGTGACGTGGCAGTTAACATCTGACGCCGTTGATGGCCTAGGTAGTTGGTAGTGACCTAGTGACTAAGTACTGCTTACGATAGCGGTAAATATTCGTGTGATGAGTGCGAGTAGGTATTTGTTTCTGAGTCTTAGGTGTTTTATATGTACTTATGTAGTAATATTAAGTATGTATTTTTCACTACATAAGTAATTATGTATCGTTGCCTAGTACCCAAAGCCTAAACCACCAATAACAGACAAGTATGTAGTCAAAGGAAGCCGCCTTGCGCGAAAGCGGCATTATCAAGGTCAAAAAGGAATTTACATATCACATCATATACCTATAAACATATTATTTAGGGTCAACAGACAAAAAGTAGGTATGTAAGGAAAATAATTTAAATTTGGTACTGGGGTAGGTACCTAACAATATTTATACTTACCTACTTTAGGTTTATGTAATTTATGAAAACTACTATGATTATAAATCATAGATCAAATTAGGTATGGTCAAGTAGGTGACCAAAATTGAAAAACATGTTCGGACAACCCTGACGCCCGAGCGGCAATAGGTATCAGAATCTCCTAAAGGGCCGGAGTCGAGCTACTTGTCTATTTATACTATGCTATTGTCGACGTTCTGTATAAAAGTCAAAGGTTTGAACAAGTACAACTAGGGAATTTACCATCTGTTCAGACTCTATCAGATACAGAGGTTGACGAGTGCGATGAAGACTCGGATGTGACAGACGAAGAACAAGGAACGACGGACATGAGTGTAATAATGGATCTACATCCCCTTAATCTTGCATACGTCGAATTAGCCACTGAATACAATTCTCTTCTGCACGAAGTGCGAAAAGTTGTGAAATTATTCAAGGAGTCACCTACAAAATATCTTCAAAAATATGTTAAAGAGGAAACAGGTAAAGAACTAAGCCTCATTTTAGATTGTCGAACACGCTGGAATAGCCTATTAAACATGATTGAAAGATTTTATATCTTAAAAACCTGTGTAGATAAATCGTTGATTGATATAAAATCTAACATAAAATTTACTGAAGTTGAGTGGTCAACCATTAAAGATCTCATTGACTGTTTGCAGCCATTTAAACTGGCAGTAGAAGTTATATGCAGAAGAGATGCGACACTTCTTACAGCTGAGACATCATCGAAATTCATTTTAGAAAAGCTTGACATACAAAATTCCTCTTTAAGCAATAAATTGGCAGTTACATTGAGGGAAAGGATCATGGAACGTCGTAGTACAATAATGACTGGAATATTAATGTATATAAATAACCCAAAAAAATACGATAAAAACACGAGACAAGCTGATGTTACGTTCTTAATGTCGAAAAAAAATCTCATGTGGCAGGAAATGAAAAAAATATTAAACCAAATCACACAAGTTCAGAACACCAATTTTGAACCTCATCCAGCAGAAGACAGCTCCAATTCAGAATCGGATTCAAATTTAACATTAAAAGAGGAATTAGAAAAGCAGATCATGGAAGAAAAAAACCGATCAAGTGCGAGTCGGACTCGCGCACCGAGGGTTCCGTATGTTTAGATATTATAGATAATATGGTTGGAAAACGCAATAGTACTTTCTTCATTTTGTTATGTACTTTATTATCTATGCAATAAGGTCCATTTTGATTAGCCTAAATTTCAACACAGATTTTTAACTCTCTGCGACTGACGTAACGTCTATCAGACACCGCCAAAAAAAATTAATTGGCTGAATGGTGAAGGCCTTAAATTTTCTATACAACTTAAAATAATATAAATTTGAAAATTAGAGCAAATAACGCCCTTTTTGCGTCATACATAAACCAATTTAAGCTGACCTCACATTTTAGGGGAAATCAGCGTACAGGGAGATCAAATTATACTGGATATTAAGTTTTTTCGTTAAAAATAGCTTATTTTTCAACTTTTTATAAATATTGATATTTCTAGCTTCAATGTGTTGAGTTTGATCTTATATTTAGCGTCAAATAATATTATCCACCTAGATCGGGCTCTTGTCGCACTGTACGCCGTTCCTTGCATAAAGACCCTGTTTTTTGTGATTTGATTAAAAATGTACAGATTTCAGATTTTTTCCTATACTTGCAGTAAAAGACGGTGTTACTTGCCAAATTTCATAGTTCTAGATCAACGGGAAATACCCTATACATTTTGATTCCCTCGAGAGTGTCGAAATACACGTTTTTTGCGACATAAACGGCCGTATCTTTTTTTTACGTAAATGTAGAAGTTTGATTTTTTCCCAGCTTCAAGGGACTGTAGATTTGAGTATATGGTTTAAATTTCAACTCGATACCTTCACGCGTTCCCGAGATAAAGGGTCTTGACAGACGGACAGACGGCCGGACGGCCGGACGGACGGACGGACGGACGGACAACAAAGTGATCTTATAAGGGTTCCGTTTTTCCCTTTTGAGGTACGGAACCCTAAAAAAGAGTTTCGCCAAAACAAAAACACACAGCTTAATCGAACGGATTATGAGAAAATATTAAAAAAGAAATGACTGCCTATGAAGTTGAAGGAGTAAGGGGAAAATATTTATCCTTTCTCTACGACTTCTTAACTACAATTAAACCTCCTTCCTAATTACAAGTGTCGAGGCTGAGAGAGCTTTCTCGGCGGCTGGTTATATTTGTAGCTCTCTGAGAAGTAGGTTGGGAGACAACACAATTAACACTATTTGTTTCCTTCGGTCATACTTTCAGACCAAATAATAATTGATTACTTTTACTTACTTCATTAGAAATAAGAAATAATTATTTAAAAACATTATTTAGTTCTACCAAATTTACATAGAGTTGAGACTGTATTAGACTAGTTAAGTTAGACTTGATTAAGTGTTGATTGTGAAATTGTGATATTCGAATAGCCTGCCTTTTGTTAATTTCCAAATATTAGATTGAGACTGTATTAGATTAGTTGAGTTAAACTTGATTAAGTGTTGATTGTGATATTTGTGATATTCGATTCGAATAGCCTGCCTGCCTTTTCTTAATTTGTTTAAAAATATAGTGAGATTGTTTATTATTTTAATAGTGCAGTTGTATTATCTGCTTAAAAATAATACAAATCTTGTGAGTTCTTGATCTCAGATATTTTCAGAGCCTTATTTTGTTATAATTATAAATATGTTAAGTTGGCCAAGCTGAGGAAATGCTTGAATTTTATTTGATTTTATGGTGAGATTGGTGAGCCAGGATAATGAAACTTAAGTTTGTGTACCTGTGAATATGTGGTTACCTAATAAAAAGTAGATTTTTTGAAACTTCAAATGATCTTTTTTTTACCGTATTTCCTTCTTTCCACATAATACCCTAAAAAACTTGAGAAAATAGAACATTTAGTTAATTTCAACACTGCGGTACCAATCCGGTCGGATCCGGCCGGATTGAAAATCAGTCCGGTTTGCAATCTCTATCTTGAACATTATACATGGAACACGGGTATTGAAATTTAACTAATCCAACTAACCACTCCCCTTCTAATTTTATGTTCTTAGGTAATTTAGTTAGAAAATGTGCAGTCGTGTTGTCCGTAATCCGTTGAACTGTTGCTTAACAAAGTTAAATAAAAACTATTTTCATTCATATTTTTTTCAAGCTTGATGCGAGTATCCAAGAGTTAAATTTATTGGGATAACCTTGCCACTTCACTAGTATTTCCTTTATGCCTCTAATATGACGCGAACGTATTATTTTATCAATTTTATACTCGGTGGAGGGGAGGTAAGTCACTTTTTGTAACTCTTTAGAACAAAATGTACCAATGATGGGTTCGCCTTCCAAATCCTTTAACATATAAACAACTCGCGGTGATCTATTAATAATTGAATGAATTATAAATACTTCATCACTCCATTTACTTTCATAACCCTTTTGAAATACATGTTTATATTTAGTTATTCTAACATGATCGCCTACATTCAATTTTGGGGTTTCCAATGAAATTTGTCTATCTTTTTTTCGATAATATAAATTATTCCAAACGGTCATAATATTACTAGAATTAACATCGATTGGACGCATTTTAATGCTAGAATGATAAGGTATGGTTGTAAGAAAGGAGATTTTCTAAAATATTAGTGTAATTGAGTGAGTAACGCCACATTTTCATTTTAAGAGTTCTATGAAACCTTTCTACTATACTTGCTTTAATGTCGGGATTGTTAGTGGTGTAATAATTAATGTTTTTGCTCTTAAAATTATCTCTCACCACCTTTGAAACAAATTCTGTACCTTTATCAGATTGTATATGACGAGGAACAGAGTTGGCTTGAGTAAATATGCTTTCAAAACATTCTTTAACTGTTGATGAATCTTTCTTTTTCATGGTTCTCGCAAAAGCATATTTAATGAACACATCAATAACACAAAGGATATATTTGTATCCATGATTATATTGACTATACGTACTCATGTCACTTAGATCAGCTTGCCAGAGTTCATTAAAGTTAGATAGGATATATCTATTTCTGGTGAATCGCTTATGAATAGGTTTATGTAGCGTGTACGTATCTTGAGATTGTAACCATTTTTTTAATTCCTCTTTGTTCATTTGTTCTTTCATAAACAATAAACAATAAACAATAAACATATGAATATTTTTTATAAAATGGTATTTATCGCCAAAAAAAGTAAGTAAAATTTAAAATAAATTTAAAATTTATTTAAGGGTATTTTCAGTAGCAAAATACCCGATCATTATGTAAACTTTCAGTATTTTGAAAGTAACTGTCAACCGGAACCCCCGATTCATTAAATAAAGGTATCATGCTTTGGTTGTTACTGATACCAAGGCCTTCCAGTGCAATTAAATCGTCAGAACTCTCAATTTCATATCTAAAATTAAAAAAACGGACTATGTAATACATGTTTTTTTAAAAGTAAAAGTTATTCTTTCCCTAGACCTCAAGATAGATTCAGAATTTCATCGAAATCAGGTCAGCAGTTTGGTGAGGAATCAGGCGAGCTGAACGCCTGTTTACTTTTAGACAGTGGAGTATGATAGTGTAAAAATCATGGAAGATTTATAATGAAATAATATAATAATGTTGAAATCTCTATAATCATTTGTTTGTCATCATTAAAGCAGCTGATGTTGAAGTACTTTGAAAAAAAAGTTTCATTTCTTCTGTTTCTAACAAGAAATCGTCTATTAATGATAATTATGATTTATAAAACATAATAACGTAATTCAATCTAGAATAACAAAAAAAATGGAGTGTTTAGTTAAAAAATAAATACCTTTGTGCTAAATTACCAAGCATCCTGCCAAGAGAATTATTCATCTTGAAAAGCACTAACAAAATAGTCACTTTAATCCACTTAAAGTACTTTGTCGTCACTAACTATGATGTAATTTAACACTTATGATAAAGTCGTATCGCTCCCGTGTTCGTTTAAGTATAATTAGAAGGTCAAATAAAATGAAGTATACTTATTTGACTGCAAAAATACCCACAACGCAAATCAAAAACAAAGCAACTTCGGTTCTCAAACCATAAACAAAGTAAGTAGTCATTAGTTACTTTTTTTTTTTGTTGAATTCACAGTTTGATTTGTTTTTGAGTTGAAATAACGAAATCGAAAGCGACTCATGTAAAATTAAGAGTTTTTGTTAATACAGGTCTGTGCAGAATTAAAAATTGAATAATATTATGTGAAAAAACGATTTCAGAAAAAAATTTAGTTACTCTGTTTTTTGCTAGGGCAGCCGACTTGGACCAGCTACAATGGTTGTGAAAGGATGATAAAAATGTATCATAATTAAAACTCGTAATACGTGTTGATATGAAAACAGTTAAACTTGAAATGACACAATTTATGAACTCAATTACTTTTTAAACATATCAACCAAAATAAGGATAAATACATTAAAAAAAAACGGATATCATAGTCAAATATTTTTTATTTTCAAATTTACACTTTTTTGAGTATAATTTTTTAAAGAAACTGTGCAAAAAACTCAACATAAGTCTCTTTTCAAGTTACAATAAAAAATTAAATAAAAATCAAATACAGAGTACCACCACTTTAATTCACTTTCACCAATTTATATTTACAAAAAACTAAAATGTATTTACATTTTCTACAATTATAACAATTTACAATAAAATTCACAATTAAAAATTAAAAATATACAATATACAAAAAATAAAGTTGAAATTTTTGAATGTTCTGTGATTATAAATTACATGGAAAAAATATTTTGTGATGATCCATGGGGTATTTTATAATGCCCCCACGCTAGTGTCCGAAGAGTTTTCTAACAAGTATCGTTTTGTATCGTTATGAGATAATGATACTTTATTTATATTTTGAGTAAATATTACATGTTTTATTGATTTAAATCTCAGCATTTGAGCATGTTGCATATTTATTTCAAATAAACACTTTTTATAATCGTTGAGGGTCAATTTTTTAGTAACACATTTATTGACTCCTTTAGCTTTTGATATAAGACTATGATTCTCAACATCTAAGGCATACATTTTAGATCGTAGACCAACAAACTCTTTAAATATTTTACCGTTGTTTTCATCTTTAAAAAACCCCAACCGCTTTTTATTTATTAATGGTAAACCATATTCATTGTTAGGCGGATAGTCTGATGTGTCAAAATATAAATCGAGCTTTGATTTTATGTCCTCATAATAGTTTTCAGTGAATATTTGATATACTAAACTATCTGTATCTGTATAAAGAAGCCTGAGATTTTCTTGATATTTCGGTTTCATGTAGTCGTAATGAAATTTATACATGAAAGTTTTCGATATATCTAAAATGCAAAATCCTAAGTATATTATAAAAGATTTTAGTTTTATTCAATTGAACAGCAGCTAAGTTCTCTGAAAATATTGATAAACTGTGGAACTCAGGTTTCGCTATCATAGTTTCAACTCCCTGTGATTTCCCATGATTTTCCCAGTGATTTAACAATTTGACATTCACATATTTCAAAACATTTTCCATGGTTTTACCGAACATTGAATTATTCATACTTTTATAGTGATCTTTATCAGAATCACACGTTACCTGCGATCGCATGCGTGTGTTTAAGTCTATGTAACTTTTTAACCACTTAGATTGTTCAAATCTCAAAATACGATGGATTTTAAGTAATTGCAAACCATTATTCAAACATTGTTTTAGATTTCTGTAATGTAGAACATAATTCGTTTTCCTATTTAAATTGGGTTTTTTTTTTTCTTTAGAATTCCCTAAACAAACATTTTCAGGACAGAATGGTAAATCCGAATGAGAGTCATGCAATTCGTGTGGGTATTCTAGATCGACTCCTAAAATGAATCCATGTTCAGCATCATCAGAAACATTAAAATCAGTATCTACATTCACCCATTCAAATTTACCTGTAGGGAGACATTGAGACATAGCCCACCCATAAAGATTATTTGCATCCAAGTACATAAGAAATTAAGAAGGAATATTTTGATCATATTCTGGAATAAATTTATTATTAGCTTTTGCATGTCTTTTACTAAATTGCGATATGCCACCTCGAATATTTTTAGTTATGAAAGCAATTTTATCAATGTCGGTTAAGAGCTCTAGATTTATTTTTGTAGTTTTTAACATCGCATCCCAACTTAATCCTGGAGCAGTATAATAATGAGCTGGATCTAATCCATATGTCCTAAGACATACGTTTCTAAAATTTTCAAATACATCAGTAAGTAACAAAACATCTGTTTTTAAATATAAATCAGAATAATCCCCCATATTTTGACAATTAAAATGAGACCAAACATCTTTCGCATGTTCATAATCGTCTTCTGATATGTTGCAATCAGTCAAAGTACTGTACTAAAGTACTGTAGAATTTATCTTGAGAGGGAAGAGAAGTTAACGTTTCATATGATGTCATGTGCTCATAGGGATAGATACCCTTTCGTATTAATCGTTTAAAATCCTCTTCACATGGAAAACTCAATTTTAATTCACGAAATTGTTCAGCTGTCAAGGTTTTGGCTAATTTTTCAAGACTACAACTCATAAATTTTAATGAATCAACAAACTTCAATTTCTTTGTGCGATTATTCACTTGCAAAGATTTAGAAAAGGAAATATATTTCTCTTTGTTCTCTGGTATCAGTTCAATGTCCCCTTCCTCAAATCCAAGCCCATGTACTATAAAATGACATGACTATCATAGTTGCTCAAATTATGGAAAATCAAATATAGGTACAAAATTAGGTGTCCTGTATTTTTCAGAACAAAATTGATGTGCTACTCCTTCATAAAAACCTGTATGATGATTATAAGAAATAGAAGAATCACCATTTAATTTTTTATCGCAAATGTAACATGTACTACTCTGAGCAATGTCTAAATTATTTGCATCAGATAAAGGCAAAGGGGTTTTGCCAAAAGTATAACTCCTACAAATGTTATCTAAATCTTTTTAAATGTATTTCATAAATGTCTGTGCACAATCTTTACCTTTGTATGTTCTATACATTGACAACTTATCATCATAAGAACACTTAATGTAGTATCCAAAACTATATACCTCGTGTTTTTGTATATTTGTTGTAGAGGATGTACTAGGATTATTGAAACATGATGGAATTGGGTTTAAAAAAGCCTCAAAATCGGCATAAACAACAAAAGGCACCCTTAATTTACGTTCATAATTATTGAAGCTAAGTTGGTTTGATGGGACATTTTCATTGAACCAGTTTTTCTTTTTATCCTGTTCTGAAGGTAAATTCGTGCAAACATGGGAACAGTCGTTTCTTTGATGATTCATTAAATTTTCATGTGATGTAAAGCTTGTTAGGCAACCATCACAGATATGTGTAGCATGTTGTGTATTGGATAATTGTTTAGATACTAATCTAGATAAATTTTTGATCAAGCAATAATGTGCTTTACTACCTTTGGTTATATATAATAAGTTTAAGTGGGTAGCTTTTTTACATTTAGTTAAGTGAAATGGCCCTATTACATCATGTTTTTTACTTTGTGAATTGTACTCGAGTCCAAAAATATTAATGCTTATATCATTCATTTTTTCAAATTTATGAACATCCCCTAATTTAAATGGGCAAGTCAAATTTTCAAAGTTTAGTTTATGTTTATGCGCCATATATGAATTCCATGTATTTGAATGATGGTTTGTAGGTGGGTATAACCCTGACAATACAGCCCATCTAAAACATTAATGATCATTGTTTTTTACATTAATAACTGCCTTTTGATTCATTATATCTCTCGGCAATTTTATATAGGAAGAATCACGTAATGGGTTAATTTATTTACATTCACATCTAGATAGTTGAATTTTACTAAGCTCCATCCACTATGTTTCCTCTCAAAGTTAGATAATCTTGTTAAAGTTTCGTGAACTATAGTTATAAAAATATCATTTTTGTCGCTGCTAAGATTCACCACATTGTTACTAAATTAAAAGTCAAAAGTATTATTTAGCTGTTTGGTATCTTGAGTAAAATCTGCATTAAGAATGAAATTTACTTTTAAAGCACAATGATCAGTAAGTCATCGATCCAATAATGTAAAGATTTTTTCTTTATTTTTTTGTAAAATTGTTTCGGGGGTAAATGGGTTGCGAACATTTTCATTAAGCAATATTCTATAAGTAGCCACCCTATTCCTAAATGCGTTTTCAATTAACTGTACATTAACCCATTGAATATCAGACCTTAAGACATTATTTTTGTGGATATTACTATTCATTCGGTTTTTCTTTGCCAGCACTTCTTCTGACTTCGAAACTGCAGCTGTCCTCTTTACTCCACCCCCGACTTGGGAAGATCTATAAAAATAAGAAAACATGAAATTAAACATAATGTACGACTTAATAACAAATACAAAGTTTTTAATTAATTGGATGGGATATTATACTAACTCAAATCTTGTCTACATTGTTGGCAGTATGCTTGCATTGATAAAACTCCATCAATCACATCTGAGCACGAACTATTTTGTTTGCCTTTAATATGACCATCACATGGTGTAAAATATGGTCTTACATCAGAATCTTCTAATAGTGTAGTGGGTAATTGATTTGATATAAACCACAGTCGTATACTTCTATGAAAATTGGTTATAATAAACTTTTTACTTAAACACTCAATTTGATCACGAACTAAATGGATTATGATGAACACCATGATCGAATAAACCGACACCTTAAGCCGGGTCCGCTGCGCCATGTTATGCGTGTTTTTCTAACACCTAACATGTTAGGTCCACCCCCCCTCAGGCGAACGCGGGGGATGTTATCCATCCCTCGCGGCAAACATGTTAGGAAAACACGAATAACATGGCGCAGCGGACCCGGCTTTAGTAACTCAAACGCAGTAACGCAAACAATGAATAATTTCAACATCGAATACCTCACTTATATAGAAGCGCCCCACCTAACTGCTTCCATAACAATAAGATCAAGTTACTACAAGTCAGAAACCCATCCTTTGTCAGGTAAGTACTGATCAAGCGCTTTTACACAGGTTACAACAGGAATATTAAGAATTAAAAATATTACTTACGCATCACGATGAAGTTGGCTTATGAATTCCCCGATGCCAAGTAATTCTTGATCTTCTTCAAGCTCTTCACAGAGTCTGAAGAGTTGGGCATCGTAGATGTCACAGTTCAAACTATCCATTTTGTTTAATCTACACAAACACTTTTTATCACTGCATCTTATAGTAAATAAAGTATTTCGCACAATTTAATTTTACAAAGAAAGATAATTGTTTAGACTGGAAAAGGTCTTGAATTCTTAAAAGGTAAGGTTTTTACATGTAATACAATAACAAGCTTTTGTTTAACCTACACAAACACTTTTTATCACTGTTTCTTATTGTCAATAAAATATTTCATACAACTGTCTTTAGAAGCTACTTGCTTTGTGATGTTAAATATAACATCACGTGTAGTTTGGAGCTGAGTGTCTTTTTCAGAAGGCGCGTAGAATTTTAATCTCACATCTGCGTGTTTCCAGTGCTCAGTGGGTGGAATGTTTTTAATTTTTTGCAAATCATATATCTCGATTTTAATCAAGTGAGAAGCGTATGCCCCGTCGTCTTGTCCGGTTGATATATAGCCCACCCCGTCAGGAGAACTTTGACTGACATTGGAAGAGCGCTTCAATACTTTAGTTTTCTTCTTGGGACGTTTAAAAAAGCTGTCGATGTTATTTACTGAACGCTTTTTTGCCATGGCCTGCTTAACTTCAAAACCAGCGGGCTTAGCACGCGAGGTGAGGCTTTTACGTCAAAATTCGTCAACCGAGATTTAGTGTCAAATATGTCTATTCCATATTCTAACGTAAGAGTAAACGTTTAAGGTTTTAAATAAAAGTTTAATTTGTGTGACTTGAGTCCTTTTATTACTAAGCATCTTGAAGTGGTACTTTACTGTCATGATTATATGTCATTTTCGGTATTGCTAGAATAATGAAATAAATCATTCAAATCTATCAAGCCGGTCAAGCATCAAGCAAGTGACAAACCTATAGAATAAGAATATAGCATAGAAGCCGGACTATAAAAATGAACTTTGCACCAGCTATATTAATTTCTCTACTAAGTTTTAGATTGCGCATTACGTAACGTAAGAGAAAATAAAACGTACAATAGGCTGTTTTTTCTTCATTACTGTAATTTTCACAAGGTCGTCAAATTTGAATGGACCTCGATATGTGTAAGTCTTAGTATTACCGGCCGCACAATCGCCAACGCATCAGTTTGTATTTCATATTAATCATGCCATTTACCTTACTTGCTTCACTTCCAATATTAAGCGACACATTTGTGTTTATCAAAATGAACTTTTATAAAATAATCCGTGTATCAGTGAAATATCATACCCGTCTACTCTCAGAAGAGTTCGCTTCGTTCCCATGTCAAAGGCAGTCGCATTGTTAAAATTATTTAAAATTATATATTCAAAAAATAGTGTAGTGCTAAAATCAATCATATAATATTAGCCGTTCGAATTATTTTCGTTTGTTAACCTCGAGTATTAACTAGTCGCAGTGACCGGTTTCTTATCGCACTTGCGCGCGGACGCGGGCTTGCATCGAGACCTCTTAGTGAAAAAAAACTGTGGTTGTGTGCCGTTCATTTACTTGTGTCGTGTTAATTCAATATGAGTTTAACACGTACCCCACCAGAAGGTTCCTTACCAAAAGGAGGTTCACAGCCAGACCTATCTTCACTTAAAGATGGTGATGGTAACCACGTCACCCTACGAAAAAGAAAACAGCCTGATTCCGACTGTGATATTAAAATTGAGCTTGCCGACTTCCGTAAGGATATAATGTGCTGGCTGACTACATTTACCACGTCTCAAACCGAGAAGTTGCATGCTATACAGGAGGAAATACGAGCAGAAATTAAGGAACAGCTACACGCTGTTGTATCGCTGAGGGAGACAGTTTTGGAAGTGCAATCCCAAATGAATGCAACTTTGACAGATTTTGGTGTTAGAATCTCTGCGGCTGAAAATAAGACCAACACTATACCCCTGCTGTCGAAGAACTTACAGGAGGCCCAGGACACTATTAAACTGCTGGTGGTGGAAAATAATAACTCCAAACAGTTTTCTATGTTAAATAACATAGAAATTTCGGGAGTTCCATTTACTAAGGGAGAAAACCTAATTTCAATTTTGCGTGATATATCTACTCGCGTCGGCTTCTCTCTTACCGACGGCGACGTCGACGCGATTCACCGTGTCCGCCGCTACCAGGCGAATCAAGGTGACTCATTGAGGAACGCTAGGCCTCCGGCAATAATTATAAGGTTTACCCAACGCAGGCGAAAAAATGAAATACTTGCTGCGGTTCGCGCGCGCCGCGGGCTCACTACAGCTGACATCAATTTGCCGGGGCCCGCTGCTACGCTGTACGTCGGCGATCATCTAACGCCAGCAAACAAATTATTGCTAAAGCAGGCAAGGCAGTTGAAGATCCAAAATAATTATTCGTTCTTGTGGGTTCGCGACTGCAAGATTTTTTTACGAAAGAGTGAACAAAGCAGAGTCATACATATATGTAGTGAGCTTGATCTTCAAAAAATCATGTGACTTTTCTTTCTTATACATCTTGTAATTAATCCCTACTTATATAAGCTTGTTAATGATACTAACATTTTTTCTCGCGATTTGAAACGAAACGTAAATGAATATTATAGCACGTATATAATGACGACTTCTTGTTTTAGTTATATTTACCCTTATTGTAAATACGTAGGTGCGCTTTTGCTTAAACTGATTATATCCGTTATTTTTCCTGTTCCTAGTACTCATGCCATAAAAACACGTTTGCCGTTGTGTGAGCCAATAGATAAAGATTATAAATATTACATAATACCTAGTTTATTCCATTACTTACAAAAATGACACTTAAAACTCTAAATGGTTATTATCAAAACGTAAGGGGTTTACGTACAAAATCCTTGGAGTTCTTTTCTCGGACCGCTTGTTCAAACTATGACTTCATTTGTATTAGCGAAACCTGGCTGACGCCTGACTTTCATGATGGTGAGTTCTTTGATGGTAAATTCACGGTTTTTCGATGCGACCGGTCAGCGGCGGAGAGCGGGGCGTCGCGTGGCGGCGGTGTCGCCGTTGCGGTGCGCGCCGAGCACCGACCGCTGCGCCGCGACTGGCCCGTGCCCCCGCGCGCATCCTGCGACTGCTTGTGGGTCACGGTGCCTCTAGGCCTTAATAACAATCGCTCAACCAAAGTTGATACTGACGAAAAACAACGTTTTCTTAATATTGCTTGCATTTATATTCCCCCTGGACCTGGTTATAAAGATTCCTTGATCGCTTTTTTTGATATCGCGGGGCAAGTTACTATTGACTGCCCTAACGACCTATTCTTAATCGCTGGTGACTTTAATATACCAGAGGCTAAGTGGGAGCTTTCGCCTTCACATGAGATGCTGCTAATGCCGAATGGTAACTACGCTACTCAGCTCTTACGCGATTTCTTATCGCTCACCGATTTTAAGCAATATAATTTCTTATTAAACATTAACAAACGCATTCTTGACCTTGTAATCTGTAATTTTGAGTGCAAAGTTGGAAATTGTGACTACCCATTAACATATGAAGATATCCACCATAAAGCTGTACTAATTGACTTAAAATTAAGTTATCATCCTTTTCTTAAACCTTTAAAAAGTCTAATTTATAATTTTCACAGAGCTGACTATTGTAACATTAACTTGGAACTGTCTAAAATAAATTGGTTGGATTGTTTTATTGGTCTTAATGTTGAGGAATGTACCATGAAATTCTATAATTTACTAAATGATATTATTAATAAATACGTTCCCCAACGTCATATACAGACATCGCCTTCGGTTCCAGTTTGGTACTCTAAAGCTCTGAGACATGTTTTAAAAGAAAAACGCAAATACCACAAATTATGGAAACTATATAGCAATCCACTAGACTACGAAAGTTTTAAACTGTTGCGTAAACGGGCTGAAAAAATGGAGTTTGAATGCTATAACAACTACATTAACTACACAGAGCAAAAAATTAAATCTAACCCTAAATATTTTTGGACTTACATTAAATCTAAAACCACGAAAAATAAATTACCCCAATCCATGTCTTTTAGAGGATATGTTACATCTGATGGTGAAGAAATTTGTAACCTGTTTAATGATCACTTTCACTCTGTTTTTGAAAAATCTGGCCCGAATTTATTAAGTGAAGCTAATTTTGCACCCCCTTGTGACGCGTTGATTGACATGCATTCGATTGAAATTAATAAAACCTTAGTCCTAAAATACTTGAACCAAGTCAACGTCAATAAAGGTGCCGGGCCAGATGGGCTGCATCCGTTGTTTTTAAAAAATTGTTCTTCTACCCTAACCCAGGAAGGGTTGTCACTCTTTTGTTCAAAAAATCTCTTAACGAAGGATGTGTCCCAAAAATTTGGAAAATGGCTTGGGTAACGCCAATACCAAAAGGTCCCGTCAGCCGGGATATTGAACTATACCGTCCCATATCTAAATTATGTCAGTTCAGTAAAATCTTTGAAAAAATCATAACCGAGCAGCTCTCTCTTGTTGTAAAGCATCATATTACTCCTAATCAACATGGCTTTTATAAGGGGCGTTCAGTGGAGAGCAATTTATTAACGTTTACAAATGAAGTCCTAGGCGCTATGGACAAGGGGTACTCCGTGGAAGCTGTGTATACTGATTTTGCTAAAGCTTTTGACAAAATTTGTCATAACACTCTTTTACTTAAAATTTGGCGGCTCGGTATACATGGTGACCTGTTTCGGTGGATTAAATCTTATATTGAGAAGAGAACCCAGTCCGTGGTCCTGTCGGGTTTTATATCACGTTCAAAATCAATTACTTCTGGAGTCCCGCAGGGCTCTCTTTTGGGCCCTCTGCTATTTACATTGTACGTCAATGACATAGGAAACTACATTAGGCATTCAAAATTATTACTTTATGCTGACGACACTAAGATTTTCCGAGTCATTAAAAATGTTAGTGACTGTGATCTCTTGCAGGAAGACTTAGTCAATTTCGAGACATTTTGCACTGACAATAAGCTTTACCTTAATATTAACAAATGCCATGTAATAAATTTCTCAAAGAAAAAAACCAACATTAACTATAATTTCACACTGTGTGGTAACGCTCTCGGTCGATTGACTCAGATCCGTGATCTCGGAGTCATCATGGACTCCAATCTTTCGTTTGTGCCACATATAGATAAAATTATAAACAAAAGTTATAAACAACTAGGCTTAATACTTCGAATGGGTAGACCCTTTAAAAACAGTTTTACTTATAAAGTGCTTTATAATGCCTATGTTCGAAGCCACCTAGAATTTGCATGCGCAGTCTGGAAGCCTTACCACGCACTTCACATTAAAAGAATTGAATCCCTGCAGAAAAAATTTGTGAAGGCCTTGGATTTCAGAGTTGGGCACACTTTCGTTCATTATGATGACTCTTTAAAATATCACAGTATGCAGACTCTTCAGGACCGCCGCGACTGTGTCGATTCGGTTTTATTATACAAAATTCTCCACAACAAGTGCGATATCCCCTCTCTACTCCACGAAATTCAGCTCAGAGTTCCGCGCAGGCGTGAACGTCGATGTCGAAAAAAGGATACATTTGTAATTTCTCGCTCCAGGACGTGCTATGCACGAAACAGTTTTATAAAGCGCACCTGCATATTATTTAATAAAAATATTAAACTCACCAACCTAGATATATTCTCATGTACTTTAGGATCTTTAAAGCGTGCTTTCCAAAACTCTTCTCCTTTATAGTAGAATCTCTCTTAGTTATTACCAAAGAACACTATTGCTTGGTTCTTATATCTTCTTGAAGTCTCTCTTTCCTGTATTCCTTTATACTGTTTTGTTTTTAATTTCCTCCTATTTTTGTTTTTATTTTTGTTTTTGTTTTATCTTATAAGGAATGGCTTATTGTGATTTCTATAACGCACTTTTCTTCTGTAATTATAGACTGCATGTTAATTAAGGAAACTATAGGTCTGTTTATTATTATCTCTTCACTCATTTACACTTTAATGTAAGACTGTTTGTTTCTTCTTAATAAATAAATAAATAAATAAATAAATAAATAAAATATTAGTGCACTTCGTTGCTACCAGCAGTGCAGCACTATCAAGATCCTCCTGGATCCCGGGCAAAAAATGAGTACGCTGACATAAAAGCCGAAAGTACCTACTTTATAAAGTACTTAGCCCTTGAGTCCTATAACCCAGGCTCGGCAGCTGAGGCGGCCGAAACTATGAAAAAGAATAAGTACAAGGGTCTCGGCGCAGAATATAACTACGTTCCATTCGGCGTCGAGACCCTTGGTCCGTGGGGACCCGGTGCTATCAGCCTTTTTAACGACATTTCAAAAAGGCTGATAGAAACAACCGGAGACCACAGAGCTGGCAGCTCCTCGGGCAACGCATTAGCATTGCTATACAACGAGGAAATTCTGCCAGCATCTCTGGTACTTTGCCACAGGGGCCTCTCTTTTTTAGTTTTATTTAGTTTTAATTTCTTTGTATTTAGCTTAGTTATAATTTTTGTTTTAATTTGCCATAGTTTTAGTTTTCATTCGTAATTTTTTATTTTGTATTGTATTATCTTTATATAATAAATTGCGACCGAAAGTTATTCAAAAAGAAAAAAAAACGGCTGTTTATATTACTACTATAGACCGAGACCACTTTATGAAGAACAAATTCAAGAAATACTTAATTGTACTTAAACTAATAAACTTACAACGAAAATAATAACGGCATTACAAAGAATACTCTTTAAACTCATTGGAAACATTAAAAACCAGGCAAAAACTTAGCAGATTGAGTTATAAATTAGAGATTAACATACCCGCAACACCTGCACGACGCGGCATTTTGTTGTACACGTGGCGTCGTAATGAACGGAATATTCTTTTGCTCGATTGAATGGCCTTCGCTAAAGCGAGACAGATATATTTCGGACCAGATTCCAGCGATTGGTTCTTCAGATCACGCCACTATGGTCACATAATTTAGCGGTAAATATTTAGTTCTGTATGAAGTACGTTCTCGGTCGTTTAGGATAAGTTTATTTACGTAGTGTCAGGACTTACCGGGGCTGTTCATTTTGTTCTTTATAAAGGGCGCAGGGATCCAAGAGGATAGAATATCAAGAACCTAGTTATCATTATCAATATCATGTCACGTCCTACCGGGTGGCAAGTAAAAACTCAGGAGAAGTTTAAATAGTTTATTATAAAAGAACGCCGGTAGAGTGAACAGAACAGGGTAGGTAGGTTCGTAGGGTGTGGTCTGGTTCTGCGAAGCGAGCTAGCACTTCCCTCGCAGTAGGTGACTTGGAGCGGCAGTGAAGAAACCGACGGCAGCCCGACGGTGTGCGGTGACAGGATCCTGGCGTCGCACTGTGGAACGAAAATGGCCTCTCCATAGAAATAGGGACTTAATTTTCTAAGTGCCTATTTTTTTAATTGAAATCGAATTTACTCCTCATAATTAGGTAAAAAATGAACATGGGTCAATTTGGCTGGAAAACCGCCGAGTTATAATTTTTTTACGAAAATTTTGTATGGAGCGTATATGAAAAAACGGAATATCTCAGAAAGTGCACAATTTCCCGTAATATCCTTCCGCACGAATTTAGTACCAATTATTTATGATTTTTCGGCGTACTCAAAATTTTCCGGACAGGTGCACTTTTTTTTTTAAAAATCAAAAACGTTTTATATAGGGAAAACTTGATTTTAAGTAGGTATTTAAGTTTTCAAGACACGTTTAATCATGGAATAAAATTAAATAATGGCTTTAGATGAGATGGATTTTCAAAAATGAGTTCATTGGAATAATGACATATCTCACTTTTTGGCCCTTTATCTCTCTCGTACATTCGGTGCTCATAAAGTGTATGATTAAAAGTAAAAAATAACTAAATGACTCTTAACTATTATTAATTAATGTTCTAAATAAAATGTTCCAGAAGGAATAAACAATAAAATTTAACTGCAACCTATTTATTGCATATTACTAATCAGAACCCTTTGAAATCCCGGTAATTATCATCCTTAATGATAATAAGATAATATTTAATTTATACTTTTACGTAATGCCAACTCACTAAGAATAATTAAGAGTCATTTAGTTATTTTTTACTGTTAATCATACACTTAATGAGCACCGAATGTACGAGAGAGATAAAGGGCCAAAAAGTGAGATATGTCATTATTCCAATGAACTCATTTTTGAAAATCCATCTCATCTAAAGCCATTATTTAATTTTATTCCATGATTAAACGTGTCTTGAAAACTTAAATACCTACTTAAAATCAAGTTTTCCCTATATAAAACGTTTTTGATTTTTTTTTAAAAAAGTGCACCTGTCCGGAAAATTTTAAGTACGCCGAAAAATCATAAATAATTGGTACTAAATTCGTGCGGAAGGATATTACGGGAAATTGTGCACTTTCTGAGATATTCCGTCTTTTCATATACGCTCCATACAAAATTTTCGTAAAAAAATTATTACTCGGCAGTTTTCCAGCCAAATTGACCCATATTCATTTTTTTACCTAATTATGAGGAGTAAATTCGATTTCAATTAAAAAAATAGGCACTTAGAAAATTAAGTCCCTATTTCTATGGAGAGGCCATTTTCGTTCCACAGTGCGTCGGGGGCAGCACCCGGTGTGTAGCACCGGAACCCACTCGACGATCCTGGTCACCGTGGTTAGAGGCCGCTCCGGCCAAGAAGAGAGGTGGACAGGGTTTAGAGCCCGATCCCACGAGCGAGTAGTGTTGTCCAAGCGGTAGTGCTCCTAGCGGTGCAGTGCTCCTAGCGGTGCGGTGAAATGCTTCTAGCAGTGGAATGCTCCAAGCCGTGGAAAGCTCCTAGCGGTGGATTACTCCCAGCGGTGGAATGCTCCTAGCGGTGAAATGCTCCTAGCGGTGAACTACTCCCAGCGGTGGATTACTCCCAGCGGTGGATTACTCCCAGCGGTGGACCCTGGAAAACCCAAGCATTGGCTGTGTGAGCCTGGTGTCCAGCATTGGGATAGTCCATGCCAGCCGCCGTTAAGGGGTGAAGCCCCGAGGGAATAGCGCAAGGTTTAATTATTGGCGGTGGCAAGAACTATCGGAACAGAGTTACAATTTAAAACAAGAAGAAGCTAAATCAAAAGAACAATTAATAATTACTAACGACCGTTATGAAGTAACGGTCGATTATTTGAAATAAAAAGGTTAAAAGAACAATTTGGAATAATCTAGAAGAACACAATAAGTATAAAACACAAATACAATACACAGCAAAATAGAGATAGGATAGATAACTAGTTCGTTGCACTGAACTTACCCGATTTGGGGAAATGCACCGAATATAATGAGACTTAGGTATTTAGTACCTATTAAAAACAACACGTCAAGTTGTTAAAAAGTAGAAGTTGAGGCGGCAAAGAGACCGAATGAAGGGTGCGTGGCCTATATATAAGCTTTCACCCCTTACTGTTAATTTCGAATATGAGTAGGGCGAACAAAGAAATCTACATAGCAACTCGCGTCACGAGTGGAAAATAACTGGAGTCGTGTACGTGAGACACCAACATACCCTCAATTATTTCCTCATGCGCTGAATGAAAATAATAAAATACGATATTTATTTACAATTACAATGAATTAATTATTAGAAGATTATTTACATTAAGGTTGACTGTTAATTAATAAAAGATTTAAATATTAGTGAAGTTAATAAAGAATGACTAGTAACGCCATCTGTCGGCTTACTGCCGCTAACATTTGACAAAAATAGATTTATGAAAAACGTCTTTAACCTGTCTGTTTGACAGTTATCAGTTATTAGTAAACAACAAATATAAGGTCTGTTGTATTACAGTGAATTTAAGTGAAAATGAAGTGATATTAAGGCTATTTCGTCTATAAAATGCACACAGGTAAGGAACGTAACAACTGCATTGTTACAATACCCCCCCTTCTCCAGTAAGGATTTTGATCCTAAGAGAAAAATCCGCCTAAGAAAAACTTTTACGCCTACACATTTAAACTTCTTTCATACCTCACGCATACAAATTACTTACAGACTTACCTTTCAAAGTGAGTTAACTATTTAGGCAATTTAGTTGACCCTGACGTAAAAATTAAAATGGCTAGATGGAACTGGAGGAAAAAACTGTTAAACTTTCCTCAAAACATCGTCATAGGATCACCACCCGTCCTATATATAGATCACCTAACAATACATGAAGGGCAAGGGCTTATTTAACGAGTTACTATCCGCTCGGGGCACGTATGTTAGATGAAGAAAGCATAGCTGCAATCTTAAGTAGTGGTCAAGGTAGGGCTTATTTTTCAAGTTACCAACCGCTTGAGTGAAAGGCTTTGTAGTTCGACTAGTAAAGAGTATTTTTAAGTTTAACAACTAGGTGGTGTAAATATGCAAATTAAATCAAAATCAATTAGAAATATTATTCCGGAAAGAGATAAATATTTCTGTCAGCACAGAAATAATTTTAGAATATAATAATGTAGTAAACTTCCGGAATCTGTGACTCTGCGTGCTTACTGGCACATTCATTTGTCCCAATACTTTAGAGGTATTTAGGATAAATTTTAAAAATGCACCGTAAGTCAACACCTGATATCAGTGATGTATAAATATGACATTAAAAGTTGATGTCTTTTAGTATAAAAAAAATAATTAAAGATTTTCGATATGAAACAGTAACAGCCGGCTTAGAACCGAGGATGGCCACCTAACAGGTGAGCTAATCCTTTTGTAAAGACAAAAATATACTTCCATCATGATCAAATGATTTTAAAGAAAATAGGTAGATTAAAAAAATAAAAATGTAAGTGGGTAGTGCAACGAACCAATTAGAACAAAGAGACTACTCTCTGTTCCGTTACAAATATGACGATTAAGTAGAAATAGTATTTATTATTGCAACCCGCAGCAAGTAATTAATAGTAAAAAAAAACCAGAAGGGAAAAAAAAAACGTTAGGTAGGTAGGTAGTTAAAAAGTGCGCAGAAGGCGACACCCAAAGTAAAAGGTTCCGCAGAAGGCGGCGCGTCTGCTCACATCGGGTGTTGTGATGTGAGCTTAGCGTGGACCGTTTATAAGAAACGGCCCCAAAAATTCCTTAGTCGCCTTTTACGACACCTCGGATAGAGAGAGGGTGGCATTATTCTAGACCCAGACACCACACGGGTATAAAAAGCTTGCTGAGAATCGCAAAAACAAAAACACAAAAAAAACACAAAAAAACACAAATTAAGCACACACACCAATAATTAAACACTACACAGAACCAGACTAAGACCACGTAAAGGGCGCCACTGTCACGTCCTACCGGGTGGCAAGTAAAAACTCAGGAGAAGTTTAAATAGTTCATTATAAAAGAACGCCGGTAGAGTGAACAGAACAGGGTAGGTAGGTTCGTAGGGTATGGTCTGGTTCTGCGAAGCGAGCTAGCACTTCCCTCACAGTAGGTGACGTGGAGCGGCAGTGAAGAAACCGACGGCAGCCCGACGGTGTGCGGTGACAGGATCCTGGCGTCGGGGGCAGCACCCGGTGTGTAGCACCGGAACCCACTCGACGATCCTGGTCACCGTGGTTAGAGGCCGCTCCGGCCAAGAAGAGAGGTGGACAGGGTTTAGAGCCCGATCCCACGAGCGAGTAGTGTTGTCCAAGCGGTAGTGCTCCTAGCGGTGCAGTGCTCCTAGCGGTGCGGTGAAATGCTTCTAGCAGTGGAATGCTCCAAGCCGTGGAAAGCTCCTAGCGGTGGATTACTCCCAGCGGTGGAATGCTCCTAGCGGTGAAATGCTCCTAGCGGTGAACTACTCCCAGCGGTGGATTACTCCCAGCGGTGGATTACTCCCAGCAGCGGTGGATTACTCCCAGCGGTGGACCCTGGAAAACCCAAGCATTGGCTGTGTGAGCCTGGTGTCCAGCATTGGGATAGTCCATGCCAGCCGCCGTTAAGGGGTGAAGCCCCGAGGGAATAGCGCAAGGTTTAATTATTGGCGGTGGCAAGAACTATCGGAACAGAGTTACAATTTAAAACAAGAAGAAGCTAAATCAAAAGAACAATTAATAATTACTAACGACCGTTATGAAGTAACGGTCGATTATTTGAAATAAAAAGGTTAAAAGAACAATTTGGAATAATCTAGAAGAACACAATAAGTATAAAACACAAATACAATACACAGCAAAATAGAGATAGGATAGATAACTAGTTCGTTGCACTGAACTTACCCGATTTGGGGAAATGCACCGAATATAATGAGACTTAGGTATTTAGTACCTATTAAAAACAACACGTCAAGTTGTTAAAAAGTAGAAGTTGAGGCGGCAAAGAGACCGAATGAAGGGTGCGTGGCCTATATATAAGCTTTCACCCCTTACTGTTAATTTCGAATATGAGTAGGGCGAACAAAGAAATCTACATAGCAACTCGCGTCACGAGTGGAAAATAACTGGAGTCGTGTACGTGAGACACCAACATACCCTCAATTATTTCCTCATGCGCTGAATGAAAATAATAAAATACGATATTTATTTACAATTACAATGAATTAATTATTAGAAGATTATTTACATTAAGGTTGACTGTTAATTAATAAAAGATTTAAATATTAGTGAAGTTAATAAAGAATGACTAGTAACGCCATCTGTCGGCTTACTGCCGCTAACATTTGTCAAAAATAGATTTATGAAAAACGTCTTTAACCTGTCTGTTTGACAGTTATCAGTTATTAGTAAACAACAAATATAAGGTCTGTTGTATTACAGTGAATTTAAGTGAAAATGAAGTGATATTAAGGCTATTTCGTCTATAAAATGCACACAGGTAAGGAACGTAACAACTGCATTGTTACAATCAAATAATACAAAGATTATCAAGCATATGTAAACACTTTATTGTACGAAACACAGAAATTGAAACACAATATTTTTAAAATATGAATATAAAAATGCGAACTTATCCCTTTAAGGGATCTCTTCCAGTGAATTTTTGGGTGATTGAGGAAAACAAGACAAAACAGAATCTGCGGCCCGTTTCACGAAGCTACAAGTTACAAATTACAAGCGGAAGTCTCTTTCTAGCAAAAGGAGTTAGAAAGAGACTTCCGCTTGTAATTTGTAACTTGTAGCTTCGTGAAATGGGCCTCTGGCCACGAGTAGGCATAGGTACAAAAACATTGTTTACAAAAACTGCATGAAGACTTAAAATAATAAATAAATACTAACAAAGACAAGTTAATTAGGTAGAGGTCCACAAGGAAGATCGCCGAAATAAACCGTTCAAACCTATCAAGCCGTTCAAGCAACTTGTGAGATTGAAAGTGGATAGAAAGAAACCATAGATAAGTTAATGTTTATAATTTGTCATGGCTATTGTAATGTGGTGAGGCCTTAATACAGAACCAGTACCACAGACCAGTACATAGTATAAATATCGTTAAAGGCGGAAACATACTTTTGAAACGCCACGCCACCCGACGAAACGCGACGCGTGTTGAGTCAAATCAAAATGTAGTATTTTCTATGACCAGAAACACTATGAACACCCGACGCGACGAAATGCGCTCACACACCACCCGATCCGTACGTGCTAGATCGGCGTGTTGGTGTTGGTGGGGGTAATCATGCCACCCGACGCAGCACACGCAGTTTGTTTCTAGTCAACACCCGACGCCACGCGTCAGTCGTTCGAGCAAAGAGTATACAGGCGGAAACATACTATTGAAATGCCACGCCACCCGACGAAACGCTAGAAATTGCTACCTGTGTCGTGGCGTCGCGTGTTGGCAATGTGCACGGTGCGCATCGGGTGTCGATACGTGGCGTCGCGTCGCGTTTCAATAATATGTTTCCGCCTTAATAAAGAATTCTGGTAAAAAGGTAAGTGCACTCCAAATATTTAAGGTTTTTTGAAGTATTGTAGAATTCTTTTTCTGATCTTCTTCGGTCATCCATGGGTCATCCTCATTTTTTTATAACTTACCGATATTCTGTAAAAAAAACCACTGACATGACATCACATAATTATCTGAACTTACCACACTATAGGTGTCTCAGTTAGGGTAATACGGTGAAATTTAAAATTACTTACATACATACATTAAATCACGCCTGTTTCCCAGAGGGGTAGGCAGAGACCACTTCTTTCCACCTACTACGATCTTGACAAATCTCTTTCGCTTCTTTCACATTCATACATCGAGTCATGCACGCACGTCGGTTTCGGGTACTTAAAATTCGGCCCTTTTCCAGTATTTCTCCGATTTGATTCGAAAAAGTACGCCTAGGGCGGCCCCTTCCGACCCTTCCACTCACTTTAGCTCTGTATATCTCTTTCGTCAATCTTCTTTCATCCGTCCTTTCCAAATGACCGAACCATCGAAGCATGCCCTTTTCAATCTTAGTCACTACATCTTCTTTTAGTCCACATTTCTCTCTGACTTCTTCATTTCTTACTCTATCAGTCAGTTTCACACCACACATACTACGCAAAGAGCGCATTTCAACTGCATTTATACGACTTTCATGCTTGTCCTGCCACACCCAACATTCACTACCATACACTAAAATTACTTAGATTTAATAAAATAAGAAAATACATATTCCCCCTTTTATTTTTTATATTTTTTTAATGGTTGCATAGTGGTGGTTTAGCTGTACAACGTTTTGTCCTTATCTGTCATTGTGACATTTTAATTTGACAGATAAGGACAAAACATTGTATGGCTATACCACTACGTAATACAACCATTGTTAGTAAGGCGGAATGTGTTTAAGGTATTTGTCCCACTGCCGGCGAGGAAGAGATTAGTTATAGAATATTTTCTCGTTCAAGAAGCGAACAAAACATGAAGTTCCCTTTTCAATAAAAGAGACATATATATTTAATCGCTGGCTGTTTATAATTACTGCTAGAACTCTCTCCACTAGTTTGTAGAAACAATAAATCCAAATCTCGTGTCAGTATAAAACCTCCTCATACTAATTGGTCTTGTCAATAGATACAATCTGTCTCTCTGCCAAGTCAGTTTCAAGAAAGAAAATTAAAAAAACATACAGTGCGATAGCATTTACCTCTCACTCGCTCTCATACTCTCTTATTAAGAGGGAGTGAGAGAGAAGTACAAACCCGAAGCATCTTCTAAGTGCTCACAGACATTACTTAGCGTCTGTGCTTAGCGTTTATGGACCGACGGACGCCATTCTGAGAAAAAGCCAATTGAATTAATTACCGTGTTCATCGTGCCCTGACTCACTCGACATTGGCAAAATTGTCTCCGCGACGGATGCCATAAATAAAAAGATTGATTGGTAATAAAGTATAATACTTTGGTGGAAGAATAATTGAGTTTTATAAAGCATCATAAAACAAAACCGTAAGTTATACACTAATACGTTAATTATGTAGGTACCTAACTATGTGAGAGTCAGAATGGCGGGTGTACCTAAACAAATATAAAAAACAACTATACTTACTACAAAAATGTACTCAAAATGTTTAGTACCTATTTTAAAAATTATTGTACCGCCCCGTACATAAAGTTATTGCAAAGTGGAGGTACACCCACCATCCTGATTCTCAGGACGGCGGGTGTATGTCAATGTACCACGATCCTACCAATTATTGATACACGTTATTACTCCAAAAAATGTACCAAATTTGTACTTTATTATACTGTTAACATTTGAGCAATCTGATTTGTGGTTTCCGAGTTATACTCATTTAACGTTTTTCGACTTAATGTGGGTAGATAAGTTTTCTAAGCTTTACCACATTTTCAACTTTAAATCTAAAGAGCGGTACAATAATTTTTAAAATAGGTACTAGATAGTACATTTTGAGTACATTTTTGTAGTATAGTTGTTTTTTATATTTGTTTTGGTACACCCGTCATTCTGACTCTCACCTTTCTAAAAGGGTCCTTACGTTATTAGGTCCAAAAAATGCATTAACCCGTATAGAAGAAATTGTAGAATAGAGAAGCTCGTAAGTGGCTAGAGCTCATGTAGTCCCGTTTGCTATTAATAGGAGCTTTTCCACCAGTGATTTGAGGCAAAAAGAGGTGAGAAATCTCCTCGGCCCATGTTCACCAAAAAAAACCGTCGCGATTTAGGGAATATGCATGTACTTTTTCATTTTTTTAAACGACGTTGTCACATTACCGGAAAAAAATATAACTCTTACAAAATATGAATAAATAAGCTAGAAAAAATAATTAAAACTCTTATCATTTTCGGACGACTTTTAAACGCTGCCATTTTGGCGCGCTTAATCTGTGACGTCAACGTGCACTGAGCGCAATATCATGGCAATATCATAGTATAAATTTATACTATGGCAATATCAACTACGAAGTGTATGATTTACAGACAGAGATAATAAAAGTTATAAAAGTGTGTGATTAGAGCCTTTAAGATCAACTTATCACTATGGAAAAAAAGCATTCAAAAGCTTATTATAATTTTTGTATCGTAATCGAGGTTGTGTCCCTTACAGAGTCAATAAACACTAATTATATAAAACGGTGTTATTCTCTTTGGCTTCTTGTCGAACGATAGTCGAGCGAGTTTTAAGCTACCTAATTCGAAGGCGTGTGTTTACCCTAGTTTTTAGCTGCCTACGAAGCTGGCCGCACCGGGTTCAGTTCCCGGTATGGGCA
Source organism: Acleris cristana (assembly GCA_948252455.1). Lineage (NCBI taxonomy): Eukaryota > Metazoa > Arthropoda > Insecta > Lepidoptera > Tortricidae > Acleris > Acleris cristana. The sequence continues at coordinate 5,901,788 of OX411771.1, read as the reverse complement.
AATATTCGTGTGTGACACATCTGAGACCTTGAGATCGAGCAAGCATGTCGAATAATAACTTTATACCACAATTATCTTATTGCAGGATGTCGCGAGCTTATATTGTGTTGCAAACGCGCCGCTTGCAAAGAAGGACGCGATGGTTACACCGTCGCCAAATAAGGGACCTTAGCAATCCCTTCGAGCTACCTAACGAGGAGTTTCGTCGCGTATATAGAGTGTCCAAGGAAATGGCACTCTATATATGCGACGAACTCGAAGTGGATTTGCGGCCGAAACCAACCTTCTATAATGACGGCTTACCAGTTCATATAAAGGTATTTTTTTAATTATTACGGTTTCCGATCCGTAGCCCATCGTGAACCTATTAATTTTGTTACGTACGTAGGGGTAGCTAAATGATAGAAATGCATGAATACACCGATAATTAAAAGTATACTTTCGCTCATTTAAAAACCGTTATAAACAATTACCGCACAATAAACTGCGAAGACTTAGATGGTCGCTCGGGCCGCTCTTGTTCGCATTATTCGTTTTCCAAGTAAAGACTGCCTGTACTTACAACCGGTCCGCCATTTTATAGTCCCCGTATCCGACTGTTCCAGAATGCCTTACGGAATGATCGATGTACTTTGCCCCGCCAAGGACGACGGGACTATTCGTTGCTTTAATGTTCTACGCCTTACTACCTTGTTTTGTTTACAATCGTGATGTCCTTATAGCTGTCTCATTTCCAATCGTGTTATCTCTTTCACACGCTTCTTAAAGGTTCTCAGTGTCGCTGTCTCTTTCTAATCATGATATCTCTGACTCTTAGTAGAAAATTGTCATTATACTGAATTGTACTTCAAAGGCCTATTAACGCCTTAAAATGGGGTTTCAGGTTATGATGTAATCCGATAGAGGGTAGCCTGAAACGGACTAAAAAAATGTTTCAGGCGCCTGAAAACAACGGCAAGTTGGTCGAAATTTTGATAATCTAGTATGTGATAGAGCTACCTCAGAAACGGACAAACGATATTTCAGCCTGCTTCTAAAGCACCAAAATCCACGATTGAAAATTAGACTACGCCTATATAATATGCCTACGCTGTCCGTCTGTCCGTTCTTACTATAAAGAACTGTATCTTTTGAGCCGTAAAATAGACAACGGGTTTTTTTAACCAACTTCAAAAAAGGAGGTTATACGTTCCACTGTATGTATTTACTTATGTATGTTCACCGATTTCTACTTCAATTATGGACCGATTTTAAAAATTATTTTTTAGTTCGATAGAGTATCCGTCCGAGGTGGTCTCATTGTCACCAAATCTTAATTTGATGGAGGGATCAGTGAGGAATTGAGGGAATTCCTCAAATATTGTAGGCAAGCATGTAGCGATATTAGTATTTTTAGTAACAAGTCTAGCATTCAGGGAGTATCATTTGGTGAAGTGGGACTGATGATGAAGACCACAGATGGCCACCGGAACTCGTCAACGGTACCTATTTCAAGGGTGGCGATTAGATATCTCGATTAGATAGTTGAGCGACTACAACGAAGTTACCTACATTTAATTGTTTATGACTATAACTATCCTGCGGCGTTGCTTGCGGTGAGCTTGAAATGTCTTAATGTTTCATATCAACTAAGTAGTGGGACTACCTACATAGCAGCTTATTATGATCACTAAAAAGTATAAAATAAAATAAACATTTTAAAAGAAGTTCGTTTTTGCGTTTTGAAGGCGATTTTTTGTTTTTTCGTTCTTCAGAATACATATTTGATATATTACGGTGGATTCAATAACAAATAATGATTTTTAAAGAGAGTGATATATAATAATAATACATTGAAGGTTTTTTTCAACGTACTTATTTTGATTTTTGGTGTGTCGTAAAAAGAGTAAAACGTACAAGCGTCAACAAATTTGGTATGATTACTATGATTAGAGTACGAACTACGAACCCTGGAGAAAAACAACAAATAAGTACTGAAAGAAAATTGGTCAAGCGTGAGTTAGGCTCGCGCTTCTTTAATTCTAAATCAGAATACAACAACCCTAATACTTACTATCTTTTGGTACAAAACCCTCGGTACACCAATTTTATGAAGATTAAAAGAGATTTGTATGTTTGAATTTTGGGCTGTAAACTCAAACTAATGGATCGATTTTCAATAAATCACTCATCAGTAGAATGCTAATATTATCAATAAAAAAATAGGATCCCTACGAAAATTCCAATAATGTGATCCAAAGGGTAAAAACACTACCTATAAAATCGTGAGCTGCGAAAACTATTGTTGTTAGACCAAAATAATGTAACTAAATACCTTCTTGAATATATTTAGAGAACACATCAATATTCATCCGGAACTTTCCCCAACGCGTGAAAAACGGCAAAATTTGTACCAATTTTACAAGCTTTTATTTAAGTGGCAATGTATGTATGTATGTATGTACGTATGTATGTATGTATGTAAAGTTCAAATCTTGCATATTAAATTTGACCCACTTCCCGTAAACAGAATGGGCTGAAATTTGGACCACATATGTAAACCCGATGACAATGCAATATTATGATATCTAACTGCCGCACTGAGAGACGTCAATCAAATTTAATGCTTGATTAAAGTTTCTGCAGTAACTCCCCCACTCAGAGACGTCAATTAAATTTAATGCTTGTGTGTGACGTGTTGTCTTATTCTATTGCTGCAGCAAAGAAAGTGACAGCAGCAACTTTAATCAAGCTTTAAATTAAATTGACATCTCTGGGTGCGGCAGTAAGAGCTGATCTGATGATGGAGTCAGAAGGTGGCGACAGGTCTCTGCTATTCTTACCGTAGACCCACCGTGTTAGGACTCAATAGTTTGGTCTTGATAAGCAGATAAAGATTTTGCAAAAAAAAGTACAGCCGGCAAAAAAAGCTTGTCCCAAAAATGAAATTTTCGACAGAAACTTATGTCTGGGGGATAATAAGGATATTATACTAAATTACCGACCCATCACAGAATAAGTAATTTCCGTCTTTATAGTAGGGGAGCCCAAGAGAGGATATCGGGATTTACTCGAGCGCGGCAGATTAACATAAGGGGGCATCCTTGTACCCTGTTGAGTACCTCCAGCATACATGAGCACTTTATCCTGGAACGTGCGTCCAGGATAACCGATCAGAATAGTAAAAAAAAATCGATGGCTTGAAATACCTTGGGCTCCCCTACTTACTTCCTTACTAATACTTATTATAAACGCGAGAGTTTGTATGTATGGATGTCCCAACTAGCAAAATAACCTTATAACATCAAGCTTATATGGCCAGAACCCTTGTAATTGTTTTATAAAAGCATTATGTTCTTCCAATGTCCTTATAATAGCTCATTATAAGAGATTTTGGCTAATACAGCTTTTATTCTTATAATTTACGTTGGATAAAGGCTAATATGACCGAGTAATATGACCACAATAAGAATTCCCCTTGTAAGAGTTGTTTATAAGAGATTTTGGCTTTCACATTATGAGTACAGTAGAACTTCCCCTTAAAATGATTGAATATTTTGCTTTTTAGCCATATAACATTAAAAGCTGCATAATATTATTTTTGATTTTTATGGTTCCGTACCCAAAGGGTAAAAACGGGACCCTATTACTAAGACTCAGCTGTCCGTCTGTCCGTCCGTCCGTCCGTCCGTCTGTCTGTCCGTCCGTCAGTCCGTCAGTCCGTCCGTCCGTCCGTCCGTCCGTCCGTCCGTCCGTCCGTCCATCCGTCCGTCTGTCTGTCTGTCTGTCTGTCTGTCTGTCTGTCTGTCTGTCTGGCTGTCTGTCTGTCTGTCTGTCTGTCTGTCTGTCACCAGGCTGTATCTCATGAACTGTGATAGCTAGACACTTGAAATATTCACAGATGATGTATTTTTGTTGCCGCTATAACAACAAATACTAAAAACAGCGTGAAATAAATATTTTAGAGTGATTTTTTATAGATAACTAGAGGACGCCCGCGACTTCGTACGCGTAGAATTAGTTTCCCGCTACTCCCCCCATTTCTTCCAGTTGGGGGTCGATTTTCGGAAAATCCTTTCTTAGTGCTCACTTACATCATGAAAGGGAGCCCTGTACCAAATTTCAAGTTTCTAGGTACAGTAGTTTCAGTTGTGCGTTGATATATAAGTCAGTCAGTTTTGCCTTTTATATATATACTAGAGGACACCCGCGACTTTGTACGCGTAGAATAGTTTCCCGCTACTCCCCCCATTTCTTCCCGTTGGGGATCGATTTTCGGAAAATCCTTTCTTAGTTCTCACTTACATCATGAAAGGAACCCCTGTACCAAATTTCAAGTTTCTAGGTACAGTAGTTTCGGCTGTGCGTTGATATATATAAGTCAGTCAGGTTTGCCTTTTATATTATACTAGAGGACGCCCGCGACTTGGTACGCGTAGAATTAGTTTCCGCTACTCCCCCCCATTTCTTCCCGTCGGGGGTCGATTTTCGGAAAATCCTTTCTTAGTGCTCAGTTACATCATGAAAGGAACCCATGTACCAAATTTCAAGTTTCTAGGTACAGTAGTTTCGGCTGTGCGTTGATATGTCAGTCAGTCAGTTTTGCCTTTTATATATATAGATAGATAGATGGTACGGAACCCTTCATGCGCGAGTCCGACTCGCGCTTGGTCTGTTTTTTTCTCTGTTATGAAAAACAAAGGATAAGAATGCCACTTCTGATAATATGTATCTACACAAATATATCTTTAACTAAATGGTTCTACCTAACCTACTTTGCCAGCAAGAAACCCCAATTACATTCAAAATGGAGAATGCATTGAAATAATGATTGCTTTTATAAGGGTTACACCCTTATAAACGGTATGTAGAATACTTTTGCCCTTATAACAGCAGTGTTAATAACCTAACAAAATAAGTAATTGATTTTCTTTGCATGAAAATGCCTTAATTTTAAGGCGCGTTGATTTTACATCCCATAACATACTAGTCTTTCTCATACAGTTGATTTCCCACACAGTTTTGATTATAATAAACAAGAATAAAATCACTTATCAATTAAGTACATATCCTACAATGGTTGACACGACAATTATGTTCTCGTCGCTGCTTTGACGTTTTACTCTATTGAATTTTTAGCAAATAATATTTCTCCGCCTCTTATAGGCCCTACAGACTCACGCGAGAAGTCTCGGCGAGAAGTTTTGACCCGAGAAACAAGAAGGTATCTACACTCACGCGACCTTTCTCACTTGCGTTCTCGTTCCCTTTGAAGCGGGCAAAAAACCGACACCGATCGGAGAACAGGCGAGCGCGAGAACGAGACGCCGAGAAAGCAATCACATTCACGCTTCTCGGGTGTTCTCGGGGGTTCTCGGCGTGAGTGTGTAGCCGCTATTATAAGAAGATTGCCCTTATAACGGATGCCGACAAAACTTTTATATGAATAAAGCCCTTGTGAACGTTTCTAATGTGATATTAACAAGTTGCGATTATAAAGGTACTGCTCTTATAAACCACTTTTACTATGTAATTATAAGTTTAGTATACTTGATACTAACAACAATAAAACGTGTTTAAGGGTTATTAGCTTTCAATAAAGCAATAATATGGCAAGTATAAGGTTTAAGCTCTTATAATTTGTGCCCAAATGCAGTCTTATAGACGATAATATGGCTTTTATAAGAACACATTTTTTGGTCATATTAGCCGTTATAAGATATGTTTTTGCTAGTTGGGGTTTGTTACTCTTTCACACTGCAACGGCTGGACGGAATTGGATAAAATGTGGAATGGAGACAGCTTATACGCTGAATTAAAACAAAGGCTACTTTTTATCCCGGAAAATTTAAAAGTTTCCGAGGGAATAACGATAATCGAAATTTACGCGGAAGAAGTCGTGTGCAGAAGCTATGGAATTTTGTGTCTACAGTCAACAGCATAAATAAGTGATCATTTCTGTACCTTGTCACTTTAACGTCGTGTTAAAGTGACAAGATACAGAAATGGTCACTTATTTATGCCGTTGACTATACATTTCAATGGGTTCCTGGGTGGTTTGACAACACAATTGGACCCGGTAGGTGGCGCTGCTGTTATTCTTATGTATAAGCTATATTATTGTAAAGTTTCATTAAAAACCATTCAGTAGTTTTTGCGTAAAAGAGTAATAAACATCCATACATACAAACTTTCGCGTTTATAATATTAATAAGGATTATAATATTATAATTATAACTATATTTATAAAGATAATAAAATCGCATCGTATTCAAGGCTTTTTGATTACCTATCTCCCTGAAGATTACTTTTTGAATGATTCACATCGGACATTCCTTTTCGACCGAATTCAAGAAAAAAAGGCGAGGAGGTTCTTTGTTCCACTGTATGTATTTTTTTGTGTGTTCACCGATTCCTGTGTCAATTGTGGACCGATTTTTAAAAAAAAATATACTTCCGACGTGCGCCCATTGTCACCAAATCTGAATCCGATGATCCTTGGGGAGTTAAGGAAACTCCTCAAATTTTAGTTATTTTTTTAGATAGATTACATATTATTATTTTTAGTTACAAATTCAGCATAATATGCATTCAGAAACTATCTATTGGTGAAGTGGAACTGATGATGAAAACCACAGATGACCACCGGAACTCCTCAACGGTACCTATTTCAAGGGCGGCGATAATATATCTCGATTAAGATAGTTGAGCGACTATAACGACGCACATTGAATTGTTTAAATATGACTATGACTTTCCCGCGGCGTTGCTTGCGGCATGCTTGATATATCTTAAAGTTTCATGTAAACTGAGAAGTGGGGCAGAAAAGCTTATTATGATCATTAAAAATTAAAAAAAAAAAGTTAAAAAAATGCGTTTTAGAAGGCGGTTTTACTTAATAATGTCTTTTTGTAGGTTCTAACTTGTATAAAAATATTGGGCGACGGTGGCTATCAACTGGGCGCAGGACAAGATCACACGCTGTGTATTGGCCAGACTACGGTGAGCCGGTATCTGAGCCAATTCACTGAAGCTGTCCAAAGAAGGTAAATAAAATACCTACCTAAAGCTTGATTTGTAACAACTTTGCAGAGCTCTTATTTGGAGGAGCCCCACTAAAAAGCCCCCCTTAAAATCACAAAATTAAATGTTGCTGTTTATTATGTTGTGTTGTTTTAATCGAAGTCTCGAAATCGGGCCTGTTTCACAATTGACAAGTAAAGGGTCTGGCCGGTCTGCTATAGTAAAATCGCCCCTGGCTGAATATAAAAACTGAATATGCACGTTTATTTGCCTTATTGTCAAATATAATTTTACTGAATATTAAGCCTTAAATACTTACGATTAGCGAAATATTAAAAAAAAAAAATCAGTTTTTAATTTATATTGGCCAAACTACTTTATCGATTGACACGTCCTTCGAATATTTTATACATATATTTAAGATACATTTATAAAAAAAAAATTAAAGTCCTAGCTTCTTTTGAAGTCAACATTTTTGTCTGTTTTAGTTTTTTTTTTTTTTTTTTAGTTGCAAGTTAGCGACACCTACCATATTTTGATATAATATACACAATTTAATATTCTATTACATATATTTTTTTCAAAAATATTAGTTTGGATCAACAAAGTGGAAATAAGCTATTTGTGTAAAAGGGTGGAAAAAAAGAACACCCATGAACGCCATCTTCCTTAAATAATGGAAATAGCTAATTCTACAAAAAAACTTTTATTTTTGGAAACATTAAATACTTTTGTAATTCGCTCTGATACTTAAGAAATTCATACCTAGGATGCTAGAAACGGGATCTAAACAATCGCTCTAGAAATGGAAACCTACTTCACAAAACTCCCTTTGAAACTCCGTGAAAACCTCTGAAATCAGTTCGCTAGCTTTTGATTTTACACGGGCAGATACTGGTATATCTTAACTTTTTATGTATACAGAGAAGAGATAATATATTTTATTACATTTTTCTCCACAGAGGTGCATTCTAAAATTGAAATAAAAAGCAAGAATTAAATAAGAAGCCCGCCGCACAGTGGATCGAAATGAATAAAAAATGGACATTCGCATTTTTTTCTAAAAATCCTATTTTAAAAAATGCTTTTCGGTTGGAAATTATGTGAGGAATAAAAAATGTTATATAACATTTTTCAAAATGAGGCTTATTTTAAGCAGAAAAAAAAAATGAGTTTTTTTGTATGAAACTAAAAAATAGGTATCTTATTGTAAGAAAACCGTAACCGATCCCGCTTATAAAAAAATGTATTTATCCTTAACAAAATGTCATATATATTTTTTTATACTAAATTTTTATGAATATACCGTTTTTTTAATGAAAATAAAAAAATACATAGCTAAGAAAAATGTTGTATTTACTGACTTTTGATTGGACTATAAAAAAAAACGGGCACCTACTGAGATAAGGTTTTAACTATTTTCTACTGTTCTAAAGTAGGACAATGATATTCTAAAGGTTTGAAAGCGGGATCGGTTACGGTTTTCTTACAATAATATACCTATTTTTTAGTTTCATACAAAAAAAACACATTTAATTTTTTTCTGCTTAAAATAAGCCTCATTTTGAAAAATGTTATATAACATTTTTTATTCCTCACATAATTTCCAAACGAAAAGCATTTTTTAAAATAGGATTTTAAGAAAAAATGCGAATGTCCATTTTTTATTCATTTCGATCCACTGTGCGCCGTGTTCGAAATTCAAAATGCGAGTCTTTGAATTTAGAACACGGTGGAACAACTTACTTTCTCTGTTTACGTTTACGGAATCAATTTGAATACCACTCCTATACAAATAGCTTATTTCAACTTTGTTGATCCAAACTAATATTTTTGAAAAAAATATATGTAATAGAATATTAAATTGTGTATATTATATCAAAATATGGCAGGTGTCGCTAACTTGCAACAAAAAAAAAACAAAAAAAAAAAACTAAAACAGACAAAAATGTTGACTTCAAAAGAAGCTAGGACTTTAATTTTTTTTTTATAAATGTATCTTAAATACATGTATAAAATATTCGATGGACGTGTCAATCGATAAAGTAGTTTGGCCAACATAAATTAAAAACTGAATTTTATTTTTTTTAAATATTTCGCTAATCGTAAGTATTTAAGGCTTAATATTCAGTAAAATTATATTTGACAATAAGGCAAATAAACGTGCATATTCAGTTTTCATATTCAGCCAGGGGCGATTTTACTATAGCAGACCGGCCAGACCCTTTATGTGCCAGTTAAAGTTAGCCGTCTCCTTGTCTATGTTCAAGTGTAAGAAAGGGAAAGGGCTAAATTTATGTCAGATATGCTTTAATTGACGATTGTGAAACAGGCCCTTAGTATTATACTGCTTACATTTCTATAGTCCCAACAAAATGTGGTATGTGGTAAATAAAATACCTAAATGTATTTTTTTTGTTTACAGGCTCATAGGGAAGTGGATCCTATTTCCGGGCAAATACGGAGTGCCGTTTATACTTGGGTGTATAGATTGCACCCAAGTAAAAATTGCACCGCCACCGTTCCCACATGGCGTGCAGTACATCAACCGCAAAGGTGTACACAGCATTAACGTGCAACTGGTACGTACCTACATTATTTAGATAGCATGTAATTTGCCAAGTTAGTACTTTAAAAAACATGTATAAGAATATGAAAAGGACAGTAAGAAATTAATATTTTTAATAGCAACAATAAATTGAAGAAATATGTTAAAATTTATAATTACAGGTAAATACTAATCATAAAATCTAAAATTTTATTATAAACAATTCTACGATAAAATTAGAATTAGGTATCAGTAATGAAAGATAGGGTGCGGCATTGCAATAAAAAGTTAGATTCCAATAGAATAACATATATGATTATTATAGGCAGGTATACCGAAACTCGATGCTCAGTTATGTTAAAAGACCAGCTCGAAGCTACTTCTTTGAAGTATGTAACCACTTAGAAGGTAGGTCAAGGAGCATATCCTAGCTTTCACTCAATTGGTAGAAAAAAGTGTTACGTACAAAATGTGTTAAATTTTAACGAGACGTCACAACTCTATCCACGGTTTTGAATATAGGAACTTACCATAAATGAAGAGCGTTTTAACTCTTTAATGAACAGTGGTCATACTACAGTTAAAATTGGTGATTCTATAGATTTTTATGTGCTCTTTCCGAATTTCGACTTTGCCACCTCATATTTTGCCGCTCTCACCGCCATATTGGAAAAACGGCGCCTAAAAGTAGTTTTTTGACCATATCTCCTTTTACGATAAAAACAGTTGGATAAAAAATGAAACTAAAGACCAACAATTTATGTCTTAACCTTTTTTTCATAAAGTCAATAGTTTTGGCGTTTGAGCGCCGCAAAGTGTACTCCAACACGCGTTTTGGTCATTAGGTACTCATTCTGTTAGGTAAAACATAGTTCTCATTTTGTGATGCCAGAGACAAATTTTAGTATGTTGTTAAACATGTTATTTTATCTTAAAAACCGTCGGGACCCCCGAGAATTTAAAATATTTCCGTAACAGTACCACTCAGCTACTATTGTGCATAACAGCATTATAGAACATTCAATTCCCGTTCATTTGATACCCCCAACATGTATATATTTAGGGTTCATATAATCAGGATTATTCGCAATTTTCAAAATACAGCTGCCGCCATTTTGATGACGTCATATCTCCGGATCCAGATACTTTACAGGGGGGGTCCCGAAGGTTTTTAAGGTAAAATAACATGTTATCCGTGTGGGTTCAAAGAACAGATTACGCAAATTGAAAAATTTTAATATACTTATCTTATCGGTGGGGTCCTTACGGATACACTTCGACCGTATATGGGATCTTTTGTGTAAGTAATTAGTGTAATTACCCCTCCCAGCAAATAAACTTAAATAATACCACTTAACTAATAAAATGTGCAAAGATCAGACAGTGGTGGTCTGTAAAAACATAGGTATTATTATATAACTAACAAGTTCTGTTCAAGAAATTTCTACAATATCCTTTCTTTCTTTTGATTTAAGAATTAACAATTGTAAAAGTGCAACTATGATTGGCACATTTTCTGGCAAAATAACTATTTTAAAATTATAATCAAAAAGTTTCTGTCAAAAATTAAATTTTTGGGACAAGCTTTTGTTGCCGACTATACTTTTTTGGGTTCCGTAGGTACCCAAAGGGTAAAAACGGGACCCTATTACTAAGACTCCGCTGTCCGTCTGTCTGTCTGTCACCAAGCTGTATCTCATGAACCGTGATAGCTAGACTGCTGAAATTTTCACAGAAGATGTATTTCTGTTGCCGCTATAACAACAAATACTAAAAACAGAATAAAATAAATATTTAAGGGTGGCTCCCATACAACAAACGTGTTTTTTTTGCCGTTTTTTGCTAATGTTGTATAGATAATGGTACGGAACCCTTCGTGCGTGAGTCCAACTCGCACTTGGCCGGTTTTTTACACAGTCGTCATCTATACTCGTCAATATTTGTCTAGGGGACTAGGTATTTAGAAGTATCGAGCGAGAGCCATATCTGGCTGAATCACAGTAGTACCTTTGCCTGTCAAGACCCTATTTTCCCGTAAATGGCTTAAGGTGGAGGCTTGTAATTGCAACTATCTGATTATTGCAACTGACTTAAATAACTTCCTCTAGGATCAGTGTTTTGAACAACGACAGGCGAGATATTGTATTTAAGAACAACATCTCGCCTGACGTTGTTCAAAACAGAGATACTATAGAGAGTTATTTAAGTCAGTTGCAATAACCAGATAGTTGCAATTACAAGACTCCACCTTAATCCATTTGGTGGAATGGTTCTTGTAAAATTGTTATGAAACATAAACATAAACGAATTTTCAGGTATGTGATGTGAGTTGCAAAATTATTGCAGTAAATGCCAGATTTCCGGGCAGTACACACGACCAATTCATTTTTAATGCCTCGTGCATTAAAAATGAATTGGCCAGCTTGTATGATAGTGGAATTAGCGAATACTTTCTTCTGGGTGAGTGAAACCTTTATTATTAATATTGAGAATCGATCCACATCACGCTTATGACGCTGCCCCACCACACCATCCCCCGCAGGGCTCCTACTTCCAGCCGATATAAAAACCGTCCCGGTTAAATAAGCTATCTATTTTGAAACTTGAACGCCAAGCAGCGAAGTAATCGACGTGTCTCAGACGCCACAGAGATTTGTAGCGTATGAAGTTTGACGGCAATTGCCCACGTTTGGCGAACTGCAACTGCAAAAAACTATTACTTACTTAACATCAAATTTGACATAAATTGTATTGTACATCAAATTTGACAGAGCAGCACACACGTTACTAGAGGCAAATTTGGAGAAGTCATAATCATAAGTTTAAAAAAATTATAAACAAAATATGCACTTATCCTATGACCTTTATTTTTAAACATAAACTACAATAACAAATAGGTACCTAACAAACAATAAAAGCAATACAAAAAATATTATAAATTTATTAAATTAACAAACTTGAATTTCTACAAAGAACTCAAGAATGCTGTTCCAATAACAAATTTGAATTTCTACAAAGAAAACTAGGTACTTACTCAAGAATGAAAACACCCTAAAATCTCGAATTATTTAATTCCGAATTTGAAAAACCTGAATTTCATTATTCCGAATTTTTATAATTCCGAAAAAAATATAAGGCCGAATATCAAAATCTAGAATTTTACAACACCGAATATTAAAATCACGAAAACGTTTTTCCGAATATTATATTTACGAATGTTGACAATTCCGAATTTTCTTTTTACGAAAATTATAATTCCGAAAATTCACAAACCAGATCGACGATGAAAAATTTGAAACTAACCACTTGAATTGAATTGAAGTCTTCTACTTGAAAAAAAAGTGAGGTGAGGTGCGAGCACATAACTAAATTAGGTCATCTTACCTTGATAGGTTAGGTTAGGTTAGAGTTGCATCAAGGCGCGAAGCGCCTCAGCTAGGCGGCATTGGAGCTCCGTCGACTTTGTCGGACACTTACAGTTTTTGAGCATTAAGCATGTTAAACATTATACAATATTTTATCAGGCGCTTATTTGAAACAAAAAATCTTAGAAAATTCGGCCTGCTAAAATTTCGGAATAATGAATATTCGGGATTCGGAATAGGAATAATCGGAATTGTGATATTCGGAAAAACATTTTTCGGGATTTTAATAATTCGGAAATGTGAACATTTGGAATTTTAAAAAATCGTGATTCTTATACTTCGTGAAACTAAAATTCGGAATAGTGATGATTCGGAAATTTCAAAATCGGAATTCTGAAATTCGTGTTTATCAAATTCGGAAAAAAATATTTCGAGATTATGTAGTGTACCCACTCAAGAATGCTGTTCCAATAACAAATTTGAATTTCTACAAAGAAAACTAAGTACTCAAGAATGCTGTTCCAAATTTCGCCCACGGTTTGGTATAAGTATTATACCTATCTGTAAACAAACACATTTGTAATTATTTATTTGTTAATGTTTATTATTGAATTTGCAGGTGATTCGGGGTATGCACTTGAGCCATGGGTCATGACTCCTGTGTTAAACGCAGCCCCGAATTCCCCGGAAGAAAGGTACACCAACTGGCACGTTCGTGTCCGAAACACCGTGGAACGTACCAACGGGTATTTGAAGAACGTGTTCCGGTGTCTTGGACACGATCGTGCCCTCCACTACAGCCCCGAAAAGGCCTCTGCTGTAATAAACACATGTTGCGTTTTATACAACATCATGCACCACTTCAGGTAAATAATAGTTATTTATGTGACTAATGCCTAAGTATGCGTACAGTCGCATAGGTACATAACTTTATCTACATGCATATCATAAGTTTTATACAATATGTGAGAAACCTGTATCTGTCCTTACCCTGTATATTAATTTACCTGTATCTTTATGTTCACATAAAAGTATTATCAAACCGCGATTATAATGGGATTCGGAAGTACCGTTAGCACAACAGTAGGTACTTTATGCATACTAATATTATAAATGTGAAAGTGTGCCTGTCTGTCTGTCTGTCTGTCTGTTACCTCTTCACGCTTAAACCGCTGAACCGATTTAGATGAAATTTGGTAAGTATGGAGATAGCTAGAGTCCCGGGGAAGGACATAGGCTACTTTTTATCCCAGAAAATTAGACAGATCCTGAGGGAGCAGCGATAGATGACTTCTACGCGGACGGAGTCGCGGGCAAAAGCTAGTAATTAATAAATACAGGGTGTTAGGTAGAGCGTTGTCAAAAAGAAACGGGGAGTAGAAGAGGCCATAAGCTATCCATTTCGGGTACTTTAACCCTTAATTTGTCTAAGGGCTATTTAATACCGATTTTTTATTTATTTATTAAAAGACACCGGAATTCGACCGTTAATAATTTGAGTTATTCGCTAATAACTTCCATCCAGCCTCATCTGCCTCTTTAAGTGTAGGGCATTGGCTGAGACTTTCTACTTATGGGAGATTATTTCAGCCCATGGCAGGCGGGTGACACTCCGCGCTTAGTGCCTACAAAATTTGCGGCCGCCTCCAGGATGCTAATCAGTTGAGTGTCATGCACGCGCTCGTCCTGACGCGCGCCGCCGTACGCTGCCAAAGTACCTAATTCCGGTTTTTGTTTGATATGGCTACTCGAAATGGCAGCATTTCTCTTTGCCCCTCGTTTATTAGGTATTAATGTCGTCGCGTGTCGCATGTTTGTATTGTAAACGCCAAAAAATGTTAAACAGAAAATACCTAACAGATAAGTTAGCTAAGTTTCCAAGACGTTCACGTTATGTTCAACATTTTTCTCGACGTTACATCTTGCAAAATGTTAATTATTACCTAAAATAGGTAGTTTATTATTTCAGTACGTCTGTCATACGTACAGTCGAGTTCATAAATATGTATACACTTTAGTACCTTATCACTTTAATCATTGTGACAATTATTATAAGTATGGCAGTTTAAACATGACATTAAACAGACAAGGTACTAAAGTGTATACATAATTTATGAACTTGACTGTACCTACCTAAGAAAGAGAAATCTAACTGATTGAATTAGACAGACCAACAGTTGCATAAACAAATACAAATACGAAAGATAAGTATAAAGAAAAAAGTCCTGTTTGTGTACCAATTACAGGTGTGCACAGTCGGGGATTAATGAAACTAAAAACTAGGCACATATCACATTACATAAAAATTACAAAGAAAATATAAAAATAGAATTAACAAATATTTTGAAGTTTAAAATAGTATAATACTACGGATAAAACTAGTCTACATCTACTGGATAGAAAGGGAGATCCGAGCAAACAACAAACAAGTCGCGGCGGTTTCTCGTCATTTAACTTAAGCGAATTACATAAGAAAACTACAATTAATAATAAATTCATTCTTTTTTCTCACATTTGCCACAGAACAAAAGTAACTGCCGGCCCTGCGAAGTGGGCGGAGTCAGTAAAGCTCATGACGGGCGAAATAATACAGACTCTCGCTGCGCAGATTTAAGGTGCATTTTGCCTCGTTAGGAGCGCCCCCACTATCGATCGCAGAAATGTAACCAAGGTCACTTCCATGCCGTGCACTTATATTATTATTGTTAACGCGTTCTGAGTAGGTTTAAATTCGCATGTTTGCTGTCACTGAGTGTCGCTTCTGTACTTGTACTATTACTTATTCTGTGCCCATGGCTAATATCCGGCAGGGGGGAAACAAATCACTATCTAGGGCCAGCGCGGGCCCAGGGACTTAAATACTCCCCGAAAGAGCGCGAAGGCCGTGGATGTTGCTCCTAGTTACTCTTCTCGGAGTGTGTGCTTCAATTTAATACTAAAATGATGCCTCGAGCTCTCATAGTTTTCTTAAAAATATAAAAGTAGCAAAATATCTGATTTTGGTTAACTGATAAAAACATTGTACTGAATAATGTATGAATGAATTTCTTGAAAAAAAAAACAAGAGTGTGAATTTGAATTTTAAGATGTAACATATGGTTTCAAAACAAATATACGTAAACATTTAAAAAAACCAACATAAACATAAATTTTAACTATAAAATAATACTAGTTACGCGGTCAAGCAAAATCAGTTTAGACTTTCGCCCTTTTGGAAGTACCAGGTCAGTACCAGGTCTCATCTAGTCTAGATCGGTGAGGGGGAGTGCGGGAGGAGGGATAATGTTTTCTGGAGGTGGAGCCGGGTCGGCATATGGTGTTGGGTCTTCCACATCCTCGTCCTTCTCGTCCAGGACTATAGGGATGGCGTCGTTGCAATTTCGCCCGTGACAAAAGGAACATTGGATAGAGCACTTGAGTCCAGGCTTTCTGCAAGTGTACGACCCTAAGCAACCTCTTTTTGCATTTCCAAGCCACCATTTTAAGCAGGGTCTGAGGAGCGGGCTTTGCTCACATTGCCTGTCTTTGACTTGCTGTATCTCCGCAACCAATGGACATGTGTGCTCCGGGTATGCTCAAATTGTAGTCAATTTAGTTATCTTTATTAAAGTACGGCACAAAGATACTTGAAAAACGCATCCTCAGGGTAGTTGTTACGAAAATACTCAAACAAGTGCCAAAATTTGGCAGTTTTTTGAGCGCCATGGGGGTAGCACATGGTTTTCAGGGTAGTAGGCTCAAGAGACCTAACAACATAAAAAAATCGTAGTTACATGCGCGTTTGCGATGTTTACCTTTTTTGTGTTGATATTGACTGGCCTAATGGTGTTGTGAGTGAATATTTTTTTAAGGTGTTTTTAAAAGTTATTAAAGCATTTGTATTTTTCATCAAAGTACCTACCCAATATAATTAATTGTTGTTTTTTGCCAAGCTTTAGAACTTCAATGTACTAAAATAAGTATTTCCAATTATCTGCACACAACAATTTGACAATGTCATTTCATGTATGAATTCAAAAATGACATACCTATGTACTCAATTCCATTCTAATCGCGGTTTGATAATATAGGTTACCGATACTTTAAAGTGAACATTAAGATGCAACTACAGCGATAACCGATACTTTAATGACATGCAATACTTTAATATTAACATTAAAGTATTGCATGTCATTCAACCACAGATACAGGTTACTTTTCATACAGGGCATTTGCTTATCGTTTCTGAACATATGATTTGAAGTTATTATATGGATGTAGATAAATAATATTTTTTCAAAATGAAGTAGCAAAATTAACGATTAAAAAGCTTAAACAATAATTGAACGTTTATTTTCAGGCTGTTCTCGAGCACCACTCAGGAGGTTGAAGTCGAGGAACCAGAGGGGAGACAATTAGTCGACCACCCAACAAATCGAGAACTGCATCAAGCGGCGGAGTTAAAACGAAACTCCATTATTAACACTTATTTTACTTAGTACCATATTGTACGCCTATGGGTTAACGCGTCTAATTTTCAATCGTGGATTTTAGTGCTTTAGAAGCGTTTTCAGCAAGCTGAAATATCGTTTCAGTCCGTTTCAGACGTAG
Organism: Acleris cristana; assembly: GCA_948252455.1. Lineage (NCBI taxonomy): Eukaryota > Metazoa > Arthropoda > Insecta > Lepidoptera > Tortricidae > Acleris > Acleris cristana. Next base: position 5,884,283 of record OX411771.1, on the reverse strand, counting down.
CTGTATCACATACTAGATTATCAAAATTTCAACACAATTGCCGTTGTTTTCAGGCGTCTGAAACATGTTTTCAGTCCACGCTCTATCAGATTACTCCATAACCTGAAAACCCATTTTCAGGCGGTTTCAGGACCCCTTAAGCCGCGTATACACCAAGCGCACGCGCTCGCGCGACAGCCTCGCGAGCCAAATCCTCGGTCCGTGTGGACGTGCCTCAGGACTGTTTGGGCGCTCGTTGCCGAGGCAACGAGTCCTGAGGCACGTCCACACGGACCGAGCATTTGGCTCGCGAGGCTGCCGCGCGAGCGCGTGCGCTTGGTGGATACGCGGCTTAACAAGTACAATTCAGTGTATAGCAATTTTCCACTAAGAGTGAAAAAGATAGCATGATTAGAAAGAGACAGCGATACCGAGAATCTTCAAGAAACGTGTGAAAGAGATAACACGATTGGAAATGAGACAGTAATACGCGGAACATTCTAGACCGGTGAGCCAAGGACATCACGATTGTAAACAAAATAAGATAGTAAGGCGTATTACAGCAACGAAATCTCTATCGTCCTCGGCCTGGTCCGGAAGGTTTCCTGCAAGGGTTCGACACGGGGACGATAATAATAACTAAATGAAAAGCAAGCTTTGAAAACCCGACTGCACTTTTACCCCAGGTAAATTATTCACGAATGTGATTCATATGAGAACTGTCAATTTTAACGAATTAACCTGTGAACCTTGGGTGGGTTAACCTAGTGTTAACATTTACGTGCAAGCGGGTCTAAATGTCTTACCGCTGCTGCTGGTTCAGAATAGTATTTTGCTCCGCCAGTAATTTATTTTTTTCTGCTCGGAGCTCGTTACTTTTTTCAAGTATCTGGTTTTGTTTATTTTGAAGGTCGTTCCGGTGAACGAGAGCCATGTAAATATTCTGCCAAACCAAAATAATATTCAATACATAGTTCAGGGGCCTTATTCTACTTTAACTCTAAGTCAAAGGCAAAGTCAAAGTTCTTTATTCTACAATTTAAGGCAAAATACAGGGTGCAGTAACAGGAGGAGTGGATCAAACGAAGCAGGTCGATAGAGGACGTCAAGTCAAGACCTATCTCGGTTGCACCCCCATGTATGTTCAGCGATTTTCTACTGTTCCAAAGTTATTTAGGGTTTTGTAAATTTTTACTAGCACCCTTTGTTGCCACCTATTTGTGCTAATTTAATGTAAACAATTAAATTTACAGCTATGATTTTTGTTTTGTAGGTAGTGGAATAGTTGATCTTGAGTATAGTACCTATAGTATAGTAACTTGCCTATATTTCGAAAATTGTACGTGTACTTGGATTTTTCTGTAAACAAAACCTTAACTCGAATTTGCGAGGCTGTTAGTAACCAAAGTTCACATAACATTTTTTTTTGGAAATAACTTTAAAAACTGCTCTAAGTAGGTAGTGATAAATCCTCCTATACAAATTGATTGTATTTGGTTTACAAGAAAATGTAAAAAACAAAGTTAAGTGTCACAAGAGCGACATTAACGAACCCCCTTGACTTAACCTTATGATTGCAACTCAAAGTGTATTAATTAGTCAAAATAACATCAGTTACTCTAAAGCTGCGACCACACCGGTGCTTAAAATACGGTGACGGTACGGAATCGCAGTGACGCGTCGTATCAGCACCGTTTTTGACGCACGCTCCCCACACCGCTGCTTAAAAAATGGTGTCGTTGCGTAAACAAATACGGGGTCATAGTAACAACATGGCGCCGTTTTTGACGTACCGTAATATACGCACCGTTAAGCAGCGGTGTGGTAAGCATGCGATAAAAACGGTACGGATGTGGAAAAGAGTGACGTTGCAGTATTCTCTATGAAATCTTAATACACAGATTATAATCGACGAGTACAAAAAGGTATATTTCGACACTTTCAAGGGAATAATAATTTATAGGGTATTTTCCGTTGACCTACTAACTATGAAATCTGGCAAGTAATACCGTCTTACACTACAAGTATAGGGAAAAATCGGAAAACTATTCATTTTTAATTAAATTACAAAAAAAAACAACGTTATGCCAGGAACCGTGTCATGTGGAGTATCGTATGAAAGGGCTACATTGGCACAAGCTTTTTTAAACAGATTTGAAATTAATGTTATGATCAGGGACCGGACCCGCTTACCGTAACCTGGGTTTTTGAATGGGTTTTTATTAAGCTGGTTTTTAAAAACCCCCCTGTTTCGGTAACCCTCTAATCAGCTTACCCGCTATAAAGGCTATCGCTTCGATATCGCTTAGGCGCACTGACGTAGGGACTGAATTTTATCGTCTATCGGGTACCATTTAAACGATCAGCAAGATATTCTTATTTTGGTGAACAGAAAAATGTATTTGGTCAGCCAAAATAGCTAGTTGGTAAGCAACTTATGGTTAGCAAACATTTATAAATCTGTCTGCAATGAATGATATACTGAACTGATCTAAATGATTTTGGTCAGCAAATTAAATATTTGAGCTGCATTGAGCGACACACAATTAATCAAATTTTGGTGATGACGACGACGACGACGACGACGACGACGACGACGACGACGACGACGACGACGACGACGACGACGACGATGATGATGGAAATTTACAAATTTAACAGAGTCGACGGAGCTCCGCTCACGCGGATCTCCTATATCTGGGTTGTTCTGGCCCTCCGGGCCTGATATAAAACGAACCTAACCTAACCTACCTCAAATTTATGACACAAATTTTGATTAATCTAGGGTGTGATTGTGATTTCTAAAGTGTCACAAAACTTAACTTGTAATTACTACTTAAGTACTAGCCTCAAAAATACCAATGTTTGGGTGCTCGCGTCGCGTGGTCTGATTTCGCTCCGCCCACAAAAACGAACACTGCTGATTTTTCAAATTAAACGCAATCCACTGATTTATATTTTAATCCATTATTTTAATATGCACACCTCTCAATTAAACTACTTACAGTACATGTTTTCTCTGCTGACCAATTGTAAAATCTTGCTGCCCAAGTAATTAATTTGCAGCTCGACCGTTTATTAGGCATACAAATGATAAAAAAAGCAGGTTGATATTGGTTAAAATGTTGACCGTTTGTAAATTGTTTGCTGAACAAGAGTTGTAGCCCGATTTTTATTTATTGCCAGCCAAATTTTAATAACGGCTGACCATTTAATTACTCCCCTATCTAAATGTCGATGGTATTGTACTTGAGTTATATGTCATGTTACTGACAATGAGTCAAAGATAATTACAACTAAAAAAGAATAGGATAAATAAAAGTAGGATCACTCGTGAGTCTGTCCGTCCGTCTGTCACAGCTAGAGATGGGCGACGGGTAAATACCCAATTTACCCACCCAGGTATTTACCCGGTAAATACCCATCTACCCGGTATTTACCCGTATCTACCCAAATCGTCGGGTAGATATTTTTGTTACTGGTGGTGTTAATATTGTTTCAGAACTGGAATAAAAGTGAGTAAAAGTAAAAGTAATTAACAAAACAAACTATTAACGTTACCTTAGGGAAACTTCCACTTGAAAAATCACCACGACAAAATATTTTCGGATCATGACAAAACTACTTAATGTGATACAGATGATGAGAAGCGAGATAGTGCGATATAATTTAGTGTTAATTTACTGTTTATTGCGTACGTCTCATTAATGAAGCAAATAGTGTTAAAAACTTAATGTGTTGTTTGAATGTTTCACAATATTTAACGATTTAATAAAAAAGTAAAATTATCTAAATGCGAATCATTCTTTATCTAGGTACAATGGAAATTATAATAATAAAATCATAATATTGACCCAATTTATTAAAATAGGTTGATAATTGTTACTGAAATTGGTAGACAACTCAAGATATATTTATGTATGTATGTATGTAAACACTTTATTGTACAAAATAAAAACAAAAACAATACAATTCATCAAAGAAAGATGTAAGAAGGCGAACTACAGATACAATAATAAATACCCGCGTATCTACCCGTGGGTAGGTAAATATCGGGTAGGTATTTACCGGGTAAATACCCATTACGGGGTAAATACCCGGGTAGATGCCCATCTCTAGCACAGCCAATTTGCTCCGAAGCAACTGGACCGATTGAGTTGAAATTTGGTACACATGTAAATTGTTGACCCAAATGCAGACGTGCAAAGTAAATTTTTTGTTTTTTTAAATGATGGTCATTTTCGGGGGACAAATTAGGAAACTAAAAAAAAAATTTTGCAAACCTTACTGTGTCATATATTACATGAAAGGGCTCGTTATGAGGATCTCAAATATATTTTTGTTATTATTGTAAAAATAAATAGTTTTGATTTTATTCGTTAAAGAAGACGAAAATTGACCATTCCCCCACCCCTGATCTCCGAAACTACTGAGCCTAAAATTTTGAAAATAATTCTAAAATATAGTTCATTGCTTGTAGATTACAGGAAAACCAATAAGAATTCTATCAATTGAAAATAAAGTGGAAAACTCTATATAATACGTTCACTTACGGAAAATTGTATTCTCAGCTCCGTCTTTAATGGTCAGTTAAGTGTGTGGGCGACTGTACATTTGCTTATAAATCAATAAGTAGGTACGTCATGGAAAATTATTAAAAAAACCGGTCAAGTGCGAGTAGGACTCGCGCACCGAGGGTTCCGTATTGAAGATAATATGCTTGGTAATCGCAAAAGAAAATACTCATTTTGTTATAAGCTTTATTTTCCAGGCAATAAGGTCGATTTTGACTAGCCTAAATTTTAATACAGATTTTCTTAGTTTTTTTGTTATTTCTCAAAAACTGTAAATAATGAATACTTTATTTTATTTTTCCCAGAAAATATAAGTAATTATCTATACGTCAGGATTTTTTTCAGAATTTTTTGATTAATAAACTTTGGAGATAAGGGGGGGAACGGTCATTTTTTGTACATTTTTGACTATAAATCAAAAAGTATATCACAGAATTTTTTCAAAGAAATAGTTTTGAAATGTGCAGATTAAGACCTTTCATATGACACCCCATTTGCTATAATCGAACCACTTTCATTTTTGAACCCCCCATTCTAGACCCCTTTTCAATTATTAATAAAATTAATTTCATTTTTTTTTTACTACAAATAGATGCGGGCAAGCAAGTTGTACAACTATGCCAAATTTCAAGTTGATAGCATTTGTAGTTGCTGAGAAAACCTGCTCTGACATACAGACAGACAGACAGACAGACAGACAGACAACGAAGTCTCACCATAAGGGTTCCTTTTGTACCATTTTGGTACGGAACCCTAAAAAAGAATTAGCGAAATCGGTTCACCTGCTTTCGAGATTTGCGCTTAGCAACACATTCAGCGACTCATTTTTATATTATAGATAATGTTTAGCCAACGTTTTTTGTCGGATAAGTTCGTGTTGATCTTGCTGTCTCAATTAGCTTATCGATGGGTACTAAAGTTGACTGAGATAGCAAGATAAAAACGAACTTTTCCGACAAACAACGATGGCTAAACATTATTCACTAGCCCCCTTACTAATAAACGTTGAGTAACGGTGGTATAGCTATACAATGTTTTGTCCTTATCTGTCAAATTTAAATGTCACAATGACAGATAAGGACAAAACATTGTATAGCTATACCATCGTTACTCAACGTTTATTAGTAAGGGGGTAGATGTTTTGACCGTTCGATATTGTAGGTAACTGTGAATATTTTGGACTTCGATATTTTAACTATCAATATTCAAATACGTATACCTGTTCTGCATACCAACCATCTAATCTTATAAAAATTGAAATAATTACTTGTAATATTTCGTTGTTCGTTTGTTGCAACTCTTCAAACGTTGATTCGGATCGACGCGGACGACGTCGCGAGGGTCCAGTGGTAGTAACTCTAGTGGGGCGTGCGGTCTGGTCAGCCTCCTCCCTCCAGGCGCGTGACGAATTAGGTGGACTGGGGCGTGCTTCCAAACCAAATTCGGTTGATGTCGTGAATGTGGGTGACATGGGTGTAAATGTGGAAGGGAGGTCGGAGGTGGGCATCGGGAACGTCGGCAAAGGATTTTCTGTAAACTGGATCAACACCAAGCATGCAAGTTAATAAAAATGAATGTTTTTAAAAACCAATACTGGCCTTCAAAAACGTTATGAATATGATATTTTAAATTTAACATTTTCATTTTTTATTTTTGTGATTCCACAATTACTGACTTCTAACGAATCTACGGTTGAGTCATCATTTTTTGACATCTCACTGTTTACTATGGTATCCATGTCTAAATTGTACTAGAAAGCTGTAATTTGGCATGAATATACATATTAGTCACGCCAACAAAGTGGTAAAAAAAAGAGTAAAATTTTTTTTTTTACCTTTCCGCCTATACTTTTAATATATTGCGGGTTTGTGAAAAGAGTTTTATGATTTTGGGATCCGTTTATGAAACTTAAGCTTTAAAGCGCTAATATTTGTTAGAGTGAAGTGTCCCCCCCCCCACCCCAGCCAAAACTACGAATATTAAAAATCAGAAAAATATCTTAACCCATGCATACCTAATGATGTAGATTTACATCGTATATTTTAAACAAACATTACAAATTTCAAACTTAGAATTTAGGTAGGTATGCAGTAAGATTTGTAGCTTTGTCAAAATTCAAATTTGAAAATGAACTTTAGAAATGAAGGTTTCACTTTCGACATGGTATGCATTTAGGGTTAAATATATAACGAATTTTAAAGAACTAATCACGACAGTAGACTTGATTGGTTCCTGAGATACAGGCGACTAAAGTGTTTATGCCTACCTACTAAAATTACCTAAGACAGCAACCCAACAACTTTAAATAGAGAATTAGTTCATACTTGTTATTTTTGAGATCTTTGTGTGTTTGGCTTCGGAACCCTACACTGAGCATGGTAAGACATGCTCTGGCCCGGTTTTTTATTAATGTAAACTACTAATTGCATAGTTTTTCACTTACATCTCCCACAGAAGACTCCGGTGGTCCAATCCCAATCGACGAGGCCTCTCCGATTATGGAAATGACCTTTTGTTGGGTCTCGTCGAGTGGGATTATAGGGATACGATTCCCGGTAGCCTGCTGTGCCCGCCTCACTGCGGCATTGCTAGCGCGAGCCTTTTTTTTTAACTCCCTCCACGTCTGCAAATATTGTTATTAATTAACAACAATAAATCATTATACCTAATAATGCTTATTCCGAAATTTAAATTTCTTTAATGCGTTTATTCATTAAGTCTAACAAAAATAACCTTTAGCTATGTTAGCTATACAAAGTGAGGATTAAAGATTTGGCCCATTCTTAATTTCATTTATAATTTAAAAATTAACTTAAGCACTTATAGGTAAGTACTTACTTGCTTCCACGAAGCGACGGGCCTATCCGGGCCATGCTGTGCCAAGAGGGCTCTTAGTTTTTCCCACTCGGCATTATGTGTTTGAGGGCCGAGTGGCCCACTAAATTCACCCGCAGCTAAATAACTATGGGTGGACATGTAGTCCACCAAAAGAGTTCTTTGTATTACACTGCAACGACTGAAATGTACACGTTTTTAGGTACTAACTGTAAATGTGCCACGAATATCATGTTAATGCATAAAATGAACACTACTTACGGTACTCTTGACAGTCTTGACTGCATGATGAATTGATGATAACTTTTATGTAATTTAACCTCAATGTTCGCAAAAATTAAATGAAATTCCCGCCAAAAATATCGATGGCCTAAGGCACTGGTCCCACCGCCGCGCCGGCGAGTAGTCGCCGGCAGTGTGAACAGCGAGCGATGAACTATAAATATATATCTCTCTCTTTTATTTATACGGAAGCAACTATCTTTTGTTCGTTTCTTGGGCTAGAAAAAAGTCGATAGTTCATATGTCACTCGCCGGCGGTGGGACCAGTGCCTAATGGCGAAACTTTGGCGCCACTGGGGCTCTACTTTGAAATCAGTAATTCGGACTTCAGATCGCCCCGTCACTTTCTTGCGAATTAGTGACGCGTAGCAAAAGGAATAGCAATAGACGAAGTTCGAATTACGGATTTCAAAGTAGAGCCTCTGAGCTATGTAATGCTAATGCGTAATTAGCGTATATAACGTAGAGACCTCGTCGTGTTGTTCTCATAGTCTTTATTATTAGTTTAAGGTTTATTGACCTTACATTTGTAATAATTTTATTTTTGCTAGTTTTAAGAATTTATTGTTTATTACTTTATTACCTTATTATTACTTAATGTAACTTACTTTTAAGTATTATTATGTTATTATGATTGAAAAAATGACCTTCTGCTGGAGTTTCTTGCGGCGCTTCTTCTCCGCAATGATGGTCTTGTCCGAAGCGCTGGTAGATTCACTCATGTTACCGACGTGTAAAAGAGCCCTCAAGTGGCCTATTTACTGAATAAATATTTTGAATTTTTGATTATTTTTTTTGATTTGACGACATTTACCGCCTGTTTCACAATCGACAAGTAAAGCATATTTGACAGATAAATTTAACCCTTTCTCTTTCTGACACTTGAAAATAGACAAGGAGAGGAACAACTTTGAATGGCAGAAAAAATTACTGGTCGATTTTGAAACAGGCCCTTAAAATAATATTAAGTACTTTTATTAAATATAATATGTTAGGTTACTTTATAACAAATAAATGTATGGGAAAGGAAAAACAAAGTGTTTAGCTTTAAGGTTTTTAATAACTAGATTTTATTATTAGATTCACTAAAACATTTTTTAGCATATTAAGCACCCGCTAGATAGTAAGTTTGCACGCTATGACTGGTATGAGGGACGGACTGAAAACCAGCGCTGTGAGAGTGCGATCCTGCCGGGGCGCGCCTACAGCAAACGCCGAGGCCGATCCTTTGCCACATATTTAATTTTTTGTTCTGTGTTAGCTTTATTTCATACTATTTATATACTCTAAAGTCGATTAGATTAGAGCATGTTTGTTTTGTGTGGCAATCAATTTATTTCTATTTCTATTTCTATTTGTAATCTATATAGGTATATAAAGGCAAAACTGACTGACTTATATATCAACGCAAAGCCGAAACTACTGTACCTAGAAACTTGAAATTTGGTACAGGGGTTCCTTTCATGATGTAAGTGAGCACTAAGAAAGGATTTTCCGAAAATCGACCTCCAACGGGAAAAAATGTTGGGAGTAGCGGGAAACTAATTCTACGCGTACGAAGTCGCTGGCGTCCTCTAGTGCCATATACAGGGCGTCCCAAGACTATGGGACATGTAGGGAAAGTACCTTAAATATCGTAGATAGGATATTTTACTGAAAGATGACTTTATTTTATTTTAAAAAGTTAGTAAGTAGTACTGCATTAAAATTTTTAAAGAAAAAATTTTTTTTCGTCGTGGAATCGTACCAACTGTGAAAAAAAAAACACTAGTATTTTTATGATGCCAATCGAAAGAATGGACAAAAAATAATAAGTCATCTTGAGTAACATAGTATCTTAAAAGAAAGGAATAACGTAAAATTAATCATTTTGTCTTCGAGAGATGTCGTTATTGTTCAAAAAGTATACTTGGTGGCCAATTTCAAAGAAAAATTATATAGAATTTGACCTCTTACCTCTTTGACCATTTAGGCCTCTTATCGTCAATTCACACCGAGACACGACGCGACGCGACGCTGCGCGCACATGCAACTCTAAATATACTTTATTTACTTCACAAAAAGGTACACATTTCATTGTGAGAATTCATGCTGCGTGGTGCAACGTAATCTGAATTCTCACAATGAACTATACTATAACAAAAATATGTACCTTTTCGTGTAGTAAATAAAATATACTTAGAATTGCATGTGCGCGCAGCGCGCGTCGCGTCGTGTCTCGGTGTGAATTGACCCTTAGAATTTAACCAGTAGCTTCCAATGTATATATTAATGTAACAAAGTATGTGTTATACAATATAACTGGTTACGTATCAGAATGCGTAAAATTAATAAGCCTAATGTATCATAATCCCTAAAAGTTCATAATACCTAATGGCTTTTTTTTCTGAAACTGTAAACATTTCAGGATTTTTTTAAATGCCATTGTATATAACTCATTAGGTTAGGTTAGGTTTGTTTTGTAACAATCCTGAAAAGTTTATGGTTTCAGAAAAAACAACCATTAGGTATTATGAACTTTTAGGGATCATGATACATTAGGCATATTAATTTTAGGCGTTCTGATACGTACCCATATAACTATATATTTTATTTATTTAAAAACAAAAATTTGGATATTATGGATAGAAAAAAACATAAATCAGGAACCAGACGACGTGCTGGCCTAGTTAAGTATGTATTTCGTCTATGTAAGTATTTATATCATTGTCTAGTACCCATAGTATGTACAAGCCTAGATATAATATAGTATGTACAATACAAAAATGGAAATATAATAAATGTCTTAATTATGAACCCTGTTGGGCACGGCAAACATATTAATTTATTATTATTTATTATTTATTAGATGCTCTTGAGCAAGATGTTAAAGATCGCTCATCTTGATCCGTGAACACGTGAAAGTCTGATGGCTGCTAACTGAAACAAAAAAAAAGGAGTGAGGTTGGGGAGAGGTAGTGTGCTAGTTAGTAACAGGACCTACTATGCAAGCTTTCGTCCACAGCAGTTGGGCTCTGGAGCAGAGAGAAAACTGATATGGCACTTTCGTAAGACCAGCCCTCCACCCATGCGTAACACATCATGTACCCTATATGCTTGCCTCAGCCACCTTGGCATTTGCGTACCTATTTATTTATTTATTTATTAGGTACAATAACATGTTATACACCAAGCATTTAAAATAAATTATGCCTGATTAGTAACAGCAGATGGAGGCTGCTCTAGATTCTATATACACTCTAGAGGTGGAGGAGACAAATACCACAAATAATTTGAGGTTGTGGTATCAGTTCTGTAACTTCAATTTGAAATCAGCCCATTTTATTTTAATTCATCAAGAACCAACAAACTGAATAGACAAAGCTTTTTTCATACAATTTCAGACAATTTAATAATATTTTAATTTCTATTTCAGACGATATAATTTATATATGTTTTAGGGTATCATTTAACCGATCAGCAAAATATTCTTGTTTTGGTAAACAGAAATATGTATTTGGTTAGCCAAAATAGCTAGTTGGTAAGCAACTTGTGGTTAGCAAACATTAATAAATCAGTCTGCAATTAATGATTATACTGAACTGCTCTAAATTATTTTGGTCATTGAATTAAACATTTGAGCTGCATTGAGCAACCCACAATTAATCAAATTTTGGTAAGCAATCAGTAGGTATGCAAAATATTTCATTTTGTCCAGCAACTTGTAATTACTACTAGCCTCAAAAATACCAATACTTGGGTGCATGCGTCATGTGGTCTGATTTCGCTCCGCCCACAATAAAGAACACTGCTGATTTTTCAAACTAAACGCTATCCACTTATTTATATAGATGACCATTATTTTAATATGCACACCTCTCAATTTAACTGCTTACAGACATGATTTCCCTGCTGACCAATTGTAAAATCTTGCTGCCCAAGTAATTATTTTGCAGCTCGATTGGTTATTAGGCATACAAATGATAAAAAAGCAGATTGATGTTGGTTAAAATGTTAACCATTTGTAAATTGTTTGCTGAACAAGAGTTGTAGCCCGATTTTTATTTATTGCCAGCCAAATCTTTGTATGCTCCCAAATGAGTTAATTGCTTTTTTTTTGGCGAATCAAAACGGCTGACTATTTAATTACTTCCCTATGTTTTAAGCAATAATTCTGTGGCACTAATGAAAAAGTATACAAGTTTTCTAAGGTTAAGTGAAAGAAGCATATAAGTATATTAGACCTCTGTATATTTTATTCTTACCCTTATATTCTTTAACATATCCTTTTTTTTACCCTTTTTTATTACAAGCTAAGTTGACTTGTATCCATTTCACTAGGGCCACAGAGTTGATAAATAGCAAAAAAAACAAATGTAATGACAACAATTTGATGAGAAGTATGATTTGCTTTACTACACTATCGGACCTACTACATTGGGTAATTTTTGTCTACACCAGAACTGTTGCAAATTCTTAACACTTGCGAATGCAAATTCCTAGCACAACCGAACGGCTGTCCTTCGCTTTCACCACTGACATGGGTCGGTACTTCTGTGCATTACAGGTAATGCACCAATGTCCAGAGCCATCTATTTCTGACGTCATGTAGACGTAACAGAGCTATTTTGACAGTGCATTACATGTAATGCACGGGCAGTTAAAGTGTTAACAACTTAATATAAATAATGAGAATGGGGTGGTTTCCGCACAACCCTCTTTTAGGGAGGGCCTTACCTTACCTCCCCCACCCTTTTTACCCCTGATTTGTGCTGCAGGATTCAAAAGCCAACACTACCTTAATTATATAAATATTGACTATGAAGTTACTTACATCAGGGTCATCTTCCGTAGCAATAGAACAGCCAGGAACAGGTGACGATATCGTTAATGGCACAGATTCAGTGTAAATAGGTCAGGCGCCATGGACGTTCTAAGTAGGCAGGGCTGCAGCTCACTAGAGTCCAATATTTGCACACACTGCGACGTTGAAGACGTAGGCTACAAGACAAGCGGCTTACAAGGGTCCAACACTCGCGCACTCAGGGACGCAGAAGATTATTTCGTAACGAGCGGCTCACCAGAGTCGAACAATTGCACTATACTCATCGGACGGCGGGGCGATGGAAGGCGAGGCCCTAGGCTTCAGTAACACCGATTTAGTCAATGAGTATTGCAAAAATATCTCTCTCATACGCAAATAAATATAAACAATGATTGTCTTTTTTTCCTCTTAAGACAAACTGTTCTTGTAATATACGTTTGACATCTAAAAAATCACTGCGGAATCGCGGTGGACCGCGATTTTAGGACATTTACACCACAACACGAAGAAAGCGAAACGACGCGACGTTGACAATGTTATGTTGACATCAATTGATATTTGACATAATATAGCTAGTATAGGTTGGTATAGGTAGGTATCCTTTGCAACAATCTATAGGTAACGGCATCTGTCATCGCTGCGTTTCTTTTCGTATTTTACACAGAAGCGCGTGGAGATAACCCCAAGAGAAAAAAATACTCTTTTTAACCATTATTTTTAACGAATAAATTTGTCCTCGCGTGTTCTCGTGTGAATGTGAAATCCATAGACTTATTTCTCTAATAAGTCCATGGTGGTTTCTATAAATAACTTAACAGGCAAAATGCGTCCTTAACAGGAGTGAAAGCCATTAATAAAAACATTGAATTAGTATTTCATAAAAAAAATTTAATTGGTTCATAATAATGGCTGGGGCTCGTTTCATGAAGCAACAAGTTACAAATTACAAACGGAAGTCTCTATCTAACTCCTTTTGCTAGAAAGAGACTTCCGCTTGTAATTTGTAACTTGTAGCTTCGTGAAACGGACCTCTGTGGCCCATTTCACGAAGCTACAAGTTACAAATTACAAGCGGAACTCTTTTTCTAGCAAAAGGAGTTAGATAGAGACTTCCGCTTGTAATTTGTAACTTGTAGCTTCGTGAAACGGGCCTCTGGCCTATACAAATAACCCAAAAAACATTTGAAAATTATTTTAGTGACACTCTTAGTTCGAAAAGTAACAAATTGAATAAACCCATGTAATTTTCACGTACTTAGTGTTATATTCTCTTTGTAATTTTCATTACACTCTTGATTCCGCACAGCGATAGAACGCACCGAACCTACCTACCCATATATCAGAAAATGTCATGCTGACAGCATGCATTCTTTAGTTTTAGTCTTATCTTAAGCAAAGACTACTATATACATTTGGAAATTGATCTTAAGTTAAGACATAATTACCCTATAAACTGTGTCACTCATACACCGCATGCATAGTGGAATGGAAATTTGATGTAGTAATTTTATTTACGTAGGTACCTAGGTAATAATTGATCACTTTTTCTCGGTTTCTACAGCTTGAAACTTGGTTAAGTTGTTCTTTATTATCATATCAATTCCCAAAAAAAAACCCGCTTCGAAATCGGCCGCACATTGTAGATGAGATGAGCCTGGCAAAGTAATGAAGTAGTTCAAAATCTCAATGTTGAAAATATTGTTTGATGCATAAATGATGTAATTTTCCAAAGCTTGCATTGCACAGATTGCACTGCATTGAGAGAAAATGCAGGTACTGTATATTTGCCTATAATATTGTTGTTAAATGCAATGGCGGGCCAACAATTTGTGTGTGAAAATTTTGACCCGAGCCCTGTGTTTGAATGTGGAATCAGTTCAATGTGTTTTTCAAAACATAATTATGTACAGAATGTTATTTGATATCTACCATTTTAACGAATTATTTTTTAAACTTTTACTTAAGTATAGGCTTTTTTTGCGACAAGTTGCGTACCTACTTATGCAAATGAATTGATGTGTTTGCAATAGAATAAATGGTACACCTGTGGCCAGAAATGCCTGTATTGTTATCATATAATATGTATATTTTTAGTTTGCATGAACGTTGTTGAGTCATTTTGTTGCAATATTTATTTGTTTGTAGATTAGCTGCAAGGATTTACAATGTAGTAGTGTCAATATTTTATTTAGAACAATTAAATTAGAAAATTATTACTTTACAAATTTTACATCCATATAGGTAAATAATGTTAGTTACTTAAAAAGATCATTGACTGAATAATACCTTTGACCAAGATATTATTGTATGCACGACACATACAGAGAAAAGGATATCATTGCCTATGCACTACAAAATATAGAAGGAAGTTATCTCAACTATGGTTAAACTCTCCACCGGTGTGAAGTTAGCGGCCAAAAGTTGGCGGCCGATTGGCTCCAACATTTGGCCGCCAACTTTTGGCCGCAAACTTCACACCGATATTACCCTCCCAAATTAAGAAGTTCTATAGAAAACTGTTTCAACATTACAACAAATAGTACATTTTGCGACTGCAGTGAAAAATCTGAATCTAACTAACTATCTAACAAGCTATCTAACTTGGGTTCCACAAAATTTCAGTAATTAGTTCAACAGATGTGTGTGTTTGTTTTACAGAGACCTAACTATTTTAGAGGAAAACTGAAATAAATGAAAAACTGGAATACATGACACTCTAGAATGGCATAAAATCAATGCTAAAGCACCAGAGCTTTCTGTAAAGGCATCCAGAACTCACTTACCGACATTACTTTTGACACTCTGCCTGTTTAAAAGTTAGCTGCCGATTGAATGAATTAACAAAATTCTCAATAAACCAAAAAAAAAAATAGACAGTTTTATTGAGTGATATTAATTAAAAACATTGCTAAATAACCTTTCGATAAAAGCTTAAAAAATTAAATTTTACTAATTAGTTCAGAAGATGTGTGTGTTTGTTTTACAGCGGCCTAATTATTTTAGAGGAAAACTGAAATAAATGAAAAACTGGAATACATGACACTCTGGAATGGCATTAAATCAATGCTATAGCACTTGAGCTTTCTGTAAAAGCATCCAGAACTCACTTACCTACATCACTTTTGACACTGTGCCTGTTTAAAAGTTAGCGGCCGATTGAATGAATTAACAAAATTCTCAATAATTCAAAAAAATAAAAAGACAGTTTTATTGAGTGATATTAATTAAAAACACTGCTAAATGACCTTTCGATAAAAGCTTAAAAAATTAAATTTTACTAATTAGTTCAGAAGATGTGTGTGTTTGTTTTACAGCGGCCTAATTATTTTAGAGGAAAACTGAAATAAATGAAAAACTGGAATACATGACACTCTGGAATGGCATAAAATCAATGCTATAGCACAAGAGCTTTCTGTAAAGGCATCCAGAACTCACTTACCTACATTACTTTTGACACTGTGCCTGTTTAAAAGTTAGCGGCGGATTGAATGAAATAACAAAACGCTCAATAAATCAAAAAAATAAAAAGAAAGTTTTGTTGAGTGATATTAATTAAAAACACTGCTAAATGAGCTTTCGATAAAAGCTTAAAAATTAAAATTTTACTTATCAGTTCAGAAGATGTGTGTGTTTGTTTTACAGCGGCCTAATTATTTTAGAGGAAAACTGAAATAAATGAAAAACTGGAATACATGACACTCTGGAATGGCATTAAATCAATGCTATAGCACTAGAGCTTTCTGTAAAGGCATCCAGAACTCACTTACCTACATTACTTTTGACACTGTGCCTGTTTAAAAGTTAGCGGCGGATTGAATGAAAAAACAAAATGCTCAATAAATCAAAAAAATAAAATGAAAGTTTTGTTGAGTGATATTAATTAAAAACACTGCTAAATGGGCTTTCGATAAAAGCTAAAAAATAAAAAATTTACTTATCAGTTCAGAAGATGTGTGTGTTTGTTTTACAGCGGCCTAATTATTTTAGAGGAAAACTGAAATAAATGAAAAACTGGAATACATGACACTCTGGAATGGCATAAAATCAATGCTATAGCACAAGAGCTTTCTGTAAAGGCATCCAGAACTCACTTACCTACATTACTTTTGACACTGTGCCTGTTTAAAAGTTAGCGGCGGATTGAATGAACTAACAAAATTCTCAATAAATCAAAAAAATAAAAAGACAGTTTTATTGAGTGATATTAATTAAAAACACTGCTAAATGACCTTTCGATAAAAGCTTAAAAAATTAAATTTTACTAATTAGTTCAGAAGATGTGTGTGTTTGTTTTACAGCGGCCTAATTATTTTAGAGGAAAACTGAAATAAATGAAAAACTGGAATACATGACACTCTGGAATGGCATTAAATCAATGCTATAGCACAAGAGCTTTCTGTAAAGGCATCCAGAACTCACTTACCTACATTACTTTTGACACTGTGCCTGTTTAAAAGTTAGCGGCGGATTGAATGAAATAACAAAATGCTCAATAAATCAAAAAAATAAAATGAAAGTTATGTTGAGTGATATTAATTAAAAACACTGCTAAATGGGCTTTCGATAAAAGCTAAAAAATAAAAAATTTACTTATCAGTTCAGAAGATGTGTGTGTTTGTTTTACAGCGGCCTAATTATTTTAGAGGAAAACTGAAATAAATGAAAAACTGGAATACATGACACTCTGGAATGGCATTAAATCAATGCTATAGCACTAGAGCTTTCTGTAAAGGCATCCAGAACTCACTTACCTACATTACTTTTGACACTGTGCCTGTTTAAAAGTTAGCGGCCGATTGAATGAATTAACAAAATTCTCAATAAATCAAAAAAATAAAAAGACAGTTTTATTGAGTGATATTAATTAAAAACACTGCTAAATGACCTTTCGATAAAAGCTTAAAAAATTAAATTTTACTAATTAGTTCAGAAGATGTGTGTGTTTGTTTTACAGCGGCCTAATTATTTTAGAGGAAAACTGAAATAAATGAAAAACTGGAATACATGACACTCTGGAATGGCATTAAATCAATGCTATAGCACAAGAGCTTTCTGTAAAGGCATCCAGAACTCACTTACCTACATTACTTTTGACACTGTGCCTGTTTAAAAGTTAGCGGCGGATTGAATGAAATAACAAAATGCTCAATAAATCAAAAAAATAAAAAGAAAGTTTTGTTGAGTGATATTAATTAAAAACACTGCTAAATGGGCTTTCGATAAAAGCTTAAAAATTAAAATTTTACTTATCAGTTCAGAAGATGTGTGTGTTTGTTTTACAGCGGCCTAATTATTTTAGAGGAAAACTGAAGTAAATGAAAAACTGGAATACATGACTTTCTGGAATGGCATAAAATCAATGCTATAGCACTAGAGCTTTCTGTAAAGGCATCCAGAACTCACTTACCTACATTACTTTTGACACTGTGCCTGTTTAAAAGTTAGCGGCGGATTGAATGAAATAACAAAATGCTCAATAAATCAAAAAAATAAAAACAAAGTTTTGTTGAGTGATATTAATTAAAAACACTGCTAAATGGGCTTTGGATAAAAACTTAAAAATTTAAATTTTACTTATCAGTTCAGAAGATGTGTGTGTTTGTTTTACAGCGGCCTAATTATTTTAGAGGAAAACTGAAATAAATGAAAAACTGGAATACATGACACTCTGGAATGGCATAAAATCAATGCTATAGCACAAGAGCTTTCTGTAAAGGCATCCAGAACTCACTTACCTACATTACTTTTGACACTGTGCCTGTTTAAAAGTTAGCGGCCGATTGAATGAATTAAAAATTCTCAATAATTCAAAAAAATAAAAAGACAGTTTTATTGAGTGATATTAATTAAAAACACTGCTAAATGAGCTTTCGATAAAAGCTTAAAAATTAAAATTTTAGCTTTTAGTTTAGAAGATGTGTGTGTTTGTTTTACAGCGGCCTAATTATTTTAGAGGTAAACTGAAATAAATGAAAAACTGGAATACATGACACTCTGGAATGGCATTAAATCAATGCTATAGCACTAGAGCTTTCTGTAAAGGCATCCAGAACTCACTTACCTACATTACTTTTGACACTGTGCCTGTTTAAAAGTTAGCGGCGGATTGAATGAAATAACAAAATGCTCAATAAATCAAAAAAATAAAAAGAAAGTTTTGTTGAGTGATATTAATTAAAAACACTGCTAAATGGGCTTTCGATAAAAGCTTAAAAATTAAAATTTTACGTATCAGTTCAGAAGATGTGTGTGTTTGTTTTACAGCGGCCTAATTATTTTAGAGGAAAACTGAAGTAAATGAAAAACTGGAATACATGACTTTCTGGAATGGCATAAAATCAATGCTATAGCACTAGAGCTTTCTGTAAAGGCATCCAGAACTCACTTACCTACATTACTTTTGACACTGTGCCTGTTTAAAAGTTAGCGGCGGATTGAATGAAATAACAAAATGCTCAATAAATCAAAAAAATAAAAACAAAGTTTTGTTGAGTGATATTAATTAAAAACACTGCTAAATGAGCTTTCGATAAAAGCTTAAAAATTAAAATTTTAGCTTTTAGTTTAGAAGATGTGTGTGTTTGTTTTACAGCGGCCTAATTATTTTAGAGGTAAACTGAAATAAATGAAAAACTGGAATACATGACACTCTGGAATGGCATTAAATCAATGCTATAGCACTAGAGCTTTCTGTATACCTACATTACTTTTGACACTGTGCCTGTTTAAAAGTTAGCGGCGGATTGAATGAAATAACAAAATGCTCAATAAATCAAAAAAATAAAAAGAAAGTTTTGTTGAGTGATATTAATTAAAAACACTGCTAAATGGGCTTTCGATAAAAGCTTAAAAATTAAAATTTTACTTATCAGTTCAGAAGATGTGTGTGTTTGTTTTACAGCGGCCTAATTATTTTAGAGGAAAACTGAAGTAAATGAAAAACTGGAATACATGACTTTCTGGAATGGCATAAAATCAATGCTATAGCACTAGAGCTTTCTGTAAAGGCATCCAGAACTCACTTACCTACATTACTTTTGACACTGTGCCTGTTTAAAAGTTAGCGGCGGATTGAATGAAATAACAAAATGCTCAATAAATCAAAAAAATAAAAACAAAGTTTTGTTGAGTGATATTAATTAAAAACACTGCTAAATGGGCTTTGGATAAAAACTTAAAAATTAAAATTTTACTTATCAGTTCAGAAGATGTGTGTGTTTGTTTTACAGCGGCCTAATTATTTTAGAGGAAAACTGAAATAAATTAAAAACTGGAATACATGACACTCTGAAATGGCATTAAATCAATGCTATAGCACAAGAGCTTTCTGTAAAGGCATCCAGAACTCACTTACCTACATTACTTTTGACACTGTGCCTGTTTAAAAGTTAGCGGCCGATTGAATGAAATAACAAAATTCTCAGTAAGTAAATCAAAAAAATAAAAAGATAGTGTGTGTGTGCGTGTGTGTTATTGAGTGATATTAATTAAAAACACTGATAAATGAGCTGATAAAGTCGCGAAAAAAACTTGTCTGTCGAGACGGCACGTTGCTCACACACTTACTTTAGCAGCGACGAACGGCAACTGTAATGTTGCCAGTAAGAAAATATCGCAACGTTTGGTAGTTTTTAATAACTTTTCAATTTACGTTATTTTTAATAAAAACACGCTTGGTGAATATTTAAGGTCAAACAGTACAGTACTTATTTGTTTACATCGTTCGACTTTAGCACTAATAAAATAATTATCTTTTGATAAAAGCTGTAAAACCGATATTTGACTCATCGTTTGTAATGTAGGTATAATAAGTTTGTTTACGCGTTTTACAGAAAACTCACATAAACCAAAGCGAAGGCGGGTCGCCACTAGCTTAGTGTACCTACTATAAATTAAAAGCATCTAAGACTGGGAAACAAATACTCGCGCCATCACACAAATAAATATTTGAACATACCCGGATATGAAACCAGAGGGGCTAGACAAGATGCATTACGCTAACCAGCGTTTCTATTCGTTACGTTTTTAAACCAATCGCATCACTTGTAGATGACGTGATACGAAAAGTCACGTGATCTACCAGTGACGCGATTAATTTGAAAACGAAGCGATTAGAAACGATAGTTAGCGTAGTGCATCTTGTCTAGCCCCTCTGAACCGCTAACTTTACAAACAGTGTCTTTAACTAATTAATTTAATTACTCATTAACTAGACTAACCCGTCGCCAAAAAAAAATGGTATACGATCGATTTAAATAAATCATTACTTTGTATAAGTTGATTAGAACGTAGTACAAACAAATAGTTTAAATGACGGACCGTTGGTAGGAGCAATGTTTAACTATAGCGGCTTCGGACAGGTCATTGTTTATCGCGGAGTCGATTGTTCTCGAGGAACGCTGCCGATAAGATTCAACTAGGCGGCGGCGGCGAGCCTAATCCCTTTAGTTAGTCTTTGTCGGCGGATTAGTTTGTGGACTTTCTAAACAACACCTCTTACACCACTACTGTCAAGGTTAGGGGAAGCAGATTTGCTGTTAGATTACTGTTTAACTTTCTCGAGCATAGGTATTATTATGTTTAAAAAGTACGGTTTATCTGCCTCGCCTAGTCTCGGCGAGAGTGTGGTGGGCTGGCACTATGATAAAATATAACTACTGTCGTTTTCTCCTTGTCTAATCTCTTATCACATTTTATATGACACCGGCCGGTGAAGATAGTTTTTGAACAGAATCGAATGGTTTTTTTTTTTAACGCTACGACAGATTTAAAACAACACATTAAACATGGTGTTGAAAGGGCTCCTACTAAGTATTGTGCTGCAACAAGCCCCGACGCTTGTCTTCAGAGGGAGTCAGACTTAAAAACTTAAATATCTAAAACAAAAAGGGGTAACGACACAAACATCAGTGGCTATAAATAAATTTAAAAAATCCAATATGTTTGCTACATTGCACCCGTTTTTTTCCTTATAAGTACCTCCAACCCAGTGTTATTTGCAAGTGTTTGCTGGCGGAAATAGATTATGGATTTTTTAACCTTTAGTTTTAACAATCGTAATTAGGTTTAAAACAGCCTACCTATACAATAAATTAATTTACTTTCGCTTTCACTTTATTATACCAGAGCCAGAGAATCAATATTTAGGTATGTATTGTTTGTTCCAGTTAAAATGACGAAAAGCATTTAAAACCAACCATTACCAAGATCTATTGTTAAATTTTTATCTTCAAGTAGGGTTGTAAAACAATTACGCAGGTGTGTCGGTGGGCCCAAAGTATACTGTGAACAAACAATCTTGATAGTTTTGATGTGGTTTGTCGGCATTACACTGCACGACATGCGTTTCTAAAATAATAATTGAATACTCTGTCGATATCAATTTGTACAATTTTGGTAAGTACAGTATTATAAATATATTTTTTTCCTGAATGTTAAAAGCACTGTATTTGTATTTGGAAAACCCATTAATTCTAACGTCGATTGTTTAAGGGAGAGCGAGAGATTCATTGTTAACGACATTTAAAATTATATTGAATGTTATTATTAGCCATAAGAATATTTACTAAATATGCATTTTTTTTATCCTTTTAGCATTTCAATATAAACGGCTTAAAAAATCTTTCATGTCAATGATCAAGAAGGGTTAAGCTACTCCAGTACACGTGCCACAGTTCGGTCAGTTTACTTACGTCCTTTTGTTATCTTTTCCTTTCATATTTAGCAACAAAAGAAGTTGTAAAATTCCACCGTCCGTTTCGTGACCCGAGACCACACCCGAACTGTTTATAGGTACCTATTTTACAGTAACATCGCGAAATATAAATAAATAAATATCTTGGGACAGTGTCACACTAATTGACCTAGTCCCAAACTAAGCTCTAGGCTTGTACTATGGGTACTAGACAACGATATAAATACTTGTATAGAGAAATATATCCTTAAATACATAGAAAACATCCATGACTCAGGAACAAATATTCGCGCTCATCACACAAACATCTGTCCTTAGTGGGATTTGAACCCAGGACCGCTAGCTTCGTAGGTAGGGTCACTACCAACTAGGCAAGCGCGTCGCCATATACATATTATCAATCTTACTAATGTTATAAACGAGAAAGATTGGATGTTTGTTACTCAATCACGCTTGAACCACTGAACGGATGAGGATGAAATTTGGCACATCATATAGGTTAAGTTCTGAAATAGGACATAGGATATTTTTTATCCCGGAAAATTGGACAGTTCCCGAGGAAGCAGCGATAACGACTTCTATGCGGACGGAGTCGCGGGCAAACGCTAGTTTATTTATAGGTAGGTATTTATTTATTTACTTAAAAGAAGTATTTATATACTTCTTACAATAAGATACAGATAGGTAGGACTTTTAATAACTATGACGAAAATTATTAACGGTCATATAGAAATGATTTTTTCTTAAAGTAGTATTTAATAACTTACGGCTGCACTCAGTCAGATAATGACGATTAAGTCTCTTTGGTGACGATTTTTCACACTTTGATAAAGGAACAAGTTAATTGTCTCTTAACCGATGTCTCTGAGTGCGGCGGTCAGTTATAACTCAAATGAATCATAGTAAAACATGCGAACAAGATTCTTAACAGGCGAAACGTATTATTGTTTGCATTTTAAGCGGAACCACAAAAATGCCAAATTACTTTGTTTCGGCATCATAAAAGACGAAGATTCTGATAAGGGGTGTGATTCTCTTACGGCCGAACCCTATATTCAAACCGCGGATAGATAAGGCTTACTTTGGGTTAAAATTTGACATTTTCCCATACAAAATGTGTCGAATTTTAATCCGAAGTAATCTGTCCGCGGTTTGAATATAGGGTTCGGCTATTAAAGAAGTGAATTCTCAATTAGGCAGCAGGGCTTCTGCCAAACGTTCGAACTTAAAAAGACTGCTTAATTGAGAATTCACCTCCTAAAATGTGTTTCGTACGTTCTGACGGAACTACATAAACTCGCCGGTGCGCCGCCGACCGACCGAACGCAGTTTTTAAGAGAATAACACTCAAGAGCTTTAAAGTATTTCTATGAAAGGGAAAATACCTATAACTTCATTTCTAATTTACGAGTACAATAAACTAGTCAAAGTTATGTTTTTTTTTTTCGATATTACTTTAAAGTGTTTAAACCATTGCATTTTCGTCAACGGACAAGCATGGTATTTTTTTACCAGTCCATGTTTTTTTTAACTACGGTCCACGTCATTACCCAGGTGCGCAGGTAAACATATTTTGTGCCTAATGATTGAATGCTTTGTTTTATTTTCTACAAGGTAATGTTACAACTTAAATAATTTTTGAGCTCCACAGCTTCAGTCTGTTTAGCGATAAAATAACTTACCACAATTGGCTGTTCTTACCACCACAAATATAAACGACACCTTAAGGAAATGAAATCTAAATTGACAAGAAAAATCAAAAAGACAATGCGTACTTTATTGTTTTTTCTTTAGCATGAAAGAACTTTCAAGAAGTAAATGTAAGGTTTTTTATTGGGAATGTTTACGATAGTATGACGGAATAAGTGGAAAATTATTAAAACACATGCCATGTTGAAGCATTTTGCATTACAATAGAAAATTGCAAAATGTGTCGTTTGCTTTTACGTACAAAGATTTTTCAATAATAATGCGTTAACATTTTGTGATACCTTTAATTTATTACAAAAATATTGCTTGATAAAAACCCCAAAGAACAAACAAACGGATCGTTTTATAAAAAACCTCTCATGGGGTCGCTACTAATACTTTTTTATCTGTGTTTCGGGAATTGCAATAGAAATGTCAGTAATATAATTTCCGCAAGGTATATGGCGAGGTATTTATTTTTCTGGTCAGGCTATAAAGAGACTCGAGTCCCGTTACAAGGTCCATATGTCAATGTATCTCACAATTATTTTTAATCATAAAATGTTATAAGTTATAATCATCGGAATTCATAACGTATTTTTCAGTAACTGTTACTTTTTCGGGATTTTTATAAATCAAACCTGAATAGCCTAGCCTTATCTACACGTTTACGGTTTTTGGTTCCAGCGATAATAAAAATTAATGATGAATAACAATTTTATGAAGATAAATTGATTATAAACCAAAAAAGTTATATTAAAAAAGCCCTCCCCCCATAACAATACGGATTGGGAATTTTGAAATTTCAATTGGTCGCATAATTATGTCTGCCATTATCTTGTTTGTTCATCTTTGTTTTTAAACGTCGTCACTCTCATGTCGTATGTCTTGCGAGTGCGATACGTTCTAGGTACCTACTAGGTGTCCCAGAATCATATATTGTTTGAGTTGTTGAGTTTAATTCCGTTGAAGTTTGTTGTTATTGTTATTAAAGATTTAGAAAAAAGGGTTAATGTCACCTGCTTCTTTGGTTACCGAATTTCTAATGCTAAAAAACAATCTAATTATAATAATGCATTAGAGCAATAACAGCTTTTTAATTAAAATGTTATCCATGATATTTCAATATATGTGTTTGGTATTTAATACAACTTTATAATCACAGGTACCTACTATCTTTTGCACGCGACTCCATCCACGTAGAAGTCGTTCATCGCAATTATCTCAGGAACTCTCCAATTTTCCGGGATAAAAAGTAACTCATGTGCTATTCTATCTCTGTGAATCAAATTTGATTTAGATCCGTGGCGTTTTGACGTGATCGGGTAACAAACATCCATACATTCGCATTTATAACATTAGTATACCTATAGGCACAATCCATATAAATAATCCTTTATTTTTGTATAAGTTGATTAGAACGTAGTACTTACAAACAAATAGTTGAAATGACGTACCGTTGGTAGGAGCAATGTTTAACTATAGCGGCTTCGGACAGGTCATTGTTTATCGCGGAGTCGATTGTTCTCGAGGAACGCTGCCGATAAGATTCAACTAGGCGGCGGCGGCGAGCCTAATCCCTTTATTATTTGCAAGTCTTTGTCGGCGGAATACTCGAAAAATACCATTTAGAAATAAAAATAAAGTTAGGTATTAATGTATTGTAAGATTACTAGATGAATATTTATGTGAAGTTATTGTTTATATTTATTGTTAAAAAAATGCAATAAGTACTTACTAAATTTTCTAACTTACTTATTTAATTTTAAATTTGCATTGACAGATGCCTTATAGGCAGTCCATAAAATATGTAGACGTCAGTTCGTTTTTAACAATCTATGAAAATGTTAAAACCATTTCAAGGCATAGGCTTAGATTTTAAAAGTATGTTACAATGAATTAATTATATTAAAATTAATAACTACCTATCTTGCAGCCCGAATTGCGCTTTATCAACTTTATTGTGGTTTTAAAATAAAACATTAAAAGAATCATTCTAGCGTGATTGTGTAACAAATATCCAAATTATTGCATTTATAATTAGTAAAATTATTTTTTAAATAACAATAACACTTTTAATTAGATACGTATAAAAGGCTGTGTGGTTGCCGGCTTAGAATAGTGTCACTTCATGTCTTTCTGTGGAAGTCGTAAGAGACGACTAACGGAATAAAGTCTTGTGGTATATTGAGGTATATTAACGAGAGCAGTTTTTTAGGTGTATTGTATCCCATCCAAAACTTATTAAAAGATTTGTTAAGTTCGTTTATTAATTTATTTTTTCAATGTTTTGTTAGTTCGTAGTGTAATAATAAAATAAAACGATAAAAAAAACAAATATAATAATCGGTTACGTAAAAAGTGTAATGTTAGATTTTCAACAACTTAATTATTACATTATTTTAAACCATTACTATTACTATTGCCTTCGCCAACCCTAGGTTAAATACTATCATACGTCAGTACAACGGTTTTGCCATAATGTAATAGGCCATTTAAGAAACGAATTTCATCTATTTCGCAATGACCTTATTCTTTCGTAGCAAATATTCTACGAACTTATTATGCATTAGCCCGTTGATGTCTTTTGGTACCAAACCTTAAAAATCGCGAATAAATTTTACGAAAAGTCAAATAGGTAGTAACTAAAAACCTGACGATTGAATTTGGGTGAGTAAACCTATGCCTCAGAATGGTTTTTGAATGCAAAATACGGTCTAAGCTAGTCAATTTACTTAAGCTGATCAAACATACTGACTTAAAAACTGTCAGGTGACGACAATGCTGTAATGGCTATTACATTATAGCTAGTACCTATAATTAACTTCGAAATTATTTTATTATTATTACCCCATTCTTACAAAACCTTTAAAACTATTATGCCTAGGTGTCGTCGTCTTTGTTATGCCGAAACAGTGCATTTTGCAGTAATCTTTCTGCTTTAAGTAACATTTTTATTTGGCCGCTAGATAATGATTGTGACGATATTTTTACCAGGCCTTAGCGTATTTGTAATTGGTACAGACTTTACTTTTTTCATGATCATGAAATCCAATAAAAGTTCACTAAATACTCCCCTACCTCTTACTCCGGTCACTGATTAGATTAACTTAACGACCTAATTGAATACCTATGGATTTTTTCACAGATCAATGGTAGACAATTATTTTAAAATCTATGATGCGAAATACACACATCCAGACATAAATAAATTAAAAACTTGATTGAAGTAGGTACAAAGGGTACACCCAGAAATTCCGTTTCTTTTTTCCGAATATTCAGTCAGCAAAATTTTATTGTTTCGAAACGTTTGATATGCTGGATTAAATTTATATAATTACTATAAGGTAAGGTCATTATCAAAAAATGAAGGAATTGCATTCGGAATTATGAAAATTCGGGATTCTGATCAATTATGACTCCTCGGAGTTATGTAGGGTACCCATACCTAGGCACAAAGGTTAGAACTCATCACACCAGAGGGCCGTTTCGTTTGTAAAACAATCGCGTCACTGGTAGATCACGTAACGTTTCGTATTACGTCATCTACTAGTGACGCGATTGGTTTAAAAACGAAACGAATAGAAACGCTAGTTAGCGTAGTGCATCTTGGCAGGGCCCTCAGAACTAATAAATAATATATATTTTACAATAACTAAAGGAAAAGAATAAAATCCATAGACACGCAGACCAGTTCAATATTAAACATATATGACTCGGATACTAACAATCAGGCTCACCACATAAGGGTTCTAAATACAAGTAGAAAATGCAAAATACAAAGTACTTACTTTAATTAAATAATTTGTATTTAATGATAATAAAATAAGTTCTAATACGAAGGGTTACCGGGCTGAACGTGGATAAAGTAAATAATACACCGAGCAAACGCCGGCCGTTCAGTGGCGTGGCGCCCTCACTACTATTACGAGTATTGTGTTTTCAAATAAACATTAGTAGGTATTTGCTTGAAATCTAAGATTGGTATATTCGTTATACAATGAATAAACAATTTATAGAGTATATGACATGACTTACATGATCCAGAATTTATTAAACCTTCTTCTTGAATCACTCTATCTATTGCTGAAAAACTGCTTTAAAATCCGTTGAGTAGTTTAAAAGATACAAAGATTATCAAATACTATAAATTATGTAATTAATTCAGGGATCGGATATTCGGATAGATAATATTTATCTAAACTTTCGGGGCGGCGGCGTTGTTGTTCAGTTGTATGGAGGCGGACTCAATCATATAAATTATCAATAAAATTCCCGGAATTTCTAAATAAATAAAGGCACAGTGTCAAAAGTAATGTAGGTAAGTGAGTTCTGGATGCCTTTACAGAAAGTTCTAGTGCTATAGCATTGATTTAATGCCATTCCAGAGTGTCATGTATTCCATTTTTTAATTTATTTCAGTTTTCCTCTAAAATAATTAGGCCGCTGTAAAACAAACACACACATCTTCTGAACTGATAAGTAAAATTTTAATTTTTTAGCTTTTATCGAAAGCCCATTTAGCAGTGTTTTTAATTAATATCACTCAACAAAACTTTCTTTTTATTTTTTTGATTTATTGAGCATTTTGTTATTTCATTCAATTCGCCGCTAACGTTTAAACAGGCACAGTGTCAAAAGTAATGTAGGTAAGTGAGTTCTGGATGCCTTTACAGAAAGCTCTTGTGCTATAGCATTGATTTAATGCCATTCCAGAGTGTCATGTATTCCAGTTTTTCATTTATTTCAGTTTTCCTCTAAAATAATTAGGCCGCTGTAAAACAAACACACACATCTTCTGAACTAATAAGTAAAATTTAAATTTTTAAGCTGTTATCGAAAGCTCATTTAGCAGTGTTTTTAAATAATATCACTCAATAAAACTTTCTTTTTATTTTTTTGATTTATTGAGCATTTTGTTATTTCATTCAATCCGCCGCTAACTTTTAAACAGGCACAGTGTCAAAAGTAATGTAGGTAAGTGAGTTCTGGATGCCTTTACAGAAAGCTCTAGTGCTAAAGCATTGATTTTATGCCATTCCAGAGTGTCATGTATTCCAGTTTTTCATTTATTTCAGTTTTCCTCTAAAATAATTAGGCCGCTGTAAAACAAACACACACATATTCTGAAGTGATAAGTAAAATTTAAATTTTTAAGCTTTTATCGAAAGCTCATTTAGCAGTGTTTTTAATTAATATCGCTCAATAAAACTGTCTTTTTATTTTTTGATTTATTGAGCAATTTGTTATTTCATTCAATCCGCCGCTAACTTTTAAACAGGTACAGTGTCAAAAGTAATGTAGGTAAGTGAGTTCTGGATGCCTTTACAGAAAGCTCTAGTGCTATAGCATTGATTTAATGCCATTCCAGAGTGTCATGTATTCCAGTTTTTCATTTATTTCAGTTTTCCTCTAAAATAATTAGGCCGCTGTAAAACAAACACACACATCTTCTGAACTAATTAATAAAATTTAATTTTTTAAGCTTTTATCGAAAGGTCATTTAGCAGTGTTTTTAATTAATATCACTCAATAAAACTGTCTTTTTATTTTTTTGAATTATTGAGATTTTTTTTAATTCATTCAATCGGCCGCTAACTTTTAAACAGGCACAGTGTCAAAAGTAATGTAGGTAAGTGAGTTCTGGATTCCTTTACAGAAAGCTCTAGTGCTATAGCATTGATTTAATGCCATTTCAGAGTGTCATGTATTCCATTTTTTAATTTATTTCAGTTTTCCTCTAAAATAATTAGGCCGCTGTAAAACAAACACACACATCTTCTGAACTAATAAGTAAAATTTTAATTTTTTAGCTTTTATCGAAAGCCCATTTAGCAGTGTTTTTAATTAATATCACTCAACAAAACTTTCTTTTTATTTTTTTGATTTATTGAGCATTTTGTTATTTCATTCAATCCGCCGCTAACGTTTAAACAGGCACAGTGTCAAAAGTAATGTAGGTAAGTGAGTTCTGGATGCCTTTACAGAAAGCTCTTGTGCTATAGCATTGATTTAATGCCATTCCAGAGTGTCATGTATTCCAGTTTTTCATTTATTTCAGTTTTCCTCTAAAATAATTAGGCCGCTGTAAAACAAACACACACATATTCTGAAGTGATAAGTAAAATTTAAATTTTTAAGCTTTTATCGAAAGCCCATTTAGCAGTGTTTTTAATTAATATTTCTCAACAAAACTTTCTTTTTATTTTTTTGATTTATTGAGCATTTTGTTATTTCATTCAATCCGCCGCTAACTTTTAAACAGGCACAGTGTCAAAAGTAATGTAGGTAAGTGAGTTCTGGATGCCTTTACAGAAAGCTTTTGTGCTATAGCATTGATTTTATGCCATTCCAGAGTGTCATGTATTCCAGTTTTTCATTTATTTCAGTTTTCCTCTAAAATAATTAGGCCGCTGTAAAACAAACACACACATCTTCTGAACTGATAAGTAATTTTTTTATTTTTTAGCTTTTATCGAAAGCCCATTTAGCAGTGTTTTTAATTAATATCACTCAACAAAACTTTCTTTTTATTTTTTTGATTTATTGAGATTTTTTTTAATTCATTCAATCGGCCGCTAACTTTTAAACAGGCACAGTGTCAAAAGTAATGTAGGTAAGTGAGTTCTGGATGCCTTTACAGAAAGCTCTAGTGCTATAGCATTGATTTAATGCCATTTCAGAGTGTCATGTATTCCATTTTTTAATTTATTTCAGTTTTCCTCTAAAATAATTAGGCCGCTGTAAAACAAACACACACATCTTTTGAACTGATGAGTAAAATTTTAATTTTTTAGCTTTTATCGAAAGCCCATTTAGCAGTGTTTTTAAATAATATCACTCAACAAAACTTTCTTTTTATTTTTTTTAATTTATTGAGCATTTTGTTATTTCATTCAATCCGCCGCTAACGTTGAAACAGGCACAGTGTCAAAAGTAATGTAGGTAAGTGAGTTCTGGATGCCTTTGCAGAAAGCTCTAGTGCTATAGCATTGATTTTATGCCATTCCAGAGTGTCATGTATTCCGGTTTTTCATTTATTTCAGTTTTCCTCTAAAATAATTAGGCCGCTGTAAAACAAACACACACATCTTCTGAACTGATACGTAAAATTTTAATTTTTAAGCTTTTATCGAAAGCCCATTTAGCAGTGTTTTTAATTAATATCACTCAACAAAACTTTCTTTTTATTTTTTTGATTTATTGAGAATTTTGTTATTTCATTCAATCCGCCGCAAACTTTTAAACAGGCACAGTGTCAAAAGTAATGTAGGTAAGTGAGTTCTGGATGCCTTTACAGAAAGCTCTAGTGCTATAGCATTGATTTAATGCCATTTCAGAGTGTCATGTATTCCAGTTTTTAATTTATTTCAGTTTTCCTCTAAAATAATTAGGCCGCTGTAAAACAAACACACACATCTTCTGAACTGATAAGTAAAATTTTAATTTTTTAGCTTTTATCGAAAGCCCATTTAGCAGTGTTTTTAATTAATATCACTCAACAAAACTTTGTTTTTATTTTTTTGATTTATTGAGCATTTTGTTATTTCATTCAATCCGCCGCTAACTTTTAAACAGGCACAGTGTCAAAAGTAATGTAGGTAAGTGAGTTCTGGATGCCTTTACAGAAAGCTCTTGTGCTATAGCATTGATTTAATGCCATTCCAGAGTGTCATGTATTCCATTTTTTCATTTATTTCAGTTTTCCTCTAAAATAATTAGGCCGCTGTAAAACAAACACACACATCTTCTGAACTAATTAATAAAATTAAATTTTTTAAGCTTTTATCGAAAGGTCATTTAGCAGTGTTTTTAATTAATATCACTCAATAAAACTGTCTTTTTATTTTTTTGAATTATTGAGATTTTTTTTAATTCATTCAATCGGCCGCTAACTTTTAAACAGGCACAGTGTCAAAAGTAATGTAGGTAAGTGAGTTCTGGATGCCTTTACAGAAAGCTCTAGTGCTATAGCATTGATTTAATGCCATTTCAGAGTGTCATGTATTCCAGTTTTTCATTTATTTCAGTTTTCCTCTAAAATAATTAGGCCGCTGTAAAACAAACACACACATCTTCTGAACTGATAAGTAAATTTTTTATTTTTTAGCTTTTATCGAAAGCCCATTTAGCAGTGTTTTTAATTAATATCACTCAACAAAACTTTCTTTTTAACTTTTTTGATTTATTGAGCATTTTGTTATTTCATTCAATCCGCCGCTAACTTTTAAACAGGCACAGTGTCAAAAGTAATGTAGGTAAGTGAGTTCTGGATGTTTTTACAGAAAGCTCTAGTGCTATAGCATTGATTTAATGCCATTCCAGAGTGTCATGTATTCCAGTTTTTCATTTATTTCAGTTTTCCTCTAAAATAATTAGGCCGCTGTAAAACAAACACACACATCTTCTGAACTAATTAGTAAAATTTAATTTTTTAAGCTTTTATCGAAAGGTCATTTAGCAGTGTTTTTAATTAATATCACTCAATAAAACTGTCTTTTTATTTTTTTGAATTATTGAGATTTTTTTTAATTCATTCAATCGGCCGCTAACTTTTAAACAGGCACAGTGTCAAAAGTAATGTAGGTAAGTGAGTTCTGGATGCCTTTACAGAAAGCTCTAGTGCTATAGCATTGATTTAATGCCATTTCAGAGTGTCATGTATTCCATTTTTTAATTTATTTCAGTTTTCCTCTAAAATAATTAGGCCGCTGTAAAACAAACACACACATCTTTTGAACTGATGAGTAAAATTTTAATTTTTTAGCTTTTATCGAAAGCCCATTTAGCAGTGTTTTTAATTAATATCACTCAACAAAACTTTCTTTTTATTTTTTTTAATTTATTGAGCATTTTGTTATTTCATTCAATCCGCCGCTAACGTTGAAACAGGCACAGTGTCAAAAGTAATGTAGGTAAGTGAGTTCTGGATGCCTTTGCAGAAAGTTCTAGTGCTATAGCATTGATTTAATGCCATTCCAGAGTGTCATGTATTACAGTTTTTCATTTATTTCAGTTTTCCTCTAAAATAATTAGGCCGCTGTAAAACAAACACACACATCTTCTGAACTGATAAGTAAAATTTTTATTTTTTAGCTTTTATCGAAAGCCCATTTAGCAGTGTTTTTAATTAATATCACTCAACAAAACTTTCTTTTTAACTTTTTTAATTTATTGAGCATTTTGTTATTTCATTCAATCCGCCGCTAACTTTTAAACAGGCACAGTGTCAAAAGTAATGTAGGTAAGTGAGTTCTGGATGCCTTTGCAGAAAGTTCTAGTGCTATAGCATTGATTTAATGCCATTCCAGAGTGTCATGTATTACAGTTTTTCATTTATTTCAGTTTTCCTCTAAAATAATTAGGCCGCTGTAAAACAAACACACACATCTTCTGAACTGATAAGTAAAATTTTAATTTTTAAGCTTTTATCGAAAGCCCATTTAGCAGTGTTTTTAATTAATATCACTCAACAAAACTTTCTTTTTAACTTTTTTGATTTATTGAGCATTTTGTTATTTCATTCAATCCGCCGCTAACTTTTAAACAGGCACAGTGTCAAAAGTAATGTAGGTAAGTGAGTTCTGGATGCCTTTGCAGAAAGTTCTAGTGCTATAGCATTGATTTAATGCCATTCCAGAGTGTCATGTATTACAGTTTTTCATTTATTTCAGTTTTCCTCTAAAATAATTAGGCCGCTGTAAAACAAACACACACATCTTCTGAACTGATAAGTAAATTTTTTATTTTTTAGCTTTTATCGAAAGCCCATTTAGCAGTGTTTTTAATTAATATCACTCAACAAAACTTTCTTTTTAACTTTTTTGATTTATTGAGCATTTTGTTATTTCATTCAATCCGCCGCTAACTTTTAAACAGGCACAGTGTCAAAAGTAATGTAGGTAAGTGAGTTCTGGATGTTTTTACAGAAAGCTCTAGTGCTATAGCATTGATTTAATGCCATTCCAGAGTGTCATGTATTCCAGTTTTTCATTTATTTCAGTTTTCCTCTAAAATAATTAGGCCGCTGTAAAACAAACACACACATCTTCTGAACTAATTAGTAAAATTTAATTTTTTAAGCTTTTATCGAAAGGTCATTTAGCAGTGTTTTTAATTAATATCACTCAATAAAACTGTCTGTTTATTTTTTTGATTTATTGAGAATTTTGTTAATTCATTCAATCGGCCGCTAACTTTTAAACAGGCAGAGTGTCAAAAGTAATGTAGGTAAGTGAGTTCTGGATGCCTTTACAGAAAGCTCTGGTGCTTTAGCATTGATTTTATGCCATTCTAGAGTGTCATGTATTCCAGTTTTTCATTTATTTCAGTTTTCCTCTAAAATAGTTAGGTCTCTGTTAAACAAACACACACATCTGTTGAACTAATTACTGAAATTTTGTGGAACCCAAGTTAGATAGCTTGTTAGATAGTTAGTTAGATTCAGATTTTTCACTGCAGTCGCAAAATGTACTATTTGTTGTAATGTTGAAACAGTTTTCTATAGAACTTCTTAATTTGGGAGGGTAATATCGGTGTGAAGTTTGCGGCCAAAAGTTGGCGGCCAAATGTTGGAGCCAATCGGCCGCCAACTTTTGGCCGCTAACTTCACACCGGTCCTGTTTTTAAGGTTTCGTTTTGACGGAAATAATCGATTACAAACAGAGCGGCTTTCTCTTTAAATTCTTGCGGACTCAATAACGGTGTTTGACCACGGTTATAATAAGACTGCTGGAATTTAGCGTACTGTTCGTATAATAAAGCATACTTTTCAGCTGCAAAACAAACATTTAAACTTTCACACGGAAAATAGTTTGAATTTAAAAAAAACTTTGACGTCTCTCAAATGACAATGACCAAACCAACCTTTGTTGGCCATATTTTTTCTATCCGTTTTTAATCCAATTATAACGTATCGCGGTTTTTCAATTTGAGATGAAGTTTTGATTGACCAAGAATGTTTTGATGTTTTAGGTAAAAGTGGATACTCATAAAGATCCCAGTTCCTAAATGCCATTTAAATAGCGCGATCTTTTTCTAAGCATTTTAGTAAATTTAATCTTTCCCTTTCAGAAATTTTAATATGTGGCATACGCCATACTATTTTAGATATAGTAATGTTATCTATGTATTCATTGGTATTCAATTTAACACTATTAGTAGTATAATATTAGGCATTCTGGCCCACCTCGTTCGATCGTTTCGCCCTCCTCACTCGTGTGATCCAAATGCCCAATATTATTTTGTGGATTTCAAAATTTGGGTTTGCGCAAAATGAAATTCATGCATGCATTCTGTCCCACCTTTTTCGATATCGAGCGAATTCGTCCTCCCCACTCGTATGATCCAAATGCCTGACATTATTTGTGGATTTCAAAATTTGGGTTTGCGCAAAATGAAATAATCGCGCTAACATGCGCGTTTCGCAACATGTAAAGGAAATTGGGTTTGTGCTTAAAATAAAACGATTACCTCTCGCGTAAACATACGTATTTAACAAATAACACGTCGTAACGTAAATTGGGTTTGCGCAAAATGAAATGATCGCGTTAACGTGCGCGTTTGCAACGGGAATTATAAGCTAAAAACAATCGCATCAAAATTGTTATATTATATGTGAAAACGTAGTCGTGATTTTCCTTAATTGGAATAAGTCTTTCATGCAAGTAAACGTACTTATGCATCGCTTGAGAAATTTTGAAGAAATATGAAGTTTGTAAAACAAAATCAGAGCTTGCAGTTGGATGTTGTTTTTTCAGCTCGCAATAAGCCTTGTGTGAACTTTTACCTTACAGTATTCGCAGTATAATTTGCGGTCCTTCTAATTGCGGAAAAACTAATTTAATGGTTGGTCTTTTACTTAATGAACAAGGGTTACGGTACCAAAATGTTTATGTTTACTCAAAAACCCTTTTCCAACCTATGTATCGATTTTTAGAAGAAGTATTGGCGTTAGTTCCCACGGTTAAATTTCAAAAATATTGTGAAAATGAAGAAATACTTAGCCCAAACGAAGCTAACTATAACTCAATCATGATATTTGATGATGTGGCTTGTGAAAACCAAAACAACATAAGGGATTACTTTGCAATGGGAAGACATAAAAATATTGATAGCTTTTATTTAAATTAAACGTACAGTAAAGTACCAAAACAATTAATAAGGGATAATGCTAATTTAATAATTCTTTTTAAGCAAGATGATGTTAATTTACGTCATGTTTATGATGAGCACGTTGGAACCGATATGTCATGGTCGCAGTCTCGTGAAATTTGCGCTAAAATATGGAGCACACCTTTCAGCTACTTGGTTATAAACAAGGATTGTAACAATAATTCTGGATGTTATAGAATGGGGTTTGATACATTCTTAAGTAAGTAAGTAAGTAGTTTATTTTGTGAAACACAGGTATACATAATAGTTCTTAGATTAATTTAAGCGACCTCTATGTTCTGCCTTGCGGCGTACAAAAACAACAAAAAAAATTAACAAATTACTAAATGGTTCCATTATGGCGCCGACATTTTTTTTCGTGGGTGGGTAGGCAAATAAAGTACACACAAGAATTGAGCTCTACTATTTTTAATTACATATTTATTATTTACAACAGTTCGACAACAGGAATTATACATTTAATGTAACCAAGGGACTATAATCGCCACCCCCAGCTAATTAACTTTAATAAAACTATCACCTTACTCAGTTAAGAAGTTGTTCATTCACTGCGCACTATCACCACACTTTTCACTTCACGCATTGCTATGGACACTTTATCCCAATTAATGAAGAGCATGAACGAGATGAAGGAGCTGTTTGCTAGCAGGATGGCCCATTTTGAAAATTCCCAGTCAAGCAAGGATGCAGAGGACACCTCACTCAGCGAGTTTCAGGTTTTTAAAACTTTTATTTGGAAGGCTGTCTCAAGCCTACAAGGGCAAATTGAGCTTGTTGCAAAATCTCTCGAAGATTTAGAGATGTGGTCACGAGCCAAGGTACTGTTGCTTCATGGCGTTCCGGAACAGGCAGATGAAAACACCATAGAGACTGCAAGTGCAATATGCTCTCAGAACCTGCAGCTTCATAACTTTACAGTGCAGTCTTTCAATGTCTGCCACCGTCTTGGTAAGCAAAGGGATACTTCTAAACCGAGACCCATTCTTATGCGTTTCTCATCCATTGTACTAAGGAGCACAGTGTGGGCCGCTAAGACGAAACTTAAAGGGTCAGGGTTGACAATGTCAGAGTTCCTGACAGGTAGCCGGCATGCAGTGTTTGTAGAGGCGCGGCGGATCCATGGGATAAAGGGCTGCTGGACGAGCGATGGGCGTATCGTCGTGCTTGGCAAGGATGGCTCCCGTCGCCGCATAACCTCTATGACTGAGCTCCGAGCGCTGCCGGCCCCGGCCTCCCAGGCGGGAGGTGGAGCCTCGTCGTCCTCGACGCGCGTGCCAGTTCAGGAGCCCAGCAAGCCTGCGGTACGAGCCAAGGCTCCCAAGCGCGCTACGGCCTCAGTAAAACCCAAATAATTTCGTGGATTCACACACAGCGTTGCTGCCCAACCTTTGTTATCATTCCACTTTTCTTACTTCAAATTCAAATTCAAATTTATTTATACTTTCGTTGTTAGTGACGTCATAATTTCTTCACCATTTTAAGTAGTTGCCTTCTCTGCATTAAAGTACCCTTTTTTCCTGCTATTATCCATGTATCACTTTCGATTTACTACTTGACGTTTATTTGATTGACGTATTGATTGACTTTGACAGACAAGAGTAAAGATAAACTGTCACAGTCACTTGCGTTTTTGCGTTTCGTTTTTGCAGAGACTTATGTTTGGTGATAAAAATATGTTGGCTCTTTTACTTTTATTGTCTTTAACGTGTCAAAATTATTAATATTTTTCTCTTTTTAAATGTTGCTAATGTGTCTAGATGATAGTTAACTCGTTTCTTTGACTCGGGTACATCCCTATGATTATAAGTTTAATTTCCTACCTTTTAAGGTTCTGATTTTGTACCTGTGATCAGTTGCTGGCGTGCGATTGAGTCGTTAGCAATTTTAGAAATTTTTAAAAATCCAGTGTTTATATATATTGTCATAAGTATTATTATTATAGTATAATATACATTTTTATTTATTTTCCTACTCACATCTCAGACGTCTTTGACGCTAGTCATGAAAGTGAATTTTACTCACTGTCTTCTTCAAGCCTTTATGATTCTTTGAGTGATGTGTCCGATATGCCTGATCTTGGTGATCGTATAAACAACACTTTTTCCTCTTCTTTTAAAAACTTTAATGTCATCCACATTAATGCACAGAGTGTGCCGGCTCACTTCCCTGACCTGCTCTCAACTTTCTCTTGTAAAAACGTCCACGCTATTCTTATCTCTGAGACATGGCTTAAGCCATCCCTTCCGTCTAACCTCTATCCTTTGCCTGGGTACCGTCTTATTCGCAACGACAGGACTGGCTTTAAAGATGGCGGGAGCGGCACTGTACGTGGAGGTGGTGTTGCCATTTATTTAAAGAACGATATTGTTTTCGAGATAATAGATCAATCACCTTCTCTGTATTCCAAGTCCCCTGAATATTTATTCCTTAATGTTTCCTTGCACCACGCAAAAGTTCTTCTCGGCGTTTATTACAGCCCCTCTTCCAATATTAACTTTTTTGATTCCTTCGAGAAAACTCTTTCTGATCTTTGTCCACAATTTGACCACAGTATTATAATGGGTGACTTTAACACATGCCTCCTTAAAAACGATTCTCGTTCCTCTAAATTGCAATCTTTAGTTAACTCATTGAATTTCAGTATTCTCCCTCTCAGTCCCACACATTACCCACATAACGGCCCCCCTTCTCTTTTAGACCTTGTTATAACGTCATCCCCAGACCTTGTCTCTTTTCACGGCCAGTTTAATGCTGTTGCCTTTTCCCAACATGACCTTATCTTCGCATCCTTCAACATCCGTCCCCCAAAACATAAGCATAAAATAGTTCTTCGTCGAAATCTCAATAAGGTTAATCTGCAGGCTCTTCTGTCTGATCTGGCCAAAGCCGACTGGCAGACCATTGAAGCCTGCACTGACATCGACGCCAAGCTCGAGGCCTTTAACAGCACATTGCTTGCGATTTTTGACCAGCACGCACCTCTAAAACCCACGCGAGTGAAGCATTACCCGGCTCCGTGGCTCACAGCTGACATTAAGGCCCTTATGGCGAAAAGAAATCGGGCCCGGCTGAAGCTGCGCAATGACTCATCAGAGGAAAGTCATCGAATCTATGTTGCCCTGCGTAACCGCTGTAATAAAAAGTGTAGGGAGGCTAGACGTCGCACAATGGGGAAAAATGATGATTTAGCTGGCATAAATTCTTATTGTGTTGTTTTGTGTTTGTGTGTTGATAATATATCTATTAATAATATTTCAGCTTAAACTCAACAAGAAAACAACGACTTAAAGAATATGCATTTAATATAAAAATAAAAGTTTATAAACTAAGATGATGATGATATCCAAGGCTCGTCGTCAGAAGAAAACTCATCCCCAGAGTCTACCGCTGAATTCTCTGAAACGTTAGGGTCAGAGCTAACATGGTTGGGCTCTGCAGCAACCATCATGTCTACCACTTCTTTTAAATTTAAATAGAATTCTATTTTTGTATCAAATCACCCTAAGTCATTCAAATACGTTTAAAATAAAATTTCGCAAAAAATCGCAGCCAATTTTAAGGTTTTTGTGCAGTAAAGACCCGTGTTAATATGATAATGAAAAAAATAACTTCGAGAAACGACGAGACATGTAACTAAAACCTTTTTGAAGAATAAAAAATGTCTGTTATATGCAAAATATTACTTATGACGTTTGAGGCGTTAAAGTAAAAGTAAGTACGTTCAAATAGACAAAATAATAATAAAAACGTATAAATTCTTACCTGGGCTACTAGAATCCATGATTTGTTTATTAAAAAACCCACGCAAACAAGCAATAACCACTTCCAAAGTAAACTGTTTTTCACGAAAGCCGCGAATTGACACAAGCACTGAGAGCGAGGACCAAGTTCCGACTGACTATACAGTTGTCACATGGTCATTAGGAGGAGGGGGGTTTTTTTTTTTGTTCTCCGTCTATTCATAATTGCCGGGTAGTAATTTTTATGTACCTGGGCCGAGTTTTGTGAAATCGATTTTCTGCCAGCTAAATCATCATTTTTCCCCATTGTGCGTCGCTACATTCATGAGTCGATTGAAGGTTGTCCTCCCCACAAACTCTGGAAGTTCTTATAGTCGCTAGGGGTGGGCAAGTCTCAAAATTCTTCTTTAAATAATCAATTAGATCTTTACGCCTTTAATAAGCATTTTAGCACTTCTCCTGTCACTCTTGACCCTTCTATAAAGCACTGTACACTTTCTCTTCTCGCCAATGCCCCTCGCCCCGACATTCCTCCTTTCGATCTGGGTCTTATTTCTCCAGGTGAAACATTGTCTCTCCTAAAATCTATTAAGACGAAAGCCGTTGGTGAAGATGGCTTAAGCTCGGATATGCTTATGCTCGTGGCGGATGCAATATCCCCTGTCCTTTCAAATATTATTAATTATTCTTTTACCTCTGGCTGTTTTCCGTCTCCGTGGAAACTTGCACATGTCCTCCCTCTCCAAAAATCCTCAAACCCTTCTTCTTTTTCTGACTATCGTCCAATTTCTATCCTCCCGGTCCTTTCCAAGATAATTGAACATTTTGTTAACCGCAAACTGTCCCGTTTTCTTAACTACCATAGTCTTTAAAACCCTTTCCAATCCGGTTTTCGCCCCGGGCATAGCACTGTTACGGCTTTAGTCAAGGTCACCGATGACATTCGTCTTAATATAGAAAATAAGAAGCTCACTGTCTTGGTTTTGCTAGACTTTAGTAGCGCCTTCAATACAGTAGACTTTGATATCCTTCTAAGCATTCTTAAATCTCTCAATCTTTCTTCACCGGCCCTAGCGTGGTTTCAGTCATACCTCCGTGGGAGGCGCCAGTGTGTCAGAATGGATGACACTGTCTCTGACTGGAATGATCTTACTGCTGGCGTACCCCAGGGAGCGGTGCTCTCTCCTCTTCTTTTTTCTATTTTCATTAATAGTATTACGGCTTCTCTTCAATCGTCTTACCACCTGTATGCAGATGATCTACAGATTTACGCGGGGGCAAGTTTGGATGACTTCCCAACTATGATATCCTCTATTAATGCGGACCTTACCACCATCCGGGACTGGGCTGCTAACTTTGGGCTTAAGGTAAATGCTAGAAAGTCGCAAGCAATTGTGGTTGGCAGTTCTTACTTCATCAATAAGCTGACTGATCTCGTGGTTCCCAGTATAAGTTTTGATGGAACCACTATTCCTTTTTCTACCTCCGTAAAAAACTTGGGGGTCACGATGGATCAGACCCTTTCTTGGTCCTGTCAAGTCGCCGAGGTCAGTCGCAGGCTCTTTGCTTCTCTGCACTCTC
Source organism: Acleris cristana (assembly GCA_948252455.1). Lineage (NCBI taxonomy): Eukaryota > Metazoa > Arthropoda > Insecta > Lepidoptera > Tortricidae > Acleris > Acleris cristana. The sequence continues at coordinate 5,842,931 of OX411771.1, read as the reverse complement.
TCAGGCGCCTGCAGAATTTTCTTCCCCATCACACCAAAATTACATTAGCGCAATCCCTTCTACTTCCCCTCCTCGACTACGGCGACGTCGCATATCTCGACGTATCGGAAGAACTGCTGGATAAGTTAGAACGCCTGCAAAATGTATGTATTCGCTTTATTTACGGCCTGCGGAAGTATGACCACGTGTCCCACTTCCGCGCCCAGTTAAAATGGTTACCAATCCGTTTTCGCAGAAATGTTCATATCCTGTCGTTGCTTTTCAACACTTTGTTTTTGCCTCACTCTCCCTCTTACCTTTCCGAGAGGTTTAGCTTCATGGCGAGCGGTTCCCAGAATCGCTTGCGGTCGAGTGCTAACCTCTCTCTTGCCTTTCCAGCCCATACGTCTAAAACCTACTCCAAATCCTTCTCGGTGCACTCTGTCAGATTGTGGAACCGGCTGCCTTCCGATATTAGGAAATCGCAATCAGTCGCATCTCTACAGGGAAATTTGAGGACATACTGGCTTGACTCCTTATAATTGTTTACTATCCTTTATTTTACTCCATAATATATATATATATATATACATATATTTATTTATTTATTTATTTATTTTATATATATTGTATGTAGGTATACATATGTGTATATATGTAAGGTCGTGTATTTAATTATTTTGATAACTATTATTATTATTTTTATATACGTCTGTTAGTATTTATTCTTAAGGTTTAAAATGTTGTTATGCAATTTCCGATAACTCTGTTTTGTACTAATGTCTGCCACATTCTACTTTCTTATTTTCCTCAATCACCCAAAGGTTAGCTGGAAGAGATCCCTTAAAGGGATAAGTTCGCCTTTGTACATTCCAACTTTGTAATTATTGTATTTGATTTTATGTTTTTTGTACAATAAAGTGTTTACATACATACATACATACATAATTAAAAATTACAGTAAATATACAAAAAAGAAAAACATACTTCATTATTGTAGATTAATATACTTAAGTACATACTTATTGAATAGTATTCGAATAATCGTTTATTATATTAAATGAATCCAAAGAGAACGGACATGAGCTCGAACGTCGAGAAAGTTAATGAGGATAAAGTGCTAAAGGAAAAAATACTCCGGTCAGCCGAAGCAGTTAAAAAGAAGGTTAAACTTATTCGCGATGTAAAAACAAACAATGATATGATTCTGGAATCTGTTTTAAAACCAATTACAGAACCACTTAAGGAAATAGTTAAAAATAAAAATGAGAATAATTACTTAAATATGAATGATGATGATTTTGATGACGGATTGCAATGGGGAAAGTTAGTAGAAAGAATTAAATATAGCCCAAGTGAAGAAAAGAATGAATATATAACTGATCAAACGGTTGTGAGGAATTTTTCTCAATCTAGCCTTGTTAATAAAAATGATGAGGATGAGACATCAAAAGATAATGAAAGTGATGTAAGCGATGAAGTGGAAAGTGAACATTTTAATGATCAGGATTCTTCAAATAATATTTCATTTAAGACGACTGATTCTTACGCTTCTCCTCGTGACGATCCTAAATTTCAAAAGCAATATATTACCAAATTAAATATACCTTTTGGTATTCGAACGGAACGGGACAAGCTAATGTTGGGAACCTGTCCGGTATACACTACAAATGACAAAAAACTGAAAGTAAATGGTCATACTTACCATGGTCACCATGTTCATAAACGTTTACGTGTAGCAGGTGTATCTGAAGTCAACGAACTTAAAAGTCAGGCTTTGCTTCGTTCAGAAGACGGAGATTTTGATTTACAATCACTGAGATTAAAAGGTGTTGCTCATCCTTTGTCGGCTGATAATGCAGTAAATACGTCGATTAGCTCGTTCAGAACATTTATGACAAGAAGTATCTAGATTCTTTAACCCTTAACCACCTATGCAAGGTCTCTCAGACCTTTGCAAATACAAAATAGAGAATAACTCAACGCGAGTATATTGCATGGACCTCTGTGACCTTGTACCTTTCCCCGCCACCATCCCAGTGCCGGCCATGCAATCGACACGTTCGGACATGTGTCTCTATAAATTTGGTGGGCATAAAACATCGTCAGTGACCTTGCCTAGGTGGTTGCGCACTAAAACTTGCTGGTATCCGAGACCTTCCCTAGATGGATGCGTACTATAACTTGCTGGTCTCCGAGACCTTGCCTAGGTGATTGCGTTTATTATGAGCTTGTAATTTTTTTATACTTTAACGCATGTTTTATTTTTTATTAGTTAAAAATGCTTCCAAGTGATGCAACCATTGAAAGATGGTTACGAGAAGTGTCGTCCGGTGAAAATAACTTGCCGGAGGACATCATAGGCAGTATTGAATGCAAGAAACCAATCTGCATTCAATGCTCCAATAAGCTATGTATTGACTGCCGCCAAAATTGGGCATTTTAAAAGCTTGTAATTTTTGAATAATTATTTGTTTTTTAATAAAAATTAAAGCTGATTGGCTTGACTGATTTTTGATTATTCAGAATTATTAATAAAAATAATATATATCGTAAGAATATTTTATGATTTGTTCTTCCAAAGGATTTATAGTTTTTTTTTGTTCAAAATGTGTTAAGTTAAGTTTAAACAACATGTTGTTGATTAATGTCGTACGAATACTTTTTAGTAAATACCTAAGACCATTAAAACAGTAAATTTTATTTAAATATACCTTTAACAATAATTCTTATAATTATTTTAGACATATTTCAAATAGTTGTCTCCATGACCTCTCGTAGGTGGATATGCTATAGAAGTCGGACGTAGGTGGTTAAGGGTTCAAAGTTATAAATTCTCAAATTCATCAGCTTGCAACTCAGTTGAAATTGAACTTTTATACAAAAAACGAGGTAGATAACATTGTAAAACAATTAAGCAATGGCAAAAGAACAAGTAGTGAACGAGATCCACAGATCAGCTCGTAAAAACTTTAAGCGACGAGCAGTTGTTTTAAAAGGCATTCACGATTTGTGGCAAGCAGATTTGATTGACTTACAAAAATTCCATAAAATAAATAAAGGAAATAAATATATTTTAGTTGTCATTGATGCATTTTAAAAATAAATATATTTTAGTTGTCATTGATGCATTAAAAGTACGCGTGGTGTATTCCAACAAAATCAAAAACTAGACAAGAAGTTAAAAATGCATTTCAACAAATTATAAAGTCAGCAATCCAAATTCCTAGTAACTTGCAGACAGACTTTGGAAAAGAATTTTACAATAGTGAATTTGATTGTTATTTAAAATCTTTAGGAATAAATAAACGTATTCAATTAAAAAGGCATCAATTGTTGAAAGGTTAATAGACGCTTAAAAACAAACTGTACAAATATTTTAGTTTAATTGGAAATTATAGATGGGTTGGAAAACCTTTAGATGATATAGTCAAATCTTATAATGAAACTTTTCATAGGACAACAAAATTTAGACCAAACGATGTTAATTTTGAGAATGAATCGGTAGTAAAGAACAATATTAAGAAACGTCAACAAAATCTACATCATAAATTAAATAAATTCAATGTGGGAGATCGTGTACGTATAAGCAAGTATAAAAGCGCTTTCCATAAAAGTAATACGCCTAATTGGTCAACAGAGCTATTTACTATTAAACAAGGCAGTAACACTCAACCGTTTACGTATCATATAGAAGATCAGCGAGGAAACACTATTCTGGGCACATTTTACGAACAAGAACTTCAAAAAACTAAGTACCCGGACGTTTATCTCATTGAAAAGGTGGTCAAAAAAAAATGGAAGAAATTATACGTTAAGTGGTTAGGACTTAATGATAGTGAGAACAGCTGGAGTAATAGAAGTGCCATTGTATGAATATATTTATATAGTTACTCGCATAAAAAATGTCATTAACATTGTCGTATTAACTGCGCGCTTCAGGGCTATGTCTGTTTGCAGCGCAACAGAAGTAATTAAATGAACCCGGCTAGAACCCAAAAATATAAAAGTGCAATATAGCACAGAATAAGAAAATAACTCTATCGGGCGCCAGGGTCCTATGCCAGGCAAAAAAAGAAAACGGATAGCTAAAAAAACAGCAATGGTAGAGTACTGGATACTTTTAATCTCAAGGCGGGCGTGGCTATAGTCAGGAGTTAAATAATTAACACTAAATTGTTTACAGGCTGTTTATTTACTAATAAATTATGTTCAGGCGGTTACACAGTAGCAAATAACCTATATACTTAGGTGGTATCCTAGCTAGAGCTTAGGTCTATAGGTTACAAAGTGATTAGGTCTAAGGTTTTTAATTAGAAGTTAGGTTTGGTCGTTCACCTGGACAGGTTGAAATTAGATAAGAAAGAAAACTTACAATTTAACGAAGATAAGGTTACTAAAGTCCACCAACTGCACCAGAGTCTCGAGGTAGAACGGGGCCGTTTCACGCCAACTACGTCCTGGCTGCAGAATTCCTGCTTCGCAGATCCGGTACCATCGGTGTAGGGCAACGTAGAGGGGGAAATCAAAGAAATTAGGACCAGAAGGGTCCGGACAAAGTACTAAACTGGGGAGACGTTAGAAGAGGAGAAAGTAGAGAGATGGGGACTCAAAATAGAAAATTATAAGTAGAGGAAAATGCACATGGGCGTTAAATCATACTTCCCTAGGTCGAGCGTTTTTTATAAAATAAATAAAGTTGCACAAAGGCGAATGCACATGGGCGTGAAATCATACTTCCCTAGGTCGAGCGTTTTCCTATAAAATAAATTGCACAAAGGCGTGAAGTCCTAATTCCCTAAAAGTAAATACATCAAATGCACCAAAAGAGGGTCCATATATAATGGAAAGTAAAATTTTAAATCCACATAGTGCACTGAAAGAAAAGGTTTGTTAAATGAAACCGCACTTTCATCTACCTATAACTTGAAAAAAGTGACTACATAACTACGGCAATATCTTACCAAAATCAGTCGAGTTAATTTTCTGACAATTCGTTGTGTTGTATATTGGGTCACAATGTTAGCTATATCTTGTAAAAAAGTTTGTTTAATTTAAGTTATACTTTTCTACCAATTTTGTTATTGTAAACATACCGTATGTTAAAAACAGATTTATTGTTTGTCTAAATCTTACCGTATTTTCAATTTACTTTAATAAAATGATTTATTGTACCTAAACGAAATCGTTTTGTAATGTTTAACATAACTGTCTCACTACATGTAACCAACTAAAAATTATGTTTTAGCCGAATTGTTTCATTAGCTTTAACAAAGTGCTTTGTCTGCAAGTAACTAAACGAATAGGATATATGGCAAAATAACCTTGTTCATTTAAAGCATAACTTTTTAGTTACTTATAACCTAATAGTTTTATTAGCTTTAACAAGACGCTTTGACTGCAAGTAACCAAACGAATAGGATATATGGCAAAATTACTTAGTTCATTTAAAGCAAAACGTTTTAGTTACTTATAACCAAATTGTTTAATTAGCTTTAACAAAGCGCTTTGTCCGCAAGTAACCAAAAGAATAGGATATTATGGCAAAACTACTTTGTTCATACATAGCAAAACTCTTCAGTTACTTACAACCAAAATCTTTGTACGTACGGACTAGGCAGCCAGGTCTAGATCTAGCTGTTGTTCATAAATTTTAAATATCCCACACACCTAACGACAAGCGGCTACCATGACAAACTAAAGCAGTTCAGCTTAGTTTAACTGAACTGCTTTAGTATGTCATAGTTACCCCCTGATGTCGTTAGGCGAGTGCGATATTTAAAATGTATGAACAACAGCTAGGTCTAACTGGCCGCCTAGCCCGTACGTAGCCTAAATAGAGCTAGCATTCCTATACAGGATCCAGTAGGTCTCATCGTAAAATAACGTTTCATAATTGAAATCATGGATGTAAGCATGTTTGGCTTGAAGAAAGAAGGTGATGAGACCTACTGATTCCCATATAGATGTGCGAGCCCCATTAATGATTACTTAAAAGAGGTGTTACTTACAAAATGTACAAAAAAAGATTTCGTGTATGTAACATAATATTTATTATTGTTATAATCAGTATTCATAAACTACAATAACTTATAAAGTATCTTGTTCCTCTTAAAATTGAAACACGTTTAATTTTTTTAAACAAAAATACCCTTTCGTTACAAAAGGTCCACAGTATCATAATTATTAAGTAGGTAATCATTGTTATAATCAGTCTTTATAAAGTACAATTATTTAGTCTCTTATTAGTTGTACGATGTAATAAACTATAAACTTATAAAAAAGGGAAGGGAGCTTTGGCAACCTCTAAAGTCAGTGCGCGAAGCAGCGACACTAAGAGTAATTTTAAAGAGGATTTAAATTTCAAGAATTAAATGATTTAGATCACCCAAACTAAAATTGATGAAATTAAAATAAAATTCCGGAGCAGTAAGTATCTAACCGTAGGTTTTGAACATAAAACTGGGGGCCGATTTTTGACTTTCGAGCGCTCGAAAGTTTCACTCGGAAGGGAGCAAAACCTGTGAAACCATTTTTTGAAATACGAGCGATACAATTGAAAACGAACGGTGTGGACGGTCTTTAAATTTTCTATCGCTCGTAATTTCAAAAACACGGTTTCACAGATTTGGCTCTCTTCCGAGTGAAAATTTCGAGCGCTCGAAAGTCAAAAATCGGCCCCCTGGCATATATCTACTTAATCAAAATATATACATTGGTGGTCAGATAATTAGGGATGCTTGCTTTTTTCCCAATTGCCTACAAATATGACTTCAATTTTGACAACCAACCGAAAAGTTCTTAACCAATTTTACTTTTAGGTACCTACACTTATCATTAACTAATAAACTAAGGTTTAAATGTATGTACAATTAATCACTGTAGAAAACGAATATTTCATTTTACAAGGATTTGAAAAAATAAATGTTTGGCGTTTATACAAAGTTATGGACGCGTCAGCAGTTCAGCTCTAAAGTTTTTATATCCCGATAAAATATAAGGTCCGTATTTAACAGTAGTTCACTGCACATCAGTTTAAACCTTAGTCAGCGATCTTAAGTAAATTGTAATCAGTAATAAAATTGGTCAAGGACTTTTTAATTGGTGGTCAAAATTTAAGTCATATTTGTAGGCAATTGTATGGGAAAAACGCAAGCGTCCCTAATTATGTGACCACCACTGTATAAAAGCTTCCTCTTAAAATTAGAACCCCTTTAAAACAACATTTTGTATATCATATACCTTGTATATTTTTTACAGATATACAGTAATCATTGTTATAATCAGTCTTCATAAAGTACAATTACTTACTAGTTTTACAATATAAATAAACTCTAAGGGTAACTAGAGCTTTTGCGACCCCTAGAGTTATTATTAAATAAAATGATTATTATATTATTATTACCAAAACTAAAATTGATAAAACCAATAAGAAATTCGGAAGCAGTAAGAATGTAACCATAGTTCTTAAAACTAAAACTGGCATATCACACCTACCACCTACTTAATCACAATATATAAAAGCTTCCTCTTAATATCGAAACCAGTTTAAAACATTCTCTATAAAATAAATTGAATAACTAAAGACCCTTTTGGTACATAAGGTACACAGTATCATAAAAGTAAATTATATAAAATCGTTCAATTTTACAAATGTCCATGTATCATTATCATTCAGTGTCATTTCGTCGATTGTGTCAAAAACACCACTGTATCATATCGTTTACAATGTCATATCGTCCAATGAGTCAAAACTTCCACTGTATCAAAACGTCCACAGTATCAAATCGTTTACTGTATCGAAACGTCCACTGCAATCATATTATTAAAGTGCACAGTATCATATTGTCCACTGTGCCAAAACGTGTGTTACGTAGGTATCGAATCTTCTATTATTTTAAAATATCCACTGAATTCAATTAGATCGTCCAAGTTCTTAAAATTTTTAGTGATGATGGTAATAATCGTCCATTACGATGAAATCTCCACTGTTGACAGTTCACTACATTATCAAATGATCATCTTATTTGGCACGGAACTTTTGGTAAATTGAGCATTTCGTTAGAATGGTCACTTTGGTAGAGTGGGCATTTTTAAGTGGACGTTTTAATACAGTGGACCTTTTGACACAATGGACGATATGATACTGTACTGAAAGGTTCTCTAAACTGCAGCCCTTTGAGTTACATAATATTTACCATTTGACGTGATATTAATATGGCAAAGAGCGAATGATATTAAAGTATCCTGAAAAGTATACGTAATACACTCAGTCTCCGGTTTTTCTACTTCAAAACATTGGAAATGTTCATCAAAACTTATAGTATTCAATAAACAATTTTCAAAAATAATCTTATTACTATCGTAGACAAAAACATTTTTAATAACCATAAAAGAAATATCTGCAAGGTCTGTCATATCACGAACGAGTATTCTTTTGGACTTGTATGTAGTACCTTTAAGTTTTGCCCAAGAGACGAGGCTAATAGAACAACCAGATTTTAAGTTAAGTTCGTATATTATCTCATCATATTTACATTTTGAAACTCTCTTTGTAGGACCTACGGAAAACGTATCTTCAAGCGATCCTTTAGTAAATATTTCGTTAAGTTGAAGCTGGTGCTTAATTGCGAGTGACTTAGTAAGATTCCGACGATTGAATGTAGCTCTGGCAGCAATTTTTGATAATCTGTGCTTAGCCTCAAATCGCATTGACCAAATATTATTTAAGGGTCCAAATTTTTTTAACATAGAGTGGTAATGGATTAAAAAATGAAATTTTGGTTTCAAGGTATCCCCTGTAAGTTCTAGGTACATTTCGTTCAGTTCCGATATCAAAAATTGTAATAAGTGGCAACTAGCATTACTGGTGGCTGTAGACATTAACAGGTCAATAATTTTTTTCAAGACTATGTATAATTGCCAATAATCATCGTCTCTTGGTACAAAATCACCGATTATAAGACCAAAATACCGTAAAAACGATAACATTTCAGAAGCTGAAAGTCGAACATTGCCTTTGACAAGATAATCCATACTTAATGCACATGGTTTGCTGGAGGTGTCGGGACCATAATCAAAGTTGTCTATTCTATGATTTAAAACTGGTAAAGTGAAGTATTTTTGATCTCTTGTATATTTTATGATGAGAAAAGACATAACATATTTGCCAACTCCCTCAAGTATATCATGCATCATGTCAACACCTACTTGGTCAAATAAACTGAAATGTTTAACGGATAACCAAACACACTTTTCTTTTATGCCTGTACTACTAGGACAATTTATTTCAAGATGTTCATGGTAATTATTCATATCTCGAAAAAGGCTTTCTTCCTCATAACACTGAGTTTTCATAACTTCCTTTGGCACTATACAAATTCGACAAGGGTAGTTTGATGAAAAAGATTCGTTAAAACCTATAATGGAATGAATACCAAGATTGTCACCAATAATTAGCCCTAAAGCAAAATATAATTGGCCTTGGAATATAGGAACATTAATTTCTATTCCAGTCTCAAATAAAAAGTTTAATTCATCTATTAGCGGCTTAAATATAACATTATTACCAAATGCAACTCTGTCAGATGAATGAAATAAGAGAGCTAAAAAAATATTGGCTAAAGCAGAAGCTCTCTCTGGGGGCATACAACCAACTGATACATATACTGCTCCTAGTTTGTGAATTCCGGAATGACTTCCTAAAACGTTGCCACTTTCATAATCATCAAAGAATAAAAATAAAGGAAACACTACCTTGTCCTTGCATCCTCTGATGAAATTAATCCAAAATGAACCCTGTATGAAATTACTAATATGAGCATTAATGTTTTTTATATCTCGAATATACTCTAATGTTTGCTGTAAAACTCCATCCAGAGAAAAAAAAATTTGAAGGACATGTCCGAGTGGAATAAACTGCTCCGTACATTCTACTGTTACCGCGTTGACAACACCCCGTTTAGTGGTAGTAGTATTTCTTTGACCAATAACAATTTCTTTTGGAGCTACATAAGAACCCACCTTTTCAAAATATTTTAAACGCTTGTGCTCGGTGTTAAATGTTCTCAATGGTTGGTTGACAACTGCTAGCACTTCTTGTTTAACCAATGCCATGTCTTTTGCTTCATCTTTAGACTCTATTATTTTTGTAAAAACGTTTTGTATGTTATTGGTTATTGTACTGAAAATATATTTATCTATGCCCCGAACTACATCCTGAACTGTTTGCCTCGGTAATAAAGGGTTTGCGTACAAACATGATAAAAATAAAGGTATTTGGTTATTGTTAGAGGTTGAAGCACTTTGAGTAGCCACATTTCTAATTTGATTCAATGTATCCACAGAAAAAATGTTAGATAGATTTCTTGACTTGTAACCATTACTTGGTGATTGTAAATTAGAAACATTAATGCAATTCGTCTCTGTGCTATTAACATCAGCCAACAATGCTCGATTTTCATTATTAATGGAATTACAAATGTGAAACTTGTTCAAATGCTTAGCAAACGTATTTTTTAAATAAAATGATCGATCACAGCCTTCGTCTATGCAATGGTAAACTGAAAAATTATGTTTGTTATGAGCTATAACAAAATGTTTGAACAAGTTTCTAACATTAGAACATTTTTCAAAACATAAAAAACATGTTATCATCGTGGTCAAATTGTTCCCTACTAGAGCATGAATACCGGTATTCGATACTATCAAAAAACCGGAATATCGGACCAAAATTCCGATATTATAAAACCGATATTCGAGCTCGCAAAATACCGGTATTTCGATATTTTTTCGATACTACATTAATTAAATATAATTATTAATTTCCAATAAATAAGTTATTTTTATACCTAGCCCCATCCAAGCATGTCTTTTTTAACTACGAGTAGCTATAGGATGCATTATTCCCGAGTTCCCGACCAATTTTGTTGCGTAAAATTTAACTTATAATACTTAGTAGTAGAGGAGACTCTAAATATCGGGAATGAAACGTTGAAATGATTTGAAATTATAACTAGTGTTTCTTATATTATAACATTTATAACAGATTATGTTTTGACTTTACAATTAAAATCATAGCTGAAAGCAGGCGGGTTTTTTGTTTATTTTAATAATTTAATTTATCTTCTTCTGTTTTGGGTGTTTTTAGGAAGATTATTTTGATATTTTTGATTATTAGGTAAGTTTATACTCGCATGTGCAAAAACACTTTGAAGTTTAAATTCAAAGATATTTTGAACGAATGTGCTTTGCATGAGCTAATTTATTATTTTTAGGGCCTCAAACTTCGCCCACCTAAAGTGACGTTGTAGGTCAGTTAAAAAATCATTCGATTTTCAACATTTTTAACTTTTTTGTATGAATATCGAAAAAATATCGAAATACCGGAAAACCGGTACCTATTTAAAATTTCAACATCGAAAAAATACCGGTATTGGAAAAAAGGTCCGATATTAGATGCTCTATAGGGATTCCCTACTCGACTTCTAATCCGAGGTCAGTCACGAGAGCTCGTACAGTAGTAAATACTTTGTCGTATTTTGTATGTAAATGAAATATTGCTTTTTGAAGAAATTGCCACAAGTGGCTGGATTCGGCAGGATACTCTGCATTTAGCACAAATATTATTTTGAAACATGCGTCGACACATTTCAAAATATTTGCCATCTCGTATCGTAAATGGTTTAGGATTATGTACCTGCCAGAAATTTCCTTTAATGAGGGACCCACTAAAATTATAAATGGTTGTAAGGTCAACCCTAATTCTTGAAGCTTAGTCTTACGCCGTTGGATGGTCTCGTCTATCTCAGCTGCGCTCTTTAAATGGCATATAAAACTTTCAAGAACTTCATGCTTGGAAGGTCTCCACTGTTTCTTTGTCTTGGCTTTAACCTTTACCATAGAAGTCGTCATTAAAAATGGTAATGCCATAAAAGCGACAGTGTTGAGAATCTCGTCAGTATCTGCAACAGAAGTACGTGATTATTATAAGTTACCTAGCGACTCACTCCGGTTTCGCACCGGTAGCACTAAATGACAACTGGATTTTTTTTAAAAGATGATCTGAAAAAATCATGCTTATAGAAGTTTGCCTCAAAAGCAAACTATTAAATAAAAGATCATTATTTACTGAGAAAATAAATCAACAAATTTCTTCTAATGTCTACAGAGCCTTAACTCCACGTGGTCTTTTCTACGTCACAGCTAGTGCTAGACTTTAAAAAGTCAAGTGCGAGTCGAATTGGCGCACCGATGGTTCCGTATTTAAGATAATATGCTTGGAAAAGAAAATACTCATTTTGTTTTATTTTCTATGCAATAAGGTCCATTTTGACAAGCCTAAATTTTAATAGTTAATGAAAAGTTATTTAGTTTTTTCTCTAAAACTATTTTTCCTTTATTTTCCCTATAAAATATAAGAAATTATCTATAAATCAGGATTTTTTCAGATTTTTTGATTAATAAACTTCGGAGATATGGGGGGCAACGGTCATTTTTTGTACATTTATCGCTATAAAACAAAAAGTAAGGTCAAAGAAAATTATAAAAAATAATAATTGAAAAGAGCAAGCTAAGCACTTTCATATGTCATTTTTTGCTATAATCAAGTCACTTTCATTTTTCAACCCCCCATTCTAACCCTCTTTTCAAATGTTTAGAAAAAAAAAATCATTTTTTTTTACTAAAAACTGATGCGGGCAAGCAAGTTATACAACTATGCCAAATTTAGTTGATAACTTCTATAGTTTCTGAGAATAACTGCTGTGACATACAGACAGACAGACAACGAAGTCTCACATAAGGGTTCCTTTTTTACCATTTTGGTACAGAATATAATAATAAAAATTAAACAAAAAGAATAAGTATGCTTTTAAGAAAAAGACGAAGGACATAGAATGACTGGGAAATACACAAAATGGAGATAAATACAAATAGAAATTAACATATTGGGAAAAAAATATTTTGGGTAGTTTATCTATACAGTTTATTTATAACATGAAATATTTTGGGTAGTTTATCTATACAGTTTATTTATAACATGCTATGTAGTGATTAACAATGCATCTAAGGGCCCGTTGTTTGATCAGTAGTTAACTCAACTAATTGTTAAAATTCGAAAAAGGAATCGAAAATTTGACACATTTCCTTGAGAATTTAACTATTAGTAACCATTTTTAACCATTAGTTAGTTTAACTACTGATCAAACAACAGGCCCTAAGTGTTTTTAATATATGTATACAGGGTGACTGGTAACTCGACGTATTCCCGTCTAGGGGTGATAGGGCAGTTCATAAGCTATCAATTTAACCCCCATGTATGTTCAGCAGTTCCGAGATATTGATCATTTTAAGCGGAATTTTTGTCATTTTTCCTTCCATTTTTTTTTGTCCATGTTACAAAAAACCCCTAGGTTCTTGTATTTTTTTTAAAGTGTTTTCTTGCATGATTAGAATCACTATGAACTAAAAAAGTTTTTAAAGCTACATGCCAAGTTTACTCAAAAACATGTCATAAAAAAAAACTTGGCATGTAGCTTTAAAAATTTCTTTAGTTTATAGTGATTCTAATCATGCAATCAATAGCTTATGAGCTGCTCTATCAGCCCTAGACGGGAATACGTCGAGTTACCAGTCACCCTGTATAATTATGTGAACTTACCATCGTTTTGTATTAAGCTTAAAATGTCTTTTAATCCAGAATCCTGTCTTTTTCCGCTGTATTCAAGTATTTTAGGTCTAATTATAGACCAGTTCTCATATAATTTGTCATCGCAATGAGGGTACAAATTTTTGAAATCCTTTAATAACTGAAACAATAAAATGTAATTTAAATAATGTTTTAATTTCTATAAATAATTACCAAAAAATACTACATTTTAACTTAACTTTATAACTTTTGGGCAGTTGTATAAAAATGTAAATAGTTAATTCAATTATAAATCAAAATAAAATGTTTTAGACACAGGAGACAATATCACACAAATTGACAGAGTCTCAAACTAAGCTTTACACTTGTAATATGGGTACTAGGCAGCTATCAACCTACTTAAATAGATAAATATATACTTAAATACATAGAAAATACCCAAGACTAAGGAACACATACCGACTTGTGCAGCTTGTGCTCATCATACTTAAATAACTGCCCTTACTGGGATTTGAACCCAGGACTGCTAGTTTCATAGGCAGGGTCACTACTAGGCTTAAGTGTTTTTGTTATTTTTAAAAAGTACCTACATATTTTTTGGATATTACTTACTGTTGTTTTCAAAATATACAACTAGCAAAAAAAAGTACTTGTCTTAAATGTCACGAAAAAAAATAACTTACCAACAATACACCACCAGGCTGGTTGAGCGGCTTATATTTGCTTAGGTACTTATCAACTGTCATTTCAGTTGAAGTTAATTCAGTTAATCTTTGTTTGCCCGTATCGTTCCAATATCTGTCAACCGTCTCCCATGGATAACAACAGTTATTTAGCCACAGCAGTTTTTCATTCACATCATCACTTGATGTCGCCTGCAACTGGTCAATTGCTTCCTGGATGTTTGTGGTCTCATGTAGAGGCAATGCTTCACGGTTGGTTGATGTCTGCCGTCTTGAATATTCTTGAATTATTCCTGATTTAATAAATTCCCGTCTGCGCTGCCTGTAACAGTCCAACAATTTTCCCTTCGCGGAAACCTTTTGTTTTGGACTTATACTCATGTAGGGTATGAAATAAACCGAAGAATTTTCTTTTCTAAATATTTTAGGTATTTCATACGCTAATTCATACAGTCGTGCACTAGTAATTTTTTTCTTTGGGTCATCTTTGAGTTCATTGTTAACAATAACATTGCAGAGACGTCTTCTTTCCGAATTATTTAATAGCCCTGTGTCTCGGTGTCTCAATAGAGCTTTACCTTCATTTGAAGATTGTAATATTTTAAACAATTCCTGAAATAATCAATTGGGTTAGTATTTGACTTTAAGTACCTACTGTCATATTATGAAGAATTAAAAAAATCTGACACTAAACAATATTGTGCTAATTAATTCCAATATTAATTGATGCAAATATTACAAAATACTTAAGGACTTACACACAATGTGTCAGGAATTATTATTTCTGTATCAGTTAATAAATTATCCACTGGATGTTCAGCGGGTTCCAATGGCTGCAGAACATGTTGTCACCCCGCACTGTGCAGAAGTAGAAGGTTGATCAGAGATCTAAAATAAATAAATTAAATATTAGGACAATCTCACACAAATTGATCTAGCTCCAAACTAAGCTCTAGGCTTGTACTATGGGTACTAGGCAACGATAAACTTACTTATATGTATAGATAAATACATATTTAAATAGGTACATAGAAAACACCCAAGACTCAGGACAAATACTCGTGCTCATCACACAAATAGGGGATCAAACCCGGGACCGCTAAGTAACAAATGGATTACTTACTAAACTTGATTTTCTATTCTTTCTTCATCATAAGGTAATGAAATATTTGAAACCTTGATGCTGTTATTGCTTAAGTAGGTATCCTGAACTATTCTAAGCTTAAAACAACTTAACCTCGAAAAGTTTGATACCTATTATGAACAGGGGTGGTTTCCACACATCCTTTCTTTAAGGGAGGCCTTACCTAACCTTCCCTGACCCTCCCGTACGCTGAACTTCGTACCAAGACTTGTAAAAAAAATATTAACTTACATCCATATTAAAAGTTCCTCCACTTTCGGATTCGGACGTTGTTAATGCTCTGAGCATTTGAATCTGCGCATTTAATTTGGCCCTGTGGCCAATTATAGGTATTAACTCTTTGATATCGGTTTCAGAGAGCATTTGTAATGTCTCTATATCAATAGCTTGTTCTAAAAACATATGAGGGAGAAATAAGTAACAAACATGGTTAAAGCTACATTTCATGTAGGTACCTACTACCTATTCGAGACACGCGAACGTGAATGTATAAAATAATTTAGATAGGTAGGTTTTTCTTACCTTTAAATTGAGTGATATACATATCCAGGCCCCATTCACGAAGGTAGTCTCCCAGAGGGTCTGGTGGAGGGTCCGCTTCCATTTTCGCGTATTTTAATAATTTGACATACATAAAACACACTAAGTACACTGTATAATTTGATAAAGTTGTTGAAAAAGATATTTAAATGGTTTTTAAGACTTACTGTACGCACAGAACAAAATTAATAAATATTAAATAGATGTGATGACGCCATTGACGACGCTTAAGTAGGCGGGCGGACAAGAATGAACAGGTTTGCCATGCCGCCAGTTGCCAGTTCGGTTCAGGCGGGAACGGGGAGAGGAGGGGGAAGCGTTTGGTTACACGTAAGCAAAGTATTATCTATACACTGATCTTCGTTTGGTCGGATATTACATTTCGGTTGGTTAGATAACGCTATAAATGTTTTGCTAATCTAAAGTTGCTTAGCCGTAGTTTGGTTGTGCAACACCAAACAAAAAAGGTTGTAATTATGCTTGTACGTAACAAAAAAAAGTCTAAAAATAGTAAATCAATGTTGAGCAATATCTAATAACTTGGTTTTTGTTGCATATTTTCAATGATTAAGCTTGAAATTAGATAAAACGGTTTATTTACCTTTAACCACTTGGGTTTGTTTACTGTTTTATTGTAAAACATAAACAAGCATTTGATTGCAAATGGCCCAACCTAAAATAACATTAACTGTTTTATTTCTTAAAGACAAACCAGATTGTTAAATCAAATTAACTTTAATAACGCCTTATCAAATTATGGTTATTGTTGAAATAAGTGAAGTAGTTTGGTTAAATATTTTTTTCAGTGTGGGTGAGAAAGAAGCTAAGTTAGTAAAAGGGTAGACCAATGGTCGTAAAAATGGAAGTTAAATGGGTAAGTATTTATATGGTTAAAACGGGGAATAAAATGGTTGCGAGATCGCTGAAATAAGTAGGTAAAAGAACCAAAATTATAACCCTTGCTTATGCAGCAACAAGTTGCCCGCGTTCGCAACATGGCGGCGTGAGAAAGTTTTCACTTAATAAATCTGAAAATACGTACCACCCATTCAATCCAAATAAGCCGGGTTTTCCCATCGTCGGTTACCCGCTGGCGCATGGTTTTAAAGGCTTACAGTAGCATCCCGACTGAAATAAAACAATTCGTGAAAATAACGAGGCCCAAGGCTTAAGAGGTTGGAAAATATTTATTGAAATCGAAAGATATTTACCGATGGTTCCTCAGCAACCGGTCATATTATGCCGCGGCACCACATCCCCGCCATTGTAACAGCGCAATCCCTTGTGAAAACTCTGGGATTTACTAGATTAAACTCGCTTCAAAAAAACGCACCCCGCTCGTCACGGAGGCTTTAGAGAGAAAATAAGAATAGACCAAAGAGTTAGACAGCACAATCCAAGTGTTGCCAACCCAAAATTGAAAAATTGTGTAATTAATCACTTGCCTTTTGAATTACACTTACCTGAGGCCCGTTTCACGAAGCTACAAGTTACAAATTACAAGCGGAACCCTCTTTCTAGCGGTACGAGTTAGAAAGAGACTTCCGCTTGTAATTTGTAACTTGTAGCTTCGTGAAACCGGCCTCTGGTTACAATTATTGCGGACCAGGCACTAAAGTGCATAAACGGTTATTAAGAGGTGATAAAGGAGTTACTGAATTGGATGACGCGTGCATGAAACACGATATAGCTTATGATAAACATTCTAACCTAAAAGATCGACACCGCGCAGATTTAGAACTTTATAAAATGGCTAAACAGAGGTTGAAGTCGAAAAGTGCTGGAAAAGGAGAAAAACTTGCTTTATGGTTAGTTAGCAAAGTGATGAAATCTAAAATGAAAGCTGGTGCAGGCATAAAATCATTTAAAAGTTTGGTTACAAAGATGCGGAAGGAACTGAAAAGAAACAAATCAAAAGATAAAGGCACTACAATAACCCGAGCGCTTGCGCTCGCAAAGAAAGTATTTACTAGAAACAGAAAAATTCATATTCCGCGTTTAATACCGATTCCGAAAACTGGCGGTATATTACCACTGATACCTATTTTTGCGGGACTTGCTGCGTTGGAATCATTGGCTGGAGGAGCTGCTGGGAAAGCTAAAGCTGTTGGTGATTACAAAGCTGCAAAGAAAAACTTAACCGAATCACAACGTCACAACAAAATGATGGAATCTATTGCATTAGGTAAAGGATTGCACATTAAACCGTACAGAAATGGAAAGGGATTGTGTTTAGAATACTCAAAAAACTAGTCGACAGGCTTCCCAGACGTGCTCTCACTAATATAGATATTTTAAAACACTCTTCAGATATTCCTCATTTCCGTGGCGTTTATACCTATGAGAGATAATTTGCCAAAGCGTTCGAATAGAGTAGAGTGCGCAATTATTAATTTAGATAGTTCTGAAAACCAAGAGACTCACTGGGTAGCCTTTGTCAAAGATAATAATTACTGTGAATATTTCGATAGTTACGGCGATCTTCAGCCTCCGATAGAATTAATAAAGTATTTAAAAAATAAAATTATTTCATACAACTATGTCACTTATCAAAAGTTTAATACTGTAAATTGCTGTCATTTATGTTTGAAATATTTAAAACAATTTTGGAGTAACCGTTTAAATATCTCTGTTCAATAAAAACCATATCATTCACACGATGTCTTTCACTTTGTCCATAACTGGAACCTCTTCTACCCTGATCACAAATCATTCACCAGCTTTTCAACTAAATGGTGAATATGAATGCGGGTTACTATATTTTTCGACTTTTAACTCTATACCTAATAGACTATAGAAATAATATGTTTTATTATGGCCAAAATGAAGTAGTTGAAATTCCTGCAGGGTCATACGAACTTCAAGACCTCGACGATTACCTGAAAAGACATCTGAAAGGATGTTCATTTTCACTGACATGTAATAATAATACGTTAAAGACGTCTATATTGTGTTCTAAAATAGTACCTATTTTTCACAATCGTGTTATAATAGAGAGCTTTTTAGTCGAGTACCGTGTTTAGGCCACGAAGCTTGCTGAGTGGCCTAAGTAAGGTACGAGAAATAAAATCTTGATTATGACACTATTGTGAACAATACTTTTTGTACGAGTTCATGAAAATTAATAATTTAAGTCTAAAGACGAGTATATAAGAAAACGAAATATCATAAGTACTGTCACACCACCGGCGTCCGTAATGTTGCAGTACTGTGCTGTGATTGGTTAAATACTAGCCAATGACAAAGCGTAGTTTTTTATTAAAAAAATATGCCCTGTATACAGCAGCAATTTTAAGTACATTTTTGACAGATGACGCGACGCTGCTACGTTCCGAAACACCATAGATTGGCAATTTTGTATCGGATCAAGTCTCCTTAAACAAGGACACATATTATTGAAATACTGAGTTCTATTTTCAATTTTTTTTCGGTTGTCTAGAGCGTACCTATCGAAATAGTATTTTTTCTACTCGCGTACTATAAACCGCTAATATTGATATCGTTAATGGTGTCAGAATACCACCTATAGCGTAACCGAAGAGTAAAAACAATTCTATAATTAGCGTTGCCATGGTAATAACAGTTCTATAATTTATTATAGCATTGTTATTACCATGGTAACGGTCATTCCGGATATCAGTCTTGGCGTTTAGTTAACACTTGACATCCTAATATTTTTTATAATAAACCGTTAAAAAATGTTAACGCCAATTAAAATTATCTATATTAAAAATAAAAATATTTTTGAGACTAAATATGTGTTTAGAATTACATTTTTATCAAGTTACTAAAAATAGATGAGTAATATCCATCGATTTGTTATTTGGTTACCATGGTTACGTTCAATATGGATATCAACAAAATGGCGTTTTGTTTGGCATTCCAACTTTTATGATAAATTGTCAGAATTGTTTTAGTACCTAACTATTAAAGATTGCATGAAATTTATAAACATTTAGCAATAAAATTTACAAACTATTAACGCCAATCGGAATATTGAAAATTACTTTGATAACAAGTAATTTGTTAGCAGAAAAATCGAGTGAAGACGAGAGAAAAGTTAGCGATTGTTTATTTTTGTCATTATCATTCTTAGCTTGTACAAAAAGTTATGTATGCAACGGTACATAATTAGCTCTTAAGGTACTCGTGCCTATAATTAGAGCGCTCGCAAGCTCGCGCTCTAACCTCGGCGCTCGTACCTTAAGAAGCTTCATTATGTACCAGTTACATAAATAACTATTTCACAATCGTGTTATAATAGAGAGCTTTTTAGTCGAGTACCGTGTTTAGGCCACGAAGCTTGCTGAGTGGCCTAAGTAAGGTACGAGATAAAGATAAGATAAAAAAGATAAAAGACATTTATTTAGCAAGTAGGCCGCACGGGCACTTTTACACGTCAGGAGTCTACCAGCGCTTCCCAAGAGGAGACCACTGTCGAGAAGAAACGCCGCAAGAAACTCAGCAGTCAGTCAATTTTTTAACCATATTTCTTATTACAATGATACAACTTAGTCTATTATTATATAAAGCTATAAATATTAATTTAAATATAATATCAAATATCATGCGTAGTTCAGCAGGAAAACATGGCAAAAATATTAGGAGAGATATAGACGGAGAAAAAGGCAAAAAAAACAAAAAAAAAACAAGACGACCACATAAAAGTTTCGACATATTTTCCTACATCAACAGTGTCCCCTAGACAAGATAAAGGTTTTACATTTGAACAAATTATTATTGACTAAGTTTCGAGTTTAGGCCATGCATTTTTGTCTGCTAGATAATCCTCGACCCTATAATACGCTTTAGACATTAACGACTTTTTCAAGTAATTTTTAAGTGCTGAAAAGGGTAACTTTAAAACTACGTAAGGTAATTTATTATAGAAACGTATGCATTGACCAACAAATGATTTATATACTTTACGGACACGGAATTTTCGAATAGCGATTTTATTTTTATTTCTAGTATTTAAATTATGTATATCAGAATTTTTGGTGAACAAATCTAAATTCAATAAATTGAGACGCTACAGTTAAGATATTAATTTCTTTAAAAACTTCTCTTAAGGAGTCACGTGAATTTAAGGTGTAAATAGAACGAATGGCCCTTTTTTGTATCACAAATATAGTTTGTATGTCAGCTGCCTTACCCCAAACCAGAATACCGTACGACATAACACTATGGAAATAAGTATAATAAACTAAGCGAGCTGTCTCAACATTAGTTAGTTGTCTAATTTTCCTAACGGCGTAAGCAGCCGAACTTAGTTTATCTGCCAGTACAGCTATATGGGGACTCCATTGCAAATTTTGATCTATTGTTATGCCTAGGAAAACTGCCTTATCTACCATTTGCAGACACTCGTCATTTAGAAAAATACTTGAATCTACCGATTTAACATTAGGCAAAGCAAACCTAACACATTTAGTTTTCTTAGCATTTAGTAGCAAATTGTTGCTAGTAAACCAATTAAGTACTTTATCTAGTGTGGCGTTTATCCTACTGTAGTCTACGGATTTTCTATCTACCTTGAAAATAAGTGAAGTATCATCAGCAAAAAGTACAATGTCACAAAGTTTATCTACTGTTGGTGGTAAGTCATTTATATAAACCAAAAATAAAAAAGGACCTAAAATATAGCCTTGAGGCACTCCTATTTTTACTGTAGCTCCAACAGATTGCGTTTTGTTTACAACAACTGTTTGAGTTCTATCACTTAGATAAGAAGACATAAGATTTAAAGCTTTATTGGACAATCCATAATGTTCTAATTTTAAAATAAGGGTCGCATGATCTACGCAATCAAATGCTTTAGAAAGATCACAAAATATTCCTACTGCATCGCAAGATGTCTCCCAACTGTTATATATATATTTAACGAGTACAGATGCCGCATCAATTGTTGATCGACCTCTGGTAAAGCCGAACTGGTTATTGCTAAGTAGTTTATTTCTATTAAAGTGACCTAACATATCATTCAGCATTAATTTCTCAAAGACTTTACTTAGAACTGGTAGTATGGAAATGGGACGGAAGTTCGTTAAATCACTTATCTCGCCCGATTTAAAAAGAGGTATGACTTTGCTATATTTCATGAGATCTGGAAAGATCCCCTCTGATATGCAATTATTGTAAATTAATGCTAGATGGGGTGCAATTACATCTATGATATGAAAGACTACTTTAACTGATGTGCCCCACAAATCCTCAGTCTTTTTTAAACTAAGTGATTTAAATACCTTGACTAATGAATCTGAATCAACGGGGATGAATTCAAAGTTTATATTACATTTACTGACATTAGTGCAAAGTAATGATTTAGCTTCAACCGCGGATGATTTAAGACATTTCGTAGTATTAATGGCTATGTTGGAAAAATAATGTTCGAAAGCTAAGGCGACGTCTTTATTTGACGTGATTTGTTTGTCACCTGTGTTTAGGGTGATTTGATTATCACGAGTTTTTTGGGTCATTCTAATAAAAGTGGCACAGGCAGGTTAAAGTTTCTCAAAAAAATAATGTTGTGTTTTTTTACTTTCTTTGCTTAAAATAAGCTTCTTGGTATTCTTATTGTTACATATTTATAAAAGGGAACGGAATAACCATGAAAATATTAGAATTATGGCTTGTTGAAATATTGGAGATGCAGGTGAAAGTTTCATTAGACAGGTTAGAAGAGAAAAGGTTCCAGGTTAAAGAGAGTTATATTAAAATATAAAGTACTATAAAAAAGCAATTCCCTACATTTACTTTGGTAGAGCATTGTTAATGGGTATTGCTTAATAAAGCATCTGTGGAGTTTTTATGGGAAATTATATGCAAGTTATTAAATTAAAATTATTTAAAATAGTTATTCACTTTAGCTTGCCAATAGTCACACTAACCTGCACATTAGTGCACATATGTATCTTTAACCTGCCAAAAGTTACATTAACCTGTGCCTAACCTAATCTACATATTATAGTTGCTTAGAATAACTTAATTTATTTTAGTATTCATTTTAGTTATGTTTTTATTATTTTTCTGTTTTTTGATTGTGTCTTTTGTATGAATGAAGTCCTATATCTAACCTAGTTACAGGTTAAAGTTACACAGGTTACAGTTAAAAGTAGATTTACAAGACATTTACTCTTAAACCGTTGAAAATATGAATGTTCCACTCTTAGTAATGTAAGTATAAACATCAGAATACCACGTTCAAATGATTAGTTAATTACGTCCCATACCGATAAAATTAAATAATCGAGACAAGATAAAGTTAACATACCCGTTACAAACTCCAGATTACCGCATTTGATCACTAATCTCCACAAAAGTATGAAAGATCGTCTCCAACCGTTTAGTATGTTGGTGAGCCAAACACTGGCCGAATGTTTATCGAGGATTATGGTGTGCCTATATACACCCATATGTGAGTGAGATACAATATCACGAACACACAGGTTACAGTAAAAATATCACTGGACAAACTGTCGTGTGTTAAAATTTATGTATATGCATATAATTTTAAAACCATATCATAACTAATTGAATGTCATAATATTATTTTTGCAATATAATATAAAATATGTACAATAAAATATACACAAATTGTTCAAAAACCTAAAAAACTGGAAGCATGTCGCATTTGGACAAGACAGGTTATGGTAAAAAATGGTACCTTCATAATTTTTTTTAACAAATTTAATAAGAATGAATAAAAAAAATTACTTGGCCTCGATGTAAAAGGTCTGTGCTTATCTATGAACGTTTTTACTTTTCCTGAAAAACTAACATTTAACACACTTTGTATTCAAAAACTCATTGACAGGTTACGGTGCCACTTTTTTTAGAACTACCCTTTGATTTTCCCGTTTCTCTATTTATAATATTCCATACAGTTTTTACCTTATTGTCAGATGATTTGAGTTTAAGACTAAGAAAATTTGCCCGAGATTAAAAATCTTGATTATGACACTATTGTGAACAATACTTTTTGTACGAGTCCATTAAAATTAATAATTTAAGTCATTAATAACAGTAAATGTATAAGAAAACTAAATATCGTAAGTACTATCACACCACCGGCTTCGGTAATGTTGCAGTACTGTGCTGTGATTGGCTAAATACTGCCCAATCACAAAGCGTAGTTTTTTTTTTAAATATGCCCTGGATACAGTACCAAGTTTAAGTAGATTTTTGACAGATGACGCGACGCTGCTACGTTCCGAAACGCCATAGATTGGCAATTTTGTATCGGATCGAGTCTCCTTAAACAAGGACACGTATGAAATACCAAGTTCCATTTTCAAATTTTTTTCGGTTGTCTCGAGCGTATCGAAATAATATTTTTTACAATCGTGTTATAATAGAGAGCTTTTGTCACGTTGCTAAATGCCCGGCTGGTTTTACCAAGTGACAAAACGAAATAGACGGAAAACGTAACAGAAAGTTGTAGAATAAGATACTTGAAGAATTGGAGTGTTCTAGGACGTATGATGAGGAGCTCAATGAAACAGGTTAGTAAATATCACAGTCTTTATTCCTATGCAGCTCTATACATGATGTTAATTAATTGTGAACATAACTTTGCTCATAATTCTTACTCTACCAGAAAATATGTTTAGCTCAGCGGAAGGCTGGTAGTTTTACACAAGTAAAGGTTCTTATGTTATAATTCACAATTCTTAGATAGTAATTTGTTAGTCCCTACTTATAGAGTTGCCACCAATTCCAATCTGAGTTCAAATAACTATTATATTGATATCCTAATTCCCTAATTATAAATATAATTTCCACAGACCTTAATCTGAAGAAAACCTTCCTTCCTGGACGATCGACTCGATGTAGTCCCAGGTCGGCAGACTGGTGGAGCGGTCCCAGCACACTGTGTCGCAAGCCACAGTATCCTCGGGCAGCTCACAGCAGCTTGTGAAGGTCTACTGAATCCTCGTGCCTAAGGCACGCCTACTAAAGGTTGGTTTAAACCTTTATATCCTACTTCATTACTTATATGTTTTCTGAATGATCAGGAACCTAAACATGAATTTATTACTTACAAATACTGAATGTCTAGGTATATAAGCTACCTCATAACTTTACTGAACCTGAATATAGTTGGAGCCTGAATCGGAATAACGGAATGCAAAATAAATCATCCAACCATAACGTCAAATCAGTAAGCTAAATTATTCTGAAAGTATCTAAACAGAATTACAGAAAACAGAAACTATTAGACAAAACTTAAATCAGTACCTAACTGAAAATATCCGGAAAACTAAATAACCTACTGAAAACATCCGGAAACTAAAGAAGACCTACTGACAAAACTAGAAAACTAGAAAAATATCCAGACACTAAAAGATACTGAAAAAAACCCAGTCCATCTGTAAAGACAGAGATAAATTGCTCTGATTAGCACTACGATTAAGAAATATATAAGACATGTGGGCTGACATTTAAGGTTAACAAAATTATGAATCTTACCGGAAAACTTCAAGGAAAACCCCTGGTAATCTCGACGCTAAGACATTCCCCCCTCTTCCACGTGTGAGAAACAATAACTGAAAATTCACCATTTGGTCAGAGAATTGCATATTAAATTGCAACAAATGCCTCCATCAGAAAGATGTTATTAATTATTACTTACAAGTTCCTTTCACCGAAATATGACTGAAAGTATGTACTATATCTCCACAGCAGGTGCTTGGTTACTTTATTGAGGATGGCTCTTCCGCTGTCATTCAGCTTAAGCCTGATTTTGTAATGCCCTCTCATCTTGGACATCTTGATGAAAGATACTTAGTCAAAACATAGATGCAACCAAAATGCATAGAATGTAGCTATACAATTTAGGTAGTCTGGGTAATTAGGTACCCAATTAATATATTACCTACATGAAAGTACTACATTAAATTAACTTTTGACTGAAATGTGTTTGTTTAATTCTTGTATGTACAATTACTGGCAAAAGAAATCTTTGTATTGTTTTGTTTACTTAATAAATGTAATTAACTATTGACTCCATTTATTGATTAATTACAAATATTTATTATTCCCCTAATTCAAGGTATTTTACCCTAACGCGGCAACACCAACGTACAAATCTATGGTGTTGACGTTTGACAATCAACACCTTAAATATTTCCCCAGTGTTTAGGTTCCAATTCACGCAAGATATACCTACAACGTTACAATACCCCCCTTCCCAATGAAAGGTTTAACGTAGGTAAACCGATCGCTGCCCTCAGCGACCTTATCATAAACATCCCCTAAAGACTGAAGAAAAGTGATAACTAACATTAAAGTTCCAAAACTAAACCACACGACAACGCAATCCTAATGAAACTTAACTATGTAACAACCATGTTACAATAAAACTAACTGAAACCTAACACACAGTAACTATCCTATTAGCTTCTCCAACACAACGGCAATGTTGTGTTGTAGAGGCTAATTTCCAACAGCCAGGACCTATGTTCAGCATTCTACAATATATCTCTCTTCTTGTCCGAGCGAAACCCTAATAAGTAGTCTAAGACTACTGTCTGAAACTCGAAAAAATCTAAACACCGAAAACTATACTAAAACCGTACCCTTACCAAAATATCAAAAAACTTAATATTACTCAGACTTAACCGAAGCTGTATCTGAGCAATTCGAAAATACAAAACATCTCAGCGCGCGTCTGCGGAGATAAAATAATATCCCGAGCGTACGTCCCGGAATAACGAAAAGTACCGAAATACACCGAAATCGCATCCACACATGTACCGCAACCAGTCAGTGTTGAATGCGAATACAGAAACATAACTTAATAATGATAAGGAGTTACCTCCTAACACGGTAAACTTAAACACATATTAAAGACTGAATACTCAAGATGTTATTGAGTTAAGATTAGCACTACGATTAAGTCTAAATATTATACTAACATACTATAACTTTCATACATCTCGCTCTTAATCGGTAGTGATACAGTAATAACTGTTCATCACGCCTTACAATTTGTGATTGAATATTTTATACAATATTCAACACTAAATGCTAACTACAATCTCTGTTAAACTTTCAAGTCCTTAATGTGCCAAGAACCTATCGGATGTCCATACATCCGCTCTAACTCGTAAACTAAAGGTGATAATACTGTTTTAACTCTACATTTCTCGTACTTAGGCGCGAGCTTTGCCATTTTAAATTTCGAAGCATCGCTTTGTACAAAGCAACGTTTCCAAACAGTATCACCTACTGAAAATTTTGCTGAAAGTCGTCTCAAATTATAATGCCTAGCATTATTTGCATGTGCTTTTAGAAGTTGAGCACGTACTTGTCCGAAAATACCCTTCAAGGTACCAAATTCACCGGCATATTCTTCACGGGGAATGGCTGCGCTATACTCCTCCTCAGAGTCCTTGTAAACCAAGCCATTTATGACTGGCTCCCGTGCGTGTACCAAGAAAAAAGGAGAGAACCCAGTGGACTCGTTAACTGCACTGTTCAAAGCGAACTGTATCCGGTGCAGTTGTTCGTCCCAAGAACGGTGGTTCTCCTCTACGTACGACGCTACGGCTGTCATAACTGTCTTGTTATACCGCTCTACTAAATTTACCTGGGGGGTGTAGCGAGGCCCATAATGAATTTTCGGAATATTATAACGTTTCAAAAGAAGCTTAAATTCTGATCCCGTGAATTGCACTCCATTATCTGCAATCACGGTTTCAGGCACACCATGTTCTAGAATAACGTTATTCTCGAAATGTTTAGCAACTAGAGCGCTAGTTGCACGACGAAGCGGAAAAAGTAACGTGAACTTCGAAAAGCAACATGTCACCACAAACAAAAATGTGAAACCTGAACGATAGCGAGGAAGAGGACCCACTAAATCTATAGAGACCACCTGAAACGGTCTGTGACATACTTTTGGCTGACCCATCAACCCTGGAGTTTGTCGCTGCGAGTGTTTGTAAGCACAACACACGTCGCAAGCCTTAACAAAATCGACAACTTCCTTGTGCATGCCAGGCCAAAAGTACGTCAGAGATAGCCGTCGGTGTGTCTTAAACACGCCAAAATGCGCGGCTGTGGACTTACAATGGTTCTCTTCGATCACCCTCCTTCGGTCACCCTTCTTCACAACCTCCTTCCAATCAAACTCCCTAAGTAAGTTATACTTACTTTTACAAAAACGGAAAAGCTTTCCCTGCTTAACACAAAAATTCGGAAAGTTAGCGGGAAAAGTTCTACATCCACTCAAAACCTTGTCATACCACTCGTCTTTCTCGGCATCACCATCCAAAATATTTAGGGCGTCTACCTTCATGAGCCTAGACAACGCATCAGGGACAACGTTGTCGGTGCCTTTCCTGTGCTCAATATCAAAATTATATTGAGACAGTCGACACCCCCAACGAGCCAATCTTCCTGATGGGTTCTCTAGGTTCATGAACCACTTCAGAGACGCGTGGTCCATGACCACCTTAAAACGACGAGATTCTAAATAGGCCTGAAATTTCTCCACTGAGAACAGAACGGCCAGAGCCTCCCTTTCGGTAGCGCTATAATTACGTTCCGCCTTATTTAAGGAACGGCTTACGTACGCGATCGGGTGCTCGTGGTCATCAATGGTCTGTGAGACCATTCCGCCCAATCCGTAAGAAGAAGCGTCGCAGTGCACAACGAAAGGCTTATCAAAATCCGGCACTGCCAAAATAGGTGCTGACACCAACGCGTTCTTCAACGAATTGAAGGCGACTTCAGCCTCCTCAGACCATTGAAAAGCCGGAACGTTCTTTCCCTTGGCGGTAAGTCTATTTAAAGGAGCGGCTATGGTCGAAAAATTGAGAATAAACCGCCGGTACCATGAGCATGTTCCTAAAAATATCTTTACCTCCTTGGGAGTAGTCGGAATGGGGAAATTTAAGATGGCCGTAACCTTTTCAGGATCAGTCCGCAACCCGAACTCGTCTACGACGTAACCGAGGTATCTAAGCGACTGCCTGAAAAAGTTGATAGTCAAATTTGCCATCTTCAATTTCTCCAAAACCCTATTCAAAAGTACTAAATGCGTCTGAAAGTCGGAAGTACATATTACAATATCATCAATATAGCAGAAGGCAAGACCATTTTCAATGTCACTGGTCAGGTTGTGATCGATGCCTATCCATAAGGCGCTGCTGTCTAGCAGGCGCTCCACATAACCCGAATGGCATGACCTTGAATTTAAATAACCCACGACCAGGGACAGTGATACTCGTCTTCTCTTGTAACTCCTTATTTAACGGTATCTGCCAGAATGAGGAACTTAAATCAATCGACGTCAGGTATTTCGCTTCCTTTAAACTGTCCAGAATTTGCGGAATATACGGAATGGAATACGAATCACCTTTCGTGACTGAATTTAACTTCCTACAATCTAGGCAGAAACGCCAATCGCCGTTTGCCTTGCGAACTAAAAGAGCAGGGTTATTCCATGGGCTTTCACACGGAGTGACAACGTCCAATTGCAGCATCCTATCGAGCTCCGAACTTAACGCTGCACGCTTTTCCGGCGACAGTGGATACTGCCGGGTCCTAATCGGCATAGCGTCTCCGGTCTCGATAGACCCTTTCTCCTCGAACGAAATATCCTTAAATTTCCCTACCACTGCATCGGCAAGTTCCTTCTGCGGCGTACTTAAATGATCGTAAGACTGAATTGTATTTACCTGATCGGTAATACCATTAATGTTTTTAAAATATGAGTTCGGCGTTATCATGTAATCGATGTTGTCAAATATCTCTGGCGCCAATCGAAACGATGTCCAAAAGTCTATACCTAAAATGACGTCCGAAACAATGCTGGGTATTACATAAAATTTAATGACGTGTGTGACGTCCTTAAATGTCAACGGAACAAAAATACACCCAATTGTTTGGACCTCGACGCCATTTGCAACATTACATGTCGTCGGCTCACATGACTGTACCCTAAATCCAAATTTCTCAAAATCCAGATGTGCATTATTGCCTAAAATCGAAACCGAAGCTCCCGAATCTAATAAGCCGAAAATCTCAAAGTCATAAACTTTAAACTTTAAATAAGGCCGAATATCATCTTTATTTGGTTTAAACATGATCGTAGCAATCGATTTATAATTACAAAATTTTGAAATAGATTTACTGTTTTTAAATTTGCTACGATCAAAACAATCTAGTTTTTTGAAGTCGGAACGTGTAGTGTCGGCTTTATACGTTTAGTACAATTCGGACAGTTGGCAATAACAACATCCGTCAAACCACAACCAAAACATCTGATTTCACCATCACGAGACCTTGCTCTGCAAAGTCTAAAATTATGATTAGAACGTCCGCACTTGTAACAAACCGGTAGCTGTATATGTGTGGATCGAAACTGCGTTTGTTGTTTACCCCGAGATGCTGCAGTACTATGCTGCGCAAACGCACAAGTTGTTTTCTTGCAGTTGCTAGGAGACGACGATGAACCTGAATAATTTACCGAATGAACCGGCTTGGACTTGCTCTTGTAAACAAATTCGTCCGACAAAATGTTTGTGGCGGTCTTGGAAGGCTCCGTGAATAACTCTGCACGCTGTTTAGCACCTTCCAATCTGCGACAATGATTCTTCAGCTGTGACACCGATGTTATGTGCACTAAAGCCAAATGTTGTGCTAATGTTGGCCTAATATTGTGCAAAAGGATCTCCAATTTCATCTCCTCAGACAACGCAACCTTAAGACGGGAAAACAAACACGCCATAACCCAAAAATAAATGTGTATAGGTTCAGTTATACCTTGTGTTCTTAACCTAATCTCCCCTAATAACCTGTAGTCATAATCAACAGGATCAAACTCTTCTAACAACAACTCCTTAATATCATTCCAGGTAAAAACCTGTTGTCTTATACCTCTGTACCATAACAAGGCTTGATCTATAAACAGTTGTGCCGCTGAATGAAACAATTTGATGTCTGATACACCAAAAGCTAACTTAAGTTCTTCAATACGGTCTAAAAATGATCTGGGGTCAGTGCATCCATTGAACTTGACTCCCCATTTTGAAACATTCTTGTCACCGGTGCATTCAACATGCATCTCAGTGACCTCCGAAGGAGTAACTACACTTTGGTCTGAAGTCGGCACAAGTGATTCAATCCTAACTAAAAGTGATTCTAATTTGTTACTAAGTTCTGATTTTAATTGTAAGTTGCCTGCATCACAGTCAACTTGAATTCTTAAAAGTCTGTAATACAGATGTGCACCTAATGCTCTAGATCTATTTAGTGAAAAACTGTCCTTGTCTTTAATATACTTGTCTACTAAACTTGTTAACTGCTTTAATTTGTCCGAAACTATCCTTAACTCAAGCTTTGCATCTAAACTTGTTTCAAGAACTGCCTCAGATGGACATTCTATACTTAAAGATCTTAATTGTTTCCGAAGACCATCAACAGTACTAAGTGGTGTTTCTGATTTTATCTCAACTTCATAGATTAACTCATCCTTATGCAGTGAATGAAACTGAATAGTTCTATCCATTTTGTTGTTTTAACAATATACTCTAAATTAGAATTGTTGGCAAAAGCTAAATGTTATTACAATTTCTATATACTAAAATTATTATATATCTTAATAAATATTTTGCAATTACTGTGTTTTTTTTTCTTTCCTTAAAAACAGTTATGGAAACAAAACTAAGGTGAAATTATCAATTGTTTTTCAAAATCTACTAAGGCCAAACAAGTTTCAATACAAAAGGTAGGTAATATGGCCTTCAATTGTCAAATTTGACATAAGTACTCAAATGTAAGTTTGAAAATAAGAAAACTTTTATTACAAATTTTACTTTTCTTAATTCACAAAAGCATATTAGTTCTATAATTATATTTATAAATTTGTATTTTTAAATTATGCAAAATGGCTTTAAATTTTATTAATTTATTAAAAGTATCTCAACAGTATTTCCAAAACCACAGATAAAGATATCGTGCTTTCAGCAATACCATGAAAAGCACACCAACGCTTACACAAAAAAAATGAACACAGTCTATGACCTAGTATTCAAGATTAATATCTAGTTTGACAAGTGTTTTAACCTCAAAATTTCAACAGTTTTCCACATTGTAAATTATCAAAATATGCTGAAAACAACTGAAATACACGAAATTATCAAGAAATACAGTGCAAAATAGCGAGATAATATAAGACAAAAGCTAAATATGGTCTCTAACTAGAAATGTCAAGCTATTTGGACAGTTGGTGGCAATCCATAAAAATCGTAGAAAACTCCATAAAAATGATCAAAAAGGTCTCAAAATACTCAAAATTACACGGAAATGGGCGCCATTTGTCACGTTGCTAAATGCCCGGCTGGTTTTACCAAGTGACAAAACGAAATAGACGGAAAACGTAACAGAAAGTTGTAGAATAAGATACTTGAAGAATTGGAGTGTTCTAGGACGTATGATGAGGAGCTCAATGAAACAGGTTAGTAAATATCACAGTCTTTATTCCTATGCAGCTCTATACATGATGTTAATTAATTGTGAACATAACTTTGCTCATAATTCTTACTCTACCAGAAAATATGTTTAGCTCAGCGGAAGGCTGGTCGTTTTACACAAGTAAAGGTTGTTATGTTATAATTCACAATTCTTAGATAGTAATTTGTTAGTCCCTACTTATAGAGTTGCCACCAATTCCAATCTGAGTTCAAATAACTATTATATTGATATCCTATAGGTTATAGGTTATAGGTTATGGCGGGCTCTTTTCCGCAACTCGACGACTTAAATCTGCGCCTATTTTGCGTGAAGGGTCGGCGGCACTACTCCTGCCAACCCAGTTCCACCAGGAAGCCTAGCAAACCCTTTATGTTGCCGACGGCATCTGGTAGCGACCTCGGTGTTCCGAGGTGACGTGCCCGGTATGTTGCCACCCCAGGGCATTCCATGATGACGTGGGCTGCGGTTTCCTCCGCTGTCATGCAGGCTCTGCACAGGGGGCTGTCTGTAACACCTAATGTGAACAAGTGTTTGTTAAACAAGGCATGGCCAGTTATGGCTCCAGTTATCAACCGGAGTTGGGCTCTTTTGAGTAGTCGTAACTTACGCGACAATCCGGGACTGATTGTCGGAAGGGCTTCTCTACTTTGCCTGCAGGTGTTTAGGTTGCTCCAGTAGTGTTGGTGCTTTACCTTGGTGATTCGGCGCAGTTTGTTCCGCAGCCAGCTGGTCGGCAGGGGCAGAAATGGTTCAGGACCTATCAGTACCGTTTCTGAGCCCTTTCTCGCGAGTATGTCAGCTGCGTCGTTACCGCGTGAGTTGCTATGTCCCTTTATCCACTGTAGGGTGATGGGGTTGATGTTACATACCTTGGAAAGGGCGTTGTGACATTCGTATATTAGCCCTGATGTTGCCGTGTAGCACTTTAGGGCTTGGAGAACTGATCGGCTGTCGGAGAGTATTCGGATAGGGAGGTCCTTTACCTTCCTTTGCTCGATCGCTTTTGTAGCCATAATGATGCCCACGCATTCCGCCTGGAAGACTGTGCTGTGGGCTCCTAATGGCGTTGAGATATGTATGTTTAGATCTTCCGAGAAAGTACCTGCACCGGATCCCGACTTAGTCTTGGATCCATCTGTGAAGATCCTTACTTCCCTGGGGTTGAGGCCTTCCCACGGATCTTCGTGCAGTTGTATTTTGTACTTCTTGTCGAAGATAAACTGTTTTGGTATTGTGTCAGTAGCTGCCTCTATGAGCGGTTCCTCGCTGATCGCTTCATAGAGTATCTCGGTGTGTGGTACCCTGGCGGGTTTCCACAGGTGCAAATTTCTAAGACGTACCGCTGTCGCCGCCGCCTCCTGCTGGATGAAGAGATGCAGTGGCGGGAGGTCGAGTAGGGCTTCCAGGGATGCTGTGGGTGTAGTCCGCATGCATCCGGTGGCTGCCATACCGGCTAGTCTCTGGAGTCGTTGTAGTTTCGCTTCCACAGTGGACAGTTTGGTGCGTGGCCACCAGACTACCGCACCATAGGCTATGATTGGTCGTATCACTGACGTGTAGAGCCACAGGATGATCTTGGGGTGTAGTCCCCAGGTTTTACCTACCATCCTGCGACACTGCCAGAAAGCGATTGTTGCTTTGTCTATCTTGTTGTTCAGGTGATTGCTCCAGTTCAATTTGCAGTCGAGTATGACACCTAGATACTTTACCTCATTTGATAACTGGAGTTCTGTTCCAAACAACTTGGGGAGTTTGTAGTTGCCCAGGTTGCGTTTGTTAGTGAACAATACCATCTCCGTTTTCTTCGGGTTGACAGATAGTTCGTTGGTTGAGCACCAGCGTTCCACGATACCTAGGGCTGAGCGGGTGACGTCACATACCGTGCTGGTGACGCTGCCGCTTGTGAGTATCGCTATGTCGTCCGCGTAGCCTACCGCGTAGTAGTGACTGTCGTTTAGTTTGGCGATCAGCTCGTTCACAACTATGTTCCATAGTAGCGGAGAGAGAACGCCGCCCTGAGGACAGCCCTTTGCCACCAGTGCTAGTTGGTTGTTGTTTGCATTGAGTCTGATAACCCTTTTGCTAAGCATCTTACCTATCCACTCGACCAGCGTCGGGTTCGCCCCGTGCCTGACTAGCGCAGTTGTTATGCTGTTGAAGTTGGTCTTGTCGAAGGCCCCCTCAATGTCTATGAAGACGCCCAGGCACATTGATCTGTTCTTTATGGCTTCCTCTACCTTACTTACTACTGCATGTAGGGCTGAGTCTGTAGATTTACCTTGGCTGTAGGCATGTTGGTTTTGGTGCATTGGTACGCTAACCAGGCTGCTCTCCCGTAGATTCCTGTCGCATAGCCTTTCCAAGGTCTTTAATAGGAACGAGGTTAGGCTGATGGGTCTGTAGGATCTGGGGTCTGAGTAGTCACTCTTACCTGGTTTTGGTATGAATATTACTTTGACCTCCCTCCACCGTCTAGGCACATACCTGTGTGCCAGGCAAGCGGTGAGGATCCCGGCAAGGGTCAGAATTAGTCGCTCGCCGCCCCACTTTAGAAGGGCTGGGAAGATCTCGTCTAGACCCGGTGATTTAAAGGAGTCAAAGCTGTTGATTGCCCATTTGATTTTATGGGGATTGATTACCTTCAGGGCCTGCTCCCAATCTACCGTGGTAGGGGCGGCCTCTTCGCTCGTCCAGCTTGTCGACTGGGATATCACGCAGTCAGGGAAGTGCGTTTCTACGAGGACCCGCTCTGCCTCTTCTGACGAGCTGGTGAGTGTGTTGTCTGGCTTGCGTAGGGAGCCCATGGTGAGCGTGGTCTGGTTGGAGAGAACCTTCCTTACCCTGTTGGCCTGTGAACATGTTTCTATGTTGTTGCAGAAGTTACGCCATGAGCTCGTACTCCTGTATCTAAGGCGCTTTTTGTACCTAGACTTGGTTGTTTTATAGAGCTCCCAGTCGTCATCTGCACCGGTGTTCATTGCTCTGTTCAGTTGTCGCCTCATCTTCTTCCTGAGCCTCTCCAGCTCAGGGCCCCACCATTTTCCTTCGCTGTCGCGGTTGGCCGGTGGGTTAGAGAGAGGACAGGCGTGGTGATAACTGGCTACAATGGCCTCCGTTAGGAGAGTTACCTGGTTTTCTATCGCTTCGCAGCCCTCGATTTGGATAGGAGCCGCCGACGGCAACGTAAGTTCCAGCCGCTCGGTGTATTGCAAGCGGTTGGTTCTACGTGGGTTCCGCCTTGGAGTTTCTGCGATTGTATTTACCTGAATATCGAAACGTATCCATCGATGATCTGAGCACGATAATTCCTTTGAGACGTGCCAGTTCATGATGTACTGTGTAGTTTCTTCAGTTGCTAAAGTCAAGTCAATGATTGTGCTGCTTCGTCTGTTTACAAATGTGGGTTCAGAGCCTGTATTAAGGATGTTAAGGTTAGTTGACACTAGGTATTCTACAAGTAGCTTACCTCTGTTGTTAGCGGTTTTCATGCCCCAGAGGGGGTGGTGTGCGTTGGAGTCCGTGGCCACAATCAACTGTAGCTTGTGCTCCTCGCAGTGGGTCACCAGCCTGGTCATTTCGTGTGGCGGTGGGTCCTCTGCCTCTGGCATATAGATGGAAGCCAGAACCACCTCCGGCAGGCTGGAAACTTGCGCCCCTCGCACCTTGATGGCACACAGGTCTCTAGAGCAGAAACTGGTTAAGGGTTCGCATTGTATATTCTTGGTGGTGTAAATGCAGGTCCGGGGGTTATCCGGTCCCGTGTGTACTATGAGCTTACCTCCGATGTTCCGGAGCCCGCAAATGGCCCCCTTCCTGACCCACGGCTCCTGGATCAGGACCACGGCGGTGTTGTTGGCCTCCAGCCACTTCCGGACCTGAGCCGTCGCGGTTTCGCTGTGGTGGAGGTTAGCCTGGAGGATGTTACAGCTGGGAGAAGGGGGTTCCGTCATTGGTGCGAAGCCCCGATGACCCCTCCCCGCCGTCACCCTCGCCGATGGCCAGCATGCCCATCCCCGAAGCGCACTCCTCCCCGCTTTCCGACGGGTCACGGAGGAGCTCTTCCTCATCGTGCTCGGAGCAGGGGGCGCCTTGCGCCGGGGATTGGGACCCGGACGCAACCTCGACAGCGTCGTCAGTCGCGTTGGTCCCGGTGGTCGTGTCCATCGGCTCTGTTGTTTTCCACGTGGCTGCTGTGGCGTTGGTGCTAGGGGGTGGAGTCTCCACGAACTTCCCCC
This sequence comes from Acleris cristana, assembly GCA_948252455.1. Classification (NCBI taxonomy): domain Eukaryota; kingdom Metazoa; phylum Arthropoda; class Insecta; order Lepidoptera; family Tortricidae; genus Acleris; species Acleris cristana. The sequence continues at coordinate 5,806,217 of OX411771.1, read as the reverse complement.
GTGACCCCTGGAACTTGAGGTACACCGACCCACACAGGAATGTGAGCCGGCGCCCCCTGTCCAGGATGGCCTGCACCTCCGTCTCCGGTATGCTGACAATGGCAAAGGTCTCCTTCCCCTGCCTGTCAGCGCTGTGCAGAAGCCACCGGTCCATCTGCACCCAGGTGTTTTGGTAGCGGAGCGAGTGCGCTACTACGCCGAAGTCATCGTAAACCCCTGGGAGCAGAATGCCGCAGCGTACTCTGCGCGGTATTTCGTTCTGGCGCTTCACCACCAGTTTGTCTCCTGAGGAGAGGGTGATGGCGGCCACACACTCCTTCAGCCAGGTCACCGCTGATTGGTCCCCGCACCACAGCCTCAGGGTGCCGTTCACATGTAACGGCTTTCCCTGAAACTGTGGTCCGCCCCTGCTTTGCAGGTTTTGGACCGCTTCGCTCATCACGCGGGCTTGGATGAGGTTTAGGGCCTCGTCGGCGAGTTCAGCTGAAAGGTGACCTGTGTTTGCTGATGTGACAGCAACCATCAGGTCCGCCTTCGCTGCGTCCGCGTACGCTACCCGCGGGGTACCCGGCGATGGCTCGACCCTCTGCTTTTTGGGCTCGCCTCTCGGAGACAGAGTCTCGTCCAGACGCACCCTCTTAGCAGTGGCCCGAGCCACCGGGAGGCTCCCCTCCGAGGCCCTGTTAGCGGCTCCTATCCCTTTGGGAGCGGCACGGCTTGTTGCCGGATGACCGAGGTCACCTGCAGCGCCTCGCACCGTCTCCATCCCGGGAGCACCTGACTGTTGGTCAGGCACCGGAGCAGCAGCTTGTTCCGCCAGTAACCTACGGTACTTGCGGCGCTGCTTCTGGTTCCTGTGCTTCTTCTTCCCGAGTTCGGTCACACTGGGTACTGGGTTGTCCCGCTTGGCGGTTTGTTCCCTTTTTCCCCACGTGGTCAACACGGGAAGTTTCCAGCTGGGGTCCAGCTGGGAAGCTGTAGAGGGCGTAGGTAGCAGCGCCGGTGTCTGCCCCGCGTCTGCGGATTTCTCCGCAGGTGCAGGCGGGACGATCTCCGGGCTGGCTTTGCGTAGTGGCCTAGGTTGGGTGTGTTGAGTCCACGCTCGGGGTTTTGAGCCCGCCGGTTTCCCAGCAGACTTCCCGCCCCTCGCAGACTTTTTGTGTGTGTGTGGCGGTGCCTTGGCGCCGCCCCCGTGTGGTTGTGTTTTTGTGGTCTTCGGGGTCGATGACGATGCCTCGAAGCCACGTGTGAAGGAAGGTAGCGTCACTTTCGCGCCACTTACCTTCCGTAGTGTTTGGTGTGTGTGGGTAGCTGGCGGGGCTTGCGCCCTGCCGCCACCTCTGTGTGGTGTTTGTGTGTGGTGTGACCCTTGGCCACTACTACCCGCACCTGGTGTGTTGAGAGAGGCTGGCACGCCGTTAGGAGCACCGCTCTCTTGTTGAGCGCCTTTGGGTTTCCCCTCTGGCACTCTCGGGATTTCGGATCTATGAGGTTCCATATTCCGTTGCTGTTTTTTCATCTCACGAGTTTCCCACCCTCCACGGAGCCCGCACCGGGGATGTCTACAATAGAACACCAGGAGTACTCGTGAGATATAGATGTGCAGGGTTAGGTATCACTGCGCGACATCGGGAGCTGCAGACAGTGTGGCTGGGTGGATCGATCCGGATCCCCCCAGGTGTTCCACACGCCCTTGCCCCGTCAGCATGGCCGACACCCCGCCCTCCCAGAGAGCCCCCACACATCTCGCCTGCGAACCGTACCCACCTCGACCGTACGGACGCGTGTCCATTACCTTGTAGTGGCTAGCAAACAAGGCTACCGTTTTGCGTGAAATTCGGACCAAAGGGGGCGTGTTGTCTCCCGGTAGTGCTATCCCGACTCCGTTCGACTCAACCCCCCAGGACTCCTGCATCCTCGCTCACGGCGCTCGACTGCGGAGGACTACCGCAGGTAGGCTGGATAGTCCATCGGGCCGCCTACATACCCGATGGAGCCGAGATTGATATCCTAATTCCCTAATTATAAATATAATTTCCACAGACCTTAATCTGAAGAAAACCTTCCTTCCTGGACGATCGACTCGATGTAGTCCCAGGTCGGCAGACTGGTGGTGCGGTCCCAGCACACTGTGTCGCAAGCCACAGTATCCTCGGGCAGCTCACAGCAGCTTGTGAAGGTCTACTGAATCCTCGTGCCTAAGGCACGCCTACTAAAGGTTGGTTTAAACCTTTATATCCTACTTCATTACTTATATGTTTTCTGAATGATCAGGACCCTAAACATGAATTTATTACTTACAGATCTAAAGAGAGTTCCTGCCAAATACTGAATGTCTAGGTATATAAGCTACCTCATAACTTTACTGAACCTGAATATAGTTGGAGCCTGAATCGGAATAACGGAATGCAAAATAAATCATCCAACCATAACGTCAAATCAGTAAGCTAAATTATTCTGAAAGTATCTAAACAGAATTACAGAAAACAGAAACTATTAGACAAAACTTAAATCAGTACCTAACTGAAAATATCCGGAAAACTAAATAACCTACTGAAAACATCCGGAAACTAAAGAAGACCTACTGACAAAACTAGAAAACTAGAAAAATATCCAGACACTAAAAGATACTGAAAAAAACCCAGTCCATCTGTAAAGACAGAGATAAATTGCTCTGATTAGCACTACGATTAAGAAATATATAAGACATGTGGGCTGACATTTAAGGTTAACAAAATTATGAATCTTACTGGAAAACTTCAAGGAAAACCCCTGGTAATCTCGACGCTAAGACATTCCCCCCTCTTCCACGTGTGAGAAACAATAACTGAAAATTCACCATTTGGTCAGAGAATTGCATATTAAATTGCAACAAATGCCTCCATCAGAAAGATGTTATTAATTATTACTTACAAGTTCCTTTCACCGAAATATGACTGAAAGTATGTACTATATCTCCACAGCAGGTGCTTGGTTACTTTATTGAGGATGGCTCTTCCGCTGTCATTCAGCTTAAGCCTGATTTTGTAATGCCCTCTCATCTTGGACATCTTGATGAAAGATACTTAGTCAAAACATAGATGCAACCAAAATGCATAGAATGTAGCTATACAATTTAGGTAGTCTGGGTAATTAGGTACCCAATTAATATATTACCTACATGAAAGTACTACATCAAATTAACTTTTGACTGAAATGTGTTTGTTTAATTCTTGTGTGTACAATTACTGGCAAAAGAAATCTTTGTATTGTTTTGTTTACTTAATAAATGTAATTAACTATTGACTCCATTTATTGATTAATTACAAATATTTATTATTCCCCTAATTCAAGGTATTTTACCCTAACGCGGCAACACCAACGTACAAATCTATGGTGTTGACGTTTGACAATCAAAAGTAATGAACAGTAATGCCATTAACACCTTAAATATTTCCCCAGTCTTTAGGTTCCGATTCACGCAAGATATACCTACAACGTTACACTTTTTAGTCGAGTACCGTGTTTAGGCCACGAAGCTTGCTGAGTGGCCTAATTAAGGTACGAGATTAAAAAGCTTGATTATGACACTATTGTGAACAATACTTTTTGTACGAGTTCATTAAAATTAATAATTTAAGTCATTAATAACAGTATATATGTATAAGAAAACTAAATATCGTAAGTACTATCACACCACCGGCGTCCATAATGTTGCAGTAGGTACTGTGCTGTGATTGGCTAAATACTGCCCAATCACAAAGCGCAGTTTTTTTTTTTAATCTATTCATACAGCAGCAAGTTTAAGTAGATTTTTGACAGATGACGCGACGCTGCTACGTTCCGAAACGCCATAAATTGGCAATTTTGTATCGGATCGAGTCTCCTTAAACAAGGACACAAATATGAAATACGAAGTTCCATTTTCAAATTTTTTTCGGTTGTGTAGAGCGTATCGAAATAGTTATTTCGGTTGTTTCGGAAGTAACATAGACTATACAACGATGAAAAGAGTGACGTTGCAGTATTCTCTATGAAATCTTAATACACAGATTATAATCGACGAGTACAAAAAAGTTTTTTCGGTTGTTTCGGAAGTAACATAGACTATATATACAACGATGAAAAGAGTGACGTTGCAGTATTCTCTATGAAATCTTAATACACAGATTATAATCGACGAGTACAAAAAAGTTATTTCGGTTGTGTCGGAAGTAACATAGACTATGCAACGATGAAAAGAGTGACGTTGCAGTATTCTCTATGAAATCTTAATACACAGATTATAATCGACGAGTACAAAAATGTGTATTTTAATATAGGTTTCGGTCAAGAAACTATTCAAGCTAATATAAAAACAGAGTCTCCTTTTCCTGTGTCCATTCTCTCTACTATAGTGCGAGTTGAATGTGACATTGTGAGTGGTTCATTGATTAACGGAAAACCAAGTCATATTATTCACGAGTTTGTGCCTAATGTACCACCAGGCTATCGGATTATAGAAACACCTAAATACGTTATTTATTTTCCCCTTAATCATAACAGTTTAAGCTCTTTAAAGTTAAGAATATTGGATATAAACGATAACTTAATCAATTTACGCGGTGAAGAGATCCAGATATATTTGCATCTCAGGAAAAGATGATAGATTTCAATAAAAGATTAGTTTCGCGCAGTACAATTATTAGTACGCATTGTGCTGTCAAGAAAAGAACACCTAAAAATCAGCTTACGAGGTTTTCCAAGGAAAATAAAGAATTTCTTAAAACTATTGGTTTATTAAAATGAGTATTCTAAACTTAACAGAAACTTTCGGCTACGATAACACAATAGAAAGTTTTGAATTCCATTCCTACAAACCTTACGTAACAAGTTTCAATTTTAATGATGAAATCCGTATACCAATAAACCAACAAGATCTATACGTGTCACCTTCTGAGAGTGCCTTATACATAGAGGGAAACATGATAGTAGTCAACAGAGAAACAAAACTACCGGTGGCCAGTGTTCAGTTTACTAATAACCCTATACTTCATTTGTTTCAAGATATTCGATATGAGCTTAATGGAATCGAAATAGACAAAATTAAAAATGCTGGAGTTACAACTACTATGAAATCTCTCTTATCTCTAAATGAACATGAATCGAGAATGTCAAAGTCATGGGGTTGGGATGTTAACGGTACAAAAGTTTCGCATGGGTCGTTTTCTGTATGCATTCCTTTAAACAAGATTCTTGGCTTTGCAGAGGATTACAATAAAATAGTTATCAACTGTAAGCATGAACTTATTCTTTTGAGATCCAATACTAATTTAAATAGCGTAACATTAAATACAAATGAATATATAGATAACATTACGATATCTAAAATAGTATGGCGTATGCCACATATAAAAGTTTCTGATCGGGAAAGGTTAAATTTAATGAAGTGCTTGGAAAAAGATCGTGCTATTCAGGTAGCATTTAGAAACTGGGATCTTTATGAGTATCCACTTTTACCGAAAACATCAAAACATTCCTGGGCAATCAAAACTTCATCTCAAATTGAAAAGCCACGATATGTTGTTATCGGATTAAAAACAGATAGAAAAAATATGACTAACAAAGATATGACACACTTTGAACAATGTCATTTAAGAGATGTAAAAGTTTTTTTTAAATTCAACCTATTTTCCGTATGAAAGTTCTAATGTTAGTTTCGCAGCTGAAAAATTCGCTATATTATACGAACAGTATGCTAAATTCCAACAGTCGTATTATAACCGCAGTCAAGCGCCGTTGCTAAGTCCGCAAGAATTTAAGGATAAAGCACCTCTGTTTGTTATCGACTGCTCTCGACAAAACGAAACCTTAAAAACGGGTTCAATAGATGTGAGAGTTGAATTAGAGTGTGAACAGGACATAACCGGTAATACTGCGGCTTACTGTCTTATTTTGAATGAGAGCATTGTAGAATACAAACCGTTGACCAATATTACCCGAAGGATATCATGAGCTCAGACTGCTTGTTTGTAGATCTCCAGGGGTTTAAATCATTTACAAATGAATTTATTCTTAAAGAATTTGCGTATAGTACAAATGAATACACGCAAGTATTTTTAATAAAACTCCCGTATGCATTTTTTACTTTATCGGAAAGAGAAAAAAGTAATGTTATATGGATAGAGAAAAACCTCGGTATCTTATGGCGTGAAGGATTCATTGATTATAGAGAGTTTAAAAGAATCATTTATGTTCACTTAGAAAATAAGAAAATATTTGTAAAAGGGTTAGAAAAAATTAAATGGGTTAAAGATTTGTGTGATAATTGTACTGTAATAGACTTGGGTGAAAAAGGCCTTCCTAATTTTCAATCAATGCATCAAAAATATTGTAAAAACAGCGGCACATATTATAATTGTTTAATTCAAAAAAAAACTTACATATATACATACATTAAATCACGCCTATTTCCCAGAGGGGTAGGCAGAGACCACTTTTTTCCACCTGCTACGATCTTGACAACTTGTGCGTTAAAAAATGAATTAAGCATTAAAAAATGGTACTTTGAAAATAATTTAGAATTGTATTCTCATATCTGATTTCAAAATAAATGATTTATTGACAAACATATTTTTTATTTCACCTATTCAAAGAGAATTATCAATTACCGAAAAGTTTTTCCATTAAATTGAATTATATCGCTGTCAGTCGAGATGAAGAAAAACGTGTCGGTAAAAAAAAAACTCTTAAGGTCACTTGCAGCTTTTTCTTAGTCCAGTAATGTTTAAATATATGATAGGTACTATATTACTGTAAAATGTAGTTTAAAAGTTATATCTCAAAAAGTCTCAGTAAGTCATCAAAGCTGCAAGGGGCCATTAATAACTGCAAAATGAAACAACAAGTTATTTTCATTATATTTATTTACTAACTATGTTAATTACAACAAAATTAAACTAAAACTACAAACTAGCACTGTATCCACTCAATTTTTTTGAAATCTTATGTATCACACTTTCGGCATGATCTATAACTTCATCGTAATTATCGTCCGCCAAATATTGAGCACTCAACATCACTTTGTCTTCATCATCACTGTCTTTGTTTTCAGGTCAATTATCTGTATTTTTAGTAGTCTCGTACCTTTCCCTGCTTTATTATTTATTATAAATGATGGCAGACGGTCGTGACCACTTCTTTTAAAAACTTTATTGGAAAAATTTCGTTTTGATCTTTTTTCTTTATTTTTTTCTGGATTCCGCTTAAAAGTTTCTTCACCAATACTCAATACTCAATACTCAATACTCAATATTTTATTGCAATCATAATGTTTACAAAAAGATGGAAATATAATAAATAATAAATGTCTCAATTATGAACCCTGTTGGGCACTGCAAGCATATTTAGAGAGAGGGAGACTTATCCTTTAAATAATATGAAAAGACTTCAGTAATAGGTATTTACCTAATTTACCTTTAAAGTTTAATTTAAGTAATTTGTATTATTATAGCTTGTCGTCTAAGTATTCATTTATTGTGTAGTAAGCTTTAGTTATTAGTAGTAACTGTTTGAGATTTTTTAAAAATTTACGAGCTCGCTGTCTTCTTCTTCTTCCACTAGGAATTCCTCCAATGGATCCTGAGCATATTGCGAAAATAGGAAAGTGTCTTGTGTTCCTTCCATATTCTGATACAAGATAAATCAAAATAAATATTTTTAGCACATGCTTGCTATTTGTAGACAAAAAAATAAAAATAAAAATGCAAGACGATAACATTTACATAAATAGATCCAGTCTAACTTGAATAAATTGTTAATATATAAATATATCAAATGTTTACTTACCACACCGGAGCTGAGGATATGAAACTCGTAACAACTTGTAAAAACTTGTAACTTCGTTCTGAAGATAGACTGATGTTTGGCTGAGTATTATATGAGCCTTTATTTAAAACGATTAGAATTCATGAATCGACAAAATAACATAACAATTGACGAACAATTTCAGTCAGTATCGTATAACGCGGTCATAGCTGACTCGACAAGGCGTCAGCAGCTAACCTGCTGATTGAGAAACATGCTTATTTTAACATTTCATTTTAAGTAAGTATTTTTATCGGCTAGTTAGAAAGACAATAAATTTTAGAATACCGGTATTTTTAATTTTCACGCAAACTTTGATTGTCATTGAAGAAAATCTATTTTTAACATTTAACTGTCTTTCTTTCTTTAGCTAATAAATTCACTTAATTAAAAAAAGAAATATAAATCAATTTAATGAATAGGTTTGTATTTTACTCATATAAATTAAAGTTCATTCATTTCACAAATAGCTCACTAATTAGTTTGGAGTTAAATAAAAAAATAAAAAAAAAGATACACCTCTTGTGAAATGGAGAACCAATTATTTATGAGTAATTAGGAAATTAATTTGCACTAGGCATATGTACGTTTATTCAAATAGCAGTACTAATAGGTATTTACATAACATATAATCATAAATTGTTTCTTAATACTAACATATTACTTATTTTAATGGTATACATTTCTGGTAAAGTTGTAGATTTACAATTCAATTTATTTAACGAGATTTGAATACATTCGCTTATAATTTATAAAAACTACAATATCGATCTATGATCACATGCTTTAGTTGAAATTTTGTCTTTTAATGTAAGTCGCTTATCGTCTTTACGGGATAACGCAACAGTTTGCGTAAAGATTTCATGTTTAATAGATTTAAATAATAATTAATTTTTCCTAATAACCGTATTCTTGAACAGAACATCCTTATAGTCATCTAATGTCGGACACCAGGCTTTTTTACTCCTTTTGCTTTTTTGAGTAATGAATTTTCGCTTTTAGTGGAATTTTCGCTTTTTCGCAGAGTAGTGGAATTGATACATGTGACTCTTAGACAGCTCGAATATCGCGAATCCTATGTATATCGGGTTATCTAAGACAACTCTCTCCGGTTTCATTTGAACAGCGACTAAATTATCCGAAAATATCGTGGCGCTGTGAAAATTTGGTCGTGCTATTAATTTACTTGCTGTTACAAACTTCTTTGTAGAGTTTCTCTCATCACACCACTGATTTACTAACTTAACATCTACACGTCGTTCACTATCCTCGAGAGTCTTGCCAAAAACAGCGTTATTTTTTAATTTAAAAAGATTCTGTTGAAATGGAGTTTTTGCATTTTTTCTTAGTTCTGTATTTAAATCTATATTTTTTTTCAAAAAGGGGCTTTGTCGGAAGGTGATTACCCGATGAATTTTATTAAGTCAAACCATTACGCAAGCACGTTTTTAAATGTACATAATGAATGACGTACTCATATTTATCATACAAATTTGGGATTAATTTCGATTTTTTCCCTCCTGCGGCCCGTTTCACGAAGCTACAAGTTACAAATTACAAGCGGAACTCTCTTTCTAGCAAAAGGAGTTAGAAAGAGACTTCCGCTTGTAATTTGTAACTTGTAGTTTCGTGAAACGGGCGACTGGTGGTACAAATTTTTGTGCACAGAAGGGATAATCGTTATGCAAATGATGTAACTCTTTAGGGTAAACTAAGTCGACCTCAAGAATAAATCCAAATTCTGCATCGTCTGAAATTAACATAAATTCTAATTGCTCTATTTCCTCAGAATCTAGAAAGCGAAAATCAGATATGGGTAATGAATGACTGATACTATATCCGTATAAGTTGTTACAATCAATGTATACAAGAAACGAGTCGGGTTTACTGTCATAATAAGTTTTCATATATTTATTATTAGCAAGAGCATGTCTGGTAGAGCACATCGTCACTTGTAGGATCAATTAATGTAACCGCCAAAACACGATTTTTCAGGAGAGCCAAAAAACGATTTCGTTTTTCGAAAAAAAATTGTAACTTTTTATTAATTTATCCAATTAAAATGATGTCTAAGACACAATTTCTTAAAATCTCGTGTATTTTTCATTCAAATAGAGTGCATAAGCCCAGCACTTGTAGTTTCGGAGATAGCATGGTGGTTACATTACTTTTTTTGATGAAAATGTGTCTTACGTTAGTAAGTCATCAAAAAGTAAAAACGCATACCAACGTAACACACAAAAAGAAAAAAAAACTTAACGTATGTCACAACGTTTTATACATTTTGAGAGTTACATTAAAGTTAGTCTACTGATGAAATTGAGCCTTATGCCGTAATCATAAGTACCAAAATGGAAGAAATATTATTTGGGTTCAATAGCTTGTCAAACAATAGTATCCACATTGGATCAAAGACCAATATATCTGTCAACTAAAATACACAATTAATTACATTTTGTTCATATTATAGTTAGTTAGATTAAGTAAATTTTATTTTAGTATTTAGTTTTAGTTATAATTTTATATTTTTCTGTTTTATGTTTGTGTCTGAATAAAGTTTATTTATACATTTTACTACCTTAAAAAATATAGATTGTGCGCAATTTTGTCATGACATGAACACGAGAAATAAAATAAATAGTTAATTGTTAGCAGTAGTTAATGGACTAAACTAATAGGTTGAACCGTTGAACTAATAGGTATAAATAAATCTTACTTATAAAATAGCACGGTACATAACAAAAAAAATTGAATGGATATGACGTTAAAAAATGCCTTTTGTTTCTATCTATTTACCGTCGTTCTTTTATTTATCAAGTTAAGAATTGCCAAATACCTTCAAATCTTACACAGTTTCGTTTTTTACGTCCTACCTTACATAGCGATCGCTCAAATGATATTTTTTATAAATGTTTTGTTGATTACCCGCAGAAAATAATTTAAAATTTAACGGACTAGTAAGCATTTAAATTATCTGTAAGTTATTAATGCAGAAAGAGAATAAACAAGAATAGGTAAAACAGGTAAAAGCTGGTTAGCTTAAAAATATTAACATAGTGTGAAAGGTGACTTCAGTTTTGTCCAAAATACATGTTTACCTATACTTTTATGTTTGATTCGTTTAGCACCTAGATTTTTTTGGGTAGGTTTCATATACTTACGTCAAGTCGTCTGTTACCAATACGTCTAGATCTCAAAACGTCTCTGTACCACAATGCCTAATTTCTAAAATTCCTGTTTTTTCTTAATATACCGAATTCCAATTTGAATTTATAGCACCTTTTTCCTAAAACACCTTAAAACGCGAGAAATTTGAACAGAATGACTGCTTTACTATATTTCATGACTGCTTTACTATCCTGCCGCTATTTTATTGACTTGACATTTTGAGACAGACATTTTCCCTTTTAGATGTTTTGGATTTAAGTCATTCTAAGATTTAGTCAGGATTCAGGCATTTTGGAATTAAAACGTTAAGAATCAAATTATTTTTTCCGGTTCTTAAGGAAGAAGCCAATTTAGTTATCTAACCTTATCGTTGGTCGCTCTTATATGTCGATTTATAATTATGTTCTTATCACAAATGTAAGTCCCAATTTCAAGATAATTTTTCTGAATCTAAAAGTTGAATCAACTGGAACAATGAACCACGCTTTTTGATCTTAACATTGTACACATGTGATTGCACCCAACGTAAGCGGGACGTACAGTTGCGCCTTCATTACTGTTATTGTGTTTTAATAATCTTAATTATTTACTTATAATTAAAGACGGACGATATGTTTGTACATACAACCGAATGAAAAAGGCCAAAATTACATAAAAAATATGAAGTATCGTGATAATTATAGTTTACAAGTTGTGTACTTAATTATTTATACAATAAACCGATCGCCTTCGATTTTAAAACAATTCTTAAGTTAAAGCATGCAGCAGTGTTGCAGTTGTTGCAGTGTTTAAGTTTATTAAAAAACGTCCGGTGACGCCCAGTGAAATTTTAAATATTTGTAATTAATTATTTTAATTTGCAGAGTATATTATTTTACTCTAACTACTTTAGAATCCCCTGAAAACGATATATATGAGGCACTTTTCTAACTGTTAAAAACGACGAATTTTATACTGTAACCGCCAGATTTTGTAATGAATTTACAAAAATATGATATGACCATTGATTGCCGTTAACGTAACACGCAGTAGTTCGCATGAAAAGTGTAAATTTTTAATGTTAGAGTCAATTTTCTGTATTTTTTTTCTTTGGCTGCCCCTTACGTTAACTACCGAAAACTAAATTATAAATGAATGTTACTTACTCTAAAATTTAATCCAAATATCTAAAGTTTATCTCTGATTTCGATCAATGTAACTCACATTTTTTTCAAGATAGAATTTTTTCAACAACCCTATCCGATGCAGAAAAAATTTTGCAGTCGAACTGTATATATAACTCAATTTCGTCAATTTGGCGGTTACGTTAATTGATCCTACAGGTGACGATGTGCTCTACCAGACATGCTCTTGCTAATAATAAATATATGAAAACTTATTATGACAGTAAACCCGACTCGTTTCTTGTATACATTGATTGTAACAACTTATACGGATATAGTATCAGTCATTCATTACCCATATCTGATTTTCGCTTTCTAGATTCTGAGGAAATAGAGCAATTAGAATTTATGTTAATTTCAGACGATGCAGAATTTGGATTTATTCTTGAGGTCGACTTAGTTTACCCTAAAGAGTTACATCATTTGCATAACGATTATCCCTTCTGTGCACAAAAATTTGTACCACCAGGAGGGAAAAAATCGAAATTAATCCCAAATTTGTATGATAAATATGAGTACGTCATTCATTATGTACATTTAAAAACGTGCTTGCGTAATGGTTTGACTTAATAAAATTCATCGGGTAATCACCTTCCGACAAAGCCCCTTTTTGAAAAAAAATATAGATTTAAATACAGAACTAAGAAAAAATGCAAAAACTCCATTTCAACAGAATCTTTTTAAATTAAAAAATAACGCTGTTTTTGGCAAGACTCTCGAGGATAGTGAACGACGTGTAGATGTTAAGTTAGTAAATCAGTGGTGTGATGAGAGAAACTCTACAAAGAAGTTTGTAACAGCAAGTAAATTAATAGCACGACCAAATTTTCACAGCGCCACGATATTTTCGGATAATTTAGTCGCTGTTCAAATGAAACCGGAGAGAGTTGTCTTAGATAACCCGATATACATAGGATTCGCGATATTCGAGCTGTCTAAGAGTCACATGTATCAATTCCACTACTCTGCGAAAAAGCGAAAATTCCACTAAAAGCGAAAATTCATTACTCAAAAAAGCAAAAGGAGTAAAAAAGCCTGGTGTCCGACATTAGATGACTATAAGGATGTTCTGTTCAAGAATACGGTTATTAGGAAAAATTAATTATTATTTAAATCTATTAAACATGAAATCTTTACGCAAACTGTTGCGTTATCCCGTAAAGACGATAAGCGACTTACATTAAAAGACAAAATTTCAACTAAAGCATGTGATCATAGATCGATATTGTAGTTTTTATAAATTATAAGCGAATGTATTCAAATCTCGTTAAATAAATTGAATTGTAAATCTACAACTTTACCAGAAATGTATACCATTAAAATAAGTAATATGTTAGTATTAAGAAACAATTTATGATTATATGTTATGTAAATACCTATTAGTACTGCTATTTGAATAAACGTACATATGCCTAGTGCAAATTAATTTCCTAATTACTCATAAATAATTGGTTCTCCATTTCACAAGAGGTGTATCTTTTTTTTAATTATTTTAAGGTGTTTTAGGAAAAAGGTGCTATAAATTCAAATTGGAATTCGGTATATTAAGAAAAAACAGGAATTTTAGAAATTAGGCATTGTGGTACAGAGACGTTTTGAGATCTAGACGTATTGGTAACAGACGACTTGACGTAAGTATATGAAACCTACCCAAAAAAATCTAGGTGCTAAACGAATCAAACATAAAAGTATAGGTAAACATGTATTTTGGACAAAACTGAAGTCACCTTTCACACTATGTTAATATTTTTAAGCTAACCAGCTTTTACCTGTTTTACCTATTCTTGTTTATTCTCTTTCTGCATTAATAACTTACAGATAATTTAAATGCTTACTAGTCCGTTAAATTTTAAATTATTTTCTGCGGGCAATCAACAAAACATTTATAAAAAATATCATTTGAGCGATCGCTATGTAAGGTAGGACGTAAAAAACGAAACTGTGTAAGATTTGAAGGTATTTGGCAATTCTTAACTTGATAAATAAAAGAACGACGGTAAATAGATAGTAACAAAAGGCATTTTTTAACGTCATATCCATTCAATTTTTCTTGTTATGTACCGTGCTATTTTATAAGTAAGATTTATTTATACCTATTAGTTCAACGGTTCAACCTATTAGTTTAGTCCATTAACTACTGCTAACAATTAACTATTTATTTTATTTCTCGTGTTCATGTCATGACAAAATTGCGCACAATCTATATTTTTTAAGGTAGTAAAATGTATAAATAAACTTTATTCAGACACAAACATAAAACAGAAAAATATAAAATTATAACTAAAACTAAATACTAAAATAAAATTTACTTAATCTAACTAACTATAATATGAACAAAATGTAATTAATTGTGTATTTTAGTTGACAGATATATTGGTCTTTGATCCAATGTGGATACTATTGTTTGACAAGCTATTGAACCCAAATAATATTTCTTCCATTTTGGTACTTATGATTACGGCATAAGGCTCAATTTCATCAGTAGACTAACTTTAATGTAACTCTCAAAATGTATAAAACGTTGTGACATACGTTAAGTTTTTTTTTCTTTTTGTGTGTTACGTTGGTATGCGTTTTTACTTTTTGATGACTTACTAACGTAAGACACATTTTCATCAAAAAAAGTAATGTAACCACCATGCTATCTCCGAAACTACAAGTGCTGGGCTTATGCACTCTATTTGAATGAAAAATACACGAGATTTTAAGAAATTGTGTCTTAGACATCATTTTAATTGGATAAATTAATAAAAAGTTACAATTTTTTTTCGAAAAACGAAATCGTTTTTTGGCTCTCCTGAAAAATCGTGTTTTGGCGGTTACATTAATTGATCCTACAAGTGACGACATGCAAATTCCGCCTCGAATGCCTTTTTGAATAAGACGAATGATTTCTAAATCAGATATCAACTCTAATTTTACAGCAGTTTTCAATAACATCTCGTCAAATGACAAACTCGGCACGGTTAAATAGAATGCGGGATCTAATTCATAATGAATCTTACAAATTTTTCGAAAATTTTCAAATATGTCTGACAAAAGCAAAACGTCAGTTTGAATATAGAGATCTGTATATTCACCCATGTTATAAATATTAATATATATATTAATTAAAATTATTTACGCAAATGTACTGGAGACTGAAAAAGTATTTTCCCGAACATGTGAACTTGACAAATCGATTTCTTAATCCAGAAAACAACTATAATTGTAATTTTTTTGTAATTCCACCATTGAATACAAAAATTAAAGATTACCAATATAAAGAATTTAACAATGGTTTCATCATAAGCGCCCTCTGCAGGCTAAGTACTGAACTAATTTATTAGCTTAATGAATGCATTACACTTTCATATGGGTTGCAAATTGTTTCGATTAATTCCGATAGATTAAGCAAAATATTCGTTATTCTACGCCACCTATGTTCATTTGCGTGAAATCATCACAATAATAGCGAGCGTCCATGGCTGAAATGTGATCGCGGATCTCATACCGCACGGTCTTCGAGTTCTAATTACAATTACGCAAAACATTGTATGTCGCATTCGATTATATTTTTAGCTAAGCTTAATTTTGCACACAATAAAACTGATTTTAACTTAAACACTCAATTTGATCACGAACTAAATGGATTATGATGAACACCATGATCGAATAAACCGACACCTTAGTAACTCAAACACAGTAACGCAAACAATGAATAATTTCAACCTTCCATAACAATAGGATCAAGTTACTACAAGTCAGAAACCCATCCTTTGTCAGGTAAGTACTGGTCAAGCGCTTTTACACAGGTTACAACAGGAATATTAAGAATTAAAAATATAACTTACGCATCACGATGAAGTTGGCTTATTATTTCCCCGATATCAAGTAATTCTTGATCTTCTTCAAGCTCTTCACAGAGTCTGATGAGTTGGGCATCGTAGATGTCACAGTTCAAACTATCCATTTTGTTTAATCTACACAAACACTTTTTATCACTGCATCCTATAGTAAATAAAGTATTTCGCACAATTTAATTTTACAAAGAAAAGATAATTGTTTAGACTGGAAAAGGTCTTGAATTCTTAAAAGGTAAGGTTTTTACATGTAATACAATAACAAGCTTTTGTTTAACCTACACAAACACTTTTTATCACTGTTTCTTATTGTCAATAAAATATTTCATACAACTGTCTTTAGAAGCTACTTGCTTTGTGATGTTAAATATAACATCACGTGTAGTTTGGAGCTGAGTGTCTTCTTCAGAAGGCGCGTAGAATTTTAATCTCGCATCTGCGTGTTTCCAGTGCTCAGTGGGTGGAATGTTTTTAATTTTTTGCAAATCATATATCTCGATTTTAATCAAGTGAGAAGCGTATGCCCCGTCGTCTTGTCCGGTTGATATATAGCCCACCCCGTCAGGAGAACTTTGACTGACATTGGAAGAGCGCTTCAATACTTTAGTTTTCTTCTTGGGACGTTCAAAAAAGCTGTCGATGTTATTTACTGAACGCTTTTTTGCCATGGCCTGCTTAACTTTAAAACCAGGCGTGCCTTCTTCGTCGGTTGATTCATCTTTATTTTCCGGGTAGTAATAGTTCTTGAAAGTATTTTCAGAGAACTGAAACAATATCAAACAATAAATTACACAACTGCTTAACAAAAACACGGTGCACAAATGCTAAAAAAACACACAATTAAGTTAAAATATTTGTACATACTCACATCCATTATTAGGCCTTTTTATAAACACTTCACTGCACGACACAAGACTATTATGTCTATATACTGCTTTAAGTACAGGGAGCTCCGGTAACGAAGACTGTTCGCCTCTAGTCGTCTCGATCCTCCTTCTTTGAGGAGAATGAGGAGCCGGTTTCGGGCTGGAGGCCCTCTACCGGGGTGGTCTGCGCCAGCCGTAAAAACGGCCGGGTCCTAGGATAGCAGCCGGCGCCGTAGGCGCAGGCTGCTGGGAAATGAGGTGGGAAGAGGGGAAGATTGGGTAGGTGGGGAGAGGAAGGCGTCAATCCGGGTATTACGCTGCTCGCGAGGTCGAGCCAGCCTGGGCTGATCCCTTTAGGGGGGCCCGGCTAGCGACCTACAAGCAGAGCAGCGTCTTCATGGGTCCATTTGGGTTTACGACGACGTCGCCGTGTTGAGGTCACGGGGGTACGCCTTGCCGTCGGGGGGCCGCGCATGCTGAGGCGCGATGTCCCTCAGATGGGGGAAACGCGACACGTCTGCACGCGCGAACATCGACGTGGCAAGGCGCCCAATGAAGTCGTCCAGGCTCTCGATCTTAAGGTCCCTCTGGATCGTGGCATTCCTCACGTAGCGAGGGGCGTCTGTAATGGCACGCAGGCACAGATTTTGCTGTACTTGCAGCTTCTTCTTGTGACCTGCGGCCAAGAGGGCATACCAGGAGGGTGCGGCGTACGTGAGGCGGGGTCTAATGTAGGTTTTGTAGACCCCGAGCTTCACACGCAGAGGGAGGCTGGAGTGGAGCACTGGACGCAGTAGCGCTCGAGCTGTTCTCGCGGAGGCGACGACGGTCTTGGAGTGGGGACCCATGGTGAGTCTGCGGTCGATGCTGATCCCCAGGTATTTTACTACCGGGGACCAGGGGATGTCTTGTCCGTGTAGGGAGAGTGGAGGAAGTCGGCGGATGCACCTGCTCACGAAGATCGCCTGAGTCTTCGCTACGTTGACGGTTAGCCTCCACCTGGCTAGCCAAGCTGGTAGGGCGTCGAGTTGGCGCTGCAGCTTGACGACGGCATGCTCGGGCTTGAAGGAAGATGCATAAAATGCCGCGTCGTCAGCATACAGGGCCAAGTGGGAACCGTCAACGACCGGTATGTCGTCGGTGTAGAGATCGTAACATACCGGGGAGAGGCAGCTGCCCTGGGGGACTCCAGCAGCAACTGGGCGATCTTCGGAGGAGGCGTCTTCCACCACTACTCGGAAGGTCCGGTCCGTTAAGAAGGATTTGACGACCTTCGTCAGTCTGCGGGGGGCCGAGGACAGCGCGACCTTGTGGACCAGGCCAGAGTGCCAGACCCGGTCAAAGGCCTTCTCCATGTCCAGGAGGACTGCGGCCGTGTGCTCGCGTTTATTCGCGGCGACAGCCATGTGGTGCAGAACCCTGGATAGCTGGAGCGTGGTGCTATGTTCAGCGCGGAACCCAAATTGTTCGGGGCGAGGCATAATATGGGGGACCAGTTGGGTGAGCAGCAGTTTCTCGAACACCTTCGAGATGCTCGGGAGAAGGGTGATAGGCCGATAGCTCTCAGGCTTCAGTATGTTTTTCCCCGGCTTGGGCAACATGATCACGTTTCCGGACTTCCAGTTTGATGGGAAGTTTCCGGTGCGGAGGATGCCGTTAAAAAGGTGCGTTACCGCCGCGATAGCGCGCGGCGGTAAGCGTCGGAGGGTGGCGTTTGTGATGCCGTCCGCACCAGGAGCCTTTCTGGGCTTTGTCCTCGTGATCATGCGCTTGACTCTACCGGGGGAGAAAAAGATGGGGTCTTCGTTGAGAGCTATCGGAGTGGAGAAGTAGGTTCGAAGGTGTTCCTCAACTGCTGCGATGTGGTCTGCCTCGTCGGATGGGTTCGGCTGGAACTGTCGCTCCAGGCACTCGGCGAAGATTTCAGCGCGGTCCTCGGCTCGGTAACGTGGAGTACCGTCGGCGTGGAGTAGTGGTCGTACAGGTGTGGGGGCTCCGCTGAGTCGACGGCATAGACGATGGATGGAGTTCCAGTCGTCCGCCGCGTCGGCTAGCGTTTCTTCCCACAACGCTGTTTTGTGGTCTTCCATCGCCGTCTTGACCCTTGTAGTCAGGGCGTTTAATTCGGTCTTTTGCCTCGGGCACCGGGTGACTTGCCAGCGCTTTCGGAGACGCCTCTTGTCCCCTAACATCTTGGTGATGTGCGCTGGCAGTGGAGGCAGTATGTTGGATGGCCGTCCTGCCTTCGACGACGCGGACAGAGCTTCTCGTATGCGGGTGGTTAGGTCGGACGAGAATCTGTCGATGTCCGCGGCGTCGGAGAGCTTCTGGTGGGGGACAGCGACGTCCATGAGCCTCGAGAACTCCTCCCAGTCAGTGACGGGTCTAGGAGCCCTCGGGGTCAATGTTGTGGGTGCCGCTGTCAGCACGAGGAGCACCGGTTGGTGATCGGATTGGACCTCGTCGTCGACTGTTTCTTGCCTGAGCTGGCCTAGAAGCCCACGGTGCACGGCGATGTCCAAGACGTCCGGGGCGTGCGCAGCATTGGGAGGATAGTGCGTGGGCGTCTCCGGACCGTCTATGTGGTAGCCGTGAGCTTCCGCGTCCGAGAGGAGAAGGCGTCCGTCTGCGTTTGAGGTGGAAGAGTTCCACGCCGGGTTCTTGCAGTTCCAGTCGCCTGCCGCCAGAGTAGGCAGCGGCGAGTCTAACAGGGCCCTGACTTCTGCAGGGTCAAGTCGAGATGAAGGGGGCTTGTAGACTGCGTAGACTCGCATGCTGGCGGCGGCGACATGGATCTCCACACCTAAGGCTTGGAAGGTACTCGGGTGGATCTGCGGCAGCGGTTGATGGACGACTCCTCTCTTGACTAGTACGGCCAGCCCTCGGTAGGCCCTTGTTCCGTGTTCGTCTTGCCGGTATGTGTGGTAACACGGCACCTTGAGAGGGATCGACGGGTCCAACATGGTCTCCGAGATCAAGACCAGGTGGATGTTTTGCTCTCGAAGGACAGCGATGAGGAGCGGGATCTTGTTCCTGAGGCCCGCGGCGTTCCAGTGAATAATCCTCAGAGGGGTCATTGCTAAACCAGTCGTGCAATCCCTCTGAGGACTATGGCGACAATGTCTTCGCCAGTTTGCAGGGCCATCAGGACCTCCTGCAGAATCTGAAGGGCCACCTTGACCGTCTCGGTTTTTTCGGCCTGGGCAGCTTTCCTCTGGCCAGGTCCCTGTGTAGGGGCGATAGCGGCTTGAGGTGCTGGAGTTGCAGCTGGGGTAGTCGCCTGGGCGACGCGGGAGGAGGGGATGGTGATTTCCGCAACCGCGTCTTCACCGTCCTGAGGGGCCTTTTGTCCGCGTTTCCTGCCCCCACGCTTCTTTCCGCGTCGGGGGAGGGGGTTTGAGGGGCCGTTTGCTGGGGCCATGAGGGTGGCGCTCTCCTGCTCCGCCACGACGTCCCGGCTGCGGGTCAGCTCGGAGCCCTGCTTGGGCTTCGGGGGGTGCACGCTCTTCTTGGCTCTGCGGTTTTCCCTTAGGAGAACCGGGCAAGACGAGCTGTTGGCAGTGTGCGCACCACTGCAGTTTGCGCAGGTTGGTGGCTCCTCCCGGGGACGGTCGCATGTTCCGGCGGCGTGTGGGCCGCCACAACGCACGCAGGCTATGGGGCGGTGACAGTTGTGGGAGGAGTGGGCAAACTTTTGGCAGCGGTGGCACTGAGCGAGTCCCCGCTTGCCCCTCCAGGGCTCAACTATGACCCCCGGCATGCATAGGATCTCGGTCACCCTGTAGATCCTGGCAGCAGTGTCGAGGTCCCGCTTCACCTGGGCGAAGAAGATGCACCCTGGTCTCCCTTGGCGGGCCCTTATGGGCCTGACGTACTCCACGCCAAACCCTTGGTCTGTCAGGTCGCTCAGGATGTCTTCCGGCTTGGTGTCCACCGGTAGGCCCCTGATTGCCACCTTTAGGCTGCGCTCGCTGGGCAGGGAGTAGCAGTACCATTCCAGCCCAGGGTCCTCCATCCCCAGGCTGGTAAGGTATTTTTGTACCGCCCGGAATTCGTCTTCGCCCTCCGGGGAGAAACGAACTCCGGTGCCGTACGGGCGAGCATTTGGGGCAAACCCCAGTTGGGTCTTCAGAGCCCGAAAGTGGACCCCCCAGTTTGGGATCCGCACGACGACGATAGGCGGATAGCGAGTCTTTTTCGGGAGGGGGGGGGGTTGTGTTGAACCCGGTTCCCCTTGGTCGCCAATTGAGGGAGGCGATGCTGAAGCTGCGGCAACCGCGTCGGCGAAGGTCAGCATCGGCAGTGGTGGCGGTGGTGTATGCAGCTGTGGTGGAAGCTGCGGTTTGCGGGGGGCAGGAGGTGGTGAGTGTCCCGCGGTGTCCATTGGGGACAGGTCCAGCCGAGGCATGGACAGTGGTGGCTGCGAGGACTGTGGCGGGGTCGTAATTATTTTTTTCCTGTTTGCAGCCGCCACAGTTGCCGACGTAGTAACGTTGAAGGGCGGGGGCGATAGTCGCACCGCGGCTCTTGGCGGAGCAATGGGAGGAGGCGGCTGTTGTGGCACTCTCATGCGCGCAGGCGCGAGGGTCGGACTCGCGCGGAGGGGAGGGGCGATCGCGGACGCACGCGCGGGAGCGATTTGGGGCGCACTCGCGGGAGCGTTTGGAGGCGCGCTCACGAGAGCGTTTGCGGCCGCGCGCGCGGGCGCGGCATTTTGAAGGGGATTGGCGGCCCCATTTGCAGCACGCGCGGGTGCGCGATTTAACGCGGGCGCGGGCGCCTTGCGGGGCGCGGGGGTGTCGGGTCGGGTGATTGCCGCGAGCGGGCGCGCCTTGGGTGGGCGCTGCTCCATTGGTCGCGGGGCCGATGGTGCGGCGGGGCGCAGAGTGGGGGCTGTGCGAGGGGCGCGTGTTCTGCCCAGCGCGAGTAGCTCGCTCATAGCCACCTGTGTGCCCGGGGAGTTTGCGAACTCCGGGGCGGCGGCTGTTGAGGTCGGAGGAAGTTGGGGGCAGGGGACATCCCGTTGTGGTTGGCGGGCAACGATTCCCTCCAGGATATCGTTGGGAAGGTCACGGGGGCAGAAGAACAGTTCTCCTGCTCCCTCCTCCGTCGGGGTTGCGGTGGGCGGTGGGGTTTGCCCCTGACCAGCCGCCCTGAGGATAGCGAAGGCGCGCTCTACGTGAGCGCGACCTTCGGCGATGGCGGCATTTTTCCGGGCGGTGTTCGCGAACACCCTCGGTCGTGTAGGCCTGCGCGAAGTTCCGTCTGGCCGGGGCTTCGGAGGCGGCATATCGGTGGTAGAGGTTGGAGGGTAGCCCTAAAAAGGGCTTTTTCTGAGTACCCCCACCTTTGCGGACTCGCAACCAGGCAGGGGAAACAAAAAAAGATTTGGAGGGTAGATGTGATCGGGGTTAGTACGATCTACCCTCACAAAAATTTTTTTGGAGTTCTTGTGTGTGCGTGACTTACGCGACCGGTGTTGACGCCGCAGAGTTTGCCCCTTACCTCCCTGTTCCACCGTCCCAGTGGGCCCCGCTAGGCGGGGGTCTGGGACTAGGTGTTGGGTGCTGGATTTAAGGAGTTTACTGACGGCGGCAGGGAAATCACTTCACTTTTTTTTTTTCTTGTTTGTGTTTCGGTCCGTACGTAGATTGTGGGGTGATCGGTCGGTTGTTGTTTGGAGACGATCTTGTGCCCACTTGTGTCACTCTGGCCAATCCTGAAGACTGTTGCGTGGCTAATAGTTGTTCAGACACAATACCCCACCGCTTTTATACGCTCCGTAAGTTAAGCGTCTTCCTAAAAACATGTTTGAACTTGTAGTTCATCTAACACAGACGCCGATTTATTCAACAACACCCAAAATAATAAAACGCACAAGTAACAATCGCATCCGTTGTGACCATAAAAGATAATAGGCGGCTACCAATAAAACAATTAAACCGTTATAACAATGCACTCCGGTACACGAAACTTGTCGATACAGGCTTTTTTATTGATATACCTACTCCATAGCGCTTTGAATCAAGTCAGAACCAGTTTACTTGCTTCGTTTTAGTTTTACATACTAGTGTGTTACAATAAAATTAAAATGTATGTGGAGGTGAACCCCATATACGTACTAGATAGATAATGTTATAGCTAATGTTAGTCAAGGATACATATTCGTAGGTACATACCCGTACGTAGGTTAGATTGCATTTAACCACTATATTTTTAATAAGCTAAGTGTAGGTAATTCATTTAGAAATACCTATATACAATATTTGGTTTTGATAGTTGTTTAGAATAGGCTCTAAGTAACAACGACTTAAGATAATACTACGAATACTACGATTACCTAGATTTACTAACATTAACTTAGGTAAATTCAATTTAGTGAAAATTAGGACTTAAGCTACATTTAAATCAGTTCTTAGCTTAGGTTAAGCTCATGTAAAGTTAGGCGATCCTTAATAACAGCCGACCATGGGGTGTTAAAATTTAAAACCACTCGTAACTTCTTTGTTGGTTGATTCATCTTTATTTTCTTGAAAGTATTAAAAACAGTAAGTATTTTAAGTTAGATTAGGTTGTATAATGTTAGGTTAACTTCACCAAGCTAGGTTAGGTAAGTATTAAAAACAGTAGGTATGTTAAGTTAGATTAGGTTGTATAATGTTAGGTTAACTTCAGTAAGGTAGGTTAGGTTAGGTTAGAACTGTAACCCTTGAAAAACAGTAGGTATGTTAAGTTACATTAGGTTGTATAATGTTAGGTTAACTTCAGTAAGGTAGGTTAGGTTAGGTTAGAACTGTAACCCTTAAAAACAGTAGGTATTTTAAGCTAGGACAGGTTTCACGGTTTTAGGTTAACTTCAACAAGGTAGGTTAGGTTAGGTTAGAACTATGATCCTTAAAAACAGTATGTTAAGAAAACCACTATGTTAACTTAATTAAATGATATGAGAAAAACATAGATAACATTAAAAATCACATTACAACAGTTAATAGCGCAATCAGGTAATATGTAAAAAAAAGGTATGAACGCGTGCGATGCAAGACAATGGTGTTGGGCGCCCCGAGAACAAAGGGGTTGGCGCACGCGCAAACAATAGGCACAAAAAAGGGTACCCAGCTAGTTGATAACCTTTTGTATTGAGTACATGGACTATTGCAAGCTATGGGAAGGAGTGATCTGGGAGTCTCGGGACCCTTCCCAAACGCTCTAAATGGGGGGATAAACACCGAAAAAAATATTAAATTTTTTTTTTTTTTTTAGGAGCGAAACCCCACCTCTCGCTCGTCAGAGCACCATTTTTTTCGGCCGAGTAGAGGCGGGGCCAGAACCGGCGAATCCCTACTACTGCATTCCCTACTCCCCACTCGTATGATCCAAATGCCTGACATTATTTGTGGATTTCAAAATTTGGGTTTGCGTAAAATGGTGGTATAGATTTTATATATTCTTAAAGTCCAAGTTAAACTAAAAATATAAGTTGATTTCGTAAAATGCAAAAGCTTAAACACCTCGCACTTGGCCGGAGCGCAGCACACTGGGCTGAAAATCGGCTTTCATAGACATAGGAATCGAAGTTAACATTTTAAAGTTTTTGTGCTTGAAATGGCTTATGCTTGCCATTATTATGCTAAATTATGATCCTGGCGTGATTTAGCACTAAAACGTATGAGTTATAATTTTTTTTCGAAAAAAATGTATGGAGCTATAACGAAAAAACTGGATATCTCGGGAACCGCAAAAAAAACACAAATATTCTTACAGCTGGTTATATTACTAATTATTCCTGATTTTTTGACATACTACATATTTCAGTCTGAGGTGCGGTTTTTTTTTTAAAAATCGGGGAAATTTTTAATTATTTTTGTTTGTTCCGGACGTCTTACTTTAAACATAAAAGACAGAAATATGTATGTTTTGTATCTAATTTACTCAAATTATGAAAAATTATACATTGACATAAAACCAAAAGGATTTCCGAGCTCATGTTACGTCTTAAAATATTATTTTTTGTTTTATTTTCTGCGGTAATGAGGAATAACGATATCTAATTGGACATACGAGATTGCATCAATTAGTAATGATAATGATCATAGCAATAATAAGTAATAAGTTGTAAATTACTTGTAATACGTCTTAGGAAGATCCAGTAATGACTTCTGCTAAGCAAATAGCATAATAGAAGGGTCACTGGCGATTAAAGCACCATCATTAGTACACAAAAATAAAAGCATCGAACGTCTATGTGACAAAGTCACTACAAAATCTTGTACGCAACTGTTAACATCTACTTATATATTTTTATTAATTTTCGAAATTGTGACAATACAAAAATATGTTTAATTTTTGTACCAACTTGGACTTATTTGTTATTTTACAAAGCGGGAGTCCTTCTTTTGGGCAATTCCATGGTAGAGAGTAACGCAAGTTACCATTTTCTAGCCTTCCGCTTGTTTGTTTGATTATATTGCTAAATAGAAGAATTCTTTTATTTCTATATCCGTGTTTAAATTCATATCTAGAAAAATATTAGCATTAAAACTTTAAAAAAACACGCATTGAAATGGTAACTTTCGTTACATTATCGTGGAATTACCCTTTTAATGATGGAGTATTATTCGAAGCAGTTGGAGTCCAGTTAGGCTCTAGCCTATCAAAAGAAGACAGTGTCACCCTCAAAGAATTTTGTCAAAGATTCACCCTATCTGCTGAATGGAGATAGAATAAATGTAGGAGAAACATCAAGGACTTCAGAAAAAACTACGAAAATTGGTTCCAAAAAGATGTTGATTGGCCCAGCTGTGTACAAACCAATCTTCTTATGCCTGAACTACAAGAAGAGTCTACTTGTTTGGAGTATTCTGAAGAATAAAATAAAAGTAAAGAAATATTGTAAGGTTATGGTGTTATTTTTATACTTTACTTGTTTATTATTTGTTTTTCTTTAAAGTTGTTATGGTTCTGTCAATATTTGTTATTTTTTTAATGTAAAAAACTACTAACCTATGTAAAAAAATACTAGCAATTTGATTAAATATGACCCACCCTTTATTGAAAATGTGAAACATACATATTTCTGTGTTTTATCTTTAAATTAGGACGTCCGGAACGAACAAAAATAATTAAAAATTTCCCCGATTTTTAAAAAAAAAACCGCACCTCAGACTGAAATATGTAGTATGTCAAAAAATCAGGAATAATTAGTAATATAACCAGCTGTAAGGATATTTGTGTTTTTTTTGCGGTTCCCGAGTTATCCAGTTTTTTCGTTATAGCTCCATACATTTTTTTCGGTAAAAAATTATAACTCATACGTTTTAGTGCTAAATCACGCCAGGATCATAATTTAGCATAATAATGGCAAGCATAAGCCATTTCAAGCACAAAAACTTTAAAATGTTAACTTCGATTCCTATGTCTATGAAAGCCGATTTTCAGCCCAGTGTGCTGCGCTCCGGCCAAGTGCGAGGTGTTTAAGCTTTTGCATTTTACGAAATCAACTTATATTTTTAGTTTAACTTGGACTTTAAGAATATATAAAATCTATACCACCATTTTACGCAAACCCAAATTTTGAAATCCACAAATAATGTCAGGCATTTGGATCATACGAGTGGGGAGTAGGGAATGCAGTAGTAGGGATTCGCCGGTTCTGGCCCCGCCTCTACTCGGCCGAAAAAAATGGTGCTCTGACGAGCGAGAGGTGGGGTTTCGCTCCTAAAAAAAAAAAAAAAATTTAATATTTTTTTCGGTGTTTATCCCCCCATTTAGAGCGTTTGGGAAGGGTCCCGAGACTCCCAGATCACTCCTTCCCATAGCTTGCAATAGTCCATGTACTCAATACAAAAGGTTATCAACTAGCTGGGTACCCTTTTTTGTGCCTATTGTTTGCGCGTGCGCCAACCCCTTTGTTCTCGGGGCGCCCAACACCATTGTCTTGCATCGCACGCGTTCATACCTTTTTTTTACATATTACCTGATTGCGCTATTAACTGTTGTAATGTGATTTTTAATGTTATCTATGTTTTTCTCATATCATTTAATTAAGTTAACATAGTGGTTTTCTTAACATACTGTTTTTAAGGATCATAGTTCTAACCTAACCTAACCTACCTTGTTGAAGTTAACCTAAAACCGTGAAACCTGTCCTAGCTTAAAATACCTACTGTTTTTAAGGGTTACAGTTCTAACCTAACCTAACCTACCTTACTGAAGTTAACCTAACATTATACAACCTAATGTAACTTAACATACCTACTGTTTTTCAAGGGTTACAGTTCTAACCTAACCTAACCTACCTTACTGAAGTTAACCTAACATTATACAACCTAATCTAACTTAACATACCTACTGTTTTTAATACTTACCTAACCTAGCTTGGTGAAGTTAACCTAACATTATACAACCTAATCTAACTTAAAATACTTACTGTTTTTAATACTTTCAAGAAAATAAAGATGAATCAACCAACAAAGAAGTTACGAGTGGTTTTAAATTTTAACACCCCATGGTCGGCTGTTATTAAGGATCGCCTAACTTTACATGAGCTTAACCTAAGCTAAGAACTGATTTAAATGTAGCTTAAGTCCTAATTTTCACTAAATTGAATTTACCTAAGTTAATGTTAGTAAATCTAGGTAATCGTAGTATTCGTAGTATTATCTTAAGTCGTTGTTACTTAGAGCCTATTCTAAACAACTATCAAAACCAAATATTGTATATAGGTATTTCTAAATGAATTACCTACACTTAGCTTATTAAAAATATAGTGGTTAAATGCAATCTAACCTACGTACGGGTATGTACCTACGAATATGTATCCTTGACTAACATTAGCTATAACATTATCTATCTAGTACGTATATGGGGTTCACCTCCACATACATTTTAATTTTATTGTAACACACTAGTATGTAAAACTAAAACGAAGCAAGTAAACTGGTTCTGACTTGATTCAAAGCGCTATGGAGTAGGTATATCAATAAAAAAGCCTGTATCGACAAGTTTCGTGTACCGGAGTGCATTGTTATAACGGTTTAATTGTTTTATTGGTAGCCGCCTATTATCTTTTATGGTCACAACGGATGCGATTGTTACTTGTGCGTTTTATTATTTTGGGTGTTGTTGAATAAATCGGCGTCTGTGTTAGATGAACTTCAAGTTCAAACATGTTTTTAGGAAGACGCTTAACTTACGGAGCGTATAAAAGCGGTGGGGTATTGTGTCTGAACAACTATTAGCCACGCAACAGTCTTCGTTACCGGAGCTCCCTGTACTTAAAGCAGTATATAGACATAATAGTCTTGTGTCGTGCAGTGAAGTGTTTATAAAAAGGCCTAATAATGGATGTGAGTATGTACAAATATTTTAACTTAATTGTGTGTTTTTTTAGCATTTGTGCACCGTGTTTTTGTTAAGCAGTTGTGTAATTTATTGTTTGATATTGTTTCAGTTCTCTGAAAATACTTTCAAGAACTATTACTACCCGGAAAATAAAGATGAATCAACCGACGAAGAAGGCACGCCTGGTTTTAAAGTTAAGCAGGCCATGGCAAAAAAGCGTTCAGTAAATAACATCGACAGCTTTTTTGAACGTCCCAAGAAGAAAACTAAAGTATTGAAGCGCTCTTCCAATGTCAGTCAAAGTTCTCCTGACGGGGTGGGCTATATATCAACCGGACAAGACGACGGGGCATACGCTTCTCACTTGATTAAAATCGAGATATATGATTTGCAAAAAATTAAAAACATTCCACCCACTGAGCACTGGAAACACGCAGATGCGAGATTAAAATTCTACGCGCCTTCTGAAGAAGACACTCAGCTCCAAACTACACGTGATGTTATATTTAACATCACAAAGCAAGTAGCTTCTAAAGACAGTTGTATGAAATATTTTATTGACAATAAGAAACAGTGATAAAAAGTGTTTGTGTAGGTTAAACAAAAGCTTGTTATTGTATTACATGTAAAAACCTTACCTTTTAAGAATTCAAGACCTTTTCCAGTCTAAACAATTATCTTTTCTTTGTAAAATTAAATTGTGCGAAATACTTTATTTACTATAGGATGCAGTGATAAAAAGTGTTTGTGTAGATTAAACAAAATGGATAGTTTGAACTGTGACATCTACGATGCCCAACTCATCAGACTCTGTGAAGAGCTTGAAGAAGATCAAGAATTACTTGATATCGGGGAAATAATAAGCCAACTTCATCGTGATGCGTAAGTTATATTTTTAATTCTTAATATTCCTGTTGTAACCTGTGTAAAAGCGCTTGACCAGTACTTACCTGACAAAGGATGGGTTTCTGACTTGTAGTAACTTGATCCTATTGTTATGGAAGGTTGAAATTATTCATTGTTTGCGTTACTGTGTTTGAGTTACTAAGGTGTCGGTTTATTCGATCATGGTGTTCATCATAATCCATTTAGTTCGTGATCAAATTGAGTGTTTAAGTAAACAGTTTATTATAACTAATTTTCATAGAAGTATACGACTGTGGTTTATATCAAACCCACCACACTATTAGAAGATTCTGATGTAAGACCATATTTTACACCATGTGATGGTCATATTAAAGGCAAAGAAAATAGTTCGTGCTCAGATGTGATTGATAGAGTTTTAACAATGCAAGCATACTGCCAACAATGTAGAGAAGATTTGAGTTAGTATAATATCCCATCCAATTTATTAAAAACTTTGTATTTGTTATTAAGTCGTACATTATGTTTAATTTCATGTTTTCTTATTTTTACAGATCTTCCCAAGTCGGGGGTGGAGTAAAGAGGACAGCTGCAGTTTCGAAGTCAGAAGAAGTGCTGGCAAAGAAAAACCGCCTTTCAACTAGTCGCGATACAGTATCAACATCATCCGAACCAATCTTAGATGAGAATGTGAGTACAAAAAATAATGATAATGTTGAATGTTCTGTGTGTAGTAAGTTTGTATCCAAAAGATATTTCACCAACCATTTGAATAGTAATATCCATAAAAATAATGTCTTAAGGTCTGATATTCAATGGGTTAATGTACAGTTAATTGAAAACGCATTTAGGAATAGGGTGGCTACTTATAGAATATTGCTTAATGAAAATATTCGCAACCCATTTACCCCCGAAACAATTTTACAAAAAAATAAAGAAAAAATCTTTACATTATTGGATCGATCACTTACTGATCATTGTGCTTTAAAAGTAAATTTCATTCTTAATGCAGATTTTACTCAAGATACCAAACAGCTAAATAATACGTTTGATTTTCAATTCAGTAACAATGTGGTGAATCTTAGCAGCGACAAAAATGATATTTTTATAACTATAGTTAACGAAATTTTAACAAGATTATCTAACTTTGAGAGGAAAGATAGTGGATGGAGCTTATTTAAATTCAACTATCTAGATGTAAATGTAAATAAATTTAACCCATTACGTGGTTCTTCCTATATAAAATTGCCTAGAGATATAATGAATAAAAAGGCAGTTATTAATGTAAAAAACAATGATCATGAATGTTTTAGATGGGCTGTATTGTCAGGGTTATACCCACCTACAAACCATCATTCAAATACATGGAATTCATATATAGCGCATAAACATAAACTAAACTTTGAAAATTTGACTTTCCCATTTAAATTAGGGGATGTTCATAAATTTGAAAAAATGAATGATATAAGTATTAATATTTTTGGACTCGAGTACAATTCACAAAGTAAACAACATGATGTGATAGGGCCATTTCACTTAACTAAATGTAAAAAAGCTACCCACTTAAACTTATTATATATAACCAAAGGTAGTAAAGCACATTATTGCTTGATCAAAAATTTATCTAGATTAGTATCTAAACAATTATCCAATACACAACATGCTACACATATTTGTGATGGTTGCCTAACAAGCTTTACATCACATGAAAATTTAATGAATCATCAAAGAAACGACTGTTTCCATGTTTGCACGAATTTACCTTCAGAACAGGATAAAAAGAAAAACTGGTTCAATGAAAATGTCCCATCTAACCAACTTAGCTTCAATAATTATGAACGTAAATTAAGGGTGCCTTTTGTTGTTTATGCCGATTTTGAGGCTTTTTTAAACCCAATTCCATCATGCTTCAACAATCCTAGTACATCCTCTACAACAAATATACAAAAACACGAGGTATATAGTTTTGGATACTACATTAAGTGTTCTTATGATGATAAGTTTTCAATGTATAGAACATACAAAGGTAAAGATTGTGCACAGACATTTATGAAATACATTAAAAAAGATTTAGATAACATTTGTAGGAGTAATACTTTTGGCAAAACCCCTTTGCCTTTATCTGATGCAAATAATTTAGACATTGCTCAGAGTAGTACATGTTACATTTGCGATAAAAAATTAAATGGTGATTCTTCTATTTCTTATAATCATCATACAGGTTTTTATGAAGGAGTAGCACATCAATTTTGTTCTGAAAAATACAGGGCACCTAATTTTGTACCTGTATTTTTTCATAATTTGAGCAACTATGATAGTCATTTTATAGTACATGGGCTTGGATTTGAGGAAGGGGACATTGAACTGATACCAGAGAACAAAGAGAAATATATTTCCTTTTCTAAATGTTTGCAAGTGAATAATCGCACAATGAAATTGAAGTTTGTTGATTCACTAAAATTTATGAGCTGCAGTCTTGAAAAATTAGCCAAAACCTTGACAGCTGAACAATTTCGTGAATTAAAATTGAGTTTTCCATGTGAAGAGGATTTTAAACGATTAATACGAAAGGGTATCTATCCCTATGAGCACATGACATCATATGAAACGTTACAATTGACTTCTCTTCCCTCTCAAGATAAATTCTACAGTTCTTTGACTGATTGCAACATATCAGACGACGATTATGAACATGCGAAAGATGTTTGGACTCATTTTCATTGTCAAAATATGGGGGATTATTCTGATTTATATTTAAAAACAGATGTTTTGTTACTTACTGATGTATTTGAAAATTTTAGAAATGTATGT
The DNA here is from genome assembly GCA_948252455.1 of Acleris cristana. Classification (NCBI taxonomy): domain Eukaryota; kingdom Metazoa; phylum Arthropoda; class Insecta; order Lepidoptera; family Tortricidae; genus Acleris; species Acleris cristana. The sequence goes on along the minus strand of OX411771.1, from coordinate 5,774,339 downwards.
CTTAGGACATATGGATTAGACCCAGCTCATTATTATACTGCTCCAGGATTAAGTTGGGATGCGATGTTAAAAACTACAAAAATAAATCTAGAGCTCTTAACCGACATTGATAAAATTGCTTTCATAACTAAAAATATTCGAGGTGGCATATCGCAATGTAGTAAAAGACATGCAAAAGCTAATAATAAATTTATGCCAGAATATGATCAAAATATTCCTTCTTCATTTCTTATGTACTTGGATGCAAATAATCTTTATGGGTGGGCTATGTCTCAATGCCTCCCTACAGGTAAATTTGAATGGGTGAATGTAGATACTGATTTTAATGTTTCTGATGATGCTGAACATGGGTTCATTTTAGAAGTCGATCTAGAATACCCACACGAATTGCATGACTCTCATTCGGATTTACCATTCTGTCCTGAAAATATTTGTTTAGGGAATTCCAAAGAAAAAAAATTAATTCCCAATTTAAATAGGAAAACGAATTATGTTCTACATTACAGAAATCTAAAACAATGTTTGAAGAATGGTTTGCAATTAGTTAAAATCCATCGTTTTTTGAGATTTGAACAATCTAAGTGGTTAAAAAGTTACATAGACTTAAACACACGCATGCGATCGCAGGCAACGTGTGATTCTGATAAAGATCACTATAAAAGTATGAATAATTCAATGTTCGGTAAAACCATGGAAAATGTTTTGAAATATGTGAATGTCAAATTGTTAAATCACTGGGAAAATCATGGGAAATCACAGGGAGTTGAAACTATGATAGCGAAACCTGAGTTCCACAGTTTATCAATATTTTCAGAGAACTTAGCTGCTGTTCAATTGAATAAAACTAAAATCTTTTATAATATACTTAGGATTTTGCATTTTAGATATATCGAAAACTTTCATGTATAAATTTCATTACGACTACATGAAAACGAAATATCAAGAAAATCTCAGGCTTCTTTATACAGATACAGATAGTTTAGTATATCAAATATTCACTGAAAACTATTATGAGGACATAAAATCAGAGCTCGATTTATATTTTGACACATCAGACTATCCACCTAACAATGAATATGGTTTACCATTAATAAATAAAAAGCGGTTGGGATTTTTCAAAGATGAAAATAATGGTAAAATATTTAAAGAGTTTGTTGGTCTACGATCTAAAATGTATGCCTTAGATGTTGAGAATATGAGTCTTATATCAAAAGCTAAAGGAGTCAATAAATGTGTTACTAAAAAACTGACCCTCAACGATTATAAAAAGTGTTTATTTGAAAAAAATATGCAACATGCTCAAATGCTGAGATTTAAATCAATAAAACATGTAATATTTACTCAAAATATAAATAAAGTATCATTATCTCATAATTTGTTAGAAAACTCTTCGGACACTCTAGCGTGGGGGCATTATAAAATACCCCATGGATCATCCCAAAATAATTTTTCCATGTAATTTATAATCACAGAACATTCAAAAATTTCAACTTTATTTTTTGTACATTGTATATTTTTAATTTTTAATTGTGAATTTTATTGTGAATTGTTATAATTGTAGAAAATGTAAATACATTTTAGTTTTTTTGTAAATATAAATTGGTGAAGGTGAATTAAAGTGGTGGTACTCTGTATTTGATTTTTATTTAATTTTTTATTGTAACTTGAAAAGAGACTTATGTTGAGTTTTTTGCACTGTTTCTTTAAAAAATTATACTCAAAAAAGTGTAAATTTGAAAATAAAAAATATTTGACTATGATATCTTTGTTTTTTTAATGTGTTTATCCTTATTTTGGTTGATTTATTTAAAAAGTAATTGAGTTCATAAATTGTATCATTTCAAGTTTAACTGTTTTCATATCAACACGTATTACGAGTTTTAATTATGATACATTTTTATCATCCTTTCACAACCATTGTAGCTGGTCCAAGTGGATGTGGCAAAACTCAATTTGTCACAAACTTTTTAAATAATTTCTAAGAAGTATGTAATGTTGAATTTGATGAAATAATTTGGTGTTATGATGAAATGCAACCCCTGTACAATCTAGAAAATGTAAATTATAGTCAGGGAATACCAGATTTTTCAATATTTGATGGGAAGAAACCTAAGCTTCTTATAATAGATGATCTGATGAGAGAATCAGATGGACGAATAGTTGACATTTTCACAAAATTTCATTCATTTTCATCATAGAAACTTAAGTGTTTTTTATATTACTCAAAACATATTTCATCAGGGGAGAGGCCAACGAGATATTTCACTAAATACAAGCTACATTGTATATTTTAAGAATCCCAGGGACAAAACCCAAATACGCTACTTGTCACGACAAGTTTACCCGGAAAACCCAAAATTTGTAGATGAAGCCTACAAAGATGCTACTAAAGAACCACATGGTTACCTCATGATTGATTTGAAACAAAATACAAATGACATATGTCGTTTTAAAACAAAAATATTTCCGTTTGATGGACATTGCACAGTGTATGTTCCTAAAAAGGGGTTTAAATACGACAAAAATCAACAAATTTTAGTCAGTTCTACATGATGCATGCGAGAGTAAACACATATAAACATTTACTTGAAGCATTGCAGTTGCTTAAACCAAAATATCGCACGGCGTTACTTAAATCTTGTGATGATGATGAGATCAACATTATTTGTGAGGGCATTTATAACGTCCTAAATGGAAAAATTCCTTTAGAAAAAAAAGAAAAATCTAAATTAAAAAAATATAAAGATATCTTACGGAAATTAGTTTCAAAAGGAAAACATAAAATAAGAAAAACTGTTATAATTCAAAAGGGAGGTGCATTTCTACCTATTATATTAGGAGCAGTTTTAAGTGCCTTAGTTAACTCTTTATCATAAACAAAATGGAAAACACGAAAAAAATGCTATTAGTAGAATCAGATTTTATTGAAAGACTCAAACGCAATGAGAGCCTACCTGAAAATTCATCATCCCGTCTAGATGCTGAGATGCAAAAAATCCTTAAAAGTAAAATGAATGATCGTGAAAAGTGGACCTTATATTCACAAGCATTGCAGCGATTTTTACATTTTATTGAAACAGATCGAAAACCATTTAGAATACCAATCGTAACGGAGGGGGAGCTTCAACTCAACTACGAAAGTAATGATCTAAAGTCAAAAGTGAACAAAAAGGAGGTTAATGAATATAATGAGTCAGTTGCAAATCCACCTTTACCAGAAGGAGATGGTACTACAGCAGTTACACCGATTGGTAAAACAAATCCAGAACCGATGCCAATTAGCCCATCAAAAATTATAGATATATTACCCAAATCATATGAGAAAAAAACTCGAACTTTGTTGGATTGCATTGTTTTAAGTAAACCAAAAATTTGGTGGAAGCCAACTGGTGAAGTTGTAATAAACAACCACACCATTTCAAATAGTAATATTACTGATCTGGTAAGTGACACGGTTAGATCTCTTAAACGTCCTAAACCAACAGGGTGGGAAGAGTTTGCATTACTTTTAAGAGATATAAGAGTTCCTTTAAGCTGCATAGGCAATCCTGCAAACTTGGAATTTATTAAAACAGCTCAAGCGAATGAACCAATTACATTAACTGCATCTACAAGTACGAGATCGTCAACAGATAAAGAAAAACAAAGAGCTACACCACTTACTACAGGACAACTTAAGCGTCATCATAAGAAAATTGATTGGGAAAAATGGACTCCTTATTAGATATTAATAGGATCTACTATGATATCTCGAATCCAGCTGGTTATAGTAGTTTAAATAATATAGCGAAGGAAATGAAAGAACAAATGAACAAAGAGGAAGTAAAAAAATGGTTACAATCTCAAGATACGTACACGCTACATAAACCTATTCATAAGCGATTCACCAGAAATAGATATATCCTATCTAACTTTAATGAACTCTGGCAAGCTGATCTAAGTGACATGAGTACGTATAGTCAATATAATCATGGATACAAATATATTCTTTGTGTTATTGATGTGTTCAGTAAATATGCTTTTGCGAGAGCCATGAAAAAGAAAGATTCATCAACAGTTAAAGAATGTTTTGAAAGCATATTTACTGAAGCCAACTCTGTTCCTCGTCATATACAATCTGATAAAGGTACAGAATTTGTTTCAAAGGTGGTGAGAGATTTTTTTAAGAGCAAAAACATTAATTATTACACCACTAATAATCCCGACATTAAAGCAAGTATAGTAGAAAGGTTTCAAAGAACTCTTAAAATGAAAATGTGGCGTTACTTCACTCATAATAATACATATAATTACACTAATATTTTACAAGATCTTCTTCATTCTTACAACCATACCTATCATTCAAGCATTAAAATGCGACCAATCGATGTTAATTCTAGTAATATTATGACCGTTTGGAATAATTTATATTATCGAAAAAAAGATAGACAAATTTCATTGGAAACCCCAAAATTGAATGTAGGCGATCATGTTAGAATAACTAAATATAAACATGTATTTCAAAAGGGTTATGAAAGTAACTGGAGTGATGAAATATTTATAATTAATTCAATTATTAATATAGTTTATATGTTAAAGGATTTGGAAGGCGAGCCCATCATTGGTACATTTTATTCTAAAGAGTTACAAAAAGTGACTTACCTCCCCTCCACCGAGCATAAAATTGATAAAATAATACGTTCGCGTCATATTAGAGGCATAAAGGAAATACTAGTGAAGTGGCAAGGTTATCCCAATAAATTTAACTCTTGGATACGAAGCTTGATGCGAGCTTGAAAAAAATATGAATGAGAATAGTTTTTATTTAACTTTGTTAAGCAACAGTTCAACGGATTACTATACGGACAACACGACTGCACATTTTCTAACTAAATTACCTAAGAACATAAAATTAGAAGGGGAGTGGGTAGTTGGATTAGTGGAATTTCAATACCCGTGTTCCATGTATAATGTCCAAGATCATGAAAATATAATTTACATAAAGAAAAAGGTGGTGTCACCCGCAAACAAGTCAACGAAAATTGTTGATATAAAAACTCATATACCAGCCACTACATACGATAATATTGATCATTTCCTTCAAGCGTTTAATGAGAACCCTCAATTAAAAAATAATGTCAAATTTAGGTATGATACATTGACAAAAATGGTTGGAGTAACAACAACAAATAATGAAATAACCTCTATCATAACAACCCCGATACTAAGTCTCCAGCTGGGTTTCAAACCGAGATCAAATTTGAAACAAGTTACATATGGAAAAAACCCTGCCAATTTATATTTAGGGTTACCACCACAAATATTTGTTTACACCGATATAATTCATCCGCAAGTAGTTCGAGATGTTATAACAGCATTGCTTAGAATAATACCACTTGATCCAACTAAGTTTATTTATGGTGCATATAAAACTCACATTTTCTCACCTGCTCACTATGTACCGGTTTTACGTAGGGAGTTCGATACTATTGAAATAGATATAAGAACAACTACCGGTGTTAATGTACCATTCCAATTTGGTAGCTCCTGCGTGAAGCTACACTTTCAACGAGTAAAATGAATTATAACAGATCGTCAGTCTCTTGCCCTTACCAGCATTATTATTCGCATCAAGCCGGCTCTGGTGTAGGAATTGTCTATAAAGGAGTTCCATTTCAACGAGGGCATGGTATAGGGAGTTTTTTGGAAGGGCTATTTAGATCAGTGCTCCCTTTGTTATCTAGTGGTTTGAAAACCATTGGAAAAGAAACGTTAGGTGCAGGGGTTGGTTTGTTATCCGATATGGTAAATTCACGCCCTATGGATAGTTCGATTAGATCACGATTCAAGGAGGCAAGTGCTAATTTAAAAAGAAAAGCCGATGAAAAAATTGATTCCCTCATGTCGGGATCTGGGTATAAAATGACATCTAAAAGAAGGGAACCGCTCATTACATTGAAAGCATCGAGACGAAGAGGAAGTAAAAAAAATAAAAACAAAACTCTTGAGGATATATTTACAAACTAAATAATGTCATTCCTACATAGTCATTCTTGTGAATGTGCGAAATCTGAATTAGATATATTTGCCCTTCCATCAACTCAAACAAGTATTGAAAGTGGACAGTGGGTTCATTACAAACCACTTTCATCTTTAAGTGATGACGCTCCTATCGAATTCCAAGTTCCCGGATCAGGAGATGACTATGTTGATCTATCCCACACAATGTTACATATTAATGCTAAAATATTGAATCAGGATGGCACAAAATTAAAACCAGATACCCTGGTTGCACCCGTCAATAACTGGTTACATTCCCTTTTCAGTCAACTAGATGTATATTTAAATCAAAAACTCATATCACCCCCAAACAATACATATGCTTACCGTGCTTATATGGAAAATCTTCTAAACTATGGACCAGCAGCCAAAGAAACTCATCTTACTTGTGGATTGTGGTATGCTGATACTGCAAATCATATGGATACTATTGATGCAAATAACAAAGGGTTTCACAAAAGACTAGAATTTGTCAAAGAGAGTAAGGAAGTGGAAATGATGGGCCATTTACATGCCGACATATTTAACCAAGAGAAATTCTTAATAAATGGTGTCGAAATACGCATTAAGTTAGTACGTTCGAAGGAGTCATTTAATCTAATTTGTCACCAAGATAAAAAATTCAAAGTCCAAATAATGGATGCCAGTCTCATTATAAGAAGGGCACGAATTAATCCTAGCGTTTTGTTAGCACATCAAAAAGTATTGGCAACAACGACTGCAAAATATCCTATCACAAGAGCAGAAGTTAAGGTTCTTACATTACCGTCGGGGATACAGGGTAAAACATTGGATAATATATTTCTCGGGCAAATTCCTAAAAGATGTATTATTGGTTTTGTATCAAATTCAGGGTTTAATGGCAATTTAGCTATGAATCCATTTATTTTCAACACTATAATATGAATTCGTTTAGTTTATATGTTGATGGTCATGAAATTCCTTCTAAAACATTACAACCATCATTTGGTTCTGGTTCTGGGTTAATGGCATCATCATATCACACTTTATTTTCCGGAACTGGTATTCATTTTCACAACGAAGGTAATGATATAAGCAGAACGGATTATGGAGCAGGTTATTGTTTGTTATGTTTTGATTTAACCCCCGATTTATGTGCTAGTTCAACTTCACACTGGAATCTTGTACGGCATGGAAGTGTTCGCTTAGAAATTCGCTTTGATGCTGCTCTACCCTGCACCATTAATTGTATTGTGTATGCAGAATTTGATAACGTTAGTGAACTATAGGCCCATTACGATTTTGTCATGTATAGATAAGATAATAGAGCGGTTCCTTGGTAACACGATCAATGACTTTTTATCAAAAAACAAAATTATACACGATAAACAGTTTGGTTTCCAAAAGAACAAAAGTACTTCTATGTTATTGGCATCTTTTACAGACGAAATTAACAACTATCTAGACAATAGAATGCACGTAATCACTGTAATGATCGACTTCAGCAAGGCATTTGACACCTTGGGCTATGACACACTGTTTAATAAAATGAGGCAGAATGGTATACAGGGTCCTGTTCTAGAACTTGTAAAAAATTATCACACCAACAGATTTAATGCGGTAAGTATAGCGGGGGAACAAAGTGCCATGATCCCCACTCAATCTGGGACAGCACAGGGTTCAATTATTGGACCCACTGAATACTTGATTTATGTCAACGACATGTGCAATATATTCACGCAGGGTTCTGTATATCAATTCGCCGATGACACTTGTCTTATCATAGCTCATAAGAACATTGAAACAGCACAAATATTAATGCAACAAAACTTCGACTTGTTGTGTAAATGGGCTCACGACTTAGGCCTGGCTATCAATTACAAGAAAACCAAGCTGATGCATATACACTCACCTTACTTAAAAAACATCGTCACTCCTAGGATCGTGGCCCACGAGCACTCCTGCCTGCATGTGCGGAACGACTCCTGCAGCTGTGCTTGCCTCGATATTGTATCGGACCACACTTATCTCGGATTGGTAATTGACAATAGGTTTAATTGGGGTCCGCATATTGATCGTATGTGTAACAAACTAAGATCTATCTTATCTAAATTGTCTATACTAAAGCATAGGGTACCTTATAGCACATTGAGGTTATTATACTTGTCACTAGCGGATTCAATTATTGGTTATGGCTTGTCTAGTTACGGTAGGACATATAAAACATACCTAGACAAAATCTACAACTTGCAACTGAGATTATTAAAAACTATTGTACCATTAAAAGTGTTATTCCAACATAAAAACAACTATGAAGGTCTGTTCAGGTACTGCAGGGTTCTGCCAGTCCAAAATAAATGCGAATTAGCCATAGTCACCCAATACAGTGATAAAATCTCTAAATTAGTTAAGAAACACAGACCTAAAAACTTACGCAATCTTACATACCTCCCAACATTTGTGGTGCCATCTTGTACTAACGAGTATGGCAGGAGAGTGTGGACGCGAGCACTACCCCGTATTTTGAACAGACTTCCATATGACTCGATAGATCAAAAGACGGACAAACAGGTTGCTAGATCATATAAGCGAATGTTAATTAATAATGGCCTCCCCAATACCTCAAATTAATATGTAAATTTTATAAGGACCCAAGTAAGTTTATACGATTATAAGCATGAAATAGAGAGTAAAATTATGTAACCACAATTAAATTTTAACTAGACTTGACTCGCTTAAAAATCTCCCTAATTAAGATTTAGAGTTTAAGTATGCAAAAAAATTGGACATTACTGAAATAAACAGTTTAAATTTAATTTTTTTTTTTTTAATTAAACAAAAATCGTGATATATCTGTAGATTACAATAGTTAGTAAACACATAAATACAATGTTTTAATCAATTTAGTTTATTTCATTGTAGCCATTGTTGGCAACATCATCAAATTATTCATATTTTTTTATCAAAAATGGATACAAATGAAATTCAATTTTGTATGAAAAAAATCAGCCCTTCGTTTGAATTAAACGTTTTTGCTGCTAACAAAATTCCTATTTGGGTTAATCTTCCCGTCTTTATTGTAAGTAATTTGGACCCAGACTCGAAACCGGGCTCCCACTGGGTTGCTATACATATTGACATTAATGGCATAGGGGAATACTTTGACTCCTTTGCTCGGAAACCTTCAGGTTATCATAAGTTATTTTTAAAAAGGAATACCAAGCGCTGGTCTTATAACTATAAACCACTTCAAAACCATTTTACCTCTGTTTGTGGGAAATATTGTTTAGTTTATTTGTATTTTAAATTTCATGGAAAAACTATGAAAGATTTGCTAAGTTTGTTTTCTGAAAATTCATTATGTAATGATCTTATATTAAGAAATATGTTTAAGACTTTTTTTGTGAAATAAAAGAATATGTGAACTAAAATATGATTTTTATTTTTACATGTAATACAATAATAACCTTTTGTTTAATCTACACAAACACTTTTTATCACTGCATCCTATAGTAAATAAAGTATTTCGCACAATTTAATTTAACAAAGAAAAGATAATTGTTTAGACTGGAAAAGGTCTTGAATTCTTAAAAGGTAAGGTTTTTACATGTAATACAATAACAAGCTTTTGTTTAACCTACACAAACACTTTTTATCACTGTTTCTTATTGTCAATAAAATATTTCATACAACTGTCTTTAGAAGCTACTTGCTTTGTGATGTTAAATATAACATCACGTGTAGTTTGGAGCTGAGTGTCTTCTTCAGAAGGCGCGTAGAATTTTAATCTCACATCTGCGTGTTTCCAGTGCTCAGTGGGTGGAATGTTTTTAATTTTTTGCAAATCATATATCTCGATTTTAATCAAGTAAGAAGCGTATGCCCCGTCGTCCTGTCCGGTTGATATATAGCCCACCCCGTCAGGAGAACTTTGACTGACATTGGAAGAGCGCTTCAATACTTTAGTTTTCTTCTTGGGACGTTCAAAAAAGCTGTCGATGTTATTTACTGAACGCTTTTTTGCCATGGCCTGCTTAACTTTAAAACCAGGCGTGCCTTCTTCGTCGGTTGATTCATCTTTATTTTCCGGGTAGTTATAGTTCTTGAAAGTATTTTCAGAGAACTGAAACAATATCAAACAATAAATTACACAACTGCTTAACAAAAACACGGTGCACAAATGCTAAAAAAACACACAATTAAGTTAAAATATTTGTACATACTCACATCCATTATTAGGCCTTTTTATAAACACTTCACTGCACGACACAAGACTATTATGTCTATATACTGCTTTAAGTACAGGGAGCTCCGGTAACGAAGACTGTTGCGTGGCTAATAGTTGTTCAGACACAATACCCCACCGCTTTTATACGCTCCGTAAGTTAAGCGTCTTCCTAAAAACATGTTTGAACTTGTAGTTCATCTAACACAGACGCCGATTTATTCAACAACACCCAAAATAATAAAACGCACAAGTAACAATCGCATCCGTTGTGACCATAAAAGATAATAGGCGGCTACCAATAAAACAATTAAACCGTTATAACAATGCACTCCGGTACACGAAACTTGTCGATACAGGCTTTTTTATTGATATACCTACTCCATAGCGCTTTGAATCAAGTCAGAACCAGTTTACTTGCTTCGTTTTAGTTTTACATACTAGTGTGTTACAATAAAATTAAAATGTATGTGGAGGTGAACCCCATATACGTACTAGATAGATAATGTTATAGCTAATGTTAGTCAAGGATACATATTCGTAGGTACATACCCGTACGTAGGTTAGATTGCATTTAACCACTATATTTTTAATAAGCTAAGTGTAGGTAATTCATTTAGAAATACCTATATACAATATTTGGTTTTGATAGTTGTTTAGAATAGGCTCTAAGTAACAACGACTTAAGATAATACTACGAATACTACGATTACCTAGATTTACTAACATTAACTTAGGTAAATTCAATTTAGTGAAAATTAGGACTTAAGCTACATTTAAATCAGTTCTTAGCTTAGGTTAAGCTCATGTAAAGTTAGGCGATCCTTAATAACAGCCGACCATGGGGTGTTAAAATTTAAAACCACTCGTAACTTCTTTGTTGGTTGATTCATCTTTATTTTCTTGAAAGTATTAAAAACAGTAAGTATTTTAAGTTAGATTAGGTTGTATAATGTTAGGTTAACTTCACCAAGCTAGGTTAGGTAAGTATTAAAAACAGTAGGTATGTTAAGTTAGATTAGGTTGTATAATGTTAGGTTAACTTCAGTAAGGTAGGTTAGGTTAGGTTAGAACTGTAACCGTACTGTGTCGCATGCTGGAGCTTGCGTGCTCGCCGGCTGTCCGCCGTGGGACCTGGACGCTCGGGTCCTAGCGGCAGTGTACTGGCGAGGCGCTGAAATAAGGCTGGAGGGCAGCCGACCGCATCCGCAAGAGGTCGATGGGTGGAGAGAGAGGGCCCGTGACGACCTCTTTCGGCAGTGGTCGGCAAGGTTGGAGATCCCGGGGGCTAGCGGGGAACTCGTGTCTGCTATTCGACCCGTCCTTAGGGACTGGGCCGAAAGAAAGTACGGCGCACCGACGTTCCGCCTCACACAGCTATTAACCGGTCATGGATGTTTCGGCAAATATCTGTGTGAGGTGGCGAACAGGGAGCCGTCACCGGCGTGCCACCATTGTGGAGAGGGTGTAGCAGACACGGCACGACACACGCGTGAGATGTGTCCAGCCTGGGCGGAACCTCGAGCGGCGCTGTCCGCGGTAGTAGACGGGGACCTCTCGCTGCCTGCTTTGGCGCAAGCCATGGTTGGCAGCGAGGAGGCGTGGGAGGCGGTGGTGACCTTCAGCGACATAGTAATGACGCTGAAGGAAGCAGCGGAGCGGCAGCGTGAGGCTGATCCCGAAGCGCTGCCAATGCGCCGCAGGCGACTGGGTCGGCGGCGGTTGGTTTACGCCAACCGCATGCCACCGTAACGGGGGCCTGCGGGTGATGGATCGGGGGGTCTATCACCTGCAGTAAAAGGTCCTGAGCTGGAAGGCCCCCTGCTGTGTTCCAGGGTGCCCTCAGCGGAGTAGGCGAGGACCCTTATAAAGGCCCCCGCCGGAAGGCGAGCCCAAAGGGCATCCGCTACTGGGGGGCTACGTTTTGGCGCTATAGCGGTCCCGTAGCCCCCCTCCTAAAGCGATTGGCGTAACACCCCGGGGGTTTTAGTCCGTGCAATTCGGACATAACCCGTCCTGGCCCCCGTCGGGGCGGGTATGCACAGGCATTTCCCCCGGGACAAAAAAAAAAAAAGTTAGAACTGTAACCCTTAAAAAACAGTAGGTATGTTAAGTTACATTAGGTTGTATAATGTTAGGTTAACTTCAGTAAGGTAGGTTAGGTTAGGTTAGAACTGTAACCCTTAAAAACAGTAGGTATTTTAAGCTAGGACAGGTTTCACGGTTTTAGGTTAACTTCAACAAGGTAGGTTAGGTTAGGTTAGAACTATGATCCTTAAAAACAGTATGTTAAGAAAACCACTATGGTAACTTAATTAAATGATATGAGAAAAACATAGATAACATTAAAAATCACATTACAACAGTTAATAGCGCAATCAGGTAATATGTAAAAAAAAGGTATGAACGCGTGCGATGCAAGACAATGGTGTTGGGCGCCCCGAGAACAAAGGGGTTGGCGCACGCGCAAACAATAGGCACAAAAAAGGGTACCCAGCTAGTTGATAACCTTTTGTATTGAGTACATGGACTATTGCAAGCTATGGGAAGGAGTGATCTGGGAGTCTCGGGACCCTTCCCAAACGCTCTAAATGGGGGGATAAACACCGAAAAAAATATTAAATTTTTTTTTTTTTTTTTTAGGACCGAAACCCCACCTCTCGCTCGTCAGAGCACCATTTTTTTCGGCCGAGTAGAGGCGGGGCCAGAACCGGCGAATCCCTGTGGGGAGGGCGAATTCGCTCGATATCGAAAAAGGTGGAACAGAATGCATGCATGAATTTCATTTTGGCACAAACCCAATTTCCGTTACATGTCGCGAAACGCGCACGTTAGCGCGATTATTTCATTTTGCGCAAACCCAAATTTTGAAATCCACAAATAATGCCAGGCATTTGGATCATACGAGTGGGGAGGACGAATTCGCTCGATATCGAAAAAGGTGGGAAAGAATGCATGCATGAATTTCATTTTGCGCAAACCCAAATTTTGAAATCCACAAAATAATATTGGGCATTTGGATCACACGAGTGAGGAAGGCGGAATTTTCGAAGGGCCCGATCGAACGAGGTGGGCCAGAATGCCCAATATTATACTACTCTCTAGAATTCTAGATAACCTGCGAGGTGCTAAATATATATAACCGCTATAGATTTGTCTAAGACATTTTTAAAAATTCCATTGGAGAAATCTTCACGTGAGAAACCGCATTTGTTGTTCCAGGTAAAGGACTTTTTGAGTATGTTCGTTTGCCCTTCGCGTTGACAAACGCACCTGCTGAATTACACCGCTTAGTCGACAGATTGTTTGGTCCCAAGTTTGATGATGTTTTATTTAAATATTTAGACGACTTAATTTTGATTTCTTCTGAATTTTCTGATCACATATCGCTTTTAGGTAAAGTTCATAAAGTTTTAAAAGACGCTGGTTTAAACATTAATTTAAAAAAAATGTTAGTTTTGTAAGGATCGACTTCGCTATTTGGGTTATGTTGTTGACAGACAAGGTTAACATACGGATCACTCTAAATTAGAATCAATTCAAAAATTTCCTAAGCCTCTTATTGTGAAGGAGCTTCATGGTTTCATAGGTCTTTGCTCTTACTATAGAAGGTTCATTTCAAATATTGCTGATATTGCTGCTCCGTTAACTTATCTTACAGGTGGTAGTAAAAATTCTAAGAAAATTGTTGTCTGGAATACCGAAGCTGATGATGCTTTTAATCATTTAAAATTGGTTCTAATGTCCGCCCCTGTCTTACTGTCCCCTAACTTTGAAAAACCCTACTTCCTTCATTGCGACTCGAGTTCGGTGGGAATTGGAAGTATGTTGTATTAGGAGGATGATGCTGGAGACCATCAACCTATTGCAGTTTACTCCCGCTAGTAGTTATGTATTGGGCATTCTGTCCCACTTCCACTCGTTCGAGGGCGAACTCGTTCCAGTGGGACAGAATGCCCAATCCACTTATTTGAAATCTCGTCCGAACTCGTTCCAGTGGGACAGAATGCCCAATCCATGCATTTGAAAATGAATTCATTATGATCAATCCCCACAAAGCTCAGACTGATATTTGCAACTTTTATAAATAAATGAGTGATTAATAATGGAAACCAGTAAATTCTATGCTCATTTTGAATATGCCTTTCACGCATGCAACTCGTGGCTATTGGGAAAGCATTGAAGAATTATGAAGTTTGTAAAGCAAACTCAGAGGTTGCAGTTGAATATCGTTTGTTCAGATCGTAATGATCGTAGTTTTCGACATGGAGAACTCTTACCTGACACGGTTTGCAGTATTACTTGCGGACCTTCTAACTGCGGAAAAACTAATCTAACCGTTGGTCTTCTTTTGCATGAAGACGGACTTCGCTTCCGGAATGTTTACGTATACTCAAAAACCCTTTTCCAACCTTTGTATCGGTTTTTACAAAATGTGCTATCGTTGGTTCCAAAAGTTAAATTTCAGAAATATCGAGAAAATGACGAAATCGTTAGCCCTCATGAAGCAGAATACAATTCAGTCTTCATATTTGACGATGTTGCATGTGAAAATCAGAACAGTGTAAGAGATTACTTCGCAATGGGGAGACATAAAAACATTGATAGTTTCTACTTGAATCAAACATACAGTAAAATACCTAAACAATTAATAAGGGACAACGCTAACTTAATTATTCTTTTTAAACAAGATGATATTAATTTACGTCACGTTTATGATGAGCACGTTGGAAGCGATATGTTTTGGACACAGTTTCGAGAAATGTGGTTTCTGTTGGTGCTTGGTTATAAATAAAGATTGTAGTCGTAATTCTGGATGTTATAGAAGGGGTTTTGACACGTTTATCATTATGGATTAACTATTATACATAATGCATTATTATTAAATATTTATTGCTTCATAGGAAACCACCAAGATCAGACATGAACCTTAAAATCAATGACGAGAAAACTTTGAAAGAAAAGGTACCTACTGAAATCTGTCGAAGCCGTTAAAAAAAAGGTTAGACTGATTCGTAATATGAAAACTGATAATGATATGATGTTGGAATCAGTATTGAAACCAATTACAGAACCGCTTCATGAATTAGTTATAGTTAAAAATGAGAATAATTGCTTAAATACTAATTATAATGATTTTGATGACGGATTGCAATGGGGAAAGTCGGTAAAAAGATTAAAATTGAGTCCTAGTGAAGAAAAGAAACAATCTATTCACGATCATACGGTTGTGAGGAAATCTTCTCAATCTAGTCTTGATAATGAAGATGAAGAGGATGACACATCGAACAACGATGAAAGTGATGTAAGCGATGGAGTGGAAAGCGAACATGCTAATGATCAGGATTCAACGAACGATATTTCTTTCAAGACGACTGATTCTTTCGCATCTCCTCGTGATGATCCTAAATTTCAAAAGCATTATATTACCAACTTAAATATACCTTTCGGTGTTCGAACGGAACGGGACAAGCTAATGTTGGGATCCTGTCCGGTATACACAATAAGCGACAAAAAAATTAAAGTAAATGGTCATACTTACTATTTAACACCCGGTTTAAACGAATTGCTTTACAAGAAATTACCAGATTTAAATATTGTAACTGAGGATGATAAACGCAATTATAAAATCTTATTATTAGAAACTAATGCACATAGAAGAGATTTTAATCCTAATAAACCAATAAAAAGCAACAAAGGCATGAAATATTTATACGTAATAAGACCTCTTTTTAAATTAGCTAAAGAACGTTTAGTAAGCGGTGATGGCTTACCGACCATGAAAAGAGTTAAAACCGATGTATCATATGTATATTGGGATAACCCAAACAAATTAGTAGAAAGATTAAAATTGCTTATAGCTTCTCGCGAAGCTGGTAATACAGGATTGGATAATGAAATCATATCTGTGATTGAAGAACTGCAAGAAGCGGGATTAGTTAACAATGTTAATATATAAAACAGTTACTCACTATTATTTTTAGTCGAGCCAGAACTTTTGACGTACAAATATATCATAAAATGAATATAGAGAAATTCGGTCATCATCTTCATAAACGCCTGCGTGTAACTGAAGTTTCTGAACTTAAAAATAATGCTTTGCTCCGATCAGATGATGGACATTTCGATTTACAATCATTAAGATTAAAGGGGCTTGCACGTCCATTGTCACCTGATGATGCCGTTAATAAGCAGTACGTCGATCAGCTTGTTCAGAAACTTTATCAGAAGAAGTATCTAGATTCTATGTTTGATGAAATAAATTCTCATATTCATCAGTTGACAAATCAGTTAAAATTGAACTTTTATACAAAAAAGGAAATAGATGATATTTTCAACAAATTAAACAATGGCAAAGCAGCAAGTCGTGAATGAAATACACAGGTCAGCTCGAAAAAACTTTAAGCGATGAGCAGTTTTATTAAAAGGAATTGATGATTTGTGGCAAGCGGATTTGATTGACTTACAAAATTTACATAAGATAAAAAGAGGATATAAATACATTTTGGTTGTAATTGACGCCTTTTCAAAGTATGCATGGTGTATCCCAACAAAATCTAAAAAGAAAATAGAAATTAAAAAATCTTTTGAACAAATTATTAAATCATCAAAACGAATACCGATAAACTTACTAACAGATTTAGGTAAAGAGTTTTATAATAATGAATTTGATTGTTATGTAAAAAAAAATAAAAAAAATCATTATTCAACGTTTTTAATTAAAAAAGGATCTATCGTTGAAAGGTTAATAAAAACGCTCAAAAATAAACTTTACAAATATTTTAGCTTCATTGGAAATTATAAATGGGTTGGAAAACCTTTGGATGATATATTATAGTTAAATCCTGTAATCTAACTATGCATCGTACAACGAAATTTAAACCTACTGATGTTAATTTTGATAACGAGTCCAAAGTAAAGAAAAACATAGAAAACGCACAATCCAATTTAGGTGATGGATCAAATAAATTTAATATAGGAGATCGCGTGCGCATAAGCAAGTATAAAAGTGTCTTTCCCAAAGGTTATACACCGAATTGGTCGACAGAAATATTTACTGTTAAACATGTAAATCACACTCGCCGAGTTACTTACTTTATTGAAGATCAACGAGAAAATACAATACTCGGCTCATTTTACGAACACGAACTTCAGAAAACGAAGCATCCTGATGTTTACCTCATAGAAAAGGTGATCAAAAAGAGGGGGGGGAAATTGTATGTAAAGTGGTTAGGCCTTAATGATAGCGAAAATAGTTGGATTGATAGAAATGCTATTGTATGAGTATATTTATTAACTTTATTGTATTAAAAATTGTCATTATTATATTGGATATGAAAGGGAGAGGACTTTTAAACAGTGTTATTAATCACTTACCGTTTGAGCTGCACTTACCTGGCTATAATTATTGTGGACCAGGTACAAAATTGCACAAACGGTTGCTAAGAGGTGATAAGGGAATTAATGAGTTGGACAACGCGTGTATGCAACACGACATTGCTTACGATAAACATTCTAACCTAACAGATCGCCACAGTGCAGATTTAGAACTTTATAAAATGGCTAAACAGAGATTAAAGTAAAAAAATACCGGAAGAGGAGAAAAGTTCGCTTCATGGTTAGTTAGCAAAGTGATGAAGTCTAAAATAAAAGCTGGTGCTGGGATAAAATCATTTAAACAATTTGTTTCTAAAATACGCAAGGAACTGAAAAATCCAAAAATAATGGCACTGCGATCGATCAGGCATTTCTTGCGGCAAAATTATATTTTCAAATAACAAAAAAGTCCGAGTTCCACGCTTAATTCCGTTACCTAAATCTGGAGGTATATTACCGCTAATACCTATCTTCGCTGGACTTTCTGCGTTGGGATCTTTGGCAGGAGGAGCAGCTTGGATGGAGCAGCGTCCCCAACAGCTTTAGCAAAGCTGTTGGGGACTACAAAGCTGCAAAGAAAAACTTAGTCGAATCAGAACGCCATAACAAAATGATGGAATCTATTGCATTAGGAAAAGGTTTACATATTAAACCGTATGAGAACGGCAAAGGATTGTGTTTAAAAAGTTTAAAAAACTAAATAAAAGGCTACCCAGACGTGCTCTCACTAATATAGATATTTTAAAATATTCTAAAGAAATACCTCATTTTCGTGGTGTTTATATGAGAGATAGTTTGCCAACACAACCAAAAAGAGCAGAATGTGGAATCATAAATTTAGACAGTTCTGAAAACCAAGGGACTCACTGGGTAGCCTATGTCAAAGACAACAATTATTGTGAATATTTTAATAGTTATGGTGATCTTCAGCCGCCGATAGAATTAATAATGTATTTAAAAAATCATAATATTTCATACAACTACAACACTTATCAAAAGTTTAACACTGTGAATTGCGGACATTTATGTTTGAAATATTTAAAAAAGTTTTGGAGTGACCGTTTAAATGTCACTGTACGATAAAAACCTTATCATTCTAACGATGTCTTTCACTTTATCTATAACCGAAATCTCTTCTACCCTGGTCACTAATCATTCGCCAGCTTTTCAACTAGATGGTGAATATGAATGCGGGTTGCTACGAGTATATATGGCAACTTTTAACTCTATACCTAATCTGCCGTGCAGATCTTAAAACGCAGTAAGTGACATTTCGAGTGTTTTCTGTTTATTAGTGATTTGGAATCAGGGCGTTGAAACGCATATATTTATGTAAACGGTTTTTTCCTCCGGAGCCTCCTTCGAAACCTCTACGAGCAGTATGTAAAAGTGCTCAGACAATAGTACACTGTAGGGCTAACTAAAACGCAGAATGTAATTAAAATCCTAAAAATCATAACATGGATTTGTAAAACACCGAAAATAATGTAGATTATTCCTAAATAAAGTGCAGTGATATTTGAAGTTCAAGTGTTTTATTATGTATTTTACGGTTTATTAAATCTTGAAAACTAAATAAATCGCCGTAAAAAATCAGTTACTTTATTTTAACTGTAAAGATGCAATTTAATCTCGTCTTTAATGGCCATTTAAAATGCAGCGGTTAGATAACTTACTCCTAATAAGTCGGTAATCATTGAAAGATACAGATGATATATTCTATTTAAATTGCAGTATACGTCTAGTTAACTGCGTTTTAGTTTGTAAATTAAAGTCTTTTTTAACTATGTACTATAATTTTCACAGTGGATAGTAGTTTTACTGCTCATTAATCGGTAATCACCGAATCGTACGAATATAAGTTTACCACTAAAATCGTAGCTTACGTTGAGTTGCTGCGTTTTAGTTAGTACATTAATATTTTTTAATATGTGTATTGCGTTTTTCGCGTTACTTGCTGTGTATTATTTAGTAATTGATTGGCTAGTGGGGTCTCGGACGTCGTACGAGAAGTATAGGTCCGTGGTGTTTATATAGACTATAGAAATAATAAGTTTTATTATGGTCAAAATGATGTAATAGAAATTCCTGAAGGATCATACGAACTTCAAGATCTTGACGATTACCTCAAAAGACACCTACAAGGATGCACATTTTCACTGACGTGTAATATAATAATACGTTAAAGACGTCTATATTGTGTTCTAAAAATGTGTATTTTAATAAAGAAAATTCCATTGGCAAGTTACTAGGTTTTGGTGAAGCAACTATTCAAGTTAATATATTAACAGAATCCCCTTTCCCTGTGTCCATTCCGTCTACAACTATAGTGCGGGTTGAATGTGATATAGTGAGCGGATCATTTGTAAACGGAAAACCAAGCCACATTATTCATGAATTTGTACCTAATGCATTGATATATATATGTTACACTAGATTAGCAATTACCGCAACAAAGCGTTGCCACTTCACATAAAGCCATAGCCATATGTCAGCAAACGTCAACTCAGTGCTCATTGGGATGCCGACAGAGTTGCACCGAGCTACAAAATGGGAAAATGCGTAGTGAAAGAATGTAATTCGAGATCACAAAAGATAACAAATCCAGCGGAATTACTTTCCACACGTTAGTTAATTGTTTATGTATTCAAATTAACATAAAAAACCCAGAAATCGATTTAAAATACCAAATATTGCAATTTAGGCGCAGTGTTGCCATTAAAATATCGTTTTGGTTTTCCCACATTGACGGGAGGTTTTAAATTTTATGTTTGAGTTCTAATATATTAGAAGTAGATTTAATAAAAAATACAGATTAATGATAATAGAAGAATCTAGTATTTTCATTTAGTTACCTATTTTATATTGATACATATTCAGGGTGCCTAAGGCTACATCCTTATCCATCTTTCCTACGTCAAAAGAAGTCGGTGGAAATCATTCGATTGTTGAGAAAAGAGACCGACTTGCTGCCTACTAAATCAACTGTAATATTATTATGTTCTAAGCACTTCAGGGATAAAGACAAATTAAGACTGCACTGCACAGGCCTGCATATCCTGGGGCACGTTTTATAAAGCTACAAGTTACAATTTTACAGGTCTAAACTGGCAACACTGCTCAAATGGCTGCGGCCCGTTTCACGAAGCTACAAGTTACAAATTACAAGCGGAACTTTCTTTCTAGCAAAAGGAGTTAGAAAGAGACTTTCGCTTGTAATTTGTAACTTGTAGCTTCGTGAAACGGGCCTCAGGTCGTCATTGGTCGAGGTTGTGTCAAATGGAAACTTGTAACCTGTAAATTGTAATTTGTAGCTTTATAAAACAAGCCACTGATAGTAAAATGCAGATAAGCAGGTAATCCTGACAGCTGTCCTTCCAGTACAAATTACAATAACCTCAAAGGACTTGACAGAAGCGCGTGGAGCTAACCCCATGTGCTTCTGTTTAGTCCACCAGAGTAAATCTCTTTAACCGAACAATTGTCCTCGCGTGTGATATCCATGGACTTGTTTCTCTAATAAGTCCATGACGATTATAAATTGTAGTGCGATGACAGATGTCAGGATTGACTTTATATCTTCCATTCACTATACATGCAAACAAATTTTATCCTTTGTACATAGTAATAATTTTATAATATTATACCTACATATAGGTAATAAAAAACATTGAAACAAAAAATGACGTACTTATTTTGTTACCTTTGCCTATTTCTAGTAATCTAATAAGAAATACGCATTTAAAATAATTTCATGCATTAATTAATTACAAAGTAAGTATTATTTTAAAAAATCCCTATTTATTTGTTATATTGGGCAAATTTTCATATGGTCGGCAACACCAACCTACCATGGCATATTTTTGTGTCTGTCCTTATCTAATGTCAGTGACATCATTGTTCTTGCAACTTGTGTAAGTGAGACCGATATAATTTTACTATGTGTTTATTTTAAAATGTGTAGTGGTTTCAAAGCTACGTCGTCGCGGCTAAGAAGTGGTCATACTTTTTTTACCGCTTGATAATGAGGTTTGCTTCTCTAGTCTATTTATCTCAATGACCTAATGTGCCTCCAGGTTGTCGGATTATAGAAACACCGAAAAACGTTATATATTTCCCTGTAACACAAAACAATTTAAGCTCTCTTAAAATAAGAATATTAGACGTAAACGATAATTTAGTTAATTTACGAGGTGAAGAGATTCAAATATATTTGCATCTTCAAAAAAAATGATAGATTACAATAAAAACACGGTCTCACACGATAAACCAGTTAGTATTCAAAGAACTATCCAGAAAGAAGACCTAAAAAACCACTTACAAAGCTTACGAAAGAAAATAAACAATTTTAAAAAAAACATAGGCTTGTTAAAATGAGTATACTAAACTTATCAGATCCTTTTAGCTTTGATAACACGATTGAAAGTTTCGAGCATCATTCGTATTAACCATACGTAGCGAGTTTTAATTTCAACGATGAAATTCGTATACCTATTAACCAGCAAGATCTTTACGTATTACCATCGGCGAGTACGTTATACGTAGAGGGTACTATTACAGTGCTCAACAGAGAAACAAAAGCGAAGGTGAACAGTGTTCTTTTCACTAATAACCCTATACTTCAAATGTTCCAAGATATTCGATATGAACTGAATGGAATCGAAATAGATAAAATTAAAAACGCAGGGGTTACGTCAACTATGAAATCATGAAAAAAAAAACATGAGAAAATGATCCATGAATGAACTCGAATCAACGATGTCACAGTTATGGGGTTGGAACATTGATGGTACTAAAATTACACATGGATCATTTTCTGTATCTGTTCCTTTAAATAAGATTCTTGGTTTCGCAGAGGATTATAACAAAATAATTATTAACTGCAAGCATGAACTGATTCTTTTACGATCCAATAGTGATTTAAATAGCGTAAAATTGAATACAAATGAATACATAGACAACATTACAATATCTAAAATAGTATGGCGTTTGCCACATGTTAAAGTTTCTGATCGGGAAAGATTGAATTTACTCAAACATTTAGAAAAAGATCGTGCTATTCAGATTGCTTTCAGAAATTGGGATCTGTATGAGTACCCGCTTTTACCAAAAACATCAAAACATTCTTGGGCAATCAAAACTTCATGTCAAATTGAAAAACCGCGATACGTAATAATTGGATTAAAAACGGACAGAAAAAATATGTCTAACAAAGATATAACATGGTTTGATCATTGCCACTTGAGAGACGTAAAAGTTTTTTAAATTCAAACTATTTTCCGTATGAAAATTTAAATGTTAGTTCCGGAGCAGAAAAGTTCGCTATATTATACGAACAGTATGCTAAATTCCAACAGTCTTATTATAACCGCAGTCAAGCGCCGTTGTTGAGTCCGCAAGAATTTAAAGAAAAAGCACCTCTGTTTGTCATCGATTGTTCACGTCAAAACGAAACCTTAAAAACAGGTTCCATAGATGTCAGAGTTGAATTAGAGTGCGAACAGGATATACCCGGTAATACTGCAGCGTACTGTCTAATTCTGAATGATAGTATTGTAGAATACAAACCCTTAAGCAATATTACACGAAAAATATCATGAAAATAGATTGTTTGTTTGTAGATCTTCAGGGTTTTAAATCATATAAAAATGAATTTATTGTTAAGGAATTTGCATACAGTACAAATGAATACACCCAAGTATTTTCAATAAAACCTCCATATGCATTTTCTACTTTATCGGAAAACGAAAAAAGACACGTGAGATGGATAGAGAAAAACCTCGGAATTTTATGGTGTGAAGGATATGTTGATTACAGGGAATTTAAAAGAATGATTCCCAGCTACTTGGAAAACAAGAAAATATATGTAATTAATTGCTCTTTATATAATTGCTCTTTCCATAAAAAATCTTGTGCGTTAAAAAATATTATATGTATAAAAAAATGGTATTTTGAAATAAACTTACAATTGTATTCTCATTTATAATTTATAATAAAATATAATAAATCATATAGGTAACTGTTAATCGTAAGAAAGTGAATTATTTCATTAATAATTGTAATAAAAATAATATTTACTAAATACTTCAGTTTTCTAGATAAAGTAAATGAAAACTACTTAATCCTTTTTTAGACGATTAAAAAACGTCCAAATCAGAATGAATGTTTTCTCAAAAACCAATTGTGAGTTTCAGAACTGTTCTGGAACTAACAATAATATCTATGCTATGGAGCGGGTATTACTAGATCAATGAATTAAAACAAAAACTACTTTCATTACGTTTTTTATTACTTTTTATTATTTACAGTCTTAAAAAAATATGAATTTGTACTAATCACATTTCATTTGAGCGTTTAAAAAGTTATACTGTAACCACTGAGTTTTTTGGATTTGGTCTTTAATTTCAAAATAACTATCATCAGCTACATACTGAGCACTCAGCACTTCATCTCCGATATCGTCTTGCGTACCACTATTTAAATCTATTATTTGGATCTTGACCAGTCTCTTTCCCTTCACAGCTTTGTTGTTGATCACGAATGATGGCAGATGATCGTGCTTACTATTTTTCACAACTTTATTTACTAAATTTCTTTTACCCTTTTTATCTTTATTTCTTTTCGCACTCGCATCTCTTATTTTCTTAATTAACTTGTTGTCTTCTGTATCATCTTCAAATAATCGTTGACCGCATTGCGAAAAAAGGTCGTCGGAAATAACGTCATTGTATTGCTCAAATGACGTCTGCGCGCATTGCGAAAAACGCTCATCGGAAGTAGTGCGCATGTTTTTCTCCATGATCTGTAACAAAAATAAAATTCTAATTAATACAAGTGTGTGTTATAAATTGTCAGTACCTTCCTACCTAAAAGAACAGCAAAAACGAAATCTACATGCATGGAATCTATTAATTAAATCAGTATAAATAAGTATCTACGTAAAATAAATTAAAATCTAGTAATTAAGTCAGTAGGTACGTAAAATAAATTTAACTTACCGAACTTGAGAGTACTGATCAACAGGATCGTGTCAATTTCTATTCTAATCAGGTGTAGGAATGATGTCATGCTACTACGGCTTAGATATATTTATATCAATTATAACTTCATGCATCAGCACAATTTCATAACAAACGTTGCAATTAACAAAGCCTGCGAAAACACTTTACAATATGATATAGATGACTGGAAGTGCTGACTTGGCATTGTAGGTATTTGTTGCATGTATAAAACGACAGGTAGCGACTTGTTCAATATGAGTAATTTCTATCAGGCCTTTCTAAGGTTTCATTAAATACCATAGCTAGACACTGTTAATTAAATATTAACAGATGCGTAGAACTTAACGAAAGTGAATGTGTTCGTTATCAATTTTCAAAGTTAACTTAAAAGTTAATCCGTTACTCGAAATGTTAACTTCGTTAACGGATTAACGGTGTTGTGTCCAGCTTTGCTGATTACCTATCTAGAAGGAAAGTAAAATAAAAATCACATTCCAATTATATTATTTATTTCGTATCAAACATATTTATTATAGGTACAAGTTCAAATGCAAGCATAGTACACATTAGTAATAGATATAACATTTTTATAAAGTTTAATCATAACATTATAAATATATTTTTAACAATACGCGTTAATAGGTAGGTACATATTCTGTTTCAAGTAACTGAAAAATATTACAATTATGCCTAATATTAATTACATTTCGCAAAATATGTTAAAATAAATGCTACACATGAATAATTTTAGGTAACTTAATAAAGCTTGACCCACTTAAAGGTTAAAATTTATTGATATTAATTTCCAAATGAGTATTATTTAAAAAAGCCCAACCGCTATCATGCTCTTGGAATTCCTCAACTTTTATTTTTAAGCAATCTAAAACTTTACAAAACAGTAGCTCAAAATCATAATTTTGGTATAAAATCTTATTTTTAGTACCAAAAGATTTAATTGATTGGCTGTTATTTTTAAACAGTACAAAAATTCCATATAATTCAAAATTAACTTTTATACATATATGCTTTTGAATAGATTCATTTAAAAGCATCTTTATTTTATCACTAATAGAGTTCATGAACATATCAACAGATCCCAAACAAGAATTATTTGAGGGTGAAATCCTATATGTTGCGATACGATTACGGAATGCAGATTGCACTATTTAAATACCGTCATGAATTGTCTTAGTTAATGAATTTTTTGTTTTGTGTGTTGCTTCGAAGATGTCCTATCCATGTTTTTTTTTCTACAGATATGCTACACGAAACGCAAAAAGGCATTATGACTAGGTAGCTAAAATATTATAACAAACACTATTTACTACTTATTGGAAGAAATGGGGAAGAATATAAACAATCTTTGTAAATATGAACGATGAATTTAAAAATTATAGCAAACACTAATACCTATTTTTTTATAAGGATTGGGAAAGAAAGTGAGCTCACTATCTTTGATTAATTTAACCGTACCTATTGAGCGATGAACTTGAAAATTATAACAAACATTATTATTAAACAGAACCTATTTTTTATAACAATTGGAAAAGAAAGTGGGCTCACTATCTTTGAAAATTTTGTACGCCGTACCTATGAATTTCTGGATTTGCTCCCACTCTGACGACTTCTCCTCGCACTGCAATTTGACAGCCACTAACGCCTTTTTGTACCGTTCCAAGGCATCCGTTGTTTGTAGGTCTTCCGGTCTTATAAATCTTTAGATCGATTAAAAAATCGCCTGACGTGATCGTAGAGCGTCGAGAAGTACCCGAAGACACCCGGCTAGCAAACGATGATATTGTTTTTGAGGTTTGCGAAGTTGGTTGCTCTGATGTGCATTTTTCTTCGTCCTTAATAATTTGAAATACGTCCACACTCTTCTTCACTAAGCTGTAATCAAAAATATATAATTTGATTAGGTAGGCACATCATATATCACATGCTAATAAACAAAACACGATATTCAAAAGTATAATGTTGATAAATTAAAAGACTAACATAAAATATGTACTATAAATAAATACCTTGCTTTTTTTCGTTTTGGTTCCGTGGTAACCGGCTTTTGTTTCTGCGCCTGTGGAGTTGGTGAGCGGCGTTCAGAATCACACCTGAAACCAATTAAAAAAAACACTTTATAACAGAGTTATTTTCATATGCAATTTATGATAAAACTGGGAAATAAATATTAAGTTACCTTGAACTCTTGGCATTAGCCTTGCTTGATCTTTTCTGCGCCTGCGGTGTTGGCGAGCGGCGTTCAGAATCACACCTGAAACCAATTGAAAAAACACTTTAAAACAGAGTTATTTTCATATGCAAATTATGATAAAACTGGGAAAATAAATATTAAGTTACCTTGAACTCTTGACGTTAGCCTTGCTTGATCTTTTCTTCGCCGGCGGTGATGGACTGCGTGAACGGAGAGAATATTCGGAGTCTGACCTTAAAACACACTAACGATTAATATTCTTAGTTAATGCGCTGCATGATAATTTAAAGACGATATTTACAAAAAACTAAATAATAAATTGTATACTTAGATTAAAAAAAATGTAAATTTAACACTACTTTAAATAGTTAAAATGAAATGAATGGTAGCACGGTCGAACACAAAATGATGTATAATTTTATTTCGTGTAAGTAATGGCCGGGAATAGCAAGTCGACACTTTTACTTATCACTTTAAAAGAATGTTTCAACCGCTAAAGCATGTTGTGCTAATTTGTGTCTACGATGCTTAACACTTTACATAATTATTTACATGAGTCAATTTACACTTATTACTTTTTAATTATATGTAAGCAGCGTCTTTGAAATTGTCCGACTTCCTTTAAATAAATATCAAAAATCAAATTACATTGACAGATTCCGTATGCAATGCATTTAAATGTAGGTTACGACTATGGTTGCCAGTAGTACCATGATTATAAATTAATGTACTCTATTTCGCTTTCCATACGTTATTTAATATTTTATGCTATACATAGGTAAAACATCAACAAATACCAATTTTTGAAGTTTGTGACAGAGGTAATTCTTACTTGCTGGTTTTAACTTATTACACCCTAATCAAAAATGTTTGCGAAAGTATAAAACTCTTTGGGAAACCGATTACCGATTGGGAAAGACGAAAATGACAGAAACAAGCCTGCACCAAACCCATATAAACACGAAATATTTATTGATCTAAATCTGTGTATAATTACTTAGATTTGATGATATTTAGATGTAATACACATAATCAAATATGTAAAACGTTGGATTAGATACGAAAATAATATGTATTTAAAATTACTTCACACTTATCTTCGTAGGTACTTAATTTTTTTAGATAAACGTAATACTTTATTTTGTTAAAAAGGTAGCAACCCTAACTCAGAATGATATCTGAGCACATTGCGCAAAAACTCCACGTTGCAAGTGTTATTAATTAATATATCACTATCGGATGTATTACTTATCGGATAAATTGCTATTATATTCGATGTCGATTATAATAGTTTTGTATATAATTAAGTCGACTGTAAATTATTTGATCCGCTATTTAATAGCCGTGTTGCATTGTGATGGATAAGCAAAATTATGAATATGCATAAATTTACTTAGGTTAACATGTCAAATGACACGCCAACGGATTGTCGACTTTACTTGTGCTGTTGAAGAAACAAATCAGGTTAACTAATTTGTTGAGTAACGACTTATTTACATTTCTACAAACTTTTCTCTGCTAGAGTCTGTCTAATGAATGATGAACCGGGCTTTTATTTGACTGGCAGGTCTGGCAACACTATTAAAATGACGTTTTGACATTGACAAACAAGTCGTTGTTGGTTCGAGTCTGTCAAATTAAAGTTTTCTTCTCGAAATTTACGGACTAAACATGCGTAAAACTATCAAAAGTGGTGTGCGACAGATCCTTTGTACCATTATAAACAAATATAAAGAAAAACAAGAGAAGAGGGAAGCGTTGTTGAAACAAAAAATAGAGTGTTTACATACGGTGACCGAAATCATAGGTTATAACAAAGTTAGTATGGCATGTTAATTTTGATACTTATTATTTCTATATCTTCAATCCAAAGTTTCATAGAATATATACCTTTTTTGTTCTACCTATCTTTTGAAATTGGTATTTCTTTTCCATTAAGAAATTAAACGATGTATTCTTTTCAGATAAGCTGGACGTGGATGGTGAAAAACAAACGGTTTTGAAAAATCTTCAGCAGTTGAAAGAGTTGGAGCAAAACGATTTACTATGCCAGAGTCAAACGAAGTATTTAGAAAAATTATCATCAATGACCGGTAAAAACTAAGATTAATTAAATCATTGTCTTTCCCTATACATAAATCTATTGTCTGTACCTATACCATGTTGAATCTCTTAACAATCGCAATTTTATTAAATTAACTAAATAGACAGATGATTAATATAACTGACACTCATACCTAGTTTCAGTAAAACACTAAGGAGGTGTTTATATACATTTAGTTAAAAGATATCATAAACATATTAATATGTACCTACGTACACTTCATGAGCTCTTGGAAAAGATGTTCGGGTTATACCTGTCTTCCTTGTTCTTAAACCGTTGCGATTTGAACCTCACCGATGCAATTTGATTTCACCTAAACCCAAATGTTCTTAGAACTGTCGGACTGTAAAATGGGGCTGTACTGCGTGTCACAATATATTTGTAAATGGTGTTCTGTTTAATTCATTCCTTCTTTCTTCTTACAGATATCAGTGTTTCGACATTGAAGAGAATGAAGGCAAAGTAAACCATGGTGTCTTCAGTACTCCAGGAAAGAAGCGAACTCACAAGGCCACAGTATCCAATTTAGATAGTTTTGACATCCATGCCATCGGAAATAAAGTGAACGCATTTTATATTGTAAAAAAGCAAGTGCCTACACTCAGATGCCTATTAGCAGAGTTGAGAGAAAGCATCGGTTTTACCCTAAAAATAAATAAAATATTTTTACTTAATGACTTGTTATTGGTGATTTTATTTACTAAAAGAGCTCACAAATGAGAAAGCATGCTGATGCAATCATTATTATGGTGGTCTCCATTTTTTTTTCATAGATAGTTTCAAAGCACCAAATATTTCGTGATACCCATAGTTGCTAAATAGTTCGGTACACGTTTGGCGACTTTAGGTGTCACTATCTATTTATTTAATGCTGACTATACGGGTCAATCAACTTTTCTTTGTAGTTCGGTTCGTTCTTTGTTTCCTGGGTCACTCATTAAAACTATGAATTCAAAGGATATAAGTCCACTACCATTCTTTTATGGCTTTTCTCCTGAGTGTGATAGAAGTATACATTATAACATTTTTTCTTAGAAACTATCACTGTTGTCTCCTGGCTTACGGGACACTAACAACAACAAAAAAGTTGATCCACCCATACGTATTAAGTAGTAAGACTCTCGGGCTTCTACTAATAAACTGTACTTAAATATGATACCGTGTGTGGTCTTAATATGGATAAACGGACACTTGAGTGCGGTATTAGTAGACTTGAGTACCTATAGTTTATTAATACGGGCCTTAGTATTGTGAAAAAGTACGCGTTTCCTCTTCCTTTGTGCCCACCAAAATAAACAAAATAAGAAAAGTATCAAAATCGTTTATTCCTACATTGATCGGTAATACCATATGAAGATTTTTTTAATTTGCCGCTTTTTCTCAGGTTCATCTTTCATTAGACAGACTCTAGCAACGAGCGTGCAATGCATCACATCTACGTCACACGAATTAGCCAATCAGAGTGTCAGGTCTATATCGCGCTATCGAAGTTTTTAACATACTTCATATAAATACAAGTTTGAATGATAGAGTTGTCGGAGAATTCGTGGCTATGCACGAGCGCTAGTTCATGATGACTCTTACCATTTCGTTGTCTTAGTGGCCTGGCCAGCTCTTTGATGACGGCTTGGTAACGCGGTGGCGTGTTACTGTACCTAGCTTGGTTTTAATAAGTCTAATGAGCGGGGTGAAAGTACAGTAATGACACAAAAACTAAGTGGCGACTTAGTACTGTGGCGAGTAGCAGTAGGCGAATCACAGTACCGACGCAAAAACTAAGTGGCGACTTAGTACTGTGGCGAGTAGCAGTAGGCGAATCACAGTACCAACGCAGTGAGATCCATTACTATAGCGCTCGATAGTATTTGGAGATCCCAACACTTCTTCACTTCAATGTTCGTAGCTAGCTCATTGATGTGTGAGGCGTCAACACGTGTCTGGTTTCGACCTGTGACGCGCTGTGTTTACAAACGTGTCTGGTGACGACCTGTGACGCGTTGTGTACATCTTTTGATTCAACTGCTGTTTGTGCGCCTGACAATTGAAAATCAAAATATTAACTGACCAAAATTGTCAGGTGTACAAGCAACAGTTTTGCTCAACTTAACTGTGAAATAATCTAGTAAAAAAATTGTATGCAAAGAATTAAATATTGAAAAAGTCGAACGCATGCTATCATAACGTATCAACACCGCAAACGTTGTCTTTGGACTTAAATAATGGGTTGCGTCAACGGCTACCATTTAGAGAAATGCGTTATGTTAACGGTATCGTTTTTTGAAATAGTTTTCAAATAAGTGGATCGGGCATTCTGTCCCACTGGAACGAGTTCGGACGAGATTTCAAATAAGTTGATTGGGCATTCTGTCCCACTGGAACGAGTTCGCCCTCGAACGAGTGGAAGTGGGACAGAATGCCCAATACATAACTACTCCCGCTCCCTCACAAAGTGTGAAAGGAATTATAGTACGACAGAGCGTGAATGAATGCGCTAACAGCGATTTTATTGTCGATAGAACACTTTAGACCCTATATAGAAGGGATGAAATTCACTGTTATTACAGACCATGCAAGTTTAAAATGGTTGTTAGGTCTCTCTTATCCTAGCGGACGTTTGGCTTGCGAAATCCGAGCAGCCCATCGTGATGGGCTGCTCGGATTTCTCAATATACATTTGCCATTATTCATAAAAAGGTTTCATTACATGTTGTCCCAGATGCTCTTTCTCGCATTGAAATTGCTGCTTTTGTTGGTCTCTCTGACTTTGTTTCCCCAGATGATGAAATTTTGGATACTTGGTATAAAAAGACATTTACAAATTGTATAAAAGTGGAAAATAGAACTCTACACATGAGTACAGTGTAATTTAAATGTACACTGGGCATTTAGTTTTTTTTTATGTCTGGGCGGTTATGCTATATATATTATTATAAGTGTCACTTTGTACAATGTGATGTACATTGGGCGGCACGAGGTTTGGAGTAATAAATAAGTATTTCTAAATAAAAATTAATAAAATTAAATAATTGTGATCTCAACATATAATGCACATGAATTAGTACAAAAGTTAAGTTTTAAAAAATATATTTTTTTGTTTGAATTACGTATGTATTTATCAATTAATGAAGACTGTAATTTTAGAGTTATTTTATAGCATGTAAGAAATATAAAACAGTATTTTTTTTAATAAATGTTGAACTTTTAATCACCTCTTTTCGCGTCTGCTCGTGAATAGGGACTCCGGACGAGCCCGAATCATGTCGAGAGTTTTTCGACAATTTTTACGTGAGTAACCCGGTGTGATCTCCTTAATATCTCTTTTTATTAACCTTCCTACTCAGTTATGTCTAATTCTTCCGGTAAAACTCAACAAATTGTGAAATTTTATTGAAATTAAGATAATTAACAAATTACGAATATAAAATCGACTTTGACCCTTAAAAAATATAATTTAGTGAGGGAAAATGTATTTGTCTAACCCTAAAAGCCTCTTATTATTTACAAACCACCTAAAAAAACAAAAATTGTCTAATTAAAATGCTCTCTTGTTTTACACAATTTTGGATGTTGCTTCAATGAATATTCCCGGAACGGACCAGTTACAAATAGTCGATTAAATGCTTTTTCCTTTGACTATCTACTACATTATGTTGTCGTTTAAAGGTTTTTTCCGGGAACTTTTTAGTGGTCATTTTGGTTAAGCGACATTTATTTCAGAAATTATCTACTTCTTGCTAATGATGTTATTGCCATTAAAAAGATATTCAAAATTTTAAAAATACATTAATAGAACGATTATTTTCTTAATTCACCACAGAAAAAGGTACAATTTTTTTTTCTTTAAATAAAATCTTTAAATCGTTCTCCTGTACAATTTGCTAAATGTCGCTTCACTGATTCTTCCTTTTCACTGTCGATGTGATTCCCAACAAAATCATTCCATAAGTCGTCAAGATCCTTAAGTTTTTACTGTATGTTATCTTCGGTTCTTCTCGAAGCAGAATCTTTTCCGAAATTGATAACAATTTTTGGATCATCTCCGCTAGAGACTTCAGGCGGTTGATTAAGACGTCCATTTTTGTTCGTAGGGAACTGTATACGCTTCTACAATAAGATATCTACTGATATTGTCAATATGCCGTTCAATAAATTTAAGTCTTGCATTAAGTGCTGCTTGATGGGTAAGGCATATTATACTGTACATAACTTCCTAGATGATAAAGACTTTTTAAGTAGTATAATTATGTTTTTTTTTATAGTAATAATAGCTGAGCACTGGGCAGCGCTTATTGCAAAATACCTTTAAGTCAATAATGTAGACATTTTAAGTTTACCTAATGTTTACTTTTCTCGTTGTAATTTTATTGGTTCTTGTGCTCAAGACAGTTAGAAATGAGAACACATTGTGATGTTTCTCTCCGGACAGCTACTTTTTATTGATATATTGTCCGGCAGCATGAGCATGTCATGCTCACTCAAAGGTCTTTGCTTACGGCGGCGTCCCGAACACATGGTTGAGGGAGGCGATGGATGAGATACGCGTCATACTCGTGAACGGGTGCTGTCTGTGGGGTCCGGTCTGTTCACGCTTGCAAGGACCTGTTTTCCATTTAGTTATTTTAATTAGGTACTGTTCCTGACGTAGAGACCTCGTTATGTTGTTCTCCTAGTCAATATTTTTAATTTAATGTTATTGAGCTAACATTTCCAATGGTTTTATTTGTGTTAGTTTTAAAATAATTATTTATTACTTTATTACCTTGAAATGTTACTTTTAAGTATTATTGTATTTTATGATTGGAAAAAATGACCTTCTGCTGGAGTTTCTTCCGGCGGTTCTTCTCCGCAATGATGGTCTTGTCCGAAGCGCTAGTAGACATATTCCATATTACCGACGTGTAAAAGCCCTCATGTGGCCAATTTACTGAATAAATATTTTGAATTTTGAATTTTGTTACCAATGGCTGTAACACTTGATTTTTGCCCGTGGCATGAGACTGGGGTCGTGTGGTCACTTGGCTCGAGGGCCAATTGCTAGAGGATTGGGCGCCGTAGAAAGAGCGACCGGCCACAAACAGGATCGACGGTGGAGTTAATTAATAAACCGTTAGTTCATTCGTTGTAATTTAATAAGTATAGGTTAGGTTCACATCCCCAATAAATCAACTATAATTAGGTTCAATCCAAACAAGAGTGGTAAGAATAGAGGGCGTCCCCCCTGCTTGGTACTTAAATACTAATCAACCATGCCTTTAGGCCTACGCAGTTAGAGGTTACAAAAATAGATAACAATGGGTAAGTAACGAGAAGCCCGGGTCACCTACGAGATTAGCATCAGTAAACCCGTGCCACACTTATCCCCTATTAGAATAATTATCGAGGACAAAAGAGGCGCTTGTTACCTACGCAGTCTAAGGATGGCTCAGGTAGCATAATAGGTTAATGTGAAAGATAGAAAGTAAGGAAAATAAGGTTAACGTCACGCGGCATCCATGTACGCGGGGCTGCAGGATCCCACGAGAGGTGTGCGCATCACCGCTCGGTTACTCCCTCATGCACAGCCACGTCGCAGCACTCACGGGCACGCAGCATGCAAGACGATAACCTCCGCCTTGAAGCTTCCAGAATAGCCTTGGAGCTTCCAGGGTAGCCTTGGAGCTTCCAGGGTAGCCTTGGAGCCCTTAAATGTACAATATAACATTTCAGAAAAGAAACAAACACAGACACCTCACCCGACAGACAACTCATCACTTTTAATGAATAAAGTTTACCTTTTCGGGCAGTAAATTAGATGCAATTGGCTTTTATAGGTACTCAGAGACCGCAGAGTTGGGTTAGCAATAACACCGTATTGACCATCTGAAACAGACCGGGCGTACTTTAGAAACAGAACGTGGCGATTACGTGACGCTATTGCGACGTACACTTTCAACATGAAAATTTACCTTTAAGACGCGCGACAGCGCACGTTAAGACGTAAGACACGAGCGCAGCAGTTATTCGTGATGAACAAGAGGCATCCTGACCTGAAAGGAATCGAAGTGAGTCTTTACTTAAAAGCCGGCATCGGCGCGGCACCATGAACAATATACGCGAAAGTTACAGCATACTCACTGTGAAACCCGGCCTCAAGGGCAAAGTAAACGTCTAGACATGATTAGCAACGATATGATTTACTCGGCCACGGCATTTATCGGCTTTTATTCACACGGAATCACAGCAGAAGATCTGAATCATCTCTCGATGACCGGCCTGCAAACCTAAGTGACGCCGTAGTGATGTTCCTGCCGCATTCCAATGGATCTCCGGTCGCTGCCAACCTAGCCGATTCAAATCGAAGAGAAAAGCACTAACACTTCCGATCCTTCCCAGTAAAGAAGGACTTTTGCTTAGCTGAAATTAAGTGAATAAAACATCTGGAACTAGTAAATAAGAATGTAAGATGGAAACCGGTAAATCAATCTGCTCACACGCCGACTAGACGATGCCTTAGTCTAATGTCAAACGTCAAAGTGACGTTTTATACTATGACAAAACAACTAACCAAACAATACCGCTGTCCGGGTTTTGCATTGAAAATAACAAGGAATTACTGTTGTAAAACGGGTTAAATATGGGTTCAGAATGTGGATAGAGGAACCTAGATCTAGGATATAAACGCTCGGTGTCGAAATGCGTGAGATAAAGTGAGTTCCTAAGTGTAAATCAAGCCGGTTCAATGTCGACGGTTTGTTATTCAAGACGAGATAGTAATTTACAAGTTCTTAGACGTACACCGGCTCCTTCAAGTACGGGCGTGAAGCTCGTCCGCTCGTTAAATAGCCGCCACGAGACTCGGCCAGGAACCAGCGAGGAAAGCCTCCAAACAAAAGAAAGGATGAACTAAATGATCAGGTATTGTACCGACAGTCCTTTTCGAATACTAGCTGTAAGTAGTCAATGGTAGACGTCAAAACGGCGCTCTGAGCGAGCCAGGGCTGACGCCTCCCCCGTCTTCATGTAAACCAAGCAAGAAAAGGTGACATCACACTTTTGGGGTGTTACATGGCAACTGATTGTAAGACTGTAGGAGTTACCAACACGGGTAATAGGGGTCGTTGACGTGGTTGTAGGTAGCTGAGTTACTGTACAGTCAAGGAAATTGATTCCTAGACCACTTTTGACCATGTCAAAGTGACACTGTAAATAAAATCATAAGAAGTCCCTAACGTTTTGATGATTACGTCACTTTGACATAGTCCAAAATGGTCTACGAATCAATTTCCTTGACTGTACAACCCAACTCAGTTATTGCTGTTGTCCCAGTCCTCTCCACGACCCTGATGTGCTAAGCACCTTCTCAATCCACTAGTGGAATCCGCTTGTAGGAAGCAAGAATAGAATAGAATAGAATAGAATAGTTTATTCGTCAATTCTTGGACAATTACATTTAAGATTTACATAAACATAAAATGCATTATTTTTATTTTTTATTATTTATTATTTTATAGTGCTACTGATAAATTCGTTTACATTATATATTGTGTTTTCAATTTAAATATTCTTTAGTAGGGACTGGAATCCTGACGCGCTGGCCACGTCTTTAACGCGTTGTGGGAGCTTGTTGTACAGAGTTGGCCCCATCACCTGCGGGTCTTTGTTCGACATGACCAACCTTCTACGAACTTTTATTAGGCGATTCGCGTTTCTTGTATTAAAATTATGTACGTCAGTACCACGCTTGTAGGAATTTAGGTTGTTCTTGACGTACATAATGGTATCGTGTATATAAAGAGACCAAACAGTCAATATCCCCAAGGTTTTGAATAGAGCTCGACATGATGTTTTATGTGGCATCTTTGTAATGATGCGAAGAGCTCGCTTTTGAAGTATTAGTAGGTACTCGTTGGCTATCTGCCGAGTTTCCCCAGAGGATAACCCCGTATGAGATTATTGAGTGCACATACGCGTAGTATACCTGTAACAGGGTTTCACGCGACACCAACTTACTCAACTCGCGTAAAGCGTAGATGGAAGTGGCCAGCCGGTTGCACACGTGCTCGACGTGCGGTTTCCACGACAGTGTGCTGTCGAGTTGAAATCCTAGAAACTTAACCAGTTTATTTGTCGCTATGTCGTTACTAATTGCAATTTGTGGGTGGTTAACAGCACGACCGCTGAAAAGTACGTTTTTAGTTTTTTCCATATTTAGTTTTAGACCGTTTGAGTCAAACCAAGACTTCAACTGTGAAGCAACTGCGTGTAGTTTCATTTGTAAATCAGAATAGGATTTTCCAGCCACCACTACACTTGTGTCGTCAGCGAACAATATAACTTGCCCCTCACTAATGGCGCTTGGTAAATCGCCTAGTGCCTGCTATACGGCCTCATCTCAAAATTTTTCATTTTTGATATTATTGCAGATTCGTGGTCAGAAGGGTTTAATTTACCACCTTAACTCAAAAAAATAAGGAAAACTATCCTCTAAAGCCTCTTAATGTACTTGTGGCCTTATGCAAATTTCCAAAAATCGACTATCCCTTACCTGCAATATGGCCACTCGCCAGTCCAGCGCTTGCGCCCGTGACGATCGCACGCAAAACTACCATGCTGTTCAGACACTTCGGAGTTGCGGCCTTGTAGCACAAACGTTCGGAACAAGTTTTTGAGTTACGTCCACAGCGCACAACAGTAAATAAGACCGTGATTACAATGAACGCGTCAAAATATAAACGAAATAAAAATCACTTGATGATAAGACAACTACAGTAAGTAGGTACCTTTATATAATAGTTATAAGTTACCTATGATTAATATACCTAAGATTTGTAATATAACAATATAAGTGTCAATCAAATTTTTTACACACACAATTCTGTCTGTTGCTCACTGTTCAGATTTTAATAAATAAAATAAAATCTGGGGACTTATTGGAAGTGAAATTATTATAAAATTGCAGGTAGTTATATCATTAACTCCTTTCATATATCACATTATAATGTATTGTTTTATTATTATTTTGATATTTATTTAATTTTCTGTACATAGGTTTTTTATGATAAATATTCAAATATAAAAGTAAAATAAAATACTAATACAAAAAATATACATTATAAAAAACCTAACCTACGAGTGCCGCCGGCAGCGGGGCAGGGCTCAAGCTACCGGTGGATAGGGCTGCAGAGAGAGGAACCTCCTCACAATGCGTGCCGAGGAGTACTACCTTCTGTATCTGGCCCTTGATCCAGCGAGAGTCTCTTGAGGTATTGGTCGAGACTCTTCGCTATAAGACCGTTTGCCGAAACAACTATCGGGACAAAGATCGTCGAAACAACATCCCACATGGCGGTCACCTCGTGAGCCAAGTCAAGGTACTTGCTGAGCTTGTCCTTCTCGGCTTTCACGAGGTTCTCGTCATGTGGGATGGTGACGTTGACGAGCACTGCCGCCGGGCAGATCGATCGATCGATATCAGGCTTATTGGCGACAATAGTCCTGTCCGTGATGACAAATCGATCCCAATAGAGCGTAGCACGACCATTTTCGAGAACTGGCGCCGGTGTTTACTTATAGTACGGCACTTCAGACTCAACAAGACCATTATTGAAGAGCAAGTTGCTGATGGATGATCCTGGATGTATGAGCAAGTACTCGCCGTTGAAGTTATGTGTCTGAGGGACTTGCCGGGGCAACGGCACGCTCGACAAATGTCGACCGTGCCATCCCTCAGAATATATATTATTTCCGGTAATTGTTCGTCATTATGACCTCGTCAGCAATTGCACAGACAAAACCTTCGGTTCCCCAAAGATTTCGGTTTTCACGGACGCTAAAAAGTCTACGTCGGGCCTTGTTAGGGCCAGGTAGAAGCGTCCGTGTAGCTCGTTGCTTTTCCATACGTTCTTGCGGTCTTCAGTGCTCAACACCGTTGGTCTGCGCCAGTTTTCGTTTGCCAAGGAGAGAGGCGTGAGGCTCCTGTCTACTGCAACCACGATGCATCCCACACTCATTGACAAGGAAATAATCCCTGAAATTGCACGCACACCTCGCGGTTGTGGAGATTCTTATCATTTAAAATGCCTCGACCTCCACATTTCCTCGGGATGTACAATCTCATGACAGATGAGCGTGGGTGCAACATGCGATGTGATTTAAGCAGTAGACGGATCCCCCTATCCATGGCGTCCAGCTCAGTCTGAGTCCACCTTAGTATGCCAAAGGAGTATGTGAGCAGCGGCACCACCCAACCATTGAAGGCGCGCCTTACTACCCCGTGACAATGTTGACATTTAATGTCATATCATGTCATGCAAAAAACATGATAATAAGATCTAGAACTGTCTAGAACGAATAGAACAGAAGCGGATACTGCGATAGCACGCCCCCCACCCCAGCCCGCTTCGTTCAGCTCATGTCGCCATCGCTGTTGGGTGATGAGTTCGCCACTGCACCCGACACCAGCGAGTCGAGCGACCTCCGCCGTCGCGACCACCTACGTGACGTGCGACCACCGCTGCCGGCACGCTTGGGGCCTGCGGGGCATCCTGCTCTGCGCACGGCTCCCGCTACCGGTGGTTAAGTGCACCGCATGCGATGGTCAACATCGAATAATGAAAATTGCATGCGAGCATAATATGGGGCTACAGAAGGAGGAACTAACCTCACTGCGTACCGTGATCGAATGCTGCTCCTGTTTCAGACTCTTGAACCAGCCATCACTGTTACCGCCCAATGTGCGGGCCATTCAGCGGCTTCGGCGACTGGATCAGTCTGTACCTTGATCGGCTACGCCTTGAATCGCTACATATTCGTACAACCTCCGCTTCATCACGGGACCCTCCTGCTGCATTATCGGCTTCGATGCCAGTCGCCCAACACGCACTGATGTCAGTGCAGTATGATCCCGTTAGCGACGTTGAGGATTGTGTGAATATAAGCGTAACTAGCCAGGTGAATGAGCAACTGAGGAGGGCTTTGGAAGACGCGATCGCGCAGTATCGGTCCACACCCAACTCTAGGCCTCGTTTACCACGCTTGCCTGGCAGTAAACGAAATTTAGCACTTATGAGAACCCTAAACGCCTTGCTGGCGTCATATTTACAAGCCAGCGAGGATATTATCGATACCCACTCAAATTTGTACTGCGGGGCCAGCACTGCATGCCGCGTAGCTCGAGTCAAGTTTTCGGACACTGACCGAGCGACGCGCGCTCGCGGGTCTGTCCCCGCTGGGCAATTGCGAGTTGAGCGGCGTATTGATAAGTTTAGGACTCTCATAGGAAAGCTAGTCTGCTTCAGGGGGGCAATGAACGCCCCCGAGTCATGCGTTTCGTGAACCAGGCTTTTGCTTGGACTAGAATAAGGCCCCAACATTATTATGGCCTGTGTCACGGAACGTATCGACTTCCTGAAGCAGAAAGTTTGCGCGTGGGCAAGCCGTATTCGTCGCTATAGAGAGCGTGTGGATAGATACCAGCAAAATCACCTCTTCCAAAGTGATCCGAGGAAGGTCTACCGAAAGTGGGAAGGAACCGATCAAGGAGTGAGCGACGGACACCTACCGGATGCTCCTGCTATGGTTAATTTCTGGCGCAGCATCTGGTCGGTGCCTGTCGTGCACACAGAAGGAGACTGGATTTTAGCTGGGCAGATATTCAAACATAGGTTATTTAAATTATATACCTATCTGTCAAGAGAATTTACGCGTTAGGCATACTTAGGTATAATTAGTTCTCGTAAGACCATCGATTTATAAGACTAAACTTCTTATAGGAATCTTATTAACGTTTTGATTTTTACCACTGCTCTTACAACAGCATCTTAAAAGTCGATTTGAGCTACAAAAACTTTCAGTCCTATAACTTAGTCTCATGAACCTTTACAGGATAACTTTATAAGACTCTCACTAGAGCATGGCCTTATAAACGCATGTTACAAGACTTTTTAGCAATGTTGTCCTATAAACGCAAATAATAAAACCATTCAATTCTATTAAGGTCTTAAATCATTCCTTTATAGGATACGTAAACTTATAAATGCAATAAAAAATGCCCCAATAGGTGAAGCATTTATAGGATCCTATTGAAGCATGTAATAAAAATGATTACTCCTATTAACGTCTAACTACTTCCCTGTATAAGACGTGAAATCCTATAAATGTCATAGAGGTAGTTGCTATAGGTCAAGGATTGTATAGGATTGGTTTGTCTTGGTCATTACTTCTAAGAGAATACAAGCACCAAACTTGCACGTTATCAGATTGATATAAGTACATTTATATCTATACGTATCTTATACTTGCCATTAAAAGAGCGACTAGCGATTCAATGCCATTTTGTATTGATTCCTTAATGCTTCGTCGCGTCGTTGTCAAAAAAGAAATGGACATAAATAAATGGAAACGGTTTAAGCGTAGCGGTGGTTATCGAAGAAGGGTAAAAAAACGTGTGTGGAAATTGAACTTACATCGGGATCGGATCTTGGTTGGTGTCATGTTTGGACAAAAGTGAGACTGGTGAAAATTGTGATGGTTCCGTACAACCTAAAATCGGAATAGCAGTGGACGATTATAAAGACGATTCTGAAAATTCTTACAATATCGATGGTAATTAAAGTAGTATCGAAAGCGATGAAAATAAATTTGATGATGACAAAGGTACAGATTTAGAAAAAAAAAATATTATGGAGGATTTGAAACAGTGGGCTATTAAAAATAATATATCACATTCGACCTGAAGTTGTAATAAACCGAGCATGAGAACAGGCCGTGTGATTCGAAGGTGACCAGAGCAGTAGACTCATCGAATTTATACTTATGAGCGCCAGATGAGTGTACCGACAAAATGAGAATTGGCTAAATAAAAATCATAAGATCAGTAATAGATAAATATTTATTCCAACAAAGGTTACAAAATGCCTCTTACTTCCTTCTTTTCTTTTTATAGATACTTTATAGGTTAAGTATTGGTGGTGAAAATACCTTGGTACATATCGTCACACCCATATACAATCAGTAGGTAACACTTAAATTAACATGAAACGAGTTAAGAACGAGGCTTATTTCGGTTGCTTTGGTACTGATAAAATTTAAATAAGAAGGTTAGAATTTACCAGATTCTGAAGTAAGAGTTTACGTGCTGATCGACGTGAACCACGGAGTTTTCCCCGGAGAGCATCACCCGCCGGTCAAACAGCGCCCGCCGTTACCATCAATTGTAGCAGTATCCGCCTTGGGGGATCGCGGCACCCGATGTACCCGCAGTTGGACTCCGTTATTCAAGGTTAAGTTTGGTTCCAGAAATAAACCGTCGAACATCCACGTACCCGAGTAGATACGGGGTCGCCGTGAAAGAGTGAAGCGGCGTAGTAAGTTAGAAAGAAACTTTCATCTGAGAGTAACTGAGTAAATTTTCACATGGGAGTAACTGAGTAGTGGATAGACATAACACGGAAGAATAAGTATTGATTTCCCTTAGGACCTCATGTCGAGAAGTTAAGTTATAAAAAGCTGGGCCGAACGCCCGAAGCGAGAAAATTGATCCGGAAATATAAATGTTATGTGTTCACGTCGCAATGAATAATCCGAATGAGGTCGATAGACCAGAAAGATCGAAAATACCAATAGTCATGCGATCCGTTTCATCATGAGAATTAGTGATGCATTTGGGACATGACTGACCGAAATCAAAGATCTAAATTTTTGAAAAACATGACACAACAAGGCTTAGGGAATAGAAGGAAAACTCCAGACTTCTTCCTATTTTTACCGTAAAGCATTACTAGAATAAAAAGCGAAAGAGGGTGACATTTATCTATATAATTAAACGAAACTTGCCTGAAACGAAACCAAAATGCTGCGTTTTGTTCGCCACTGAAGGCCAATAATGATTTGCCAAATTTTAAGTATTTTGAATTATATATTTTAGGATTTAGTGAATATTTACGATTAAATATCCTACGTAATACTCAGGGTTAGAATAAATTCATGTGGAAGCTGAAACGGGTTTAATCGTAAGAAAAATAATATATGGACGACTGTCAAATATGACAGCCGCGGATGAAATTCAGAAAAGGCTAGCAATGAAGCATCGAAACGTTTACATTTGACAGTAGATCTTTAACGAAAAC
Source organism: Acleris cristana (assembly GCA_948252455.1). Classification (NCBI taxonomy): domain Eukaryota; kingdom Metazoa; phylum Arthropoda; class Insecta; order Lepidoptera; family Tortricidae; genus Acleris; species Acleris cristana. Next base: position 5,731,318 of record OX411771.1, on the reverse strand, counting down.
AATGTCGGTTTGTTGTTGAAAGTTATTTGGGTAATAATCAGAGTAATTAAGTACTAAAGTGTTGTGAAAGTGATGAGAAAGGAGTGTACCGAAGTCACGGCATGTATTTCTTCCACAACCGCTGGCATTACAACCCAAAAGAAAGTTATAAATTGACTTTGAAAGTTGCAGTCTGAAGTTTAAGTAAGTTTTTTTAGGTAGTAAAAGTTGACAAAATCTATGAACTCTAGGCTAGAAAGTTTTACAGTATCGTTTTAGTTGGGTAAAATAATTTTATTTCAGAACTGAAAAAATTCTGAAATAAAATTATTGTAAGCTTCCTTGCTAGAAGTAAGAATCAAAAGGGAAGTAGAGGGGAAAAATCATGTCTCAATTATAAGAAGAGGGAAGAGAACTCCTTTCAATAAAGTGAGAGGTTCAAATATAAGAAGCATGAAAATAGTGGTAGCTAGTGAACTTTGAGATAAAATAAACAAGACACATTCTGCCAACTTAGGACAGAGTGGCTTATTAGCAATTAGGTCGAGGAAAGTAAAAAGTATATTCAGACCGTTTACACACATAGTGTAAGCGACAGAAGCTAAAGACTATTTAGTGGTCATATAGACTTTACGAACTTAACCATAGGAGGAGCATGCTATATGAATATGTTTTAGACAGCAAAAGAAAAGTACAAAAGACAGGTTTGTCTGTGCCAATTTTGGGCAGACATATGAAATCATGTGTCGAGGAGTAGGCTTCCTAACGTTCCACGGATAACCTAAACCTCTCCACACTACAACCTAACTAATTAAGCACATATGCTTACAACTATATTTTGGACAACCCAAGAAAAGTCCAAATAAAAACTAGTTTGTCTGTGCCATTTTGGGCAGACATATGAAATCATGTGTCGTGGAGGAGGCTTCCTAACGTTCCACGGATAACCTAAACCACTTCACACTACAACTTAACTAACGAAGCAAATACGCTTAAGACTATGTTTTGGACGACATAAGAAAAGTCCAAACAAAAGAAACTAGTTTGTCTGTGCCATTTTGGGCAGACATATGAAATCATGTGTCGTGGAGAAGGCTTCCTAACGTTCCACGGATAACCTAAACCACTTCACACTACAACTTAACTAACTAAGCAAATACACCTACGACTATGCTTTGGACAAAAGAAAAGTCCAAAAAAAAACTGGATTGTCTGTGCCGTTTTGGGCAGACATGTGAAATCATGTGTCGTGGAGGAGGCTTCGTAACGTTCCACGGAAAACCTAAACCACTTCACACTACGACTTAACTAACTAAGCAAATACGCTTACGACTATGCTTTGGACAAAAGAAAAGCCCAAAAAAAAAACTGGATTGTCTGTGCCGTTTTGGGCAGACATGTGAAATCATGTGTCGTGGAGGAGGCTTCCTAACGTTCCACGGAAAACCTAAACCACTTCACACTACGACTTAACTAACTAAGCAAATACGCTTACGACTATGCTTTGGACAAAAGAAAAGTCCAAAAAAAATTGGATTGTCTGTGCCGTTTTGGGCAGACATGTGAAATCATGTGTCGTGGAGGAGGCTTCCTAACGTTCCACGGATAACCTAAACCACTTCACACTACAACTTAACTTATTTAACGAATATGCTTAAGACTATGTGCGCGCACTACCCTAATAAAATTACACGGTACTTGTTAACTTACGATTTACTAATAACGAATTGGAGAGTCGACTCAAATTACGCTATTACAAAATTATTAAACTAAATTGCATGAGACGTTGACTTTATTAACAATGCATCTTGGAATAGGACTGGAAAGGCAGACTATGCTGACGATTTCTCAAATACCTAGAATCCAAAAAAATTAGGCTGGAAAACAGTTTTGCAAAAGTTACTTTTTTTCAGCATTTTACATAGAATTAACTTCGAAAAGTATCATCTTTTAGATTTACTATACTTATAAGAGTAGAGTAGGCGAGACGCTTCGTCAAGCGACACCAATGCGAGATTTATTTAGAGCCTTTAGCGTAGGCTATATACCTCAGGCGTGACACACGGCCAATGAGTTATACACGAGAAAGTAGTCCCGTGGAGTATAAAAGAATTTAATAGATGAGGGTGAGACACTCAGTCCTCTATAGTATAGAAACCGAAACTATTAATGGCTAAGGCAGATACTATGTCTGCAGTAGAGACGTCGAAACAAAGAATTGATCTGAGCAAAAACCGGTGATGTTAATTGCGAACACCAAGCTTTAACCACATAAACGCCACTAATGAAGTTACCAATTTTACTGATATTAAAAGTATATGTCTAACGTTAAGAAGTGGGCGCAGCTTCGCCCGGTCGGACTAGATCTTTAATGTGAAAATTTCCTAGATTTTTACCAGCTAAAGATTTCAAAGTATATACCAAAGGTCCAAGTTTCTTGTGAATAATGCATTTCTCATAACGCGGTGCCGGTTTTTAGCCGCGTTAGATAAGTGATAACATTTCTTGTATACTATTTGTCCCTCCTGAAGTACTAAAGGTCGCTTGCGCAAGTTGTAATAGCGAGCGTTACGGCTATGAGCACTCCGTAGAGAATTTCGCACCTTTTCAAATACGGTCTTTAATTCGCCAAGTTTGTCATAGAATGAACAACCATCATCTATAGCAAGCGTATTCCGGTCAATGGGTGATGCTGAATTATAGAAAGAACCGTCAAGTATCATTTCCCGACCATGAGTAAGGAAGTATGGAGTAAATTTGGTAGCTTCATGAACGGCAGTGTTTAAAGCACATTGAATCTCCGCCACGTTTTTATCCCAATTTTTATGATCCGTTCGCACGTAAGAGGCGATTGTTCTAACAATCTCGCGATTAGTTCTCTCGGTTTGATTGGTTTGTGGGTGATATCGGGGGTTATAGAATATGTGAGGCACGCCATATTTACTCAAAAGGTCTCTAAAATCCTTGGAGATGAATTGTGGTCCGTTATCTACATATAAAAATTTAGGGACGCCATGTACAAGAAGGATACCTTTCTCCATGCATTTAACAATAGCCTTAGCGGTAACATTACGTAGAGGAAAGATGGTTACGTATTTACTGAAATAATCGGTACAAACAAAAAGATACTGGTTCCTAAGGTAAGATGGTGGAAATGGTCCGAGGATGTCACACGATATCGCCTCTCCAGGTACTGTTATACGTTTCGGATTTCCCATTAAACCAGGACGAGCCAAATTGACCGGTTTGTACGTGTTGCAAGTTTCGCACAAGTCGACGTATTCCTTGACGTCTTGAAATAGAGTGGGCCAGTAGTAAAGATTTGAAATCCTGGAATGAGTTTTGGCAACTCCAAAATGACCAGAAGTGACGTCGTCGTGACACCTGGATAAAATTTATTTACGGTCTTCATAAGGCACTACCACCTTCCAGTCAAACTGAGCTGTTAAGCGATATTTATTCTTTGAGTACCGAAAGAGTTTATCATTTTCAATTTTATAATTTGGAAACAGTGTAGGTTCATTAGTCACCTTTTTATATAACTCTAAATACCACGGATCCTTGGTCTGGAGAACATCAATGAGAGAAATTTGTATTCGGGATAAACAATCGGGGATGATATGCTCTTTACCCTTCCTATGTATTAGTTCGAATTCAAATTGACTTAGTCGACACGCCCATCGGTTTAGACGACCTGATGGATTTTTCAAGTTAGAAAACCACTTAAGAGAGGCATGGTCCGTGACAATGAAACACTTCCTACCCTCGACGTAGGCACGGTATTGCTCTAACGCGTATAGAACCGCGAGTAATTCTCTCTCAGTCGCAGAGTAGTTGGTTTCAGCCTTGTTGAGTGTGCGACTGCAATACGCTATAGGATGGTCAATATCGTCATGCTTTTGCGTTAGCACAGCGCCTACGGCGAAAGACGAGGCGTCTGTGTGAATATAAAAAGGCTTTTCGAAATTAGGACACTTTAAAATAGGGGCAGAGACTAAAGCAGCTTTAAGTTTGACAAAAGATTCGTTAGCTTCATCCGACCACTCAAATTTTATATTTTTACTCGTTAAGCGTGAAAGTGGACGGGCGATTTTTGAAAAATTTTCTATGAAGCGTCGGTACCAACCGCACATGCCCAAAAATCTTTTAATACCTTTGGCATCTACAGGCGTAGGAAAGTTTAATATTACATCAACTTTAGAAGGATCGGTATGCAAACCAAATCTGTCGACTATATATCCGAGATAATTATTTGAGTTCGGTTCTACAAAAGAGTGATTTCCTCATGTTAATAGTTAAGTTAGCCGCTTTAAGTTTTTCAAACACGGCTTTAAGAAGTCGCAAATGCTCATTGAAGTCACAGGTGCATATTATAATATCGTCTATGTAACAAAAGACTTTATTGTCAAACTCCGCGGTAAAAAGAGTGTCCATTAAGCGTTGCATGGTGGCAGAAGCTCCCACCAATCCAAAACACATCCGGTTGTAGTGAAACAGACCCCTTCCGGGTACAGTGAAGCTAGTTTTTTCCTTGGAGTCATCAGTGAGAGGAATCTGATGATATGCAGCACTTAAGTCCAGAGATGTAAGATATTTCGCGTCACGGAGATTATCCAAGATATAGTTTACGTAAGGTAAGGGATATGCATCGGATTTTGAAACTGAGTTGACCTTTCTACTATCGAGGCAGAGTCTGAGATCACCATTGGACTTTTCAACCATTACGACCGGAGAATTCCACGGGGAGTGAGATGGTTCAACAATACCCGCTTCTAACATGCGATCTACCTCTTTCTCCAGAGCAACCTGCTTATCCGGGCTGAGACGGTAATATCTTTGTTTAATCGGAGGAGAGTCACCGGTGTTAATCACATGTTGAATTAAATGGGTTTTACCCAGACCAACTTTATCCGTATCGATTTGGTCATACAGAGCTTTGACTTCATCCAATTGAGTCTTACATGCTGAAGGCAAAGAGTCTAAATCATGGAGGCCGGATTCAACAAGCATTGATGAAACGCTAGCTACATCTTTATCAGGTGACAAACCAGAAATAATTTCCGGAGCTAAGTTAAAAGCTTTCCAAAAATTAAGGCCAAGTATAAGAGGAGTATTTATATTAGGTTGGATGTCAAAGTGAATGATTTGAATACGACCATTATAATTAATTGGCAAAGACATGTATGTAGTGCAAAGTAGTTCCTGTCCATTAGCGACTCTTAGTTTTACGGGAATTTTATGAGTAAGTATAGGTAGGCCTATAGCAGAGAGTTTTAAGTGACTGTTCATCCCTAAAATGCTACCACTCGCACCACAATCAAGCAAAGCCTTAACTTTTAAGTCTACTATGTCGAGAAGTACGTATAATCTGGTATCTCCCTTTGTAGGTTCAAAATGAATTGTATTCTTTATATGCGAGGGAGTAGAATTTACTGTAGGTGTTTGGGTGTTGAAGACAAAGCTATTTAGTTTTTTGACGGTAGAGCACATTTCGGACATTCCGGTGCACGAACGCCTTTTTTACCACACTTGAAACATACAATTTCGCGGGAATTCCTAAACCTGCCAGTAATATGGTTTAACATACCACAGCGAAAACATGCTTGCACATTCGCCGTATTTCTAACTGAGGCTACAAAAGATCTAGGATTAGGTTGAAAACCAGAAGTCCTCTGTGAAGTACCTTGTGAGTTGAATTTATTCCGGGTAGAAAATATATTTGGTTTAGCAGAAGACGGTTCGTGGAACTGATTAGCTCTAATTTGTGCCAACTCAATTCGTTTGCATAAAGTAGTTAACTGTGTTATTGAAGTGATATCATGCAAAGCTAGTTCTCTACTATATTCCGATCGGATATTGCGAGTTAAAATATCAAATTTCTCCTCTTCAGGAACCTTCCTATTTAGTCTCTCAAACATTCCCAGCACCTCGGAAACAAACGCTACAATAGTTTCCTCTCTTGCTTGTGTGCGCTGACGGATTTCCTGTAACAATTTGTAGTCCAAATCGGGAATATCGAAGTCCTCGCGAAGGGCTGTGACTACATGAGAGTAGGTGAAAAATTGTTCACGCTTCGCGCGGAACCACGATAACGCAGGACCTTCTAGTATCTCCGGAAAACCGCGGAAGATCTGTTGCTGAGAGATTTGCCTAGCGAGCCGTAGTTCCTCCAACCGTGCTAAAAACAGCCGAGCGCACGAGTTGCCACTATATTTCAGATTAAAAGAATTAATATTGAAATTTTTCTCGGTTTTATAGACGACTTTTTTAATTATTTGAGAAGGAACGACGTCAGACCCAGAGTCACTATCGACACCCTCAGATTCGGAATCGCTACCTGCCTGAAGACGATCCACAATAGCGTTCAAAGTAGCGTGAAGTAACTCTACATCCTCGTTGTCTTGAGTCAAACGTGAAATGCGACAAAGGAGGTATTTGCAGCGCGATAATAATCGTGATCGAGAAGAAGAAGTTAGATCCGCCCGCGAAGCATTCTCAATTTCCTCCACCTTACGTTGTATGACCGATACTTCCAACGACACGTCTGAACTTCCAGAAAGATCGAACTTTACACCACCTTTATTAGCTAGTTCTGTAGTCTGCGCAAGCACCTGCTGTAAACTATGACGACGAGACACTGGATTTACCGTACAACCTCTAATGACTAGTTCATGAGTGATTTCGTCTTTTTTCAAATGTGCAATACGGCAACCGGCTAGTATAAAGTCCATTTTTTTTTAATATTGTCGTGTAGATAAAAAAACGAAGAAGTCAGTTAAGAATAAAACCGTAAAAGATAGTAGGAACTCTTATTTCGCTGGTATAAGAGAGTTATGGTTTCATTATTAGCAACCCAAAGCGTCCGAAATAAAAAATTACAGGTCTACTATTAAGATATGACAAGTTATTTCTAATGACTGTAACATAAAATCATAGCAATTTAAAATATCAGAGAGTCCCAATAAGAACAGTAAACACCAAAACCAGAAACCAAATTGTATCGCAGTACAACAAAAGTAAAGTTTTAAAATATTTAGCTTTTAACAAGTTAAATCAAACCACCAAGTTTAGGTTTACCAGTATAAGTTAGAGTTTAAATTCAAGTTTAACTTCAAATTCCACTTAAAATTTCCAATAATGTTAATTGTGAAGATTTAAATTTCCAAGTAAGGTTTTAAATTAGTAAGTTTACACCTTTAAAGATCAAAATTTATGATTTAAATCCCGATAACATACCCATTTTCCATTATTAGGTTATGTTACTTAATACTAACACACAAAAGAATATCTTATACACTACTCAGTTACATAAAAGTAATACCTATTCCAAAGCAACCTGTTAATTAAGAAAAACTAATTTTATTTAGCAAATTCTCAAACTGGCCAAACGTTGGGTACGCCACTGTAATAAACCGAGCATGAGAACAGGCCGTGTGATTCGAAGGTGACCGGAGCAGTAGACTCATCGAATATATACTTATGAGCGCCAGATGAGTTTACCGACAAAATGAGAATTGGCTAAATAAAAATCATAAGATCAGTAATAGATAAATATTTATTCCAACAAAGGTTACAAAATGCCTCTTACTTCTGTTGGGGTTGTTGGGTGAGCCGTTTCCGGATATAAACCAAGTGTCAATTTTACTTGCATTTATTCATTAACGTGTGAACGTCGCGGGTCCCCGGGAACGACTAGCTAACCTTTCCGGCTAGCCTGCCACGTCATCTCATATCTCGGTGCACATGCACTGCGATATGAGTTGACGCAGCATTCTGTGTCCCTACATCATTCCCCCCCCAAAACAAAAACTTTAAATTCTTATTCTATACAATATTTGTTTCACTTTGGGTGTCACTAACGCTAGTAACTAACTAGTAAACTGTTTGTTGAGCTGGTTGGGTTGGTCCGTTCTGCACCCTGACCGCAGTGGGTGGCGGCAATCTTTCCACAGCCTTCTGCAGCCATTCTCTGGTCTGACGCCTGCATCGAGCACGTAACACATACAAGAGTATCACCGTTAGCACCGCCGCCATTGCCATCAAGCCCCATACCACGTAGTTCAGTTTGGAGTCAACTTGGCTCGAAATTGTATGCACCTCTGCTATTGCAACGGTATTATGAGAATTTTTCTCGTCTGGTACCTTGCTTTGTCCCCAGCCCATTGTTCAGGAGAGTGATGTCAGTACTGTTTGCCACTTTAAACTTTAGAGTACGACGTACCTTCTCGAAATAGAACTTATTCGGTATAAACTTCCTAATATAAAATACTTATTAACTAGGTCATGTAAGTGTGAATGCCTACGTTTGCACAGTACACAGTTTTGTTCAGCAGCGTTCCTTAGTTTTTTTGAACTGACTTATCATCTAAATATTACCTACTGTATAACGACTGTGTACTGTGCCGTGCATTGCTGACTATGGTTATGTTCTACTCGTATTTAGAGATGTGTCAACTCGGTTTACCAAACCGGTTCAAACCGAGTTATGCTCAACTCGGTTTGGGTCGGTTTGAAGTTTCTCTAACTCGCTTCGAGCAAGCTACTCGGAAACCGTGAGCCCGCAAGTCAAAACGGTCGTTCGCCTCGCTCGAATGGACGGAAATTGACGAAATTTACCGATTGAACCCGATCAAACGCGGCGCGGCGTTAAGATGACGGGTGGACGAGCGGGAGCGAAGCGGGACTGACGAAGATTCCCGAATAAACCCGACACAGACTCGGGTTGACTCGTCTCCTGATGAACGAAACGCTAGTGTGCATGCGTAGGTTCGTACTGTCAACTCGGTTTGAGCAACCCGGGTTGAAACCGGTTTACATCAATTTTCGACTCGGGTAACTCGGTTTCGAATATTTACGGTTTGGCCCATCTCTACTCGTATTACTACAGAGTAATAGCTAATTATTAATTCTAAATTGCTTACTGAGGTTAAACGGTGTATAGTGACCTAAATGAAATAATCACATAGTTGTCATCGCCATTACCGTCTTAAATAACTACTTCGTAAATGCTAGATTCTTATAATTACAACTATATACCTTATCTGTACCTGTCCGGGGGTCTTACCACTCGGCCGCTACGCGTTACTTTAATTGGTACTGGTGTTTCATTTCGGCGCTCATCCTGCTGAGGCTGGTGATTTATGTTCACTTGATATTCGTTATCTGCCTCGAGTAAGTAAGCAGGCTTAAGTCGATCGACCGAAATGTTTGCCTCCCTACCCGACAGTTGTAACTTGAACACTTTATCGCTTCTTTTTAACACCTTGAATGGTCCGTCATAAGGTGGTTTTAATGACCTACGAACCGTGTCGTCCCGAACAAAAACGTACTCACAGCCCCTTAAATGTGGATGGAGAAAAATGTTTCGTGCGCTTAACAGGAATCTGCGATTGGCCTTCCGTCTGTGGACGCGAGTATCCGCCACGTGTAGCATTATTACCCATTCTGGGCCTTTCGACGTTTCGTACTCGCGCACTGGGTAGTAATTCTTTCAACAGCGACGACGAGCGAACGCAGAGGCGGTCACCCATCACATCGCCTTCACATCGCCTGTCATTTCTGACATTGACAATTGACTTTTGCTGTCATATTAGTAAAATGACGTTTGAAACCCAAGGCTTGTCGCAAGTGCCCTAAACTAGCCCTTATTTATATACTTACTAAAGAGTTTTAAAATTACGTATGTAGCATTTTCCGGTACTTTAGTAATAAAATGACCTAATACATAACGATTTTACCGACGGCAGTACCTAATCATGTTTTAATTTCCAACTAATTATTGCGTATTCTACACCGAACACGGTAATAGCGATACTAGCGCTCACAGACGTAAGCGGAACTTTTTGTCCCTACTATCACGCAATTCTTAACTTTCTCAATTCGTTCACTCGTTCGACAATGAGATCACATTAAATGTCAAATTGAAAGGCTCCTATTTTAGAGGTGAGTTGATTTAGGGTGCGGTTTCCTTAAACAAAAGCAAAGGTGAAGAGAGAAATCAACCAATCAGAACCTGCGTTACGTGTCGTTTTCACTCTTTCACTCAGCATTGTTTGAGTGGAAACGTACCCTGACTTCTCAGACGAAAGATGGCCGCCATCTAAAATAATGGCTGTGTAAATGTGAGTGAAGTGAATTTGTTGACCATAATGTGGAAAGTGGTTGTGTGGTGGTGGTGAAATTTTATTTACGTGTACGTTTGTTTACAGTTGCTACTGGAAGAAGGGACATAGTTGAGAAATATTATAGCAGGTATTTTTTTTCTTATTTGGGTAATAAACTGATTAATTATTTGACTGAGCTAACCTTAGTAGAGGTTTAAAACAATATAATTTTGTCACGAGTTGGTTTACCGATTGCTTGTTGCTTTCGTACCTAGCCTTTAACTGTTTTGCGAGGCTAATCTAACAAGTTCACAAATTGATGTTTCTACTTTTTTATTAAACGTAATTGTTACGAAAAAAACATACCTGAAGCTTACATTATTTATTTGGTATTTATTTTACCAGTAGGACCATCATCAGATGATCTCCCCCACATGTTATTACTGGGTTGTAATTGAATTTGCATTATGCGTCCTTACTAAATTTTATTGTAACAACTCTTCATTCATTCACTTCATTGTTACAATGAATACCTTATTGATAAATACAAGGGTAAATAGGATGACAAGCTATTACATTCCAAATTATGAATCTCATACATACCACACGTCAGAAGAATTAAAATGAACCTATTGCCTGTGAAATCTCTGGTTATTCTTGGTGGTATGGAAATGTATGTTAGTAAGTGGCTGAAATAAAAATATGACAATCTTATACAAATTGATTGTAGTCACAAAATAATCTTTAGGTTTGTTTGTACTCTGGCTACTAGACAACATACGTATTTATATTAATATTATATTTATACTAGCTGTCCGCGCCCGGCGCCGCCCGGGAGTATTTTTTTTCATCCAATACTTAAGAAATATACTTTTTAGTCCTATTCTCAGACCTACTGAATATACACACAAAATTTCATAAGAATTGGTCAAGCCGTTTCAGAGGAGTTTTGTTACAAACACTGTGACACGATAATTTTATATACTTATTAGAGAGATAGGTATGTACCAAAATGAAAATTAAATATCCATGACTCAAAATAGGTCATTCATCCAATATGTGTTCTTACCGGGAATGGAACCTGGACTGCTAGTTTCATAGGTAAAACACTATTTACAAAATAGTTAGTAGGTATCCGTGTAATTAAGAAATTCCTACACTATATTTAGCCTTAATGTTGAAATAGAAGCCTTCATTCCAAATTACCCATAACTTCACCCGATTTCACTCAAATTTTGGCATACAGTGTGTAAATGGTATACGGGCGTTCCTTTTAACTGTGGTAAGAATAGCCCCTAATGAGCACATTTAGGCAGCTTTTGTTAAAAGTAAATAAAAAAAATTAACCATACAAAATAATTTAACACCCAATGTATAGCAAAAAACGCAATTAATGATGTTTCAAAGTAATGACAGATGGAATAAGATGTACATTGCGGGTCGATGGTATGTTCAAAAATTAATAACGGTGTATATGTTAGCGTAATCAAAATTATTCTTTCTGTTTATGATTATTAGAGTCTTAATCTATGTCCATTTTTAATAAATGCCCGTATACCATTTACACACTGTATAAAGACTCACTTGCTACTTTTAAAAACAATTACTTATGTAAATAAAAATATTGCACATGGAGGTACCATAGAAATAGTATGAGGGGTGATCAATAAGTTTTTAGAATCGGTATAAAAAATGGGAGATATGTAAATCATTATATTTTAATTGGAATATGCACACTTTCTATATTTGCAAACATTTATTAAAATAATTTAAATTTTTTATTTTACCTCTATAAAAATATTTTTTTCTTTTGGAGGTCAAATTTTGTACCTTCACTAGATCATCATCAGCTTGTGATTTTTATGTAGTGGTTTTTGTTTCATCAGTTTTTTTTCTTTTAAATCCATAATTATATGGCAGAATAATGTTACATAATTCTCCTAGGTTATTTGATAATTGCTAAAAGCTAATATCACAGTATTTATTTGTAGGCCTCAATCATCCCGGAAAAAGCCGAAAAAGCCGAAAAAGCCACCTTACATTTTGGTGACCGAGCTGGAAATAAAAAAGTCCAGTGCAAACAACTTGTTTATCCTTTAAATCATGAGGGCATCAGGACTTTCTCCACACCGCTCCAAATAGGTAATTACAAAACTAACTCTTATTTTTACCATCTTATAAAGTTATTTATACAGATGTTTTTTGTTTAGCTATCACAGAAAAACAAATTAATAATGTAAATTATTGTTTTCTCTTATTTAACGTTTGTTAGTGCCATGGTATAATCCACATTAAAACAATATTATTATGGTTCATAACAATTCTAAAAACTTATTGATCACATAATTTAATCATTATGATTTTGGTAACAATGCATTTCCCTATAGTCACTAATGATAATGCCATGTACAATTATATCATTATAGTGTGGTTAGCAGAATAAGTACACATAAGCAAGCTACAATTTTTTATAAGATTGTATATTAACTTCATATATAATTTTACTTCATAAATAGCTATTAAATAAGGCCCTCATTTTAAACTGCCATCTTTGCAAAAGTGTAGTATAATTATAGACTTATTAGTTATTAATCATTTCATTAGACAAAATGATCCATAAAATAATCAGATATTGTTAATAAATGCCTCATAAGTATGCCCAGATATCCCATTGATATGAATATATTCTAATAGCTCATAGAACAAGTGCAAGTGATATCGACATCTTCAGTAACTTGTTGCAAGTCTTTAGGACCAAGTAGGGAGCTATCTAATATAATTGAATAATTTGTTACCTAGCTACCTTAATTTAATTGTACAAAGGTTAGTTAGCTTAATAGCGCTAATTAAATTGTATAAATAGTAGGAGTGCTGAATACATTTGCTCCGGTATCGCACACAGAATTAAAATGATTAATTGTTAATTGTGTAATTTTAACAAATAATCAGATATAACTATACTAGAAAATCTAATTTAAGACTCAAACATTGTTGGTGTCGCAAAGCCCAATTGAACATTTCAGATATACCTAGCCAACCTTTTTGCATTGATAATCAAATTGTTGAAAATATTATGTAGACTAACAATTTCAATATCAAAACTTACCTATATAACAATAGGGAATATGCATTCAATGTTTTTTCTACCCGATATTCAAAAACATTAAAATATCTCAAAACAAATATTTTCTGATATAGTGTGTGTTTAATCATTAAATGGCGGGTGTGTGTGTTAAATGGCGATTTTTTATCAGCTAAATCAAAATTACTGGCCAAATTCGGATTCCTTATACTTAATTTATTCTTGATTCAAACTTTTGGTGTTAGTGCGAAGTTCATACATTTGCTACTTGCGACTTAACAGCAAATGTATGAACTTCGCACTTGCACTTGGTAAAAAGAAGAATGTAACTAAGTTTCTTTTCTCGAACCGGTAGTAGCTTCTGACACACACACACACTTTTGGTCTTTTATTTTGTCGAATAGCTAAACACATGTACTATTTAAATTGCTAACGTTGTTTACAACTATTGTTTATTTAATTTATCGTACCAAATGTTATTAAAACCTGAAGTATTACAAGTGCAATAACAGTTTTGCTACCAAAAATCTTCTATGGTTAAATATTTAACATGGCATCGTGTATTTGTGTAAGCAACTTGAATTAACTTGTTTATTTAAATCGAAGGTTTAAAACTACCAATAAATAAACAGTCTTGTGCGGTCTTTGAAAAGTGGAAATATACTTTTTTTATTTTATAGTGGCAACCCACGTTGGTCTTTAATTAGATTTTCGAGTATAATTGTGTTATCATTTCAGAGCAAATTTTTTAAATGTAGACACATGTAAGTAAATGGATATTGGAAGACAATTTCACTCAAATTGAATTATTATAATCCCAAAATTAGCTTTAGTACTAGAGAAACTAAATTCTGATACTCACTCATAAAAATCCACATGCGGTGGTCCCGGGACTGCTAACCTTTTTATGCAAGGATTTTAAATTATAGCTTAAACAATATTTTGATATTTGATGTTGACATGTCACATACAGACATTATATGTATGTATAGTTACCAGGGTGGATACTGGATCACTCAATGTATGAATACATTTTTTTTTGCTTCAACCGTATTCAGCTACTTAGAAAAAGTTTTTAAACCTACTTTACAATCATAATAATATATAAAATATAAAAGAGGTACAGTCAAGTTCATAAATATGTGTACACATTAGTACCTTGTCACTTTAATTGATGTGACAATTCATATTATGGCAGTTTTAAGATGCCATAAAATAGACAAGGTACTAAAGTGTACAAATATTTATGAACTCGACTGTACATGAATATTTTGTACTGCCCCAAACTCACGGAACTTTAAACAAATGGCCTAATTCCCTATTTTGTAAAAGTTCCGTTAGCTTGATGTAGTACTAAATATTTCTGTATCTCTTTTATATTTTATATATTATTATGGATGTAAGGTAGGTGTAACAAGTTTCTCATATTAGCAAAAGAGGATTAAAGCAAAAAAATACGTTTTCATACCTTAAAGGTTGACTTCCATGGGTAGCGGCTGATGCGACAGACGCGTGCGGCTGACGTGCGCGATTGTAGCGCGCGTCTCGCGACAGTAGTAAGCACTATGAAAAGGGATCCCCTTGGATCGCATAATTTGTTTTAGACTATTATTGTTTCGCATAATTGTTTTGGCATAATTTGTATTGGCATAATAGTACTGTCGCATAATCATACTTTTGCATACTACTTTTTTGGCATATTACGCTATTAGAATAATTTCAGTTGACCTAATTTGTCATAGACTAATACACATTATGCATATTATTGTTTGGGCTAATAATTATTTGTTATATCTGTCATTAACCATAATTTTAGTTTATAATGTAAAATTAGGTTACGTTAGGTACATTAGGTTGGGTTAGGTTAGTATGATATCCAGGCGCGAAGCGCCCAACCAACCCAGAATAGGAGGTCCGCGAAGCGGACCTCCGTCGACCTCGCCTTAGTTCCTAAATATATAATATAAACACTAAACTAACCTTTTCACGTAGTATTTCTAAGACTTTCGCTATAGCAATTTTATTACTATGTGCCATTTTTGTACATGA
The DNA here is from genome assembly GCA_948252455.1 of Acleris cristana. Lineage (NCBI taxonomy): Eukaryota > Metazoa > Arthropoda > Insecta > Lepidoptera > Tortricidae > Acleris > Acleris cristana. The sequence continues at coordinate 5,716,105 of OX411771.1, read as the reverse complement.
CTTTTTTTAGGACAATATTGTTATGCATTTTATAATGATGCCAATTTATTATTATGACTTTTTGTATTTATGCTATTTGATGTTAGTCTTCATGACGATTATGCTTTCTGTATTTATGCTTTTTAATTTTATGCGTAAAAAATTATGCGTAAAGATGAGTATGCCCATCGCTAATTCGGCTAAAAGCAATTATGCGTAACAATAATATTACAAATAATTTTATGCCATCCAATAGGGAACCCTATGAAAACGTATGGCACCGCTTTCTCTTTTCGTGATTTTCGTGATTCTAGTCGCCTGAAAGAAAACAAGTCAAATTGCGAATATCAAACGGGACAAATAGTGAATGTGTCCAATAAAGAATGAGATCAATTTCTAAAGAGGCCAAATAAGAAAAAAAAACGAACTTAGAATAAGACCAAAGACGATAGCACGAATAACGAATGAGACTAAAAAAGAGATAGACTAACACCGATCATGACCAAAAAATATGAAGACTAATAACGGAATGACCCGGAATAAGAAAAAGACAAACAACGAATATGACCAAAGACGACAAAGACTTCCACCGAAAGTGACGAATGAAGAATGGATGACGAAAGCAGAATGAGACGAATTAAGAACTTGACAAAAAACGAATGGGACGACCCAAGACGATACCGATTATTTATTCCATATTTTTCATACGACAGTCGGCAGTGGCCCGTTTCACGAAGCTACAAGTTACAAATTACAAGCGGAACTCTCTTTCTAGCAAAAGGAGTTAGAAAGGGACTTCCGCTTGTAATTTGTAACTTATAGCTTCGTGAAACGAGCCTCAGGTATTATGTCATAAGTTGTGTTGTCTTGTCTTGCTTGTCATGTCATGTCAGAGGCTCTACTTTGAAATCCGTAATTCGAACTTCGTCTATTGCTATCCCTTTTGCTCTCGACGCGTCACTAATTCGCAAGAAAGTGACGGGGCGATCCAAAGTTCGAATTACTGAGGCTCTACTTTAAAATCCGTAATTCGAACTTCGTCTATTGCTATCCCTTTTGCTCTCGACGTGTCACTAATTCGCAAGAAAGTGATGGGGCGATACGAAGTTCGAATTACTGATTTCAAAGTAGAGCCCCTGATTTCAAAGTAGAGCCCCAGCTTGTGTGACATATGGACACAAGGCAATTTTTCATTTTACGCAATCGTGCAAGCCGTCAACCTTAGTTTAAAAGTATATGTAATTAGTATATTTAAATTAAAATATAGTTCTGTAAAATTATCTTTTTTTTTTTATTAATTTCAATAATTAAGTACACTAAAACACTCAATACGTGAAGCACACCATAGACCCGTTTCATGAAGCTACAAGTTACAAATTACAAGCGGAAGTCTCTTTCTAACTCATTTTTCTAGAAAGAGACTTCCGTTTGTAATTTGTAACTTGTAGGCTTGTAGCTTCGTGAAACGGGCTACAGGTTGGTAGAAATTGACTGTCTATGTAAGTTGGTTATAATCTGTGGACTCTGTGGTACGGTCGGCCCATGGACTTGTACCTATACTGGACTGATTACTGCGATAAAAAAGTGTGACCGACAAGGAAACCATACTAGAGAATTGCATCTCGTTTTAATTAGGGTGACCAAGTACATCTGCGGAAGTGCGGATACCAGTGGCCCGTTTCACGAAGCTACAAGTTACAAATTACAAGCGGAAGTCTCTTTCTAATTCATACTGCTAGAAAGAGGGTACCGCTTGTAATTTGTAACTTGTAGCTTCGTGAAACGAGCCACAGAGGCCCGTTTCACGAAGCTACAAGTTACAAATTACAAGCGGAAGTCTCTTTCTATTTCGTACTGCTAGAAAGAGGGTTCCGCTTGTAATTTGTAACTTGTAGCTTCGTGAAACGGGCCACAGGATTTTTTTAAAAGTTATAAATGTGTAAATTTACATAAGTAAGAAATAATCTAAATTGTTAAATAAAATAAGAATATTTATTTAAGAAATATTTATTCATTGCAAATTATTATACATTTTTATATATATAAAAGGCTAAACTAACTGACTGATGTATCAACGCACAGCCGAAACTACTGTACCTAGAACCTTGAAATTTGGTACAGGGGTTCTTTTCATGATGTAAGTGAGCACTAAGAAAGCATTTTCCAAAAATCGACCCCCAACGGGAATAGCGGGAAACTAATTCTACGCGTACGAAGTCGCGGGCGTCCTCTAGTGTATCATATATTGTTAAACAATATAGTTTTGTGTAGTTTTTGCCTGAGTCCTACTTTATTTCCCAAATCTCTCACGCGCGTCTCGGTGTGCCGGGGTTCCATTTGTTTTGTTGTTTTACAACTCCCTGACGCCACGCGACGCTACGCGCTGCTGCTGCCACGCGTTTGGTTTGCCGGAGCCTTAAGGGTGGGCAATGTTACCCCCTAGGGCTAAAGTATCCCGAGTTTACGGTTACATTTTTCAAATTAATACTACCAGTACACAAAACTTTTAAATATCGAGAATTTGTATAGTGTTTAAGTACCAAATATAACTGCTCTGCCAACTTATCTATGAAATTGCATTCGTATCCATACTCACACCGGCCCAAATCATAGCCACCCTAATAAGTTAGGCATGGTTTTCTCGTTTTATCGTAAAATAGAGCCAAATGTTCCTTACCTGTGAAATGATATTCCACAGTCACCAAAGCTTTCACTTCTACAACCCTTTACACAACATATTTTCACCATTTTTAGCTTGTTTTGTTAGTTGACAAACATTAAAACGAATATTTGAAATATGTCTACGTTGGGGATACCAGCCAAAATTTACAATTACTACTTGATTACCACAGTATTTTATTGATTAACGTGTTTTAATCAGTAAATAATGTTAAAAACTTAAACATTTACAAATTAGGTAAAACGTAAAATCTCTTATATAAATGTAGCTATTTAGTATAATATGCAGGTAATGATTTACAGTATTCTTGAATACCACTATGTCATTACCTGTTTTACATTGGCAACTTGTGTGAGTGGGACACCGTCCTCAGGTTGGTTGCTCTCACTCGTCCTCATCTCCTATCATCATATAATTGTAACTGTCTTGCTTTGTAATATGGTTCAATTTTGATTGGCTAGGAAAAGTTAGTCCTCAGTCCAGTGTAGGTACAAGTCCATGGGTCGGCCTTATAAGAAGCTGTAGGTACACTTTAGTGTTTTGTCACTTTAACGTCATGTTTGAACGGCTGCACTAATCTGTCAAAGGCGTTAAAGCGACAAGGTACAAAAGTGTGCAGCTTCTTATAAGGCTGACTGTACTGTGGTTAGTATAGTGAGTGACTAAGTGCCGCACTCAGAGACGTCAATTAAATTTAATGCTTGTTTAGTGACGTGTTGTCTTATTCTATTGCTGTAGTAAAGAAAGTGACAGCATCCACTTTAATCAAGCATTAAATTAAATTGACGTCTCTGAGTGCGGCAGTTAGCAAGAAAGAAAAACTAGAGTGTAATATTTTTTGCAGGACACGTGCAGTCTTAATTTCAAGAATATGCCTGTACAAGCGCCGGCGCGCGCGCTCCCGGGACCTGCCGCGAAGTTTGTATGGAACTATGGTACATTTTTATAGTCGGAAACGTGGTAATTGGTTTTTAACACTTTAACTGCCAAGAGCTCTGATTTTCATACAAAATGGACTGGCCTAGCAGGTTGGCGGCAGTTAAAGTGGCTACTGTTTATAAGCAAATAAAAAAAAATACAACTTTCATTGATTTTGGAAACAATGCCCACAAGGCAATAAATGGAGGGTAGAACTTTGTATCGGAGATTAATTAGTTTTGAAGTAAGCAACCACCAAGGGTGTCATTTTCTTAGATTACGGTGACGCAGATTTCAAAAATGATAACGAATTTGAAATTCAAAATGGTGGCCTTGATATTTTTTTAAAGTCGTCGTGGGTATCATTTTCTTAGATTTTGGGGACGCAGATTTTGAAAATAACATCAAATTTGGAATTCAAGATGGCGGCAATGACTTTTTTTGAAAAAGTGTACATGGGTGTCATTTTCTTAGATTTTGGGGACGCAGATTTCGAAAATGATGTCAATTATAGGTAGAAATTCAAAACGGCGGCCATGATGTTTTTTTCTAAATTTTTCATAGGTATCATTGCCATCGCCATCGTAATCGCCATTGCCATCGCCATCGTCATCGTCATCGTCATCGTCATCATTATCATCATCATATTCAGTCTTTTTTCAGTGGTTACCCTCTGCTACACCCTAACGGGCATATCATGTGCGTTGCCGCCCCCCCCCCCCCCCTTTGCCCCCTTTTTTTTGCTGGACAAAATGAAATATTTTGCTTACCTACTGATTGTTTACCAAAATTTGATTAATTGTGGGTCGCTCAATGCAGCTCAAATATTTAATTTGCTGACCAAAGTAATTTAGAGCAGTTCAGTATATCATTAATTGCAGACAGATTTATAAATGTTTGCTAACCATAAGTTGCTTACCAACTATATAGCTATTTTCGCTGACCAAATACATTTTTCTTTTCACCAAAATAAGAATATCTTGCTGATCGGTTAAATGATACCCGTTTTAATCTAGGAGTGCTTTACTCTATTCTGATTATTTCTTTGTTTGAAATCCCATAACACGACATTTAAAATGTTGATTTGTTAGGCTTCTATACAAATGAAAGTAATATACAGGAGTCGCAGGCAAGAGCTTGTTTTTCCTTGTGTATTTTATTGTTTGTATGTATTTGTTTTTTTTAATGTCATGGGTTGATTTCAATGTCATTAAAAGAATATTGTATAACAAATAATTTTAGTATTATACTCGAAAATCTTAATTATTTAGTTGTTTAACATTATTTCATAAAAACATGAATTAGAACTTGTGTAACCAATAACATTAGGGTAAGTTTTATTGATAAAAATACCTATACTTAAACCAAAATGCAATAATCACAGCGAATGTGAGCCCATTACCTAAGGTAAAGATTTTGGTCTTGAATTAGATTTTCGAGTATAGTAGTAGTATATTATTTAGTGAACATTTAATGAAAACGAGATGATAGTCATATTAAAGTAACAGACCCAAATGTATTTCTACCCCGATTCTTTGCGGTACTTGTTTGCCCTACCCCTAGATTGTAAATAGAAGCCTGGAGGTGCGAAGGTAGAGCAGCCCCTGCCTGCTGTAACACAATCAGGCACTCCTAAAGTGCTTGATGGGTTACGCTAGGGCAGAGGGACTGGTCTTAACAAAGGTCCGGAGCAGTTGCTAACCACTTTCTGCCCCGAAGCCTGACTGCTGAGGTCGAAGGTTTGCGTAGGAGGTCTTGAGGCCAGAAAACTAGCGAGGGTCTTATGTGTAAGCAGCAGAAAGGCCGACGAAGCAAGCCTTCGGGTGAAGTCACAGGATGACTGGAACAGGATCAGGAACAGGAAGTGGTATGGGTTAGAAATAGCAAGAGTCCAGGGCAGGATTATTCATTAAAAGTCTTCAATTAATTTAAACTATAAAATAAGGCACCTGGAAACAATAGGTACAAAAGGGGAAACTTAGAGAATATATATATATATATATATATATATATATATATATATATATATATATATATATATATATATAAAATTAGGAATATATGAAGGGATGGTCTTAGATATAAAAGGTATAAACTTACAATTAGTGTTATAAACAGGGTTAACAGGGTTATTTAGATGAAGGGTTATACTTTATATGATTCACTTCGCAGTTTTATAGTACATTGTGCATCAAGGGCGGTAAGAAAGGGATTGCTAACGAGAGACTATTAGAAGCCCGACGCCGTAGGCGGAGGGCTTTTAATGACTCGAGTTGGTAATCCCCTTACTGCCCGTGATACACACAATGTTTTTCATCACATTTGCGAGAAAGTAAAAAAAATAGAGAGAAAAAACAACAATTAAACAAATTAACTCGACTCGCTAAAAGAGTTTGTTAACTATTTTCATCAATATAGTCTTCAACAGATAATGCTTAGAACTGATAAACTTATAATTATTATACTTATACTATACTGCCAGATAGTATTGATTTTCAAAATGAAATTTGTTTAATTATACAGTAAAATTGGTTTGTAGCCAAGTTTCGTATATAGGATATAAACCTTGGCTGAATTTACACCTCCTTAGTCTGAAATGATGTACGAGTGGATTCTATATTTTAAAACTAAACTCATAACTCCCTAGGTAGTTATAAAAAACCTTAACTCATAACTCACTAGGGAGTTATAAAAATACATAACTCCCGCGGGAGCTAAATCGGCTATAACTGTATAGACATCTGCGTGTTATAACACCCTTTCCGAGCAAGTGTGATGAAAAAATAATTATATTATATTGACTTGAATTATAATAGTTATTTATGTGACTGGTGCATAATGAGAGGCATTATACACGAGTGTGGTTTTATGAAACGAGCCGTAAGGCGAGTTTCATAATAAGATCACACGAGTGTTTTAATGCCTAATTATGCGTACAGTCGCATACATAACTTTATCTACATACATATCATAAGTTTTCTACAATATGTGAGAAACCTGTATCCGTCGTTACCCTGCATCTTAATGTACCTGCATCTTAATGTTCACATTAAAGTGCAGGTCACTTATACTGTAAAGTGAACATTAAGATTCAACTACAGCGATAACCGATACTTTATTGACATGTTATACTTTAATGTTAACATTACAGTGCAACCACAGATACAGGTAACATAATGTAGGGCATTTGCTTATCGCTTCTGAACATATTATATTGAAATTATGATATGGATGTAGATAAAAATGTATTATGATTGGAACTTGTTCATAGTTTGGAAGCATGTGAGCGACTGAACTTGTCGTCATGCGCAGGCGATCGTAAAATTAAGAATGAACTCAAATTTAGAATTAAAAATAGATATAGCCTGATAGAAAATGCCAGAACGATTTTAGTTGAACAAGGTGTAACACATAGGTGAATACACCTCGTTACAAGCCCACCCCCTTCCTCCCCCTTATGACTAATCACATGTAAAAGTAATTGTTTTCCTTCTTGTTTCAGTTAGCAGCCATCACAGACTTTTTATGGCCTCCGTCACAAACATTCACGACGCAAGAGCAGTCTTTGCCGTCTTGCTCAAGTGTCTGGTTCCAAATACAGGTACAAGAACCATTATAAAGAAAAAAATAAAATCCAAAGGAAATTCAAGAAAAAATCGATGGGAACCGCTGATCAGTGTTTACATACATAACGGAACTTATTATGTTAGTGTTGTATTTTATATAGTAAAATGTTAAAAAGTTATACAGTTGTTTAATTTATCTCTCTCTTTAGTGTACTGGTATTGGTAATTGAATTAAATAAAAATACAACAAAATGTTAATATAATTCAATTATCTTATCTTGGATTTAATTCACCAATCACAATTACTTAAATGGTAAGGTATTGTGTTTTAAGAATGTTTTATACTACCCAAGTATTCATAGTTACTACTGGTTGTGACTGCAGCAATGAGAATAAAATTGTGATTGGTGAATTAAATCCAAGATAAGGGAGAATTATATTTATAACAATTGGGTACTAAGTAAAGTTTTTTGAAGGGGTGTATATTTTTTTTTTCTGATAGTGTTTGGTCTATAAACCAATAATCTACAGTTATTTTATTTTTAAACATTATAGTTCTTCTAAAATACCTTTTTTTAAGTCCGTTATGACAGTTCTCTGAGCGTTACGGAACTACAGTGCCCGGCCGTTGGGAAGTCAATCCTGACAGCTGTCATTTCAGTACAATTTATAACCTATTCTTGGGTTTGAGGTTATAAATTGTACTGAAATGACAGCTGTCAGGATTGACTTCCCAACGGCCGGGCACTATATACGCGTTACCTTAGCCTAAATGATAATTAAAAAAAAAACCGTATTATGACAGTACTTTGTCTGTCTGTTGTCAAAATTGTCAAACGAATAAAATAAATAAGTAATGGTTTCGCTTTCGTTTGTTTACCTCCGTGTTATTTACCAATTATTTCCTTGAATTTTACGATGACTTCTGCTCAGACCCTTGGATTTGGATATTACCGCATTTCTCGACAACCACCGCAACGCTTTTTTGGACTTGAATTGGAACTACTCTACTCTTGACGGCGTATTTTGGCTGACGATTCTTACTATCCCTGACGACCTCTGCATTAGTTTTTGGACTACGATACAAGTTGTTTGCATCATCTTCATCATTATATAATGGATACATCAAATATAAGTCCTGCAAACGCTGCTTATGATAGAGTATATTACAAGGATGAAGGAAGATGTTTCGTACCGTCGTGTAAAAAATTTAGAAGAGACCATCCCAATGCCACTTATTCTTGTCCATACCAAAAGGTCTAAAAGCCTAATAAGTGCATAACCATGGAAAGGAATTGCCCAAAACGACTCTTGTATGTCTGTGAAGAGCATGTCAATGTGATTCAGCAAGTCAGTATGAATTTCAAAAAGTACATAAGGCAGCCAGGATAAAATCCATAGTAAGCACAGCGAATATTAAAGCAGTATCTTTAACCAAATTTTCTTTCATCAAGTGGCTTTGCGACACCAACAATGTTTGAGCCCTCGAGCCCTTCAAACTCAACATCATCAAGCAACAAGTAATATGTGTCTGCAAAGCACAGACATTTTTCTGGACAGCAGCACATAATGAGCCTTATAAAAGAAAAACCCAATATGTATATTGAAGTGCCGAAACAGTATTATTGGGTTATAGATTTTTTGGCAAAGCAACTATGTTTAAAATAAAACAAAATGATACTCTACAAAGAAGACCCATTTTAACTTGAGCAAAGTTACCGTTCAAAAAATATTAAGAGTATGCCGCATCTGGAAAAATACTTGAAAAATATTATTTTTTAACTGCCAGAACCTATAGAAATAAAAAAGACGTTACCTCCAGTATTTAAGGCCAGATATGCAAATGTCCAATGTATTATCGATTGTTTTGAAATTCAAATAGAGACCCCTTCAGACCCTGTAAATCAAGCATGGTGACAATACAAGTACTGTAACACATTAAAATATCTTATAGCTTGCTGCCCAAACGGTTTTATCTGTTTTATTTCAAAAGGCTATGGAGTAAGGATATTAGACAAAGCCATTACAGAATGTAGTGGCTTTGTTGATATTGTTCCTCCAGGGGCTGTGGTATTAGCCGATCGAGGCTTCAACGGGATAGAGATTCTTCTTAAAGACAAACATGTAAAACTCCTTCACCCTCCGAGTGTATCATCAACTGAAACGCCAACATAAAAAGAAGTCATTCAAAGCAAAATCATCGCAAGTCTAAGGATACATGTGGAGCGCGTGATATGGAGGGTGAGGGAGTTCACTTTCCTGAAACCTCACTCAGTAATTAATCACATTTATACAAGATACATTGATGAGAGTTTGACCATTGCCTGTGCTCTAGCAAATTTACAGGGTAATATAATAAAAATACAGTTGATATTTAAAAACTTTGTTTTATTTTATTAAAGCACTTCATAACATTAACACTTCTGGCTTTGATTAAAATGGGTTCACTAAGGGCCGCTTGCTAGAAGCAAAAGGATAACCTGGTTTTAGATTTCAATCTAGATTTGACATAATTATAGTTCCATACTTAGTTTGACTAAAACTAGATATTTCCTGCTGGAACAAGTGGCCCTAAGTTAAGAAAGAATGCAGTAGTATAGCTTTTTCAAACCACACACGACACGGCGCCGTACGCCACTTAAAGGTTCGACCCCTCCGCTGCTTAAAATACGGCTACGGTACGGAATCGCAGTGACGCATCGTATCCGTACCGTTTTTATCGCATGCCCTCCACACCGCTGCTTTAAAATAAGGTGTCGTTGTGTAAACCACCGTCATGTTCATATTAGGTAAATTTCTGGAATCAGCTTGCACGAACTCGTTTGACGCACTCATTATATCGCCTGGTGTCAGGGCAAAAAAAGTGTAATCCAAAGGCAGAGCAGGGGTCGTCAGGGATAGTAAGAATCGTCAGCCAAAATACGCGCGGGAATCGTCGTCAAGAGTAGATCCAATCCAAGTCCAAAAAAGCGTGGCGGTGGTCGTCGAGAAATGCGATAATATCCAAATTCAAGGGTCTGAGCAGAAGTCGTCGTAAAATTCAAGGAAACAATTAGTAAATAACACGGAGGTAAACAAACGAAAGCCAAACCATTATTAGTTTGTCAATTTTGACAACAGACAACTGAGACAAGGTACTGTCATAATACGTCTTTTTTTTTTAAATTATCATTTAGGCTAAGGTAACGCGTATAGTTCCGTAACGCTCAGAGAACTGTTATAACTAGGGTTGCCACCTTTTTTTTAACAGAATAAAGTATAACTTACCTGAAGAGGAAGAAAAATAAAGTACACAGCATAAATATAAAGTATATTTTTAATTCTTTTTAAATACATATTTTTTATCTGACCTTGCTTTCTCTAAAAGTGTTTTTTCCATTTTTAAAATATCTACAGCATCCAAACATGGCATACTCAGGTTAAGATATATAAATAGCTCATTTTTGATGAGGTTGTGTGCTGCTTTATTTCTGTCGTCCCGCCACTTGGCCTTCATCACAGAAAAGACCCGTTCTGTAAATGCTGAAGTAGCCGGAACAGACAGCAATATTGAAACAATTTTAAATAAATTATTAAAGTTATTTGTTTCCTTGAAAAAATGACTTGCCATTTGTCAGCAGTGCTAACATTTTTAAAATTTAAATCTGACTCTAAAAGCTTTTCTCGTACTTTGTTAAGAATATAAATTTCAGAATACAGAGTATCCATGTCCAATTTAGATTGTAAGTTTAAAACTTCTGTAATTTTTACAATGTGTTGAAATTCCACTGGGGAATTTAAATTAAAATGGCTTATAATGGCCAACCAGTTATCTGTTTCAAAATTAAACCACTTGTTCAAATAATTCACAGCTTTTTCAATAAAAAAATTAAAGTTTTTATAAACTTTACTTTTTAACCCTAGTGAAGATTGCTCCAGCTCTTCTACTTTTTTCATAGTTATAAATCCATAAAATTTATCTTCTTTTCTTTGTAATAATTCTGCTTTTATATTTGTCATTATATTAAAAACATCTATAATTGTTATTGAGTTACCCTCCAGGCTTTTAACTGTTTTACTAAAAATACTTAAAATGTGGCTGCTAAAGTTTAAATACACTTCTATTAAATCTTCATTAGAATTTAATAATAGTAAATTTTTCATTATCATAGGGCAATCTTCACCTAGACTTAGAAAATAATCTTTTATTGGTTTCCAATTTACTAAAATTGTGTCCACACATGGTAGTAAAGATAGCCATCGGGTCCCCACATGACGTTTCACTTCATGAAAATTACCATCAACTGCCTCAACAAATTTCTTTAACTCTTCTCTTCTAACTGCAGAATGTGCAAAGTGGCTATAAATTTTTAGAATAACATTTTCAACATCATAAGACAAAAATGCCATTGCATGTTTCACACAATTGTGGATGATGTGTGCATGACAGTTTCCTTTCAATAAATTTGGGACTACTTCCCTTATATTTGTGAATAAGGAGTGTCGGACACCAAAATTTGCATTCGTGTTATCAGCACTTAAGCCTGACACATTTTCGAACTTTAAATTATGTCTTTCCATTGAGGTTTTGATTGCATTGAACATGCCATCAGCAGTTTCATCGCTATTTTCGTAGAAATCCAGTAATTTATTTTGTAGTCCTGCTTTTGCAGAAAAATATTGTACAACTAGAGGAAAAAGTTTAATATTTTTCTTATTCGATGCGTCTGTTTGAAGACTGAAGTATTGGTCTTCGCTTTTTAAGTCATTCAAAACACCTTGAAGTGCATAAGGCCCCAACACCTCAGTAACTAAAGCCTCCATTTTTGTTCTTCCTAAGTGTATTTTCGTTGCTGTACTACTATCCACATATATTATTTTGTTGAGTTTCACCATGCAGTCCATGCTATTGTAGGAAAGGTTGTGTTTGATGGCATGATATGTTAGAGTGAGTTCAGCAGCAGTAATATTATTCCTGTTATTGTCAGTGCATGCAGAAGTTGAAGTGGAACTAAGATAGTTGCTTAAAACATTAGATGTCCGTTTTAATTCTGTTTTGTTTTTGTGTTGTTTAGTAATTTCATGCTGTTTTATCTGGAAACCAAATTAACAAACATTTTCACCTCCACTCCACCTCCAAACCATCACCCATTCACTTCATGTACAAACACAACACAATACAATTCAATAAAACTAAACCATCACAAAGTCTGCAACTGCAAACCACAAAGCAGAAACAGTTAGAAAAAAAACAACATTATCACCACACCATGTCATGCATGTCATAATAACATTAACAAAGTTTACCACGGAAAACAGTTTTACAAAACGACAAGTTTAGTTAGTTCAAAGTAAGTAAGATTAAGTTAATGGAATTTATTTGTGCGATTTCGTTATTAAATATTTAATTTATTTTCACTCACCTGTCCTATTCCAGCAGAAGATATAGTAAATTTCACTCCACATATTGTGCATTTTGCATTGTAGTTATTATTATCGTCCTTTCCCAACCACTGGAAATCGATTTCCCATTGCGTTTTATATTTTTGCATTCTTTTAACGGTTTTAGGTTTTGTAGGCGTACTGATATTATTACCATCGTCTTCACTGCTTTCCATGGTGGTAAATGTGGTAAAGATTATTTATTTCACAATTAAACTACACTATAATTATAATAATGACGCAGAAGCACTAACTAATATAAACAAACAACCATAACACCAAATAACCGCCAACGCAATTTTCAAGCTGAGGTCGTCTCATATGTCATTCTCAAACTGTCATGTCAATGTCAGTCAAGCGTTAATTCGACGGTTTCTGACGTTTGCGTTCAGAAATTTTACCAAATGTCTTTTTCTATTTAAAATTGAGGTATATGTCATTAAAATAAATAATAATTTAAAAAAAAATCCATTAATAACTGAATGTCATAAATAAAGTACTTTGGCGTACTTTATTCGTTGTGTAAAATATAACGTACGGGAAGCTTAAATAGAGTACAATACTTTATAATAAAGTACGGGTGGCAACCCTAGTTATAACGGACTTAAAAAAAGGTATTTTAGAAGAACTATAATGATTAAAAATAAAATAACTGTAGATTATTGGTTTATAGACCAAACACTATCAGAAAAAAATATAATATACACCCCTTCAAAAAGCTTTACTTACCCAATTCAAGGAACTTAGGTACTTTTACAAAAATATTTCATAAAATATTTAGCAGAAGCTATTTTTTAAGTTGTTTAAAAAAACCTCAGAAACCTATGTTACCTGTTAGACTGTCATGTCTTTTTATATCAAAATGTTTTTATACCAGAGGCCCGTTTCACGAAGCTACAAGTTACAAATTACAAGCGGAAGTCTCTTTCTAGCTCCTTTTGCGAGAAGGAGAGTTCCGCTTGTAATTTGTTACTTGTAGCTTCATGAAACGGGCCTCAGACCTAACAGAGATTTAAACTCAGTAAGTATGTTCAGGGATATTATTAGCAAGAGGATTTCGTCTTAGGCAATCATAGAAGATAAATATCTTCTACCGATCTCTCATCAAAACCACATTCCACCCCCGTTCACGTATAATAAACTTCAAGGATACAATATAAATACAATTCCAAGGATAATAAACTTGTCCGCCAAACTCCAGCTATTCTGCACGTCACTCGAGACTTGAATTCGGAGTTCTAATATAGGGTACAGAACCCTCCTACTTCTGCTTGCTTCTGCCCGATGGCTCAATTTTGCCAAGTAAAAGTAGCTATTGTATACAGAACGTCACTGGACTGCGTCGGAGTCCGACGGTCGGACCCAGATTTAAGTGCCGTAGTACTTCATGGAGAGCATATGGGATCTTTAATTTGGCGCGCCGCGTCTCCGTCTCGCATGAAATGTAATGTAAACAAAACAAACAAATCGTAAAACCGAACTCATAACATAAAAAACTTCACTACTGTCAAGACATAACAGACTATGTGATCTGGCAATTTTTGCAATATACCTATACCTACCTATAACAAACAAAATGAAGTATAATACAAATGCATAAGCTTAAATATTTTTGAATATAATATGTATCCTTTTACTTAGTTAATTATACAAATTGGTATGGAAAAATATAAACAATTTATTTTATACCATTCCGACATCAAGCAATTGTGAACCAGCTTTAAGAAATTCAATAAACTTCTCTGTATAACCTGTGTTATCTGCGTTATCACACAGATTTACAAAATTCCTATCTGGCAACACTGCATTCGCACGGCGTTCGCCTTATCTGACGTTTGTAGAGAATACCGTGATATAAGTTGAGGTGAACGAACAGACGGACGTATAAGGCTGCCTAATTGAGAATACACGCGCTAAATGTGTTTTGTTCGCTTTGACGGGACTACTTAAATTCGACGCTTGAACGTTCACTCCTGCGTTCGCTCGTCGTCGCTGTTGAAAGAATCACTACCCTGAGCTTTGCAATTTCGCTTAGAATCTTGTCAGTGTCTGTAACCGTAGCTGTTGCCTCTGCTTGTTGGGACATGTTCTGCTGAGCTACTGCTGCGATTTGCGCTCCTCTTGTGGCCTCCAAAACACTATCTGCCATCTTAGCCAGCACATCCAAGTCTTTAGTTGCTGCTGTAGCCAGTACTGCACGAACGGTGGCGGGTAGCAACCCTAGCCACATCACCCGAATAGTGTCGTCTGGGAACTTGTCGCGGCCCAAGGTTTTCATGCGTCGCAACAATTGGGAGGCTTTCTGGTCCCCTAATTCCATCTCGGCCATGATGATCTCGATCTGTCTCTCCTTGGTGTCCTCAAACATAGTAATTATTTTTTCCTTAAGCGCCGCATATCTGCCCGTAGCTGGGGGTTCAAGTAGAATGTCCGTGATTTGCAATGTAACGTCCTTTGGTAACTTTGACACCACCATGTCAAATTTAGCTTCCTCGCTTATTTTTTGTGGGTTGAGTACCGCTTCTGCTCTAACGAACCACACTCTGGGTTGGTCAATCCAGAACTCTGGAATACGTGCCGACACGGACATCCCCATCACTTCCAAAGCCGCTGCTGGTGGTGGTGGTGTAATGGACATTATGACTCGTTATAAAAACCACGAATTATATACTCTAAATCTTCAACGCGGGGTCACCACTGTTGGGGTTGTTGGGTGAGCCGTTTCCGGATATAAACCAAGTGTCAATTTTACTTGCATTTATTCATTAACGTGTGAACGTCGCGGGTCCCCGGGAACGACTAGCTAACCTTTCCGGCTAGCCTGCCACGTCATCTCATATCTCGGTGCACATGCACTGCGATATGAGTTGACGCAGCATTCTGTGTCCCTACACTTCCTTCTTTTCTTTTTATAGATACTTTATAGGTTAAGTATTGGTGGTGAAAATACCTTGGTACATATCGTCACACCCATATACAATCAGTAGGTAACACTTAAATTAACATGAAACGAGTTAAGAACGAGGCTTATTTCGGTTGCTTTGGTACTGATAAAATTTAAATAAGAAGGTTAGAATTTACCAGATTCTGAAGTAAGAGTTTACGTGCTGATCGACGTGAACCACGGAGTTTTCCCCGGAGAGCATCACCCGCCGGTCAAACAGCGCCCGCCGTTACCATCAATTGTAGCAGTATCCGCCTTGGGGGATCGCGGCACCCGATGTACCCGCAGTTGGACTCCGTTATTCAAGGTTAAGTTTGGTTCCAGAAATAAACCGTCGAACATCCACGTACCCGAGTAGATACGGGGTCGCCGTGAAAGAGTGAAGCGGCGTAGTAAGTTAGAAAGAAACTTTCATCTGAGAGTAACTGAGTAAATTTTCACATGGGAGTAACTGAGTAGTGGATAGACATAACACGGAAGAATAAGTATTGATTTCCCTTAGGACCTCATGTCGAGAAGTTAAGTTATAAAAAGCTGGGCCGAACGCCCGAAGCGAGAAAATTGATCCGGAAATATAAATGTTATGTGTTCACATCGCAATGAATAATCCGAATGAGGTCGATAGACCAGAAAGATCGAAAATACCAATAGTCATGCGATCCGTTTCATCATGAGAATTAGTGATGCATTTGGGACATGACTGACCGAAATCAAAGATCTAAATTTTTGAAAAACATGACACAACAAGGCTTAGGGAATAGAAGGAAAACTCCAGACTTCTTCCTATTTTTACCGTAAAGCATTACTAGAATAAAAAGCGAAAGAGGGTGACATTTATCTATATAATTAAACGAAACTTGCCTGAAACGAAACCAAAATGCTGCGTTTTGTTCGCCACTGAAGGCCAATAATGATTTGCCAAATTTTAAGTATTTTTAATTATATATTTTAGGATTTAGTGAATATTTACGATTAAATATCCTACGTAATACTCAGGGTTAGAATAAATTCATGTGGAAGCTGAAACGGGTTTAATCGTAAGAAAAATAATATATGGACGACTGTCAAATATGACAGCCGCGGATGAAATTCAGAAAAGGCTAGCAATGAAGTATCGAAACGTTTACATTTGACAGTAGATCTTTAACGAAAACAATGTCGGTTTGTTGTTGAAAGTTATTTGGGTAATAATCAGAGTAATTAAGGACTAAAGTGTTGTGAAAGTGATGAGAAAGGAGTGTACTGAAGTCACGGCATGTATTTCTTCCACAACCGCTGGCATTACAACCCAAAAAAAAGTTATAAATTGACTTTGAAAGTTGCAGTCTCGTCTGAAGTTTAAGTAAGTTTTTTTAGGTAGTAAAAGTTGACAAAATCTATGAACTCTAGGCTAGAAAGTGTTACAAAGTGAACTAGCTGTGCTTTACCGAAGGATGCCCGCACGCTGCTGAATACAAACCTTAAAGAAATACATATTACTCATGTTGGCAATGGTCAATACTGGTATAACGGTTTTATAGAACAGTTAAAAAAAACGCGATGACTCTTTATTGAACACAACATAATTAACAAAAACAGAAAACAGGTACCTACATCACAGAATAAGTAATAGTACAAGTGCCTACATGGAGAAAGTTTACGGGTAAAATCGCTTCAGAGCAATATTTTCAAGGCAACCTTTACAATGCAAATGAGAAAGTAAATAGATAGTGCAGGTGGTGCAATTGGCAACATATGGGAGCACTAATAAAAGTATATGAATTAACCACACTGAGTCTATACACTTAAATAAATAAATTTACGTAAATGTGCGTTTATTTTTCACGAACATGTTCTAAAAATATTACCTCTAATGAAAAAATATCCTGCATGGTAATTTTCAAAACGGTTTTCTATTAATCTAAAAGAACCCTATAAAATTAAATATGGAGACGAATTGATGACCTATAATTGTCTTGAACAGGATCAAATGGTTTTTTAAAGATTCTGATTAAGCAACATTAGTCTGCGCAGTCCGATTACTATCATGGCTAGGGTTGCCACCTTTTTTTTAACAGAATAAAGTATAACTTACCTGAAGAGGAAGAAAAATAAAGTACACAGCATAAATATAAAGTATATTTTTAATTCTTTTTAAATACATATTTTTTATCTGACCTTGCTTTCTCTAAAAGTGTTTTTTCCATTTTTAAAATATCTACAGCATCCAAACATGGCATACTCAGGTTAAGATATATAAATAGCTCATTTTTGATGAGGTTGTGTGCTGCTTTATTTCTGTCGTCCCGCCACTTGGCCTTCATCACAGAAAAGACCCGTTCTGTAAATGCTGAAGTAGCCGGAACAGACAGCAATATTGAAACAATTTTAAATAAATTATTAAAGTTATTTGTTTCCTTGAAAAAATGACTTGCCATTTGTCAGCAGTGCTAACATTTTTAAAATTTAAATCTGACTCTAAAAGCTTTTCTCGTACTTTGTTAAGAATATAAATTTCAGAATACAGAGTATCCATGTCCAATTTAGATTGTAAGTTTAAAACTTCTGTAATTTTTACAATGTGTTGAAATTCCACTGGGGAATTTAAATTAAAATGGCTTATAATGGCCAACCAGTTATCTGTTTCAAAATTAAACCACTTGTTCAAATAATTCACAGCTTTTTCAATAAAAAAATTAAAGTTTTTATAAACTTTACTTTTTAACCCTAGTGAAGATTGCTCCAGCTCTTCTACTTTTTTCATAGTTATAAATCCATAAAATTTATCTTCTTTTCTTTGTAATAATTCTGCTTTTATATTTGTCATTATATTAAAAACATCTATAATTGTTATTGAGTTACCCTCCAGGCTTTTAACTGTTTTACTAAAAATACTTAAAATGTGGCTGCTAAAGTTTAAATACACTTCTATTAAATCTTCATTAGAATTTAATAATAGTAAATTTTTCATTATCATAGGGCAATCTTCACCTAGACTTAGAAAATAATCTTTTATTGGTTTCCAATTTACTAAAATTGTGTCCACACATGGTAGTAAAGATAGCCATCGGGTCCCCACATGACGTTTCACTTCATGAAAATTACCATCAACTGCCTCAACAAATTTCTTTAACTCTTCTCTTCTAACTGCAGAATGTGCAAAGTGGCTATAAATTTTTAGAATAACATTTTCAACATCATAAGACAAAAATGCCATTGCATGTTTCACACAATTGTGGATGATGTGTGCATGACAGTTTCCTTTCAATAAATTTGGGACTACTTCCCTTATATTTGTGAATAAGGAGTGTCGGACACCAAAATTTGCATTCGTGTTATCAGCACTTAAGCCTGACACATTTTCGAACTTTAAATTATGTCTTTCCATTGAGGTTTTGATTGCATTGAACATGCCATCAGCAGTTTCATCGCTATTTTCGTAGAAATCCAGTAATTTATTTTGTAGTCCTGCTTTTGCAGAAAAATATTGTACAACTAGAGGAAAAAGTTTAATATTTTTCTTATTCGATGCGTCTGTTTGAAGACTGAAGTATTGGTCTTCGCTTTTTAAGTCATTCAAAACACCTTGAAGTGCATAAGGCCCCAACACCTCAGTAACTAAAGCCTCCATTTTTGTTCTTCCTAAGTGTATTTTCGTTGCTGTACTACTATCCACATATATTATTTTGTTGAGTTTCACCATGCAGTCCATGCTATTGTAGGAAAGGTTGTGTTTGATGGCATGATATGTTAGAGTGAGTTCAGCAGCAGTAATATTATTCCTGTTATTGTCAGTGCATGCAGAAGTTGAAGTGGAACTAAGATAGTTGCTTAAAACATTAGATGTCCGTTTTAATTCTGTTTTGTTTTTGTGTTGTTTAGTAATTTCATGCTGTTTTATCTGGAAACCAAATTAACAAACATTTTCACCTCCACTCCACCTCCAAACCATCACCCATTCACTTCATGTACAAACACAACACAATACAATTCAATAAAACTAAACCATCACAAAGTCTGCAACTGCAAACCACAAAGCAGAAACAGTTAGAAAAAAAACAACATTATCACCACACCATGTCATGCATGTCATAATAACATTAACAAAGTTTACCACGGAAAACAGTTTTACAAAACGACAAGTTTAGTTAGTTCAAAGTAAGTAAGATTAAGTTAATGGAATTTATTTGTGCGATTTCGTTATTAAATATTTAATTTATTTTCACTCACCTGTCCTATTCCAGCAGAAGATATAGTAAATTTCACTCCACATATTGTGCATTTTGCATTGTAGTTATTATTATCGTCCTTTCCCAACCACTGGAAATCGATTTCCCATTGCGTTTTATATTTTTGCATTCTTTTAACGGTTTTAGGTTTTGTAGGCGTACTGATATTATTACCATCGTCTTCACTGCTTTCCATGGTGGTAAATGTGGTAAAGATTATTTATTTCACAATTAAACTACACTATAATTATAATAATGACGCAGAAGCACTAACTAATATAAACAAACAACCATAACACCAAATAACCGCCAACGCAATTTTCAAGCTGAGGTCGTCTCATATGTCATTCTCAAACTGTCATGTCAATGTCAGTCAAGCGTTAATTCGACGGTTTCTGACGTTTGCGTTCAGAAATTTTACCAAATGTCTTTTTCTATTTAAAATTGAGGTATATGTCATTAAAATAAATAATAATTTAAAAAAAAATCCATTAATAACTGAATGTCATAAATAAAGTACTTTGGCGTACTTTATTCGTTGTGTAAAATATAACGTACGGGAAGCTTAAATAGAGTACAATACTTTATAATAAAGTACGGGTGGCAACCCTAATCATGGCCGCTATTTGTTAACACATCAAATAAATAAATAATAGACAAACTATTTTAAAGATTCATTGTGAAACGCGGGGCATGAAAATATGTTTCTTGTCGTTAGTTACTTTATCAATAAAGTTAATTTCCCAACTTGATTTGGATGCTTTTATATAACAGTAAAATGACAAAACTGCAACACTTAGATAATTATAAAATAATATTTTATGGGTGGAGTACTTACATTTCTTTTTTTTTTCTTTTTTACACTACTCGTATGCACGGCGTCGTTCAACTATCCAATGAATATAAAACAATGCTCTGAATAGCATCATGCTGATCACTGTAGGATCAATTACTCCAGTCTCGGCACGTGCCAGATCATTAAAGGAGTAATCGCTCTTGTTCAGGAGATTTACCGGATCCTTATAGGAACATTTATTCTTATAAATGCATACAACCAGAAATATATAAAATTGAATGGCATGCTTCCGGACCGTAATAAAGCGTCTATAGGACGTAATAGCCATATAAAGTGCGCCCAAATGCGGTTTTATAAACGTTCTTGAGTATTCTATAGGACTAAAAAATTGATACTCCCTGGATAATTATATGACCATATTTTGCTACTTGGGTTGTTACTGTGCCAAAGATGATTAATAAAGGTATCTGATAACTATTTCTCGTGTTTCTCATTTATTTTATTATTTTTAAATGTATTTTTGTATGATAGTATGCTTATTACCGTCATTTAATTCTTTTGCGATTTTGGACACATCTCGAAATTCCGTAAAATTCTTTCTGCGATATGGCCACAACACGAAGTGCCTATATTTGAAGGCCAGTACTTTAAAAACTATGCATACTTGAAAAAAAAATGCACTTTCATTTGAAACTCTATATAATGAACAACAAAATAACCTAAACCACAGTGTTATTGACCCAAAACTTAAGGAATTAGACCCTTTTTTCTGCCGCACACTCAACTCGCAAAACTTTGATCGGCGATTTCTCTTAATATTGGTTTTTTGAGATGTGCCCGTATAGCAGGCACTAGGTGAAATCATTAATAAATATCAGGAACAGGACGTTACCCAGCGCGCAAGTGAACCGATTGCCAACACACAAGGCACGTACATACAAAGGACCAGGATCCGGTTCGAAGGACCGAGTTGTTTGCCCGTGGATGTATGTTGTTCTTGGGTTTAAAAGACGTCTGAATTACTTGAATGTTTTATAAGCACTGAAAATTATACCTATTCACATAATATGTATACAATGTAAACAACTTAATTAGTACACAATTGCGCTATGTTAGCATTAATAGAATAAGGTACGTTACATTATGACGTGCACCTTGCTTGTAAAAGTGCAAATCAGACATATGTGTCGGATATTCAGAAGTATTGTATGTTAGTTTACAATACTTCTGAATATCCGACGACGATTTTACTTAAATCGATGAAATCAGTGTATAGTATGAACAGATATTCAGTCACAAATCAGTTTTCAATGTTGGTGTTAGTAGTAGCGAGCAGTATATTAAACAGGTTCAAAAAGGGTTCCAGAAGTAGTCTACCACGAATTAAAAAACTTTTTGGTTGAAAGTGTCAATTTTAAGAGTGTTTCTCAAGTGTCAACAGTAGTAAAAACATGTTATGATGTCGATAAGTTATGTTCTTTTTTTGTCATTGGCAAAGACGCAAAATAAACAAATTAACAATGTTTCAATAGCCAATCCATTAAAACAGAGGCATGTGTAATGTGTAATCGCAAGATAAAATGAAATTACAATGAAATAAATTATTATTATTTATAAAATGATGAAATTACTGTATTCCAACCTATTACATTATGAATAGCAATAAAGTATTTAGTATTGAGTATTAAACTGATACTTAATCTAGTGTTAATAATAGAGAATATTTTCAAGTTTCGTGTTGGTGCACTTGAAGCACAAATTTGGCACCAGGAATATTTTTTTGGACCAAGTTGTTTTCAATATCACCATCAGGTCAGGTTGTAACGCGGCGTTTTTAGTCCCTTGTTAACATTAATCTCGTCCCCTGTATTGGTACTGAGGGACTGGAAATGTTTTATATAAGTTAGCTCAGGAGGATCAGGGTTTCCGGGTTTAAAATATGAACAACAAGGTTTAATAATAATATACTGAGGCTTTATGCCTGTTTATTATAAAATAACTTAATCGGTATCTCTATATGCTTAAACTAAGATTGTTCGATAGACGTATAGAGCCTAACAGGATGCCGTCCAGCGCGACGCGAGGGTAACCGCACCGCCCTGGACCAGCAAGGGGTTGTTATAAGGAAGCCGGTGATCACAGCGCGACGCGAGGGTAACCGCACTGCCCTGGATCAGCAAGGGTTTTTAGATGGGGATGCTGGGAGCTGTTCAGCGCGACGCGAGGAGAACCGCACCGCCCTGTGACAGCAAGAGGGGGAGGAGAGGAGTCGCGTGAGCACCACCTGATGGGCTCCTAGCTTTGAGAGCGTTTTTTAGACGTCTTGTCAGCTGTAGAGCACACCACGCAGTCCTCGTTTGACTTCGTTGGTCGTCTCTATCCGCCCTTTTTATACAAAAAGGGGGATGAGGAGCCGGTGCCGGGTCGGTAGACCCCCGACCGGGGTGATCTTCGCCGACCGTGAAAACGGTCGGGTCCTTGGAGCGCAGCCGGCGCCGAAGGCGCGGGCTGCGCGGTGGAGGGGGTAGATGTATGTACCTACGCAGACTTGTGGGCAGCCATCCATTCGAGGACTGCTGCGGGCATGGGCTCGCCGTCCAGCCTGGCCCTTACGGCCTCCTGGACCAGGGCGAAGCCCTCCAACAGCGCCTCTCTCTGGATGATGGGTTCAGGTGTTGTGGCCGGGAGTGTACTCACCGGGGTTGCGGTTTGTGTTGTTGCGGCTTGCGCGGAGGGCTGCGGGCCACGGTTTCGGACTCCGCGGCGGGTGGTGGGGGGCTGTTTGGGGTCGTTCCCGGGGGCCATCACGGTGGCGCTGCGTTGCGCCGCGCCGCCTCGACGGTTCGGGTAGTGGTAGGCTCGCGGTAGACAGGGTGGAAAGTTGAGGTGGGGCAGTAAGGGCAGCTACTAGATCCCTTGCTGCTCGCGAAAATGCTCTTAGGAGATCTTTACTAAATTTTTAAGTAATGAAAATCGACGATCACAGATTTTTGATAAAATGTACAGTCAGCGAGAAAATCGTCATATTTTTTTAATTTTTTTTTAAATGCCAATCGATCCCATTTCTATCCAGGATTAAAACACTTTTTAAGACCTACTAAGGTTAGAGTACTAGAACACCCACAAATCAAAGAAAACTTTCCCCATACAGTTCGTAGGGTAATTGGTTACATAGTGAAATTTTCTTTAGCTTTAAGATTATTAAATATGGAGAAAACTGCAATTATGATATTAGAAATGAGAAAAATCAGTATTATTGTAAAAAAAAACTAGAGTCTGTGCGGAAAGAGAACTCTAAATACGAACATCTTAATACACTGATAAAGCTGGCCGTCATGGATGAAACAGGTTAAAAATTAAAAAGAATGTAGATACTGAATTAAAATTTTGAAATTAGAACGATGATGATATCATGATTTGAATTTTCGTTTTTCTCTGAAACGTTCCGTTTAAGGCCTGAATATGATCAGCAGTTAAAGTTACTAATCGTAAAAACCGTAACTAATGGTTAAATCTCAAGGAAATGTGTCAAATTTTCGATTCCTTTTTCGAATTTGGACAATTAGTTGAGTTAACTACTGATCAAATAACGTACCTTTAGCGAGTTAAAATGTCAGTTTTTGTATAAATCTGACGTTTACTAACCCACTATCAAATTTTTGGTTCAAGTGACCTGGGCCTCTATTCAACACGTTAAAAACAATATCGTTTTTGATCTGCTATCGTATTGTCACCGTTTCGATAGCTCTTATTTACTTGACAGTAATGGCGTCTGAGGTCATAACAATACCATAACAGGTCAACTACGATACCGTTGTAACCTCCGGGAATAGAGGCCCTGTAGTTTTTCACATACTGTTAAATTTTCTTTAAGCATAAAGGACTCATAAGCTTTAAAAACAACATGCAAAATGTACACTTTTTAATTAGGTACCCTACGAATTGTATGGAAAAAGTTTTTTTTGATTTGTGGGTTTTCTAGTACTCTAACCTTAGTTGGTCCCAAAGAGTGTTTTAATCCTTGTTAGAAATGGGATCGATTGGCATTAAAAATTTTTTTACTCAAATCTGACGATTTTCTCGCTGACTGTACATTTTATCAAAAATCAATGAATGTCGATTTTCATTATTTAAAAAGTTAGTAAAGGATCTAGTAGCTGCCCTTACTGCCCCATCTCAACTTTCCACTCTGTATAAAGGAACCGGTGGCGACGGCGGCGGGGATTTGCGGGCGCGGTCGGAGTGTGCTCGGAGCGCGCGCCGCCACCGGTGCTGTGCGTGTGGCCGTGACGTCACGCCGGACCGTTCGCCTGTTCGATGCCCGGGCGGCACTCGTTACACTCCCCTCCCTCGTTTGGTGATTTTTACCTGTAAAAATCACAGTTATATTTCTGGGTATATCTATCGTCCGTCTAGTGTAACGGATGTCATAATGCTTGGTTTTCTCCCTTTCCCCTAACAATCTAATCGGTACTGGTTGTTGTAACGAGTGCTTAATTATTCCCTATTTCATGTTATTTTGTTACATGTCTCTATATTCTATTTGTCGGACTTCGAATCGTAAACGGGCGAAACGTTTTATAAATCTGAATTTATTTATCTTCATTGCAAACATATTTTTTCTATGTGTTGCATTAATTCCGGAGTAATCTTTGTTCGCTAATCTTGTTATCTTACTGGGCCGGTCTCGCGGCGCTCGGCGCCCTCCATTATATTCCCGCGGTGTTAACTGTGCGTCCTGCGCGTTTATTTTTAGCTATCAAATTTTTTTGCTTCTTTATTTTGATGATTTATGTTTTGTTTATTTGTCCTATGGCTGTATTCGATTGGAATGTTACGTAACTGTTTTAATAGTGGTATCGGATATTGTTGTTACTATTATACATGGAACGGTTTTAAATCTTTTACATGCGCTGTTATGATTCGTTTTTTTTTACCGGTGTCTTGTAATAGGTATATTACTGGTGATTTTTGCCCTATTTATTGTGTACGGGCCTATGTACTTCGGTGCCAATTTCGCGCAAAACTTTTTTGCTTGCGTCAGACAAAACAAAGTTTTGTTTTCAATACTTGCTCGCCCGTCCTTGGCTCCCATTGTCTTCTACTTTTGTCGTAGTTCTGTTTTTGCCGGTCGGACCTTGGCAATGGGCCTATTAAATCGGTGTTCACTACCTCCCATGGTACTGACGCATTGTTTATATGCATCAGACCGGGTGTTTTCTGTTGTGACGGGTTATGCGTTTGGCATGCTACACACTTTTTTATTTATACTGCTATCGTTTTGTACATTCCGGGCCAGTAATACCTTTGCGCTATTTTTTGTAACGTTTTTGCGGTTCCTACTTCGGTACGCATAGCCTCCATTCGGATCCTGGCATTACCTTTACCCCGTAGGACGGGTTTATATACTTTGTTAATATAATCTCCCCTCCTTGATGCAATACCCGGTTTGTGACCCTTATCGCACTGCTCGAACCCTTGTTCTAACACGTTCTGCATGGTCACCTCCTGGACCGGTGTCAAAATCGGTTCGGTCTCCACGCCTACCGGTGTGCTCAATGGCTGCGCATCTGGCTCCTTGATTACACTATTCAAGGCCGTCCCCTGCTGGACCCACAGTAGTCGAAAGCCTACCCTTCGCAATACGTCCATCCCGATTATCGCGTTTCTCGCGGACGGTAGTACCCTTACCCAGTGTTTAATTGAGGATCCCTGTATCCCTAGATTTACTAATACATTTTTGTTTATATCAATCTTTGTGCCGTCCGCCAATATTATCCTCCGTGATTTTTCCGACTCTAACGCGGCCTTAACGGTACATTCTTTATATATTTGCTCGTTTATATAAGTATTGGTTTATCCCGTGTTCACGAGGCATTTATATGAATCCCCCATAATCATGACATCCATATACAACCGGTTATCCTCTCTAGGATCTTCGTTCGCGGAGCCTACCTCTCCAGATGTCATTCTTCGCCCCTCATCCTGAGAGATCCGCTCGTAATCGGCCGTTAACTACATCAAATCTTGTAAATCCTTAAAATCCCGTCTACGGACGTAGAGTTTATAATTGGGGTGCATGTTTTCGTAAACCCTATCTATTTGTTCTTGGTTTCCTAATTTGCTGTACCTCCTCATTAAAGTTTGCAAATCGGTTAAATAGCTCATAAAACTCTCATTAAACTTCTGTTTTCGCGCTATTACTTTCTCAATGAGATTGGCCTCGTAATTGCTGGGGAAATAACAAAGTTTAAAGAATTTCATGAAGCTGTCCCACGAGTCCCATGTTCCTGTATTATTTCTGTACCATAGCAACGCTTTTTCTTTTAATAATCTAGGCAACATCTTGAGAACATCACCCCCCTCAATGCTACTAGCGTCTATGAGCTCCTCCAACCGTTCGTTAAACTCCACTGCGTTATCCGCATCATTGAAGGTTATGTCCCATTCTTTGACAATTTTCCCTAGGTTCCTCAATGGTTGTCCATCGGACTTACTGTTATCTAATTCGGTATCTGACATTTTTGTAAGTGTTCGGTACTCCTGGTCAAGTATGAATTCAACTAGATTCTTACGAAGTTGATCTACGGTAAGGTTCTCGGTTCCTAGCCCTCTATTATGTGATTCTACGATTAATTCGGGTTTCTTTAATTCATATACCCAAGCGGTGGGCATTTGGTATAATGGTTACGGTATGGTTTATCAAAAGGTATGCTATGGTGGTAAACGATTCTTTATTGTTTTGTTTTATTTATAACTTATTTTTAGTAAAACGGTTACGGTATGTTTTATCGGTATGCTATGACGTTGAACGGATAGTATCGGTTTGTTTTATTTCAAAGAAATTTAACTATATTCCTGATCCTGAGCAAAGAAGACTCTAGAAGTGAGTTTTTATCGTTGGGCGCCAAATATAACGAGGCGTTTTTGGTCCCTTGTTAACATTAATCTCGTCCCCTGTATTGCTACTGAGGGACTGGAGATGTTTTATATAAGTTAGCTCAGGGATTAGGTTAGGAGGATCAGGGTTTCCGGGTTTAAAATATGAACAACAAGGTTTAATAATAATATACTGAGACTTTATGCCTGTTTATTATAAAATAACTTAATCGGTATCTCTATTGCTTAAACTAAGATTGTTCGATAGACGTATAGAGCCTAACAGGATGCCGCCCAGCGCGACTCGAGGGTAACCGCACCGCCCTGGATCAGCAAGGGGTTGTTATAGGGGAGCTGTTGGTCACAGCGCGACGCGAGGATAACCGCACCGCCCTGGACCAGCAAGGGGTTGTTATAGGGAAGCCGGTGATCACAGCGAGACGCGAGGGTAACCGTACCGCCCTGGATTAGCAAGGGTTTTTAGATAGGGATGCTGGGAGCTGTTCAGCGCGACGCGAGGGGATTCGCACCGCCCTGTGACAGCAAGAGGGGGAGGAGAGGAGTCGGGTGAGCACCACCTGATGTTGTTTGAGAGCGTTTGTTAGACGTCTTGTCAGCTGTAGAGCACACCACGCAGTCCTCGTTTGACTTCGTTCAGTCGTCTCGATCCGACCTTTTTGTTCAACAAAAGGGGGATGAGGAGCCGGTGCCGGGTCGGTAGACCCCCGGCCGGGGTGATCTGCGCCGACCGTGAAAACTTGTAGCGCAGCCTGCGCGGTGGAGGGGGTAGATGTTGGTACCTACGCAGACTTGTGGGCAGCCATCCATTTGAGGACTGCTGCGGGCATGGGCTTGCCGTCCAGCCTGGCCCTTACGGCCTCCTGGACCAGGGCGAAGCCCTCCAACAGCGCCTCTCTCTGGATGATGGGTTCAGGTGTTGTGGCCGGGAGTGTACTCACTGGGGTTGCGGTTTGTGTTGTTGCTGTTGTTGTTGCGGCATGCGCGGAGGGCTGCGGGCCACGGTTTCGGGCTCCGCGCCTCTTTCCGCGGCGAGTGGTGGGGTGAGGGGCCATCAGGGTGGCGCTGTGTTGCGCCGCCTCGACGGTTCTGGTAGTGGTAGGCTCGGGGCCCTGCTTGATGGGCTTCGGAGGGTGAGGTGACTTTTTAGTCCTCCGGTTTCCCCTGAGCAGGACTGAGCAGGTCACGCTGTTAGCGGTGTGCTCACCGCTGCAGTTGGCGCACGTGGGCAGCTCCTCCCGGGGCCTTGGGCAATCGCTGGCTGCGTGTGGGCCTCCACAGCGCACGCAGGCTATGGGGCGGTGGCAGTGGTGAGAGGAGTGGGCGAAGCTTTGGCAGCGGTGACACTGCGCGATGCCTCTTTTGCTCCTCCAAGGCTCCCCGATGATCCCTGGCATGCAGAGGATCTCCGAGACGCAGAATATGGCTGCATTTTTGGTGACTTGGGTGTAAAAAATACACCCCGGTCTGCCACTGTGGGCTCTGATGAGCCTGACGTATTCCACGTCGAAGCCTTGGGAAGTGAGGTCGTCGGTGATATCTTCGGGGCTGGTGTCCACAGGTAGACCCCTGATGGCCACCTTTTGGTTGCGCTCGGCGGGCAGGGAGTAGGAATACCACTCCAAGCTAGAGTCCTTCTTCTCCAGGTCGAAGAGGTACCGCTGTACCAGTTGGTACTCCTCCTCACCTACCGGGGAAAACCGTACCCCGTCTCTGAACGGGCGGGCATTAGGGGCGCGTCCCAGAAGTCCCTTGAGGGCCCGGAAATGCTTACCCCAGTTGGCAATCCGCTGGACAACCAGCGGCGGGTAGCGGATCTTCTTTCCGGGCGCCTGCGCTGTCGCCGGGCCTTGTCCGCTTGTTGCGGAAGGAGATGGCGGTGAGGTGGCTGCCGCGGCGAAAGAAAGTGGCGGCGGCGGAGAGTGCAGCTGTGGCAGCTGTGGAGCAGATGGTGGTGACGGCCCGGTTGTGTCCACCTTTTTTTTTTTGTTATTATTATTGGGTCACAAAACTGAACGTTACACAAACCTACTTATAGATTCGTTATTATATATTGGGTGCAATATCGTGTACGCTCTACTAGATGTGAACACAGCATGAGTATAAAAAACAAAGTTTACCACTATTGTTACTCTACCATAACATTAAAATTAAAAAATACATATCTTCTATCGAATTCCAAGAGCCTACTCTAACAGCTTAACTAATGACGCTATCAGTATCACGTTAAAAACCTTAAAGATTGTCCTTTTGGAACAAAGAGAGTAAGAGCCTTTTGGCCGAGACCACAGAACCAGTGAATATATCGAAATCGTCTCTAACAACATTGCATCGTGAACAAATACGATATAGAGGCGAATGTTGACCTGAAACTGTTCTTTGCGAAGGTAATGCAAATGTCTTACGGTTAGAAAGGCGACTACCCGACCCGAGCGAGGCACTGCAAGGGCTATATTGACAAGAAATCGTGGGGCTTCCAAATTCCCATGTATTATTTTAAACAAGAACACAATATCACCCACAGCACTACGTGTCTCAAGGGAACACATTCTGTAATGCTGCAGTCTCTGGGAGTAACCATTTAGGTCACGACATTTAAATTCCCAAAAAGCAAGGTGGTACAGGAAGCGTTTTTGGATAGCCTCAAGTCTTTTTATATGAATAGCATAACTTGGGCTCCACACAGGACTGCAGTACTCCAAGGTACTTCGAACAAGACTATTATATAGAACTAGAGCTAGACTAGAGCTATTGAAAAATTTCATTTGACGAATTATAAAACCAGAGAGCCTAGACGCTTTACTTGTAACCTTATCGATATGTTCGCGGAACGATAACCCACTGTCAAGTGTTACCCCCAAGTCACGAATGGCAGTTACCTCCTCGAGGACGGTGTTGTCGATGCAATAGGATGCCGAAACAGGCACTTTTTTCCTAGTAAATTTTTTGCCATTTAATACTATAGCATTTTGTAAACACCAGTTTTGGACACCATCTAAATTCCTCTGAAGACCTTTCACGTCGTCAGGAGTATTTATGACCTTGTAAAGTTTCAAATCATCAGCGAAAAGCTCAAAGTTACAATGAATATTAAAAGTTAGGTCGTTAATAAAAATTAAGAAAAATAAGGGTCCCAAATGGGATCCTTGGGGAACCCCAGACGGAATAGACCTAACTGATGATTCGAAGCCCCTGACGACCACCAGCTGAGACCGATTTCGTAAGTAGAACTCGCACCATCTCAACAAAGAACCGTGTATTCCTGCACGTGCGAGCTTATTTTCAAGTAGATTGTGGTCAACGAGGTCGAATGCTTTACTAAAGTCAGTGTACACGGCATGAATTTCCTTCTTATTGTCGAGCGCTATAGAAACATCATGAATATATTCTATAAGATTGCCCATCGTTGAACGTTGGGGTAAGAAACCGTGTTGATTTGGAGATAAAAATGGCTTAACATGCCAGTAAAGTTTAGATCTCACAAAAGACTCCAGCATTTTACCACAAACAGATAAGATTGATACAGGCCTGCAGTTAGAAACGTCCGATAGATCACCTTGCTTATGAATCGGAATAACGTGGGCACGTTTCCATTTGTCAGGAAATGTTCCAGAGCGCAGAGACAAGGTAAATATCATATATAATGGTGGCGTTAGAGTTTTATTACAACGATTAAGAAATATTTTAACAAAGGCTGCTGCAGATCGGCTCGGGTTGCATATAGATGACTGCCAACAGTTAGTGCATGGTATTGGTCAATCAACGGCAGCGACTTTGGGGTCTGTTAAATGTGAAATATTTCCATCTAATGGTAATTATAAAAATAGATATTCGTTCGAAGCTTTCGTTTTGTCGCAAATTTGTTCAGATATGCCATCTGGGCAAATTGATATTTCGACCTGGAATCATATAAGGAATTTGGACCTTGCTGATCCACATTTCTATGAACCAGGACCTGTCGATATGTTGTTCAATGTCAATTTTCTCGCGTCAGCGCTTCAACCTGGCCTTTTTAAGGGCGAGGCAGGTCAGCCTGTTGCTGTCCGCACTGTGTTCGGCTGGATAGTGATGGGTGAATGTGCTACTGGCATTGACTATTCTCGTTGTCGTTTTCGTGACGATTCTGGTGTCGCTATCCAGGACTGTCTTTTTGTGTCGAATTTGTCTTTAGACAATATCGAAGATATCGAGATAGAAAATGTCGAAGTTCCTAAATCAGTTATTTTGTCGGAAAATGATTTGTCGTGTGAAAACCATATGGAGGCTAATTATTGTCGTAATCCTGAAGGAATAATGGTCGTGCCATTAACTTTCGTTGATCCTCAGGATAAGCCTCGGTTTTCCAATGCTCGTTATATCGCTCTTAAGCGACTTTTAAATTTAGAAAGGAAGTTTGTTTTGAATCCTCAATTTCGGACAGCGTATGTCAAGTTTATGGAAGACTATTTAAATTGTGAACTATTTAAGACTATGGACTATTTAAGAAGTGGTTGAAGCCCCTTCGTCAAACGAAGGCAACTTTTATTATATCCCTCATCATGGAGTACTACGGCCTGATTCCGTTTCTACCCCTTTACGCACAGTTTTTGACGCCAGTGCTAAGGATGCCCAGGGAAGATCATTGAACGAGGTTTTATTGCCAGGCCCAAAATTACAAAAGAATATTTTCGATTTGCTGATTCCATTTCGCTGGCATGCCGTAGTTTTCACAGGAGACATAAAATAAATGTACCGTCAGTTTCTCGTCGACATTCATGATTGCGATTACCAACAGATCTTGTGGCGGTCGTCTCCGGATCAACCTGTGCAGGATTTTCGTCTACTCACTGTGACATATTGTGTCTCCTGCGCACCTTATCAAGCACTATGGTGTATTTTGAAGTTGGCGAAAGAGTTCTCCTCTACTGCTCCTCTTGGTACTGCAGTTCTCGACAGAGACTCTTACGTTGATGACATCGTGTCTGGCGCGGACACAGTCGAGAGTGCTGTACGTATTCGGGAGGAGTTGTTAAAGATTTTGTCGTCAGCTCACCTTCATTTGAGGAAGTGGACGTCGAATTGTCAAGATTTTCTTGAAGATTTGTCGGATTCCGACCTTTATTCGGAACAATTTCATAATTTCGAGGACGCTCATGACATCTCGTTAAAGATTTTAGGTTTTAGAGCTTTTGTGGTTGCCTAAATCGGATTCTTTCTCGTTTAAAACCACTGCCATGTATGGTCGTTGCACTATACGATCCATCCTCTCTGATATCGCTCGGATTTTTAATCCGTTAGGATTGCTTTTGCCTGTCGTCTTCCTCGCTAAATATCTTATGCAGCTCTTGTGGTTATCGGGTGTGCATTGGGATGTTGATGTTCCTGAATTTATCGCTACAGAGTGGCTCAAGTTAAAATCTCAATTGTCGTCCTTGAGTTCACTCTTTATCCCTCGGAGAATGATAGTTTCGTTTCGGGATCTCCAGTTCCATGGTTTCAGTGATGCCTCGGAGCGCGGGATGTGCGCTGTAATCTTTTGTCGAGTGGTAAAAGATAACGGGGACATCATTGTGCGCCTTTGTAGCGCGAAAAAGAAAGTCGCACCGCTTCGCAAACTTTCAATACCACGGTTAGAGTTGTTAGCTGCAGTGCTTCTCTCTGACCTGATGTCTGCAGTTTCACACGCCCTCAAAGATATTTACCAGGACAGTGAAACGTATGCTTGGTCTGACTCGACTGTCACTTTGACCTGGATAAAATCCTGTCCTTCGCGGTGGAAGACCTTTGTCGCCAACAGGACTGCTTCAATAAAATTCAAGACAAGATACTTGTATCTCCCGATTCTTGGCACCATGTGCCCACTGCTGATAACCCAGCAGACCACGGTTCTAGTGGCTTACTTCCAGCTGATTTGGTGCAGTGTGGGCGGTTCATGGTGGGCGGGGCCACCTTGGCTGTCGCGTCCTAAAGAGAATTGGCCAAGTCACGTACCTCTCGTTGATCGATCCGCTTTTGAAGAAGAAAAGGTTTTGACTTTGTTTAGTGCCTTGAACTCTGATCTTATCGATCAAATTTTATCGCGTTTTTCGTCTTTTCGTCGTGTCGTAAACGTCTTATCGTATTGTTTTCGTTATCTTCATAACCTGAAGAATCCTAGCCGGAAATTAACCGGAAAGGCTCTGTCGTCCCACGAAACTAATTATACCATTCGGTTTCTCATTAGACACGTCCAAGAGCGTGTTTTCTCGACTGAAATCCGAATGATACAAAAAGGATCAACGAATTCACTTGCCAAACCTCTTCGTAAACTATGTCCTTTCCTGGATAAAGAGGGTTTGTTGAGAGTGGGCGGTCGCCTCTCTCATAGTCATAACATGGACTATGAGAAGAAGCACCCTTTGTTGTTACCTCGGGACCACAGAGTCACTCCGCTCATTATCGAAGAATATCACCGTAAGTTCCTGCATCCTGGTTTGCAAACCTTGCAAAACCTTATCGCCCAGGAATTCTGGATCTTATCAGCCAAGCGGGCTATTCGCTCTGTTGTAACGTCGTGTGTTTAAATGTTTTCGTGTGTGTCCACGGGTAGTGCCAGCCCAACTCATGGGAGATTTGCCGACGTTTCGTGTCAGCCAGTTAAAACCATTTTCGTCGGCCGCTGTCGATTATGCCGGTCCGTTCACCATTTCTTTCGGCCGAACCCGGGGCAGTAAATCGTATAAATCGTATATTTGAGTTTTCGTGTGTACTGCCACAAAGGCAGTGCACCTAGAGCTCGTGTCGGAGCTAACGTCTGAAGCCTATCTAGCCGCTCTCAGACGTTTTATTGCGCGTAGAGGTCGCTGTTCAAAATTAATATCGGATCAGGGAACAATTTCGCTGGCGCGAGTAACATACTTCGGGACATCATGTCTACTGCTTCCGAACAAGAGCATACAGAGTTTGTTTTTAACCCTCCTGGTAGCCCTCATTTTTCTGGTTTAGCCGAAGCAGGAGTAAAGTCGGTTAAAACTCACCTGTCGCGAATAATCGGTTCGCAACGCCTCACCTTTGAAGAGTTTTACACGTTTTTGACCCAAATTGAGGCTCTCCTCAACTGGCGCCCTTTATCGCCTTTGAGTTCTGATCCCAACGATTTTTCTGTGTTGACACCGGGTCACTTCCTAACTTTGGAACTGTTGACCATTCTTCCTGAACCAACCTAAACTAAGTCTCCCCCCCATCCCAACCCCCACTCCTATCCCCCCTTTTTGGAAAAACCCCGCGGATAAGTAAACGGAGGAAGGACTTTCTCCTCCGGCCTTTCAGCACTGGCTGGGGTAGTATCCGCGGGAGTCTAAATTCTAGTTGGTAATAGGGGCATTGGTGTTTTTAGCCGGTGCGAGCCCGGCAGTACCTGGGTCCTCCATTCCCAGGTCTCCGGAAGGGATTTTCACCTCTGCCCTTTTTCTTTTTCTCTAAAGTAATGTTTTAAAAACAGTAAACAAAAGCAAGGACTTTTGTCTTTGGCCCTTCAGGCGATTACCAAAAAAAAAAGAACCAAACTAAACTAAAATTAAAGTTAGTCCCATTAAAGTTAGTCCCCTTCAACGTTGGAAGCTACTACAACAAATGCACCAAGATTTCTGGCGTAAGTGGCATTTAGAGTACCTTCATACGCTTCAGCAACGTCACAAATGGGCTAACAAAGAACAAAATCTTGTCGTAGGAACCATGGTTCTCGTAATAAATGAACAATGTAGCCCTTTAAAATGGAATTAACGAAGAGTGGTGCAACTGCATCCGGGTTCTGATGGTACTTGTAGAGTCGTTACTGTCCGTACTGCATCAGGAGAGTATAAACGTCCTGTACTAAAGCTGTGTCCACTACCTCTACAAAATTAGTTTCGTTAATAATTAGATACTTAGTTTTTCAGGTTCTTAGCTTGAATTTCAAATAGGTGTCCTCTTAATCGTTGGAAGTTCAAACTATTTACCTACTTTTCGTTGTATTTTAGCTAATAAGTTTCGTATATCGATGGTAATTTCTAAAATACCTTGTATTTTGGTGGGCGGAATGTTAAGTATCTGCTTAGTTTAGAATTTTAATATAATAATAATAATAATAATAATAAATTTTATTTCGGGCAACGAGGCCCATATTTACAAATACCTTATAGACTAACATACATAACAATATAAAACTTAAAACTAACACCGAGGTGACAGAACAGTGTGGTCCTGTTCTGCCAAAATTGGCATCTTGGTCGCTGCCGGTAGGTTGCCCCGAAACCGCCGGAACACAACACCTTTCGGCCAAAAGTCAGGACACTCGACGGTCCCCAGCATAAACCGCGGCACGCGCACTACAAACGAACTGAAGTGCACGTAGCGAAGCGAGCGTAGCTGGAACACCGTCAGACTGCATCCAACCTTCTGACGGACGTACTCCACCACGTCGTCTACCGTTGCAGAGTGGTGCAGGCGAGACACGTAGAGCGCCGTGTTCGGTATAGCTGCCCGCAGCTCGGAATTCGGGTCCGTTACTGCAGTACCACACCGAGTCTTATGAGGCTTCCTACGTGCTTTGCTGTGCTGCACCAATGTGAATCCCTCCTTATCCACACCGGTACGAGGGAACTCCTTCATAGAAGCTGGAGCTCTCTTTTTCGACGCCTTAACAGGCGCACTAGGCCGCCGAAGTTCGGCGGCCTTGCCGGCTGCGTCAGCGTAGCTGCGGGGAGCCGGCGGGGTGGCGGGCCCGGGGGGGCTAGACTCGCGCGGGGGGCGCGCGGGGCGCGGGGCGGCGGCGCGCGGGGCGGCACGCGCCGTAAGAGGCGCTGGCTTTTCAAGCTGCGTCAGCGCGGGCGCGAAACTTGAGACCGACGACGTATCGACACAAGTTTGTTCGTTGACATTGGAATTCGACGCATCAGCCGACGACCTAATTACCGGGGCAGACTTGCGCAAGCAGGTAATTTCATTGCGCATCTCGGTAATAGCTATCTGCGATGCATCGAATTTTTCAGCAATCTCAGCCAGGCTTGATTTTAGGGCCACAATATCCTTCAACAGTCTGGTGACGTCGACGTGGTCGAAACTAACAGGCGGCAACTTATCCAGCTGCATCGCCACAAACGCAGGCACATCATCCGGAAGGGCCACCCTGAACACCAACATGGCAACATTCAACAAAATGTCAGTTGAACTGTCGTATTATATAGTCCATCCCCTCCCTTTTTGGATCGCGCGCGAGCTGCCACGCAAAAAGTGTCGGTTGCAATAATTTAAATGTTTGGTGATTAATTCGTGTCGGTACCACCTCCAATACCTTGGACAATCAGAAGGACGCTTGCTGTTGTTGATAATCAAGCTGCAGGTAGAACAGGAGCCTCGGTAAGCCTTTAGTACTTAAGCTCGGGGCCTGGAGAGCCTGCACTTGAAAGCAGTGAGGATTCACCGCTGCACCGCATGAGGTAAGTGTTCTCTTGATTATTCAAGGTATTCAACATTTAATATCGTAGTATTGTCGTTTTCGTTTCGTCTATCGTGTCGTGTCGCATTAAAAATTATCGCCATACAGTCCATTTCATAAAAGCCCTTATTTAAAAAGAGTGATACGTTTTTAATGAAAAACTATAGGCCAATTACCCTGACACCCATTATCTCTCAAATATTTGAGAAAGCCATGCATAATAGACTATTAAGTTTTTTAGAGACAAATGGCATTTTTAAGGATGAGTAAAACGGTTTTAGGAAATCTAGAAGCACCACCTTGGCAGCATATAAATTAATTAAACAGGTCACATGTCTCATAGACCAAAAAATACCTGTAACAGCGCTGATTATGGATATGAGCAAGGCTTTTGATTTCGTTTGTCACAAAAGACTATTTTGTTCAAATTGTTCAGATATGGGATACGGGGACCTGCATATAATTGGATAAAGACGTACTTGAATAACAGAATGCCGAGATTTTGTCGATATTACAAGATATTGTGAACGAAATAAAGATGTCGTAACTTATCAATCAAACTTCATTGAGAATGGATACGATGTGCCACAAGGCAGTATACTTGGACCTCAGCTTTTCTTAATCTATGTCAATTATTTGCCAAATGCCATTTCCAACGATTGTGGTTTGTTTGCCAACGACACAACTGTAATTATAGACGGGTCAGACTTATCTTGTTACTAATATTGTTACGTACGTGGGGGTAGGTAACTGATAGAAATGCACGAATACACCGACAATCAAAAGTAGACTTTAATAACGCACTCACTTAAACCGTTACACACAATTATCGCACAATAAACTTCAAACACTCAGGTGATCGCTCGGGTTGCTCTTGTTCGCACTGTTTGCTTTCCAATTAAAGACTGAATCTACTTGCAACCGGTCCGCGCTTTTATAGTTCCCGTGTCCGAACGTTCCAGAAGTTGTTTTGTTTACAATAGCGACGTCCTTGACCTTGACTCATGGGTTTGGAATATTCTGCGTATTGCTTTCTAATTTCCAATCGTGTTATCTCTTTCACATGCTTCTCGAAGGACAATAGATAGATTTTATTTTAAAACGTATACATTATTGGCTTAAAGGCATTTTGCAATAAGCGCTGCCCAGTGCTCAGCTATTATCGCTATACAAAAAAAAACCACAAAATAACCCTAATTTCAGTTAGCTCACACTACTTAAACACGTCTTTATCATTTAGGAAGTTATTAACGGTATAATATGCCTTACACAGCAAGCAGCACTTAATGCGAGACTTAAATTTATTGAACGGCATATTGATAATATCAGTAGGTATCTTATTGTAGAAGAGTACACAGTTCCCCGCGAACGATGTGCTTACTTTACGAAGACGGTGACCTGGCACTACGAGTTTATCTTTATTTCGCGTGTTGAATTTGTGAACGTCACGGTTATGCCTGAACTCATGTATGTCTTTGCGTGCATATGTGATATTTTCAAAGATATACTGCGACGCGATATTCATTTCTTTAAATTTATCTCTGAGTGAGACCCTAGAACCCAGTTGATAAATAAAACGTATAGCCCGCTTTTGCAGTACAAAGACGGCCTGAATGTCAGCCGCTTTTCCCCATAACAAGATCCCATAACTCATAACACTATGAAAATAACTATAATACACCAGTCTCGCCGTCTCGACGTCTGTAAGTTGTCGGATTCGCTTTACGGCATACGCTGCAGAACTAAGTTAACCCGCAAGGGTGGATATATGCGCATTCCATTGCAATTTCGAGTCCAAAGTAATAACTAAAAATACGTTTTCATCTTCGAATGCCATTATCTCGTCCTTTAGTCTTAAACTAGCCCCATTCACTCCTTTCACATTTGACAAAGAAAATTTCAAGCACTTGGTTTTCTTGGCATTTAAAAGTAAGTTATTGGGTGTAAACCAATAAACAGTTGTAGACAACGGATTATTAATGTCATGGAAATTTACATCTTTTCTATCTACTTTAAATAAAAGTGAAGTGTCATCGGCAAACAGAACTATTTCATGTTTCAGTGTTGTCGAAAGTTGTCAGGGAGATCGTTAATATAAATCAAAAACCAGAAAGGGCCCAGAATTGAGCCTTGGGGTACTCCCATAGCAACAGCTGATCCAGGGGATTGCGTCAGTCAAACGCCTTGTATAAATCACAAAAAACTCCAATTACATCTAGTGACTCTTCCCATGCATCAAATACGTATTTAATTAAGGTTGAACCGGCAAATTAACAAATTCCCCAAGCCGGCTGGTCACCGTGGGGACTAGCGACCATCACCCAACATCAATAAAAACAAACAAAACAAACAAACAATAACCATTAAAAATCTGTACCTACAATGTAAGAACACTTTCATCAACAGAACGCTACTTTGAACTCTCTCACGCCTTAGAAAACATAGATTGTCATATTATGGGGCTGCCTAAAATAAGAAGAAATGGATGCGAGATAGAAGAACATGAAAAACATTTATTTTGCTACAAAGGTGAAAGGAATGGACAGAATGGAGTAGGCTTTCTAATACAGAAAGAACTAAAGCAACACATCACAAATTTTACTGGAATATCGGAAAGAGTGGCCTTACTTCAGCTTAAAGTCGATGGTACAGCCCTGTCACTAATTCAAGTACATGCTCCAACAGCCCAATCAAGTGAGGACGAAATTAATATATTCTATGAAGATCTATCGAAAGCCCACAACCTAGCAGATCATTTGGTGCTAGTTATGCGAGACTTTAACGCCAAGATCGGGCAGCCAAAATCAGATGAAAACTGTATAATGGGAAAATACGGATATGGCACCCGAAACGAAAGAGGCGAAAAGCTAATTGAGTATGCATATGAACACAAAATGTCGATAATGAACACTTTCTTTAAAAAGAAACAAAGCCGCAAGTGGACATGGAGTTCACCGGACGGCACGACAAAAAACGAAATAGATTTCATTTTGAGCAGCAATCCAAAACAAATACTAAATGCGGAAGTGTTAAACAAAATAAATTTTACTTCGGATCATCGACTTGTGAGGGCTTCATTAAATCTAGGGAAACCTAAACTGAAAAGAACATCCTTCATACCAACATCAAGACCACCAAGGACAGATACCGAAATAAAAATATATATAGAAAAACTAGAAGAAATCATGAAAAACAAAGTAGAAAAGCTTAAAAACATTCAGGATGTTCAGAACTACTACGATCAACTCGAAAACATAATTGTCACAAGTCAAAAAACAATAACGGAGTACAAAAGCAAAGAAAGCAAAGAACACAAGATTTTTAAGAAGAGCACTATAAAAAAACCCACTGATCTCACAACTTGCAAGAATAAAACTAAACAAATAAAGAATGAAATAAAAAACTTGTACAAAAAAACAAAGAAAGCAATCAAGGAAGACTACAATCAATACAGAAAAAATATTATAACATTGAACTTAACGAAATATAGGAGCGTCAAAAGGGCTAACAAAGAATTAAATACATCCAAAAACTGGATACTTACACTAAAAAAGGGGCAAGACAAAACAAAAACAAGACGAGAAGTATTAAAATGTGCAACAAAATTCTATAAAGAGCTTTACTCAAGATTGTCTGAGGACACCAACAGAGAGGAAACAACACAGACAGACAGGCAAGAATTAGATGAAATTACTGAAATAACAGAAAAAGAAGTGTTACAGCACATACAGAAACTAAAATCCGAAAAAAGCCCCGGCCCAGACTGCATCAGCAATGAGGCCTTTAAGATTGGAGCCCCCATTATACTCACATTTCTAACAACAATTTTCAACATGGTACTTAGAACCGAAATAGTGCCCCACCAATGGTGCAAATCAGACAAAATACTCCTGTACAAAAAAGGTAGTCCACTAGATATTGCTAACTATAGACCAATAAGTCTGCTCCCCAGTATATTATACAAGTTATTCTCGTCCATTATACTATCACGGATAACCAAAACAATAGATAAAGAACAGTTAGTAGAGCAAGCAGGTTTCCGTTCGGGCTATTCGACAATTGATCATTTGCACATACTAGAACAAATTATTGAAAAGTTTAAAGAGCACAATCAATCGCTATATATTGGCTTCATCGATTATTCAAAAGCGTTTGACACCATCTCTCATGTCTCCATATGGAAAGCTCTAGAATCTTGCAACATAAAAGAAAACTACATAGCCATTCTGAAAAACATCTACACAAACAGCTCAAGCAGAATAAGACTAGAAGCCAAAGGAGAAGAGATTATGATAGAAAGAGGAGTTCGGCAAGGCGACCCCCTATCTCCCAAAATATTCATCGCTGTACTGGATAATATATTCCAAAACATAAACTGGAACAAAAAAGGAATATGGATATCCAATAAACATTTAAGTCACTTAAGATTTGCAGATGACATCATCATCTTCGCTAAATCAGCATCAGAATTGCAACAGATGATACAGACACTAAGCAATGAGAGCAAAAAGGTAGGACTACAGATGAATGCAGGAAAAACCAAAGTGATGACAAATGGCTTACAGAAAACAATCCAAGTAGATAACAATATACAAATAGAATACGTCAATAACTATATATATCTTGGAAAACAAGTATCCTTTAATCAAGACCGCAATGAAAAAGAAGTGGAGAGAAGGGTCAACTTCTCATGGAAAAGCTTCTGGGCTCTAAAAGAAATATTGAAAGGAAATCACAGCATGCAACTAAAAAGGACAGTAACGGAAACCTGTGTTTTGCCAAGCCTGACCTATGGCTGTCGTAATAACATGGGTTTATACAAATAAAATAAAAAATAAATTAACCACAACCCAGCGCGCAATGGAAAGAAGCATTCTGAAACTAAGAAAAATCTAAAAAGTTAGAAGTGAAGTAATAAGACCAAAGACAAACTTGACAGATGCTCTCAAATATGTCCTAAAGCTGAAGTGGCAATGGGCAGGTCACATCACAAGGTACACAGACAAAAGGTGGACTTCACAGTCAACAAAATGGCCTGGCCCATTGGGAAAGAGAAAGATAGGAAGACCAAAGAAAAGGTGGATAGACGATATAGTGGAAGCAGCTGGCAAAAACTGGTGGAGTCTTGGTGCAGAGAGACAAAAATGGAAAGAGATGGAGAAGGCTTTCACCCAAAAGGGTTCCATTTTTTAAAATAAATGAGAAAATACACATGTATATAATATTAAGAAATGAAATAAAAAAGCTTTATTATTATTATTATTATTAAGCATATTATCTTAAATACGGAAGACTCGGTGTGCGAGTCCGACTCGCACTTGACCGTTTTTTTTTGCCTTACCACTAACGAAATGAGAACATAGATCGGTTACCCTAACTGACTAATTCCACGTAGCAAACTTTCCATTCGCATTTTTCCCCATTTTATTTTTTCTCCAATCGCATTATTTTTTTTACGCGCTGACGATGTCGTGCTCTGTGAGCGACACACCGAGTTTCTGACCCAAAGTCGTGACCACTTCAGTACACTTTCACCCTGCTGCTCGGGTACACAGGAAATTTCGATATCGTTTTGAAGCATATCTTGATCTCTGTCATTAATTTCGAGTTTCAGCTGAAAAACCGTATCCATGAGCGTACTTTGAGATTGCAGGTCAGATCTTGTTTCGACCCAGTTTTCCATGGTCTCCATTCGAGTACTAAGACTGTCAATCCGTTTGTCGCAGCTGTCCATTCGTGAAACTATGGTGGACGCAGCCACACTCAGATCCTGCATTTGAAACCGCATAGCACGCATCTCTTCACGAAACAGTCGGATTTACGCAACCAGTGTTTGCATGTCACTCATAGAAAGCGTTGCATTGTGAGCCGTCTCGTTCATTGAGACATCCATTATGTACGAGGACTCCGCAGAGACCTCAGCGGTGATGCTTTGAATGCGCGAGCAGGCCCCACACACCATAGTAACATTGCCCTCACAACCGCGGACCGGTGTATATGTATTACCCGTTTTTGGTTGAGCACTCACGCATTCTGCGCATTGCCAAGAACGTTTATGTTCGGGCCCCATAGCGTTGTCATATCGTTGCTCCGAAACATTAGAACAAAGTAAATCGTAGGTCATTTTACAAAAAAAACGTGATCTTCAATCACACAACGGCATCCCGAGCACGTAAACTTCGCGGTCTCCATTGCAATATGAACTTTAAACCGTCTTGATGTAGGCACAGTATTCAAGATTTTGCGCGTGTGTTAACGATGACAGCTGATTGGCCGGTAGCCGGTTAACTGACAAATATAACTAATAAGTTGACCGCTCGTTGCTAACCGTTGAAGTTTTATTAAAATGTTATATTTAATTTTACGCTCACTATTGGCACAATGAAGAATGTCAGTAGGTACGCCAAATCGCTTGAAACTTTGTAACAGTAATGTTTATAAATAAACAAACATACTACTTTTTATTTCATTCAAATAGACCCAGTAGTTTTGATTCTACAAACGTTTGAAATTTGGGTTAATAATATTAAAGCGCGTGGGGGCCATCTTGCTGGAGTGACGTCATCGTTTAACAGCGGTCCGCGCCATTATATGAAAGAGTAGGTTTACAGTGCTATATATTTTTAACCGTAATAAGTAGCCAGTTGAAATTTTCACAGAATACGTGTTATTATAAAATCTATCGTTTAAAATTATAAAACGAACAATAAATCAAATCCCAAGAGGGGTCCCCATGCAAGAAACATGAAAAAAAATCTTTTTCTTTAGCATTTTTATACGGATTGTAGTTTTATAATGGCTTCTTATTTTGATGCTATTTTAAGCTTAAATTGTAGTCTAATTTTCATTGTTTACGACTAAATAGCACTTAATACTTTTAAACATATTTGCAAGAGATTGACTACAGTTTACTGTTTGGTTGTAAACTATATATGTTAGTATAGAGTTGAGATTATTATTTAAGCACCGACTTCGAAATAAAAAGCTATTATACAAATACAACCCGTACTTCGTCTTCCAAAGTTAAACAACTACAAACGTAGTCTAAAACAGGATGGGTGACCGCCTAAACCATCGTGTTGATAATAAGTGTTGTCACATATTTGTAGAAGTTTTACTTAAGATTGCTATTTAGTCATAAA
The DNA here is from genome assembly GCA_948252455.1 of Acleris cristana. Classification (NCBI taxonomy): domain Eukaryota; kingdom Metazoa; phylum Arthropoda; class Insecta; order Lepidoptera; family Tortricidae; genus Acleris; species Acleris cristana. The sequence goes on along the minus strand of OX411771.1, from coordinate 5,672,121 downwards.
CAATGAAAATTAGATCACAATTTAAGCTTAAAATAGCATCAAAATAAGAAGCCATTATAAAAATACAATCCGTATAAAATTGCAAAAAAAAAAGATTTTATTTCATGTTTCTTGTATGGGGAACCCTCTTGGGATTTCATTTATTGTTCATTTTATAATTTTAAACGATAGATTTTATAATAACACGTATTCTGTGAAAATTTCAACTGGCTACTTATTACGGTTAAAAATATATAGCCCTGTAAACTTACTCGTTCATATAAGAGCGCGTACCGCTGTGAAACGATGACGTCATCATCCGCGAGCGCTAACCGCCGAGTTTCGAGCGCCGCATACGAAGTTTAAAATTCAATATCTCGAAAACTATTTGACGTATCGAAATGATTTTTTTACAGCTATTTTTTGTTTTTAATGAAAAATACGGTAAGCCAAAAATCTAAACCGGCTGACATTCTCTATTGGATAAAACTTATTACTCAGTTCACAAGATAACAGTAATATAACAACTTTGTATAAGTTTCAACTATTAAGAGTAACTTTTAACACTGTTTCGCGGTTAATTTAACGGAGACAAAAATTTACTTGTTTGTTCGTCGGCGCTCGGTCGTACCCCCCTAAAGTTTCAATCACAACGTCGTCGTCGCTTCTATTGTATCGTTAATCTATGATCGCGTGTTTTTTGTCTGATCGCTCCAGTTATGGGAGGAATATGGCTGTCCCTTTCCTTGATGTCACATCATCAAGGCGTCACATTTGTAACAGCAACAAATTGGAATACCTAGTTTGTTTTGCTTCTTTATAACATTTTGCACAATTAATTTTTAAAAATCCTTGAATATAGTTTGTATGTAATAAACGGAGAATAAAATGTAGATATTTGTAAACACGTAAAGTAATCAACAGCCCACGAATAGGGTTTAAAAGAAATACTTATAATTGGGATAATTTGATATTTTTTTAGTTGTATTAACTTTAATCGAGAAATCCTGAAATAGGTATATAGTACGGGCGGTAGTGTCACCCAATGTATGGAGAGGTCAAAATTTGGTATCGGATGAATTCACTTGGCACAGATGTATCCTAGGTCAAACTGAGCTGATTTAGCCCCGTAGCCATCAACCACCCCCTGGTGGGTAGGGAGGGGGGGTACTCAAAGTTACACGCCGCCGAGCTTCAGATAAAAAAATATATCGGATTCAGTTTACCTATCACCTCGAGTGTGGTGTCATTTTCTGATATACCATAGATGGGGCTTTTATTTTTGATATCATAATTACACTCTTTCATATAAATTTATTAATATAATAAAGAAGTTTCACAACATCAGCTTATCATTTTTGTTTTAACACACAATATTTTATAATATATGTACAACATTGTATTTACAAAAAATACGGTTGAAAAGCCCAATTTATGCAGATTTAAAAAACATATAGTTTTAATTGATATCATTTATTAGAGATGAGTAGAATAATTAAATATACTCGCGCGGTAGCGTGAATTAAGACAGCGGGCGGAACTAACTGAGACTTGAATTCGCCACGAAGTATTGAAATTTATCTACTACCTCGAGTGTGGTGTCTATTTTTAATAAAATGAGCATAATAAATTCATTTTTGAGACATTTAATATACAGTTTTCTAGAAAAAAAGTATAATATTGACGAAAATATCAAAACTTTTCTATTTTTTTTATTAAATAGTCAGTATGTTTGAAAATACTGAAGTTTTTGCAAAGAAATCAATAATATCTTAAAGAACATTTATTCAGCTTTAAACAAATAAATATTTTATTATAAGTAGTTATCATACGAAAAAGAAATCGAACTTCCAAGTCAATATTTTAAAATTAACTTTTAGCAAAATTTTGAACATCTCACACTCACCCGTGGGTCTCAAACAACCCTCCACGTAAAGCACGGTGGGCTTGGCATTTGGGCTATTAGTTGTTGTGCTTGTCCGATACAGAGGATGCTTAAATTGGCGTGTCTGTTACCAGGGTGAGAATTTGCGAGTCGAAAAAGCTAGCCAAGCAGCATGTGACCTTATTTCGGTCAAAATTTGCTAACGAAAACTTTTGGAAAATACTCAAAATTTATTCGAGAAGGCCCGTTACTCCCTTCACGAACCCTAAGGGGTTCTCTTTTAGATCTTTATACTTTAAGGATAGCAGTGTGCCTCGGCCACGGTCTTAAACTCTACGAGCCGCATCCTTGTTGCTGTTGTGGAAATGCAGTCGACGACCTAGGACACCACGGTCTGTGTTACCAATCCAGTGCTGGTCGAGTTTAAAGACATGCATCGATAACCTTTTTGATCCGTCGGGCTTTAGCACAATTTCATTCCCGTCTTCGCTTGAGCCCACTGGCCTGTCTGCCTCAGATGAAAAGAGACCCGACGAACGCACTTTAGTACCGTGGCATCTTGGTCGTCCCTTGGCGCGGGACGTCACTTGCGTTGATACGCGAGCAAAGTCTCATGTCCAAGGTTCTGCTCGCAAGCCAGGGAACGTCGCAGACCACGCCCAAGCCATCAGGTGCCGCAAATATGCTTTTTTAAAGCCAAATTACGTAGTTGCTGCCCTTGCTATAGAAACTTTTAGGCCGTGGTCATCTGACACAGAGAAATTTATAAAAGAAGTGTCAGATAAATTAATCAGCGTTTCTGGCGACCACAGGCAAGGCTCCTTTTTTGCCCCAAGACTGAGCATCGCGGTGCAGCGGAGTAACGCTGCGAGTGTCCTCGGCACGATGCCGCAAGTGGATGCAATGGAGGGCTTTACTTTTAAGTCAGCTGTAGTGTGGCTGTAGTACAACATTTTATCTTTCACTTTTATTAAAGAGTTTTTTTGAACTGATTGTTATTAGAAATTAAGTTTATGCTGTAATTAAGTTATACAATTCTTAATCCGACACATAGTTTCATTTATCATACAACGTCTATCTGAAAAAATTAAGATAGCGTTTATGCCATTATTACATTTTCCACCACAGTGGCATAATTCGGTATATTACTAACAGTTTTTTGCGTGCGTGTGCATCTAAAACCTCACTGTGACTTGCTCTTGCACCGAATTAATTCCAGATAAGCAACGAGTTCAGTAGTCGGAATTGGTTTCCAATTGTGATTCGATTATAGTCCCCATCCCCAATCCGCCGGACGAAGAATCGGCACCATCGCTTGGCCCCATACGTGCACACCCTGGTAGACGGCTCTTAGGAGATGCTACTGGCATCCGTAGGAGGAATATTCTTTAGCTGACGGTCGTAAAATCAGTATTTATTATGAATTAACCTTAAGTTTATTTTGTTAATTACGATATTGACGACACGTTGGCCTAGTCGGTTGTGACCCTGCTTTCGAAGCTAGCGGTCCTGGGTTCAAATCCCGGTAAGGGCAGATATTTGTGCGATGAGCGCGAATATTTGTTCCTGAGTCATGGATGTTTTCTATTTATTTAAGTAGGTATATATTTCCCTATGTAATTATTTATATCGTTGTGTAGTACCCATTGTACAAGCCTAGAGCTTAGTTTGGGACTAGGTCAATTGGTGTAACATTGTCCCTTGACATTTATTTATTTAATATGTAATTTGTGATATCAATAGTATCTAGTGCAGCAGGCTGCGCGGCGAGTTCTCGTCTATGTTAGTTCCGCCCGCTGTCTTAATTCGCGCTGCCGCGCGGGTATATTTATTTATTCTACTCATCTTAAATTAATAATATAAATTGAAACTTTATGTTTTTTAAATCTGCATAAATTGGGATTTTTAACCGTATTTTTTGTAAATACAATATTATACGTATATCATAAAATATTGTGTATTGAAGCAAAAATTGTAAGCTGATGTTGTGAAACTTCTTTATGTATATTAATAAATTTATATGAAAGAGTGTAATTATTATATCAAAAATGAAAGCCCCATCTATGATTTATCAGAAAATGACACCACACTCGAGGTGGTAGGTAAACTGAAGCCGATATATTTTTTTATTTGAAGCGCGGCGGCGTGTAACTTTGAATACCCCCCCTCCCTACCCACCAGGGGGTGGCTGATGGCTACCGGGCTAAATCAGCTCAGTTTGACCTAGGATACATCTGTGCTAAGTGAATTCATCCGATATCAAAATTTTTACCTATGGTCGTTACCGCCCGTACTAATAGATTAATTTGTTGCGAAGAGTAATTAAACTAAGTTTCAAGTGACCAGCTCAATTCGGTAACTTTTTTCCATACTAACTTTGACCTCTCCTTTCCCCCCTTAAATTAACATATCTTAATTTTTTATTGTATATAAACCTGGTCACCGTTTTTTGAAACGTTTTAGGGAAAACCGCATCAACATTGGTTCAGTGGTTTACAATTGATGCGAGGAGAAACAAAATTAAACAGACAAACAGACAAACAGACACCAACTCAAAAAATTGTAGAAACGTGTTCTGCTGCTCATTCTGAGGACCCCTATATTATTTTTAATTTCATATCTTGAATGTACAGATTTTTTCCCTTCTACAACTTTATTATATGTATAGATAAAATTCCAACGGTCCACTCTATATATATCATGGAAGTGTGCTCTTTTGTGTATAAGCATCAAGTATTGTTTCAAAATTTTTAGGATAAGTCCACACGTACATTACGACCTCAATACATGCATAAATTGTATAAACCTATTATGAAATTAAAACTATCATCAAATAATTGTAACGGCATGTGTATTGCCATCTTTTATAGTCTACCAGAGTCGTTCAAAAAATAGATAATTTAAATAAATTTAATAGTGCGCTTAAACAATGGCTCACGGAAAAATGATTTTATAGTGTAACAGATTTCATGAACAAAATATATAACAATTTATTGAATTCTGATATGTAGGTATAGTGGTAACTACTTTATAAATAACAAATTTAAATTCAAATGATTGATTTGTATAGTTTCTTTTTATTTTGACTTAATAGTTTAGCTAGCGTGTAGGTACTTTTATGTAAAATTGTGAACGTCTGAAAAGACAGGTTTTGGCGAATCTAGTTTTAAGCATACACACACTGTGCATTACTTACTTACTTACTTGATGATCATAGTACGGGCGGTAACGACCATAGGTAAAAAAATTGATATCGGATGAATTCACTTGGCACAGATGTATCCTAGGTCAAACTCAGCTGATTTAGCCCGGTAGCCATCAGCCACCCCCTGGTTATTCAAAGTTACACGCCGCCGCGCTTCAGATAAAAAATTATATCGGCTTCAGTTTACCTATCATTTTCTGATAAACCATAGATGTGGCTTTCATTTTTAATATAATAATTACACTCCTTCATATAAATTTATTAAGATACATAAAGAAGTTTCACAACATCGGCTTATCTTTTTTGTTTCAACGTACAATATTTTGTAATATATGTACAACATCATATTTACAAAAAATACGGTTGAACAGCCCAATTTATGCAGATTTCAAAAACATATAGTTTTAATTTATACCATTTATTTGAGACGAGTAGAATAATCAAATATACCCGCGCGGCAGCGCGAATTAAGACAGCCGGCGGAACTAACTCAGACGAGAACTCGCCACGAAGCATTGAAATTTATCTACCACCTCGAGTGTGGTGTCATTTTTTGATAAACCAGGCATGAGGAATTCAATTTTGAGACATTTCATTTACAGTTTTCTAGAAAAAAAGTAAAATATTGACGAAAATATCAAAACTGATTTCTATTTTTTTCATTAAATGGTCAGTATGTTTGAAGTTTTTGCAAAGAAAAAAATAATATCTTAAAGAAAATTCATTTAGCTTTAAAAATATATATATTTTATATATAGTTATCATAAAACGTATATGTGAAAAAAAAAACGATAAACTTAAGGTGAATTGATTAAACCCAAAACTAAAAAATATTCCGCCTACGGATGCCAGATTCCAGCAGCATCTCCTAAGAGCCGTTTACCAGGGTTTGCACGTAACAATACATGTACGAGATGTACATGTCCTCGAAATATTCATAAGCGGAAAGTATATGTGAAAACAATGTAAGCAGAATACCAAAGTAAATATTCACCGGCTACTTGCACAGTTGCAACAAAGCAAGCAAAAAGGAATCTGAATGTTTGCTAAACGAAACAATACATGTACGAGATGTACATGTCCTCGAAATATTCATAAGCGGAAAGTATATGTGAAAACAATGTAAGCAGAATACCAAAGTAAATATTCACCGGCTACTTGCACAGTTGCAACAAAGCAAGCAAAAAGGAATCTGAATGTTTAAAGAACGAAATAAAGCGTCAATTAGATCAGTCGAAGCAAGCAAGAAAAAGTGCAAATGGTAGAAAAATACCTAAACTGAAGAAGAAATTGCAAATATCTTATGATCAATAATCCTACTTCAAGTTTGTAACGGATTGAAGCAACAAAACTTCCATCAAATCCTTTAAATATCGTCAAAACCTGCAATGATACTTAATGGAAAGAATTACTACCAACTACTTGTGATCTAGTTCATCAACCCGAACCATTGACTGCCTGTAAAGTGTTACAACTGCAAACAAGTGCTCAAAATCTGCTTCTTGAAAACTAATATTGTGTCTATAATACTTGTGTATCATAATGTCAACGGTTGTAACGGTTGTAACTTGTCTGAAGCTATTGTAAATAAAATTTCTGTCTGTTTTGTGAAAAAAACTGTTTCCGATAGACATTAATAGTTAATGTTTTAAATGTTTACTTAATGGAATTTCACACCTGATTAAGTACAGTCGTAAATGAACTTGTTTTGAAGCGAAAACTAAAACTGTTTTCCTATACATTTTGTAATGTTTGTATCTGTATGAAGTACTCCAAATCAGAATTGTTGGCAAAAGCTAAATGTTATTACAATTTCTGTAAGTATACTAGAATTTTTGCTATACTTAATAAATATTTTCAAATAACTAAATGTGTTCTTTTCTTTCCTTATAATTCTCATGAAACAATACTGTAAGGTGAAATTATCATTTGTTTTTTAAAATTTACTATGGCCAAACAAAAGTTTCAAATGTTTCAATACAAAAGGTATATGGCCTTCAATTGTCAAAATTTGACATAAATACTCAAATGTAATTTTGTAAAGAAGAAAACTTTTATTACAAATTTAACTTTTCATAATGCACAAAGCAAATTACTTTTATAATTAACTTTTTAAATTTGTATTTATAAATTTCGAAAAATGGCTTTAAATTTTATTAATTTAATAAAAAGTATCTCAACGGTATTTCCAAAAGCACAGATAAAAATATCGTGCTTTCAACAATACCATAAAAAGCACAGCAACCCTCACGTAAAAAAATTACATAGTCTATAGGTTAATGACCTAGACTTCAAGATTTTCAAGTTTGACAAGTGTTTTAACCTCAAATTTCCTAACAGTTTTCACATATTTTATCCATTTAAGCTGAAAACAACTTAAATACACAAAATTATCGACAAATACAGTGTAAAATACGTAAACAAAACACGACAGAACATAAATATGGTCTCTAAACTAGAAACTTCAAGCTATTTGGACAGTTGGTGGCAAACTATAAAAATCTCAGAAAACTCCACAAAATGATCAAAAAAGGTCTCAAAAATGCTCAAAATTATACGGAAGTGGGCGCCATTTGTCACGTTGCTAAATGCCCGGCTGGTTTTACCAAGTGACAAAACGAAATAGATACGGAATAACGTAAACAGAAAGTTTGTAGAATAAGTTGAAGATCTGGAGTGTTCTAGGACGTATGATGAGGAGCTCAATGAAACAGGTTAGTAAATATCACAGTCTTTATTCCTATGCAGCTCTATACATGATGTTATTAAATTGTGAACATAACTTTGCTCATAATTCTTACTCTACCAGAAAATATGTTTAGCTCAGCGGAAGGCTGGTCGTTTTACACAAGTAAAGGTTCTTATGTTATAATTCACAATTCTTAGATAGTAATTTGTTAGTCCCTACTTATAGAGTTGCCACCAATTCCAATTTGAGTTCAAATAACTATTATTGATATCCTAATTCCCTAATTATAATATAATTTCCACAGACCTTGACCTGAAGAAAACCTTCCTTCCTGGACGATCGACTCGATGTAGTTCCAGGTCGGCAGACTGGCGGAGCGGTCCCAGCATACTGCGTCGCAAGCCACAGTATCCTCGGGCAGCTCACAGCAGCTTGTGAAGGTCTACTGAATCCTCGTGCCTATGGCACGCCTACTAAAGGTTGGTTTAAACCTTTATATCCTACTTCATTACTTATATGTTTTCTGAATGATCAGGACCCTAAACATGAATTTATTACTTACAGATCTAAAGAGAGTTCCTGCCAAATACTGAATGTCTGGGTATATAAGCTACCTCATAACTTTACTGAACCTGAATATAGTTGGAGCCTGAATCGGAATAACGGAATGCAAAATAAATCATCCAACCATAACCTCAAATCAGTAAGCTAAATTATTCTGAAAGTATCTAAACAGAAACACAGAAAACAGAAACTATGTAGACGGAAACTTAAATCAGTACATACTGAAAATATCCAGAAACTTAAGCGAAGCCCTATAAAATACTGAAAACATCCGGAAAACCCAGTCCAGCTGTAAAGACAGAGATAAATTGCTCTGATTAGCACTACGATTAAGAAATATATAAGACATGTGGGCTGACATTTAAGGTTAACAAAATTATGAATCTTACCGGAAAACTTCAAGGAAAACCCCTGGTAATCTCGACGCTAAGACATTCCCTCCTCTCCGCGTGTGAGAAACAATAACTGAAAATTCACCATTTGGTCAGAGAATTGCATATTAAATTGCAACAAATGCCTCCATCAGAAAGATGTTATTAATTATTACTTACAAGTTTCTTTCACCGAAATATGACTGAAAGTATGTACTACATCTCCACAGCAGGTGCTGGTTACATTATCGAGGATGGCTCCTCCGCTGTCATTCAGCTTAAGTCTGATTTTATAATGGGCTATCATCTTGGACATCTTGATGAAAGCTAGTCAAAACATAGATGCAATCAAAATGCATAGAATGTAGCTATACAATTTAGGCAGTCTGGGTAATTAGGTACCCAATTAATATATTACCTACATGAAAGTACTACATTATATTAACCTTGACTGAAATGTGTTTGTTTAATTCTTGTATGTACAATTACTGCCAAAAGAAATCTTTGTATTGTTTTATTTACTTAATAAATGTAATTAACTATTGACTCCATTTATTGATTAATTACAGATATTTATTATTCCCCTAATTCAAGGTATTTTACCCTAACGCGGCAACACCAACATACAAATCTATGGTGTTGACGTTTGACAATCAAAAGTAATGAACAGTAATGCCATTAACACCTTAAATATTCCCCCCAGTCTTTAGGTTCCGTTTCACGCAAGATATACAACGTTACAGTACGCGCAGAATTAGTTTCCCGCTACAAAATCACGATCGCATCCTTTGTGTAACGAAAGTTAGGCATACAAACTATATGGGTAACTTTCGTTACACAAAGGAATGGAATGAATTAAGTTTTGTTTTAATTAAACGCCTTAACAATGTATATTTTTTTTGAAAACGACCCTTTTAGTAAAGCCCTCCATTGCACCCACTTGCGGCATCGTGCCCAGTACACTCGCAGCGTTAATCCGCTGCACCGCGATGCTCAGTCTTGGGGCAAAAAAAGAGCCTTGCCTGTGGTCGCCAGAGACGCTGATTAATTTATCTGACACTTCTTTTATAAATTTATCTGTGTCAGATGACCACGGCCTACAAGTTTCTTTAGCAAACAACTACATAATTTGACTTTAAAAAAGCGTATTTGCAGCACTTGATGGTTTGGGCGTGATCTGCGGCAGTCCCTGGCTTGCGAGCAGAACCTTGTACATGAGACTTTGCTAGCGTATCAACTCAAGTAACATCTCACGCCAAGGGACGACCAAGATGCCACGGTACTAAAGTGCGTTCGTCGGGTCTCTTTTCATCTGAGGCAGACAGGCCAGTGGGCTCAAGCGAAGACGGGAATGAAATTGTGCTAAAGCCCGACGGATCAAAAAGGTTATCGATGCATGTCTTTAAACTCGACCAGCACTGGATTGGTAACACAGACCGTGGTGTCCTAGGTCGTCGACTGCATTTCCACAACGGCAACAAGGATGCGGCTCTTAGACTTTAAGACCGTGGCGGAGGCACACTGCTATCCTTAAAGTATTAGAATCTAAAAGAGTCCCTCCTAGGGCTCGTGAAGGGAGCAACGGGCCTTCTCGGATAAATTTTGCAAATAAGATGTAACTTAAGCGTGCGCGTCAGACCAAGGTCGAGCTGAATTACTCTTTTGTTTGGGTGAAAGAGGGTAAGATCTTCATGCGTCAAAACGAAACTTCGAGAATTGTGCGCATCGTCTCCGATTCTGACCTGTTGAAGCTTAAGTGACTGTTACTTTCTACTGTGCTGTGTGGGTTATTATTAGCATTCTATATTTTCGCCCGTTGTTACGCAACCTTAGTCATTAATTTATTCTTGCGCCTGATGTTAATTTTAAAAATATTTTCTTTTGTTTATTGTGCAGACATAGTGCCCCTTTATATCGCTGTTTATGTCTATTCTAATGGCTAATCTAAATAATATTAGTATTTATTATCAGAACGTGAGGGGTCTTAGAACTAAATCTCATAATTTTTTTTACCAATGTACTTGCGTCTGACTATGACGTTATTTGTTTAACTGAAACCTGGCTCACTGATGATTTTAGCAGTGAAGAGTTTTTCTATCATAATTATGATGTGTATCGGCGTGATCGGCCAGCGGCGGCGGCGTCGCGCGGCGGTGGCGTGCTGGTGGCGGTGAGGCGCGGCCTTCGCGCGCGCCGTTGCGATGACCTCTGCAGCACTACCCACTCCGAGGAGATATGGTTGTCTCTGCCCCTTGCTGCCTCGGAGTCGTCCTCTGCAGTGTCAGAGCCTGCTCGCTATCTTCGTATAGCCTGTGCATATTTTCCGCATAATCGTAATCATGCTGAGTCCTTGAAAAACTTTTTTAACAATGTTAGCAACATTTTACTGTGTTACCAGAGTGACGCTTACCTGCTGCTCGGTGATTTTAATATTTCCCATGCTGTTTGGCACCTTGATAGCTTCTCGAACTTAAATATTAATATTAATAATAATCCTTTAGCTGCGGTCTTATCAGATTTCCTTTCTCTCACTGGATTACAACAGTACAATGGGTGTGTTAATGCGTATGACCGTATTTTGGATCTCGTGATTAGTAACTTTAAATGTGATGTGTCAGCCTGTTCATCCCCACTCACACAAGAGGATTTACATCATAAATCCTTGGTGATTACCTTCCGTTTGTCATTATTTCAACGATTAAATTCTACCGAGCATTATAGGAACCTATACCACAAAGCTAACTTTAAGGACCTTCGACATGACCTGTCCAATATTAATTGGTCTTTTATTGATGATATGGAAATCGAAGACGCCACCAGTTATTTTTACTCAATTCTTAATGATTTAATTAATAAATTTGTACCAAAAAGTAAAGTTTGTACCTCCACTCGGTACCCGCCCTGGTACAGCAGACCTTTAATTAAAATTATGAAAAATAAATTAAAAGCACACGCTAGATGGAAAAAGTACAACAACAAACTAGATTATGATGAATTTAGCCTATTAAGATTAAGAGAGAAGAAGTTAATCAGGGATAGTTATATTAAATTTATTGCTCTTAGTGAAAAGAAAGTTACAACCTCTCCCAAATATTTTTGGAGCTTCATAAAATCTAAAATCTCTGTTAATGATATACCTTCTAGTATGTATTTCGAGGATAAATCGTCGTCTGACGGTGTGGTTATTTGTGATCTTTTTAATGATTATTTTAGCTCTGTTTTTGTTACTGGTGGCGTTAGGTCACAGGTTAATTCGTCGCAGTCTACGTCCTCCCCAATAGATATTTCTACTGTTGACATTACGGATGATTTGGTGTATAGGCATCTAAAATGTATATGTGTTAATAAGGGGGCTGGTTTTGATGGCATCCATCCCTATCTTATTTCTAAACTTTATGCTGAGCTTACTGTTCCATTGGCTAAACTTTTTAATAAGTCCCTTTGCGTAGGTATCGTCCCCAGTATATGGAAACGGGCAATCATTACTCCTGTACATAAGGGGGGTGATAAGCACAACATTGGATTATACCGACCGATTTCCAAGCTTTGTGTGTTCGCTAAGATTTTCGAAAAAATTGTTACTAATGAAATCACTGCTGTTGTATCGCGTCATATATCTGTTCACCAGCATGGTTTTTCCAGGGGCAGGAGCGTCGATACTAATCTGGTCACCTATACTGACTACATTATTAACGCTTTAGACTCTGGTTATCAGGTGGATGCCGTTTATACCGATTTCTCCAAGTGCTTTGATAAAATTGATCATTCCATCTTACTTCAGAAACTCTTTGAGATCGGTATACATAGGGACCTACTTAGATGGTTAGAGTCGTATATTAGTAATAGGAGTCAGGCTGTTGCACTTAAGGGCTACCGATCTAGGTTCTTACCTATTCCATCCGGAGTTCCCCAGGGCTCGCATTTGGGCCCCTTCTTATTTGTCTTGTATGTCAATGACATTCAAAACTCTTTTCTAACTTCTTCGCACATACTTTATGCGGATGACGCTAAGATTTACAAATTAATTAAGAACATTGATGATTGTGCTTCGTTGCAATCTGACTTGTCTCGTTTCGAGGACTATTGTCAGCGGAATAAGCTTGTCCTGAATACCGATAAATGCTACGTTATCACTTTTTCCCGTAAGTCTAGTCCGGTAGTTCATGATTATTCTTTAGCTGGTAGTAGTGTCTCGCGTGTGTCGACGATTAGAGACTTAGGCGTTATTTTGGATGCGAAACTATCTTTCAATGAGCATATTGATAGTGTCGTTTCTAAAGCGTATAAAAAATTAGGTATGATTCTTCGTCTTACAAAACCTTTCAAAAATACCTTTACTTTAAAAGTTTTATATTATTCTTTCGTCCGGAGTGTTTTAGAATTCGGAAGTGTTGTATGGAGCCCGCAGTATGATATTCATAAGTTCAGGGTCGAAAGAATTCAAAAGATTTTTTGTAGATCTCTAGATTATAGGACCGGTTTTTACAACTATGACTACCTTTCGTCTGCAGCCAGGCACGGTCTTCCCCCTCTTGAAAGGAGAAGAATTTATCTGGATACTATATTTTTATTTAAAATTATTAGAAATTATATTGACTCAAGTGTGCTATTAGACGGCATATCCTTCAAAGCTTCTCGTTTCTGCTCACGTTCTAAACCTACCTTTCACATTTCCCCTTGCGGCACTAATTATGCGCAAAATTCGTTTCTAAGGCGCTCGTGTAAGATGTACAATGATTTGTTCAATGATATAGACATCTTTACGAATAGTTTATCAATGTTTAAAATTAAGATTCGGCAATTTCTTTTTTGATTATTAGTACCTACCGTTTGTAATTCTTGTTTTCTAATTAGTTTTGGTTGTTTTGTTTGCATGGTAAGAATAACTTGTTAACAACTTAATTTGTAACCTAGTAATATATGGAACTTTAGGCCTTATTCATATTAATATTTGTATGTAATACTTTGTACACGGCTGTTTGTTTTCCTAAATAAATTAAAAAAAAAAAAAAAAAAAAAATTTGACTGTTTTCAAAAGTTTGCGATGGCAAATTTAGACCGAAATGAGGTACCATGCTGCTTGGTTAGCTTTTTCGACTGGCAAATTCTCACCCGATTCACAGACACGCCAAGCATCCTCTGTATCGGAGAAGCACTACTAATAGCCCAAATGCCAAGCCCACCGTACTTTACGGGGAGGGTTGCTTGAGATGAGACCCACTGGTGAGTGTTAGATGTTCAAAATTTTGCTAAAAGTTAATTTTAAAATATTGACTTGGAAGTTCGATTTCTTTTTCACATAGACGTTGTATGATAACTATAATAAAGTATATATTTGTTTAAAGCTGAATAAATGTTCTTTAAGATATTATTGATTTCTTTGCAAAAACTTCAGTATTTTCAAACATACTGACTATTTAATAAAAAAAATAGAAATCAGTTTTGATATTTTCGTCAATATTATACTTTTTTTCTAGAAAACTGTATATTAAATGTCTCAAAAATGAATTTCTCATGCCCATTTTATTAAAAATAGACACCACACTCGAGGTGGTAGATAAATTTCAATACTTCGTGGCGAATTAACGTCTCAGTTAGTTCCGCCCGCTGTCTTAATTCACGCTGCCGCGCGAGTATATTTAATTATTCTACTCATCTCTAATAAATGATATTAATTAAAACTATACGTTTTTTAAATCTGCATAAATTGGGCTTTTCAACCGTATTTTTTGTAAATACAATGTATTATAAAATATTGTGTGTTGAAACAAAAATGATAAGCTGATGTTGAGAAACTTCTTTATTATACCAATAAAATTATATGAAAGGGTGTAATTTTTATATCAAAAATGAAAGCCCCATCTATGGTATATCAGAAAATGACACCACACTCGAGGTGATAGGTAAACTGAAGCCGATATATTTTTTTATCTGAAGCGCGGCGGCGTGTAACTTTGAATACCCCCCCTCCCTACCCACCAGGGGGTGGCTGATGGCAACCTTCAATTGTTGGGTGGTGCCGCTGCTCACATACTCCTTTGGCATACTAAGGTGGACTCAGACTGAGCTGGACGCCCTGGATAGGGGGATCCGTCTACTGCTTAAATCACATCGCATGTTGCACCCACGCTCATCTGTCATGAGATTGTACATCCCAAGGAAATGTGGAGGTCGAGGCATTTTAAATGCTAAGAATCTCCACAACCGCGAGGTGTGCGTGCAATCTCAGGGATTATTTCCTTAGCAATGAGTGTGGGATGCATCGTGGTTGCAGTAGACAGGAGCCTCACGCCTCTCTCCTTGGCAAACGAAAACTAGCGCAGACCAACGGTGTTGAGCACTGAAGACCGCAAGAACGTATGGAAAAGCAACGAGCTACACGGACGCTTCTACCTGGTCCTAACAAGGCCCGACGTAGACATTTTAGCGTCCGTGAAAACCGAAATCTTTGGGGAACCGAAGGTTTTGTCTGTGCAATTGCTGACGAGCTCATAATGACGAACAATTACCGGAAATATATTCTGAGGGATGGCACGGTCGACATTTGTCGAGCGTGCCGTTGCCCCGGCAAGTCCCTCAGACACATAATTTCAACGGCGAGTACTTGCTCATACATCCAGGATCATCCATCAGCAACTTGCTCTTCAATAATGGTCTTGTTGAGTCTGAAGTGCCGTACTATAAGTAAACACCGGCGCCAGTTCTCGAAAATGGTCGTGCTACGCTCTATTGGGATCGATTTGTCATCACGGACAGGACTATTGTCGCCAATAAGCCTGATATCGTATTGACAGATCGATCTCAATCGATCGATCTGCCCGGCGGCAGTGCTCGTCAACGTCACCATCCCACATGACGAGAACCTCGTGAAGGCCGAGAAGGACAAGCTCAGCAAGTACCTTGACTTGGCTCACGAGGTGACCGCCATGTGGGATGTTGTTTCGACGATCTTTGTCCCGATAGTTGTTTCGGCAAACGGTCTTATAGCGAAGAGTCTCGACCAACACCTCAAGAGACTCTCGCTGGATCAAGGGCCAGATACAGAAGGTAGTACTCCTCGGCACGCATCGTGAGGAGGTTCCTCTCTCTGCAGCCCTATCCACCGGTAGCTTGAGCCCTGCCCCGCTGCCGGCGGCACTCGTAGGTTAGGTTTTTTATAATGTATATTTTTTGTATTAGTATTTTATTTTACTTTTATATTTGAATATTTATCATAAAAAACCTATGTACAGAAAATTAAATAAATATCAAAATAATAATAAAACAATACATTATAATGTGATATATGAAAGGAGTTAATGATATAACTACCTACAATTTTATAATAATTTCACTTCCAATAAGTCCCCAGATTTTATTTTATTTATTAAAATCTGAACAGTGAGCAACAGACAAAATTGTGTGTGTAAAAAATTTGATTGACACTTATATTGTTATATTACAAATCTTAGGTTTATTAATCATAGGTAACTACTTATAACTATTATATAAAGGTACCTACTTACTGTAGTTGTCTTATCATCAAGTGATTTTTATTTCGTTTATATTTTGACGCGTTCATTGTAATCACGGTCTTATTTACTGTTGTGCGCTGTGGACGTAACTCAAAAACTTGTTCCGAACGTTTGTGCTACAAGGCCGCAACTCCGAAGTGTCTGAACAGCATGGTAGTTTTGCGTGCGATCGTCGCGGGCGCAAGCGGCGGACTGGCGAGTGGCCATTTTGCCGGTAAGGGATAGTCGATTTTTGGAAATTTGCATAAGGCCACAAGTGCATTAAGAGGCTTTAGAGGATAGTTTTCCTTATTTTTTTGAGTTAAGGTGGTAAATTAAACCCTTCTGACCACGAATCTGCAATAATATCAAAAATGAAAATTTTTGAGATGCGGCCGTATAGCAGGCACTAGGCGAATAACTATAATAAAATTTTTTTTTTTTTAAAGCTGAATAAATGTTCTTTGAGATGTTATTTTTTCTTTGCAAAAACTTTAGTATTTTCAAACATACTGACTATTTAATTAAAAAAAATAGAAATCGGTTTTGATATTTCGACAACATTTTACTTTTTTTTTAGAAAACTGTATATTAAATGTCCCAAAAATGAATTCCTCATGTCTGGTTGATCAAAAAATGACACCACATACGAGGTAGTAGATAACTTTTAATGCTTCATGGCGAGTTCTCGCCTCAGTTAGTTCCGCCCGCTGTCTTAATTCGCGCTGCCGCGCGGGTGTATTTATTTATTGTACTCGTCTCAAATAAATGGTATAAATTAAAATTATATGTTTTTTAAATTTGCATAAATTGGGCTCTTGGACCGTATTTTTTCTTAATATGATGTTGTACATATATTATAAAATATTGTGTGTTGAATCAAAAATATAAGCTGATGTTGTGAAACTTCTTTATGTATCTCAATAAAATTATATGAAAGAGTGTAATTATTATATCAAAATGAAAGCCACATCTATGGTTTATCAGAAAATGATAAACACTTGAATTGATAGGTAAACTGAAGCCGATATATTTTTTTATCTGAAGCGCGGCGGCGCGTAACTTTGAATAACCAGGGGGTGGCTGATGGCTACCGGGCTAAATCAGCTGAGTTTGACCTAGGATACATCTGTGCCAAGTGAATTCATCCGATACCAAATTTTGACCTCTCCATACATCGGGTGACACTACCGCCCGTACTATCATACTTACAACGAAATATTATTATTTATGATACTTGAAGAGATTTTCACAAGGTGACATCAATGAAATTTCATTGAGGGTAAGGAGAAATTTACTCATGAGCTATGCTTAGCCTAGTATTATCAATGGTTGTGTAATGCAGACCAGTTACCTGTTTTCAGAGTGCTTCATCATTTAGCCAGTTATCAGTCAGTCTTTCAGTCAGTAATTTTGTCAGTTATGCAGTCAGTCATTCAGTCAGCCATTCAGAGAGTCAGTCGTTCAGTCAGTCATTCAGTGATTCATTCAGTCTTTCATTAAGTCAGTCATTCAGTAAGTCATTCAATCAGTTAGTCAAACAGTTTCTGTCAGCCAGACATTTGGTCAGCCAGACAGTAATTTAGTCAATGTTAACCAGTGCCAGTCAATCAGACGGTTCGTGAGTCAATAATCAGTCAATCAGGCAGAAAATTAATGAAATAAGTCAAAAATGGAGCACCAAAATTTAAAGCGTAGTGAACGAGGAAACGACGAGGCGTATTATGAATGTAAAATGACAGATATATAAGTACCAAACTACAAAGTACATTACAATAATGTCCAAAGTAATTTAAAAAACTACACTGTACGTTAAAAAAACAAAGCCAATGATGGGAAACAAGTGATGTTCAGTGGTTTAGTATATTATCAAAAAGTTTTATCAGTTACAGTCAACAGAAAATTTCAGAACAACTGTTCTGTTCTGTTGTGAGAAAGAAAAATTGGAAGGAAAGAAGTTTGAGTTGAGATAGATATTGTCTGATCATCTACTTACTATACAAACGCATTCTGATTGTCATTGCATTCAAAGTGGGAATAAATCCAGCAAGTTTTGTATTGTTTATGATGCCTTAGCCAAAAGAGTAAACAATAAAAATATAAAAGACTATTTATATTGTAGACGAGTAACGACGTTAGAAAATGTTACAGAAATACAGATATATTTTATAATATGGACACGATGATTATACAGTTTAAGATAAGGTTTCGCTTTTGTTCAGTCCCGTTCGGTGTGACATAACATAAAACACAAAACTATCAGGTACCTACCACTTGCCTAAAACAAATAGGCAGAATACAAATTATATAACCAATAATTTAGTGGCTTTGTAATGAACTTACAGAATAGGATTTTAATCTCAATTACGTTGGCATGTTTCAAGGGTTATCAGGTTGTTGATTTCAGTTTATTTAGTTTAATTATGAGTGTTGGCACCTTGCCATAAACAATAATACAATACAACACAAAACACTTTATTGAAACACCACATACACCACGTAACAGATATACAGGAAAATAAAATAAAGACTACATAGTGAGTCAATAGGCGGTCTTATCGCTAAATAGCGATCTCTTCCTGAAAACCTTTTAAAGAAGAGATGGTTAAAAATATACAATAGAAATAGAGAGGCGATGAATTAAACAATTTCTAAAAAACATAAATATCCTTAGAATAAATACATATAGATACCTACGTAAATAAAAAATACATTTGTAAATAAATACAAAATAAAAGGTAAGGAAAACAACTAATGTGTTCTTTTATTTAGAGGAAGAAGAGGGACAGTTAAGATATTTTTTTTCGTGCAACGCACAGAATTAAAATAACAAAAACGCTCCATGAGATAGTGGGGAGTTGCCGGAATGAAAAGAACGCTGTATAGAAGGTTAAAAATGTGATAGTCCCGGCGAAGACGAATTGGAAGCCACCTGAGCTGTGAACGGAAAGTAGAGACCTGGTCATACTTGCACAACCCAAATATGAACCGTATGTTAAGTTGCTCCTCAGAAAGATCAAGAATAGCACACACCTGCATATCTAAAATAGGGAGAAGTAACGATTGAGCGAGCGCAATCTTAGTCGCGAGAGGAAGAAAGTTGCGGAGGCGCCTAAGAGAAGACACTGCCGCAAACATCTTCCTACAGGTCTCATTTACTTGGGGAGTCCACGTAAAGATACGGTCCATAATGAAACCCAAGTTTTTGAAGTGGTGCGAAAATGGTATACAAACACCATCAAAATACACCGGTGGAAGGTAATCAAAGTCGACACGACAAATAAACTTTGGACTGCCAATCAGAACAGTTTGGGTTTTTGCTGGGTTTACTTTGAGGCCGAAACTATTACTCCATTCCAGTACACGGACCAAATCAACGTTAGTAACCCTAATGACAGTATCGAGATCATCAAGAGCACCCTGAGAGTAAATTTGTAGATCGTCGGGATAAAGATGATATGAAGAATGAAGGTTATCCGTGATAGAATTAATGAAGATAGAAAAAAGGAATGGAGATAGCATGCCGCCCTGTGGTAGGTACACCGGCCAGCGTACTGCACCACGAAGATCGGGAAGCTACTATATAGTATGTATAACAAATACACAACTACAATAACATGAATGTGAACGTGTGTACTAGGTGAAATTTGAGACTCAGAAACCGCTTCTTGTTATTGTGATGTTTTTCAGTTTGTAAAATTTGTGGTTTTGCAATTTTTCTATCAGCAAAGATTTTGTTACAGATGTAAGAAATTTAGAGATAAAAAGATAAAAGACATTTATTCAGCAACGCACTTTTACACGTTAGGAGTCTACCAGCGCTTCCCAAGAGGAGACCACTGCCGAGAAAAAACGCCGCAAGAAACTCAGCAGTCATTCTTTTTTAACCATATTTCTTACTACAATGATACTACTTCTAGTCTAGTATTATATAAAGCTATAAATAAATAAATAAATATTATATCAAATATCATGCGTAGTTCAGCAGGAAAACATGACAAAAATATTAGGAGAGAGATAGAGGGAGAAAAAGGAAATAAAAAACAACAAGACGATCACATAAAAATTTCGACATGTTTTTCTACATCAACGGTGTCCCCTAGACAATATACAACTTTTGCATTTGCACAAATTATTAATGAATGACTAAGTTTCGGGTTTAGGCCAAGCATTTTTGTCTGTTAGGTAGTCCTCGACCCTATAGTACGCTTAAGACATTAACGGCTTTTTTAAGTAATTTTAAGAGCTTAACAGAATATCAGATTTGGTAAACCTACACACCGAATGGCAACGTAATGAAACTAAGTGTGCTTATGTGCATTTACTGAGATTAATTGATATTATTAATAGATTGCCATATTTTCTCAACAGTTTACCTGAGGACATCCGTCTCGAGCAAAATAAACGTATATTTAAGAGAAAACTAAAGAAAAATCTATTAGATACACCTTGGAATTATGTAACTGGTACCTATTGTGTTAAACTAAACATTGTATACTATTAAGATTATAGTACTGTTCTTTCCTTCTTTCCTTCCTTCCTGCAGTCAAACTGTCCTAAACAATTTTGCAGGGCTTTTGTTGATTTGTAATTTTTTTGTTGGTTGAATAAATAAATAATAATAATAGTATGCTAAAAATATAAATGAAAAGGTATTAAGTATAAACTTACTTACATATTCAGTAAGAGCTACACTGCTCTACAGATACTAGGTCGGTGTTGTAGATAATGTTACTTTGCGCAGCTTCAAACAAACTAAGCAACGTGTATCTTTAAATGATCAAAATCATTTCCAATTTAATCACATTACCCACTTTTTTCGGAAGTCTGGTAAAAATAAACACTCCCTCCCTCCTTACCTTGTCGAACGGTTCTCATTCTTGGCTACCGGCTCCCAAAACCGCTTACGCTCGAGTGCCAACCTACTCCTTGCTTTTCATGCTAGCAAATCCAAATGTTACTCTAAATCCTTCTCGGTACATTCTGTTCGTTTATAGAATAGTCTTCCAACTGACATCAGGCAATCACAATCTGTTGCTTCAGTTAGATCTAGGCTTAAGAAGTACTGGGGCACTACTTTGAAATTCGACGCTCGCAACGAAGCCCGCAACGCAGATCGATCGAACGACGAAGGTGAAGGCTACTATGAAGTAACTTCGAATTCTTCACTTACGTTTCGGAGACATAGACCACCTTCGATCCTAGAGGAATTGAGCAACGTGAATGGAAAGAACGAATGGATAAAAAGTATGGGTTACACTCATAGTGCTTAAAAGCCGGTAATCAGATTTTTGACCTAAATCGCCGGTTAACAATTTATATCTTACTTGTGAAATAACAAACAAAGTAACAAGGATAGTTTAATAAAGTTAAACCTCCAAATAACGCTTGTATTTTAATATTTAAAAATATTCTGACGTATCGTTAAGTGTA
The DNA here is from genome assembly GCA_948252455.1 of Acleris cristana. Lineage (NCBI taxonomy): Eukaryota > Metazoa > Arthropoda > Insecta > Lepidoptera > Tortricidae > Acleris > Acleris cristana. The sequence goes on along the minus strand of OX411771.1, from coordinate 5,650,502 downwards.
AAAATTAATCTATCTGTCATATACATGTGTCAACTGTCAAGAAACGATTTTTTTTTTGTAAGTTTTCTTTTTATTTTCAAATAAATTTTCAATAACATCCCAATATTATATTATAAAACAGTTAAACTCGAGTCAAGACTTGGTGGTTTTAAATTTGTATTGTATCTATTGTCTAGTTAACTGATATATTTTTTGGTTCTCTTGCTCACTTACTTTAGTAGTAGTTTACCGAAAGATTGAAAACATTGTACTTATGGATTGCAGAAACCGTCATCTTCAATTCAACCCCTGTTACCCACGAGCGATTTGAAATGCTGCTTTTGCTCGTGATTTTGTCGGGAGCGTGTTGGGAAGAGTACGCTCCCGCACCGTGTGGGAGCAAATTACTGTTATGTTAAATAGGCTCGGTGGGGCAGCCCAGTCGCTGCAGTCGCCAAGGCAATGGCAGAAGGTAAAACATCACGACATGGTTTTATTTTGTATTTTCCTGTGCCAGTGCATTCTCATTTATGTGAATTCAAAATACAATACAACATTGTCTCATTTCCAGGATGATGCTGCGGACCCCATTCGCCAACAGAGGTCAACGGGTAAAACTTGCCCTGTAAGAATGGATGAGGAAGTGTCAGTTTCACTCTTGGACCGTGACCAATCATCCATACCCTAGGAACGTTACAGCTCCTGTCATTTCAGCACCTATCAAGTAAGCATACCTTTTTACGACTTGGCAGAAGTGCACAGGGCTAGCCCTTGTGCTTCTGTTTAGTCCACCAGAATAAATACTCTTCCAAAAAATTGTCCATGTGTGTGATATCCATGGATTTGTTTTTAGGATTCTATACCCAAAGGGTAAAAATGGGACCCTATCACTAAGACTGCTGTCTGTCTGTCTGTCTGTCACAGGCTGTATCTCATGAACCGTGATATCTAGACAGTTGAAATTTTCACAGATGATGTATTTCTGTTGCAGCTATTATTATAATAAAAACAGAATAAAATAAATATTTAAGGACAATAAATACTGTTGTATAGATAATGGTTACGGAACCCTTTGTGCACGAGTCCGACTCGCAGTTGGCCAGTTTTTTTTAATAAGTTCATGGTAATTGTCTTAAAACTTGATGTTGTTGAAATACACCTTGTTAAATTAAAATGTTAAAACAAGGAATGATAGCCATTGATTAGGGAAAAAACTTTTGTACACAACCACAATAATATTATTTTAAGAAGCAATTTTATGATTTCGGTTAAGTACTTTGATAGTAGTATTAACTTGCCATTTGTTGTCACCCGCTTGCAAAGAAAATGGGCACATTAGTCTGGGCACAGAAATCATTAGTTTGAATATACTATACCTAAATAAGATTTTATGCTACAAAATAGAGAAATTATTGTTAACAAAGAAAAATAATGATTACGAATAGGTATTATTATTTTAATGTGGTTGCATAAAATTTCATTTACTTACATTATGTAGTATTATAAACTACTTGCAGAAATCGAAAATGCCTGTTATCTTTGCAACGGGGTTTATATATCATTTTAGGTACATTACATTAAACTATTTCATGTATTAAGCGACTGTCATTATTTTGTGTGCTGTGTTTATTTTTAGGTAAATATATCAATCCCATTAAATTTTTTATGATATTGTAATTATCTGTTCACATGAGGCACCAGACGGTGGTGGTCTTGGCGGCTCAAACAGGCCAGTCAGCATGGGCAGCTGCTGGAGATGGAAGATTCCAAAATCACCAAGTTAACCATTTGCGCAGAACTAACAAAATCAAGACAAGCAGTGCTCATTGACTCCAAAACAAGGAAAATAAAATTAAAATCCAAAAAGAATAAAAGTTATTTTATTACATAACACAAAATTTTATTACCCTCCTACTAGGTACGGTCACCAGCAATAATATATTAACCAATTTTGGCCGCAAAAATATCTGACACGTCTTTATTACTAGAGGTATAAGAGCGTGTCAGATATTTTTGGTAATGCTCATTTTTCAGTACTCGCTGAAAATCATTACAACTTCCTATAAGGCCTACGTGCAATCATGAGCTTTGCTTAGGTTTCAACATAATAAAAAAATAGCTTATATCCATCTGGAATAATGTACTGTACAAATAGTGAAAGAATTTTACAAATAGATGCAGTAGTTACCTTCCACTTATTAACAAAATATCAAAACCACTCTCTCCTGGAAATAAAAGTATAGATGAATGGCCCTTTAATACAAATACAGAAGAAAAAGAAAAGTACGACAAAAAACTATGAAAAAAAGCTACAACAAATTGTATGAGCACTATTCCAATATGTTGTCTATACTTAAGCCTAAAAAAGTACCTTAGTATAAGATTATTTGTATATGTATATATATAAAAGGCAAACCTGACTGACTTATTATATCAACGCACAGCCGAAACTACTGTACCTAGAAACTTGAAATTTGGTACAGGGGTTCCCTTCATGATTTAAGTGAGCACTAAAAAAGGATTTTCCGAAAATCGACCCCCAACGGGAAAAAATAGGGGAAGTAGCGGGGAACTAATTCTACGCGTACGAAGTCGCGGGCGTCGTCTAGTATTTCATAACTAGCATTGTTTTTTGGCAGGCTTTATGATGGCTATGATTAGATTTCTTATCATTAAGTCAATAAATAACTGACTATCTAGTGCCTACACTGAGAAATAGTAAGGAACGACAATCAATGGAGATTGAAACAATTGTAATAATTTCTCTACAACACAGGGTTAGGCTTGGAAGGACTAGATTGCAAAACGATTATAAAAACAAAAAGAGTTATATACTTTCATAAGATCTTGGTTTGAGAAACTATGTCTCTCTTTGTCAAGTTCTTACTCAGCAAACATACCTAGCCACAGTTATAACCTATAACAGTGATATTTATATAAATTTCGATAGTATATTATCTAAAACCCTGACGGTATTCCTCCATCATTTTTATAGGTAAAATGTAAAGAACTCAACTTGCCCCTCTGTCTCATATTTAAAGATTTCATCAGTTCGGGAGTATTTCCTACTTTTTGGTCGTTCCTATCCACAAACCTGGAGACAGAAATCAATGTAAGAACTATAGACCTATAAGTAAATTGTCGGATTTGCTAAATTATTTGAATCTGATGTTTATCATCGTTTTTATTCATGTCATTGAATGTGGACAAGTGCTGTGTTATTTCCTTTTCATCATCCAGAAAGAAAACTATATTCGACTACTTGTTGACCATTCGCAACCTCAACCGTGAGACAGTTGTTCGTGATCTCGGTATATACTTTGTTTGATGATCGACTAACATTTCGCCCTCACTACGACCATGTAATATCCAGGTGTACAAGGCTTCTCGGTTTTATTTCTCGTTCCACTAAAGACTTTCACAATCCTGACACATACAAGTATTTATATTATTCCCTAGTGCGAAGTAGTATACTTGAATATGGAGCGGTTATTTGGATCCCACATTACAAGGTTCATAGTGATCGCATAAAGCGAGTGCAAAAAACTTTTATAAATGTTCTGTGTTATAGACTTCGACTTGGACGCAAATTCAGCTCATATGCTAGCCGACTAGAGCATTTTCAACTGCCGATATTGGCAGCACGTCGTAAATACAGTAAGCTAATATACCTGCATAGAATCCTCCAGTCACATATCGACTTTTCTTCCTTGCTAGCCTTACTTAACTTTACCACACGCTACAAAGCGAGAAACCCGACCCACAAAGTATTCCAACTACAAATATTTAAAAATAATACATTTTTTTACAATCCTATTATTAGAATGTGCCGAACTTACAATAAAATCACAGCCAACCATTCTTCTTTGGATATATTTAACTGTAAGCTTCTCACTTTCAAAAGAATTAACCAAAACATTATTTATAAAGAACAATAATCAATTTTTGATTTGTATAACCTAATAGTAATTAAAACTTAAATATAAGTACTAACACTACATTGATAAAATTAATGCCCTCTAACGTTATTTAACCAACGTAAATGTATGTCTTACTGTGCACTCATAGTTTAGAGTTATAGTCCAGACCTTAAAACTCTGTCTTTTAGAATGATGTAACTAAGACTGTAACTGGTTTTATGAGCCTTAAATAAATAAATAAATAAAATAAAACAACCATGACGTTATGCCTAATTAAGGTAAAACACCCAATTATCGACACTTTAACGTCGAGATTCGAGCATTTTTTAAATATATGGTTTCTTTATGATAATACATGATTCTTTAATGCACTGGGTAAAATTTTAAGGTTCATTCTATATTATTTTAAAGTAAAAAGAAGTATAATACCTGTAACTTAGGAAAAAAAAAAAGATAGATTTAGGCTCTTTTTAGCCCAGTTATCGACTGCAAAATTCCATATATCGACACCCAGTAATCGACATGCTCCAATAATCGTGATCTAGTAATCAACATGTTCTATTTATCGTCATCCAAATATCGACCTTACCTCAAACACCATTCCCAAAAAAAAGTCTTATTCAGTCTTTTAATCATTTTAATTAGCTAAATAAACAAACAGGGGCATGTTGGCATGTAATGCGTAGGTAATTTAAGTACCTAATAATTTGTTAACGCTTTGGTGTTAATGTTTGAATTTTTTTAAATCCTCTATATTATAAAATAGTTTTATTTCTTATTTATTATGTCAACTTTTTATCACACTTTTGTTACTTAGGTTACTAAGTTTCATCTACTTGCTTAATACTAATCAACAAAACTTAATGAGATCTTCTCAGTGGCATACAACATTAACATACTTATTATGATGTTACTTAGGTAACTAAGTTTCATCTACTTGCTTAATACTACCAAATCAACAAAACTTAATGAGATCTTCTCAGTGGCATATAAAATTAGCACACTTATTATGATATTATCCAGTTGGAATTACAATATTACCAGTACCTATTTATTATTTAATAAAATTATGGCAGGTTTTGATCACAGACTCGTTACCTTAGTCTACCACTTAATTAATAGTTATTTGGCTTAAAAAGTCTATAAAACAAAGAAAATTAAATGTTTTCTGAAGAACATTTACCTTAATTAAATACTTAATACCTTACATTGTGAAAGACAGATATTCTTTCATTTCTGGTATCGTATAAAAACCTCTTTTATTGCATAGCATTGGTTTCGAAATTGCTTTAACTATGTCAGACTTTCGATACCAGATTTTGTCTTCTTTTTCCGGCCATTTGAACGTGTTACCCACTGAAAAGGTCATGGTGCTAATTTCAAATTTGTTTTTATCAACATTTTTAATTATGCCTGGGAAAAATTCTCCTTCGTATTGGATTATAACATAATCTCCACTAGAATGTGTTTTTGCTGGCTTAGAATATTTGCTTAGTGGTATATCTTCGTCTGTTAGTTCTTCTTCGATTTCCATGTTGTAGCTTTCTTCACTTTCTGCATAGTTTACCTCGGTGTCTGTATTGTCCGACGATGTGTCATTTGGTTTCGGTTTTGGTATCGTATTTCGTTTCTTCTTCTTATTTTCCTTATCTTTTAGTCTATTTTCCTTTTTTTTTTCCATCTCTCTCTGTTTTAACTGTCTTTTCTCTTCTCTTTCTTGGGCTTTAATTTCTTTTAGTTTTGCGGTTTCTATTTTTTGTTTCTCTTTCACTTCATGATAATCCCTCCACGTTTTACTTGTGATGGCAGAAGGAACTTTTTCTCTCAATTTTCTTTTTTTCCCTTTTTTATCTTCATCTTCTCCGGGCCAAAATAAATTTCGTTTAAATGGCGACGGAATATATGTATTTCCTACTTTATTTGGAACAGTTTTTGATGTATTAGGGCTTATCATCTGTTTTAAAGGAGTTTTTACTGCAGCACTTTGAAGAACACACATTGAAGAAGTTGAAGCTAACTGAAGTAAATCTCTTGCTTGCTTCGATGAACTTGGCTGATTAATGATCAAAGCTTCATTGGACTTTTCTTTGGATTCAGGTGTGATCATCTCTTTTGAAGATATTATTTCTACTACAGAATTTTCATTGGGGGTAAATGTTGAAGTGCAGGTATTGGAAGCTGTCTGAAGTGGATTTATTACTTGGTTGGAAGAACTTTGCTCATTAACAATCAACACGTTATTAGACTTTTCTTTTGGTTCGGGTCTGGTCGTCTCTTTTGAAGTTGTGGATTCTGCGGTAGCTGAAGTTGAAGAGCAAGATGTCGAAGGTATTGCAACTGAATCTGTTATGTTGGAAAAACTCGGCTTATCAATAATTGATGTGTTATTTGTTGTTTCTTTTGATTCTTGTCCGCTAGTTAGGTTTGTCATTGTATTTGATGTAGAATTATTAGATGTTCTGGTTTCATTTAAAGGATCTAAATTTGCAACATTGTTATCACGATTTTCCACTAGGTTGGAAACATCTTCTTGAATCAAATCAATTTCAGCTTGCATCGATCGTTTATTAACATGATGAGCTCTCTGTTTATTGCTAGCCCATATTATATACAGTGACGTGTCTTCCTCATTTAACCGAGAATTTAATTCATCTCGTCCTTTATAAAAGAGTTCATCGAAAAACTGCAACTTTTCTGTCCCCAAATTTGCCACTATTTCCTTTTCCAAGAAATGAAAAAAGAGTGCCTGTTCTGTTGCTACTTGCGGGTTTTGTCGAGTTTTTATTTTAGTTAGATCGATGTAGTCTGGGCCAAAAGGATACAAACCACCAGCGCGAAAACCATTCTTAATGGAATCTTCAGTGAGCGATTGCAACGCTGATTTAAGGACAGGGGCAAATTTATCTTTTGTTAAATTTTTTCCTAAATTTTGTACTTTCCAGTCCTTTACTGCTTTTTTCCAGTATGATTTCAGTGGTCTGAATATAGCCAAATCCATTGGCTGTAAAATGTGCGTACTGTTTGGGTGTAATGCTATGATTTCTATACCATTTTCAGCACAAAAATTCGACAAATGCAGGGTCAAATGCGATCGATGACCGTCCAAAAAGAACACTACAGGTTTTTGGATATTTTGCTGTAACAACCATGGATTAAAAACGTTCGCTATGTATTCATAGAATGTGCTGCCACACATCCAGCCACTCTGTGAACGTCCAATTGCCCAATCTTCGGGAAACTGGGAGGAAATTGTGGACGGAATTCTCTCATATGCAAATACTACCATGGGTGGTGCCAATTGCCCAGCGGCGTTTCCAGTAATTAATACTGTTAAATTATCTTTTTCATCTCCGGAGGATTGGTAGATATGTTTGTCACCTTTTTTTGCAAGAACTTTACCAGCCTTAGGCGACAAAAAAAAGGCGCTTTCGTCTGTGTTGAATATTCTTGCCGGCTGTTCTAAAACATCTTTGAGATCTTTTTCGCGTAGATAAGATTCCACTTCTTCAAACCAACGCCTTATATGCTCTTCTGTAACAGCATCTCGAGCTGTCGTTAAATTTTGTGCCGTTCTCTCAGACAATATAGGATGTCTATTTAGAAAAAGATTGTACCATTTCTTGCCCGGTCTATTGTCAGTAAATGGGGTTGTTTTATTCTGATCAATTATGATACGTTGTACGCTATCGAGTAACTCATCTCTAGTAACGGGAATGTGTTTTTCAGACATTTCAAGTACCCATTTTTCTAAAATAGCCTCCTCCTCCGTTGACAAATATGTTTTAGGGCCCATGGAACATTCGAGTGGAGTCTTACCTGAAATCTTATCATGTAATGTAATTCTTGGTACACCAAACTTTTTTGCAGCAGTTGCAGTCTTCTCACCTTTTCTGACTGCTTCTACCGCCTGGGCCATTTGAAGAGGCGTGTAATTTTTTTTAGGCGCCATGCCTGCAAAAAATGTCGGTTACTGGAACATGTAGACTAACATATAGAATATCCAATCATCGACATATCGGCTGTCGGTCATTGGAACGTATGGGATATCCAATCATCGACACGGCTGTCGATCATTGGAAGCAGTTTGAATATTTAAATGAAAGCCCTATATATTAAGAATGCTGAACAAGCTTAGCTAAATAATATAATAAAGTGTACAAAATAAAATAAAAAAACATTTCGACATTTGTCGAAGATTGGAAAAAGCAGTCAATAAATCTCCAATTACCGACAGGCGTGTTTTGACATTTTAATATAACCTCACCCTTCTAATTAAATTATTAAAAAGTTGTGAATTTCTTCCCTAATTTCATAAATAACTAACATTTTCGATAAAACAAAACAATTAAAAGTTATGGGCAATAAATCTTACTCACCTCCTTAGCGATTTCACTAATAAAACTGGATTTCGTTCGAGATCTACCGCGGTCAAAACATGTCATTACGCCATTTTGTACAAAATGGCCGAATGTATGAAACGTCATCCGCAATGACAGCTAAATAATCCTCGTCTATAGTTTATGCTTCAAATGCGTTCAGAAATCAGAAAATACTCTTATTTATTTTTGTAAACTTTTTAAATGTCGGACAATGGTGCCTTGTCGAAGATTGGGTGTTTTACCTTAGGCATTAATTACATTACAAGACAAGACATTTTGCATCCTAGGGCATTGTACAAAAAAGGCGTTTTGTTGATTTTTATCCAATCTAGTCCTTACAAGCCTTACCCCCCATCCAAAGTATGGTTAAAAACACCAATAAGTACTCTGAAAATTGAAGTTGTCTTAGTGAATCATAAGCAGCAGTTTTAAAATAAAGTTAGTATAATTTTTGTCAAAGGATAAACATGTTGAAAAATTCGCTTCATATGCTCAGATGTCTTGGACGGTATACTATTATGTATTAAAACTATGATTAATCTATTTCGCACCCCCCGTGCTACGCCTCTGCGGTGGAGGAGACGCGGACGTCGGCGACAGCACCGGGCTGCATGTTGCTCTCGCTCTTGACGCCATCAGCTGCAGCTCGCATGCAGTTATTGTACGGCATATTGCATTCAATGGTGATCCTGCAGATCCTGCCGGCCATCTCGGGGCTGTATTGCAGAATGCGTGCGGCCAAAAGGCATCTCCAACGCCCTGCGACAAATAAAATTTCTGATTATGCTGTGACTTTGGACACATTGGTGTTTTACTGGTGGTAGGGTCGCTACCACCATCTTATCCATCAACCCACCAGTGCAGGAGCAGTGTTCGCATTGTTGTGTTCTGGTAAGGGGATAAGAAAAACTGGTGAAATTACTAGCATTGAGGCATTCCTTATTCCACCTTAGTTCTAAGGGTTGGCAACGCATTTGAAGTCTTTGGATTGCAGCCTTAAAATTGTAGTCTTGGGAATTCAAATGTCTATAGTTCTAAGATGCCATTTACCATCAGGAGGCCTGAGTGCTTGTGTGCCTTCTCCTTGCTATAAAAAAGTAAGTTAATACATATTTATATGCATTTAAACCTTTAAAATGCCGAACGTTCTTTCAATAGTTGAGCGCACCCTCTTTTGTAGGTATGGCATTATAGTAACCCCCAGGGGTCATCATGTACTCCCGCAAGGGGTCATGAATTTATACTCAGTACTTCATAAGAGAAGTATTCAAATTTTAGGAAAAAATATATAATCCTGATTCCTTACCCATCAAGTGCAAGACAGCAGGCTCTCTTGCGGCACAGAGGCTTTCAAAATGTTCTCAGATATTGCCACACAAAAGATTCATGAGTCGCTATACCATGTGTAGCATCAACATTTAAAATGGCATATTTATCATCTGATACAACTACATCAGTGAAGTTTTTATTTTTTTTATTTCACAAAATCATTTTACTCTATCAATACAAGAATTTAACCTAAAGCAAAAGGCATATAGAAAGGGCATATTATAAAAAAACACTAAGAAAGCTACCAGATTATCAGCTTTACACTTACAGGTTTTTTTGATTGAATAGGTAGGGTTGATGCCTCGGCTATTAATATTGGCTAGTAATAGCCTCTTGCACCACTCGATTTAATCCGAAAGTGTTGATGAATTCCACAAAAAGCCTCGCGTGTTTCCCGCCGCCGAACTCGTCATGTACGCGCATCACTTTGCGGAGTACTTCGTTAAGCAAAAAACGTGACAGTGTTCAATTTAAAATATAAACGAAACTCGATTAAACAAAAAAAGCTTAGGAAATAATATTTTACAGTAATAAGACCAAAAATCACTCACACTCACGCAATAAAAACAATGGATCGAAGGTCAAACGATAACACTTTAGTTAACGTGAGATTTGACGTTTCTCCCCGAAGAACATTGTGTCAAAATCCGAAACCGCCGCCAAAGTTCGATTTTCATAGTAGGTCAATAGAAGCAACAAACGTCAAACGACGATTTTCGAATCCGAAGACGGGCTCCGAAGGTGTTCATAGTAGCAAATGGTGAAATCGAAGAACGGAACTTCGAACTTCGAATTTCAAAGTAGTGCCCCTGGCTTGACTCTTGTTCCTGATCTAAGACTGTATGTCCTTTCTATCTTTCATACTTCCATTACATACTTATATTATATATATAAATAAATATATAATTATATATATATATATATAATTATATATTTATTTATAGTTATGCAAGTATATATTCGTTTCTTTATATATACCTACGTATTTATTTGCTATTATTATTTTAATCTTCTGTATCTTTAATTGTTGTACGTCTAGCCATCCGTTGTTTTTATTCATATCTCAATCGCTCAAAGGTTAACTGGAAAAGATCCCTTAAAGGGATAAGTTCGCCTTTTGTGTTTCTGTTTCTTTTTGATTTGTTATTTTCTGTTTGTTCAATAAAGAGTTTACATACATACATAAAATAAGGAATAATGTCAGACATATTATGCATAATAAAATTTAAATGTTTACAGTTTGTCATTAGGTAAATATGTTCTTGTGGACATACAGAGAGTAAAATAATTTCCATTTGAAACTCAAGTACTGCAAGTCAATTATGCGCCGGGTTAACCGCCGTCGAATGTAAACAATAAGTTCAAAAATATATAACAATTGAAGGGTTAGAAGACCGTTGGTAAAACAAGACGCTTATAATAGTGGCATTCGTTTTAGAATCATTAAAGTACAAACAAGACAAAAAAACATTTCGTGCCCGTGAGGGTCTCACGAATAATGAAGAATATGAAATTATATCGATCTTAAAGAAAATTCAATCCCTGAAAAATGTTATGGTCAATTATAGATTCAGAAGAAAGACGAGTTTCATGGGTTATCGATAGGGAAATTTGGGATCCCGTAAAGCAGCACTATTATTTAATAATTACCAGAAAGTATACCTATATATTTACACATCATATCAAATATGATCTAACAACAATAAAAGATGCAAATGTAATCGTCCCAGAAACAATTCAGCTTTAATTCAGAATTTACAGTCACCAGAACAATAAAGGACGGGAAATATTGACAGCTAATAGTTTGCAAAATATTTCAATCAATATCGAATATGAATTCTCCAAGATCGATAAGACAAACAAGAGCAAGTAAAGGTTTTATGTGAAAGAGCACGTAGAAGCAGATGCAGTTGTAAATGAAAAGCAGAGACAGATCAGTTGTAATCAAACGATAGCAGATTGCTTAAACAAATGGTTCGGATGGACACACAACATTAGTCAGAATAAGATCACAGTAAAACTTTTAATCAGGTAATAGGTAATACTTTATTTTCAGATGCAAATGATAACTCGATATATTTATAGTTCAGCGCGTAATTATTAAAAATGAGTTTTAATATACATACGTTTTTTAATACGTATCCTAACCTAACACAGACAGGTGAATCAGTAAACAGTAAGGTACTTTAAAATCACTGTAAAGACAAACAAAGACTTTGTAAATAACCAACCAGGGTATCAGTAGAGTAGAAAATCCAAGATAATGTTTAAGGGTGGACATCTCAGTAGATGGTCAGTGGGTTCAAATAAAATTTTAACGTACCAAGTAAATTATATTCAATCTTTAATGAGACCTTCAGGAATTTCACTTTCTTTTTTCTTCAGTGGGGAGTGTCGCGAACGCAAAGTTATAGATAGTTCAACATAGACGTACACAAGCCCTCATTACATTGTAAGTTTGAATAGGGCTGACAGGGCAAGTGCTGCGCGGGCGAGGAGGGGCTCAGAGCTCGAAACACAGATAAGACGGCAACGAACCAGCGCAAGATATACTCCTACGCATGATTAGCCATGTCACCGTCCCAAGGTCGGCACCAGTATGTTATTAGGGATCAAGCCGCACCATAGCGGCTCCAGTGAGTCAGTGATTGATCCAGATTAGGTTGGGTGAGCGGTGGTATCAGTGAGTGAATATGTTGATAGACCTACTTAGTAGACAGCAGCAGTATCAGTAAGTGATCATTAATTCCTAAATATTCGCATGGATAGCATACCATCATAAACTAGGCTTATTAGGTAAGTACCAGTTACCAAATAGATAACTGATCTAATACAGAGTATAAGAGTATCAAAGATTCAATTATGAGTAGTACCGTTTGGTACAATGTGTCTGCGGTCAGTTATGAGACTAGATTACGTTGCGAGGCTTGGGGTGGCTAAAGGGGCGGTTGGAGGCCACTTAAGGGGGACAGCCCCTGTAAATAAGACCTGGTTAAGGGAAGCAGTTTCCTAGCCCAGGCAAAGGTAAACTGCTCATTGTTTGAGATGCAATCCCTATATTAGATTAGTAATCAGATTGACAATCAGTACAGATCAGTTCATATGAGTATTATTACGACAGAACCAACATAAATATAATTAGTGTTCATAGTTAAGTCAGGATTCACAGCAGTTTTACAGTGTTGGTACGTGTTGAAAATTATAGAAAAACCCATTTATCAATCTAAATATTCGTCCGGTACCTATTGCAAGGTACTTGGTGACAGGAGTATTATAAATAGAGAAACTGGAACATCTAAAACTCGTGATAATCAAGTCACCCTAAACACAGGTGACAAAAAAATCACCTTAAATAAAGACTTTGCCTTAGCATTCGAAGATTATTTTTCTAACAAAGCCAACGAATACAACGAAATGTCTTCAATCATCCACGGTTGAAGCTCAACCATTACTTTGTGCTTCGTCGAAGACTATCTAACAGATAAAATGCTTGGCCTAAATTAAACACCTAAATATCTTAATAATAACTTAATCATACAAATATGTAAAACATTGTGTATTGTCTAGGGGACACGGTTTCTGTAGGAAAATGTATCGAAACTATTTATGTGTTGTTTTGCCCCGTCTAAGTATAATTTTTATTTATTTTTATAGTTACTACTTATGAGTTTTTTTTTTTTAGAATTTTGAGTTTAGACACATTTTCCTGCTCAACTACGCATGATATATATATTCATATTCATATTGTTTGTTACATTCATTGTTTTATATAATGCTAGGTTAAGTTTTTTCTTTTCGTTGTATAATATCATTTATCATAAGCAATATTTAAAAAACGACTGACTGTTGAGTTTCTTGCGGCGTTTCTTCTCAGCAGTGGTCTCTTGCGAAGCGCTGGTAGATTTTTGACGTGTAAAAGTGCCCGTGCGGCCTACTTACTGAATAAACATCTTTTATCTTTTATCTTTTATCTTTTTTTATCTTATGTCAATAAATGTACAAAATTTGAATTTAGCCCTGTAGATTCAGATTCAATAGTCAAGGTATTTAAATCGCTCAGTTTAAAAAAAAGACCAAGGAGTTGTGGGGCACATCAGTGAAAGTACTCTCTTATATCATAGATGTAATTGCACCCCATCTAGCAATAACTAACAAGAATAGCATATCAGAGGGGATATTTACAGATCTCATGGAATAGAGAAAAGTTATACCACTTTTTAAATCGGGCGAGATGATTGATTTAACGAACTCCCTTTCCATTTCCATACAACCAGTTTTAAGTAAAGTCTTTGAGAAACTTATGCTGAATGACATGTAAGGTCACTTTAATAGAAATAAACTACTAAGCACTAACTAGTTCGGCTTAACCTGAGGTCGATCAACAATTGATGCGGTATCTGTACTCATTTATCTATATATTAGTTATATATTGTCTATTTACTAGCTTTTGCCCGCGACTTCGTCCGCGTAGAACTCGTTTATCGCAGTTAAGTGTTTTAAGTAATTTTATAGTTAAACATCCTCCCAGGCCAGGATGATCTTTTATGACATATTGAGCTCCACATTTAAATTGAAATTGAATTGAATAACGTCATCTAGGTTAATATACATTGTTGTATACCTAATTTTTTTTGTTTTGCCATCTTTCGCTAGATCATGAAGATTTGGTGGGCTGGATACTCGTGAGCATGCTATATACAGTTGCCCATGGGAAAAACAGTTTGCTTCAAAATGTACGCCGGCTACTTATACTGTTTGTCGTTGCGCTTTGCTTATGGTCATGGCAATAGCTGTTTTTAGAGCACTCTTTTAAAGTTTAATGGTAAATCATTCGGAATTATAAGAATGCGGGGACTAAAAACATTTTCTCCTTTAGCAATTCCAAATACCGTCGACCGCTGCAACATTGCACGGAAATTCATGTTTTTTTTAAATAACTCTAAAATTTTACGTTATCTGTGATCTTTTTTGCATTGCTAAGCTATTTAAGATCATAAGACATATGAATTTCAGTACGAAATGCTTCAAATCATTATAAATTGGCTTGTAGAAACCGTCAAAGTTGCAGGTAAAGTTGTAGCCAAAAACTTCAACTTTGCCTAGCGGATTATCTCAGCTATTAAATGCAGTATCTAAAAAAGGGACCAATTCTTAAATTCATTACTGTTACATCTATGCCAGGATGTCATTAGAAATGTTGTAGTGTGTCAAATAGCATTCCCGTTTTTCTCCATACAAATTTTCAAGCATAGTTAGGGTTGTGCCAACAGAAAAACAAAATAGTTCAGAGTACCTAGGTACTTTACTGGCATTTAAATTTACGAATGAATAAGAGTCGAAGGATGGAAAAAAACCATTCGTATTTTATGATATTTTAATGAAAATGAAATTATATGTATTAATGAAATTTAGTATTATAAAAGAAAAAACTATCTATTGCAATTGCAAATTTAATTGCCTACCAACCTATTGTAATCCTCAAAAAAAAGTTAGAAAAAACAAACAGCTCTTAAAGTACATACTTTAAGAGCTGTTTGTTTTTTCTAAATAAAATCTTATATAAAATCACAACGATGGTAATATTCATAATTCTACTACTTGGGAACAAGTACCAGTTTCATTTATTATAATCAGATTTTTTTATATAACGTTAGCAACGTTATGTGGAACAAAATAAAATCTTATATCAAATCACGACGATAGTAATACTTATTCATAATTCTACTACTTGGGAACAAGTACCAGTCTCTTTTATTAGAATCACATTTTTTATTATAACGTTAGCAGATAAAACCTTTAAATAATTACTCAAGACCTATAATTAACAGTCTTACAGTTTCAATTATATTGATTTTTAATACTCTCAGTAAACTAACAATATTAAATGTTTACTATCACTGCATCAATCGTCAAACGTCAACGTGACAACGACACATTGAAATAACATAAAAACGCATAAAAGTTTCATATTTCGCATCACCTAATTTAAAATAAAAACAATTATATAAAAAAACTTTAACTCGTAAAAAAATTAAAAATAAATTGCATCGCTTTGATCATGCAAGTGGAAAACTTCTGGTTTGTCTGAAATTTTAGACAACTCTATAACTTTTATTATAGATTCTCGTGGTACAGTATCTTTGTCAAGTCTACGAGACTTTTTAAATTTTAGCTCCCCTTTGGTACGCATCGTAGTATAAAATGATATGTCAAAGGTGTCATCGTTATTACTAGCTGTGACCACACCGATGTAATATTTCCATGTATTTCGGCTGTAATATATCACCAAAACTGTATCATTAGTTACGAATTCGAATAAAGAAATTTCCGTTGAATCTTTGCGTTCTTGAGAGGGAGTAAACTTAAATTGAGAGCTTTCATCATTCGTTTCTGCAGGAATTGTGTCAAGGCTATCTAAATCATCATGGGATCGTTTTGTGCATTTGGGTGCTCCACAGTCGGTATCAGGTAGTATGTTGCCTAAATCATTACAATCACCGGTATTTGGTGGTCTTGGATTATCGAGGTCATGAATTGGCGAGTTTTCTGAACTTACTTCACATTTGTTGTCTGTAATTTGGCTATCACCATTTTTATAAGTAGGTATGTCTGGGATTTCAGTAAGATCAAAACCATTTGTAGGATCATTCGTATGTACACCTGGTGACGATGAGTTTATAAAACGAGAGAGATGGTAATCGTCTGAATCAATATCATCTGAGATGTCCATTAAACTAGAATCACTATGTACGCTTATTTTGTCTGATATACTTGTGCTTGATGTGGAGTGCCGTAACGCTCTTTTTTTTCCATGTTTAAGTTTTTTATTAGATTTATTTTGTTTTGTTTCCGTTTTTACTTCTTTAGTGTCATGTGTCATGGGTGTAATTGACTGTATTTTTGTCACTTTACTTTTTGGTATTATTTTCATAGTTAATGCCTTTAAACCAACAGATATTATAGGTTTGTTATTTACTCGTGGTGATTGTTGTTTTTTGGATGATTTAGATCTAACAGAGCCATTGACACCAGACGGCCCCGGCAAAATTTTCACGTCTTCCAATAGTGTTATCGTAGGTTTTGGGGCACATGTTAGCGTTGCCTCGGAATTATCGCTTATAATTGTTGTCTTTGTTTGCAGGCATATTGGCAGGTTACGATCGTATGCAGCCGAAAATGGGGTATTTTCTTTATCATGCTGAGATACCTCACTCAAAAGACGAACTGAATTTAACGTCTTCTTTTTGATAGTTCTTTTTCTTGATTTTGTTGATTGGTCGTTGACTTCTTTTGATAATACTTTGTTTATAAACTTTGTGCATATAAAATTCAATGAATTGGGCTGTTGTAACTTTTTCTTTTTTTCTTTGTTAGTTTTGCTTTTAGTTGTAGATTTATTACTTTTGATGCATTTGTTTACATCTTCTGTGGAAACTGATTTTCCTGCTACTACCGTCAACTTTTTGTTATTTGTTGTCTTCGCTTGGGTCTGGGTTTTTCTGTTTTTCTCTAAATATTCCAAAAGAGTAACATCGAACTGCTTAGCTTCTTCTATAGTTACACCTGGTATTTTTCCAAGCACTCTTGAGGGATCATAAGGGAATATTCCGCACGCTGCAAAACCGCTACAAATTGTTTGGGAACTCGTCATATGTATCTGTGTCATTAGCTGTTGAAGTAGCTCCGGAAAATGTGATTTATTAATGGTCGTTACGTTGGTATTTGCGACTTTGTAGTCAAGTATAATTTTACGCCAAAAATTTTTCATAGGCCCGAAAAATGCAACGTCTAGGGGCTGGGTCAAGTGTGTTGAATTTGGTGGTAAAAACACCAAATTGATTTCTTTTTTCTTGCATAATTGCACCACTTCAACACTTAGGTGGGAAGACAGATTATCTCCAATTATGACTTTCGGTCCTTCACGCGAATTTGCCCATGGCAAGACAATGGTCTTGAACCAGTCATCGAAGCAGGTCATATCGAACCAACCTGATGTTGTTCGGTTATAGCGTGCATTTGGTGGTCCGTTTTTACACCACTGAGACCATAAATTTTCCGCTTTATACACAACGTATGGCAGTAAACACTCGCCGTTGGCTGTAACACTAAACATGATCGAAATGGAGGTTTTGGTCGAATTTAACACGCGTTCAGGGTGCTTTGTCCCACGTTTGAAAGCTGCTTTCGACGATCCAGGATCGTCGCTCAAGTTTGTCTCGTCAAAATTTAGTATATTTGTATTAGGAATATCCTTGATCGATGTTTTCAGATTTTCGAAATATGCAGCCAATTCATCAGTCGTTTTCGCTGCTCGATTGCGTTTTATGTTTTGCGTAGCACGCATGGTAAAATTGTGTCGCTTTAAAAAACTTCGAGCCCATCGTTCGCCAGGCACCTTTCCATTAAAAAGGTTATTTTTTTCGCTTTTTTGTATATAATTGTATACCACTATGCGTAAATCTAATGATGTTAATGGACAACCAAACTTTCCAGCGATTTCAACCACATCCGCAATATGACGTTCATCTTCTTCCGAAAGCTCGTTAGGACGACCGACAGCCTTGCCATGTTTATTTTTACAATGGTTTAATATTGTACGACGCGGAATTCCGAATTGCTTTTCAGCTTCATAAGATGACAGAGATTTCGATTTTACTAAATCCACAGCAAGTTTCAGTGTTTCGAGTGAATAATCGCCATATCGCCTAGCCCCAACTTTGCGTCTGCTCTTCTTCCCCATGTCCAATTATATTTTTGTACCTAGTAAAAAATAGAGGAATGAATATATTTTTATAAGAATATCACAAAATTATAACTGTAGATTGATTGATGCAGTCAAATCAGGATTTCTAATCAAGAGTTACTAACATTAAAAGTGGAATGGGATTCAGTTAAATGTTAACAAAAGTACCTAAGTAGTTATTATTTGTAAGGGTATCTAGGTATAAATAACCATTTGTTTCTTTTGAATTTTAACAGTCACTAGTTAGCCTTGTTGCAAAACTACCGTATGCTGAAACTTTATCCACAAACCAAAACAAGCCGAAGATGGCCTTTCTAAAGTCTTCATTTACCTGCATTTGACACAAAACTGCATTTGTTGACACTTAATGTAAATCGGTTCATTTATTGCAAATTAACTAAAATATAACGTCATTTGAGAATTACGTAGGTATGACCAATAAAAACCATTATTCAACACACAAATATCCACATATTAAGATCCGCACGCGTCATCAATCTTTTTTTTTCGTAATCGAGTAAATAGTGACAACCCTAGGCAAACTTGTAGCATGTATGTTCTAAAAAACACTTTGCAACGTTACCGATCCTCGTATTAGCTGTAAATCATTACATTTACAAGTAAAAGCACGTGAAGTAACAAAAAGACCATTATTACTTACCATATGATCACTCACCAAGTAGCTATCTTATGTGTTTACTGAGTAGTAGCAAAAGTTTTGGAGACACCAAAAAAACACATGTCCGTTTGAAAAGCTTTGACAGCGACTGAGTTCAAAACTATCAGTGTTGCCATTATTTTTTTTCTTGAAATGGGTTGCCAGGTAAATGATAGTATTTCTCCCATTAATAGTAGTAAAAAATAGATAACACTTTGGTAGAAAATCAAATTTTTACAAAACAGGTAATGTTGTAGCTAGTTGGCAAAGTTGCAGCGGTCGACGGTATCATTATTGCCCTTAGGCCGACTTTACACCTGTAAGTTATTGCTAGTAGTAGTGTCTATGACATTGTCTTTCGAGAGATACTCGTAGGGTTCCGTACCTACCGAAATGGTGAAAAAGGAACCCTTATGGTGAGACTGTTGTCTGTCTGTCTGGCATGACTGTAAAGTGTTAATTATTCACAGTTTTTGAGAAATATCAAAAAAACTTTGAAAATCTGTATTAAAATTTAGGCTAGTCAAAATGGACCTTATTTCATAGAAAATAAAGTTCATAACCAAATGAGTATTTTCTTTTGCGGTTACCAAGCATATTATCTTAAATACGGAGCCCTCAGTGCGCGAGTCCGACTTGCACTTGACCGTTTTTTTTTATTTAGCTACCCATTAATTTTGTTTTTCGGTGCTAATATTGCCCTTTCACACAATCATTCTCTATTCTTTTTATTGGTTTGTAGATCTGGGTACACGTAATTTTTTAGATCATCTGTGTTTTGTACAAAATTACAAAATTTGCCAATTTTAAGTAGAACTGCCGCATATTGCCCCGACCGTGTGTTACATTTTTTTACATATATACCTACCCACATTTTACTTGCATTTATTTTATCCGGCAGCGTGCCTCTAGTTATCACCGGTAGGTAGATGAGAATCTGTCTAAATTCGCCATCTAAAAATACCACGATTTTTTCAAGTGATCATAAATCATAACCGCCCTAATATTTAAATAACAGCCGTAGAAATAATATACTTACGCCTTGAATTAGTCTTGGTCTTGAAAATGGCGGAAAAATGTTAAAATCTGGATATGTCAACGTTGTCAACATCAATCTGACACCGCTCCTTTTTACATAGACTAACAAAACAGAATGTACAAAGACCCACATGACACCCACATGACAGATGCCATAGGAGAAATAAATAAATCAATTTTACAATTTAAACAATAATTACTAATATAGAATAAGATTTAATATTACTATAAATCTATGATCCTGAAATAAATGCATTAATTCAAAAATAGTTTGCTGTTAATTATTTTTTTACTTCATAATCTGATTGATAAATAACTAACACTCAAAAAAATAGATATTTGTGACCTATATTATACATGGAAATGACGAAATTGTAACGTTTCTCTTTTTACTATAATGCTGCGGAACCTAAAGAAGAGAATAAAATATTGATCAAAATTGTAAAACCCAAGCTAAGTTAAAAATAGGAGTTTGGTTTTCGAAATATTGTCTTAAATATATATTCGAACTTTAACCCCCGATATTTTCAAGCAACAACGTGACACCGTTAGTTTCAATCACAGCGTCGCTTCTGTAATGTTAATCAATGATCGCCTGCTTGTTTTGTCTTGATCGTTCCAGTTATAAAAGGGATATGGTTGTCCTTGTCTTTGATGTCACATTATCATGGCGTCGCATTTGTTACAACAACAAATTGGAATTATTTATTTTGCTTCTTTATAGCATTTTGTACATTGAATTTTTAAAAATCTTTAATTTAAGTTTCTATGTAATAAACGGAGAATGAAATTTTGATATTTGTAATCACGTAAAGTAATCGACGGCCCTCGAATAGGGTTTTAAAGAAATACTTAATTGGGCAATTGGGCTAATTCAATAATTTCTTAGTTGTTTTAACTTTAATCGAGAAATCCTGAAATAAGTTTACTTTTATTTGTTACGAAGAGTAATTATACAGAGTTTCAAGTGACCAGCTCAATCCGGTAACTTATTTCCATACTAACTTTGACCCCTCTTTTCCCCCCTTTGATTTTCATATCTTATTTTTTTATTATATATAAACCCGGTCACCGGTTATTGAAACGTTTTAGTGAAAACCGCATTAAGATTGGTTCAGTGGTTTTCAATTGATGCGAGGAGAAACAAAATTTAACAGACAAACAGACACCAACTCTAAAAATTGTAGAAACGTGTTCTGCTGCTCATTCTGAGGTCCTTTATAGTATTTTTAAGTTCATATCTCGAATGTACAGTTTTTTTCCCTTCTACAACTTTATTATATGTATAGATATAGATATAGATATAGATACCTATCTTTTTATAGCCTATAACCTGGCCGGAGATTTTCTCGACAGATTAGTAAAGTTTGCATCAAAATCCGTTCAGCCGTTTTCACGTGATGCGCGTTCAAATAAAAAGACAAACAGATAAACAGATAAACAGACAAACAGACAAAAATTCTAAAAACTGTTGGAACGTGATCTGTTTTCGATTCTACGTATCCCCAGCCAACTTTTTTTGGAATATCTGCCATGTACAGACTTTCGACCCTCTTCAGCTTTATTATATGTATAGATATAAAAGAAGAAACTGACTGATCTATCAACGCACAGGCCAAACCGTTGGGTCTAGAGATTCCAAATTTTTCACGTAGGTTTGTTATGACGTCTAAGGGTGCTAAGGAAGAATTTTTCAAAGTTCACCCCCTAACGAGGTAAAATAGGGGATGAACATTTGTATGAAAGAACGACAGTTTTGAATCTTCAAATTTTGTGTGTTGGTCGACGATTGAAAATTAATTAATACGTGTCTCAACGTTTTTGATAATATCATCCCCGAAGGGGTAAAACTGACTGACTGATCGATCAACGCACAGCCTAAACTAAATTTGGAAGAAATATCCCTCAGGTACCCTAGGGGTGCACTAAGAAGGGATTTTTGGAAATTCATCTCCTAAGGGGTTAAAATAGGGGTTGAAAGTTTGTAAGGAACTATGGTCATTTTTGTACGAGTAATTGATATTTAAGATACTGTTTATTTGACACTTTTTTCTGTGTGTGTGTAGTGAACAAATATTTTTTCTTTCTTTCTTTCTTTTGTTTATAAATAATTAAAAAAAAACACTTTCATTGATTTTGGAAAAACTGCTAAATGGGGGGTAGAAGTTTGTGTGGGAGATTAGTTATTTTTGAAGTAAGCAACTTAGAAATTAGTATTTACTCTACTGTTTATAAATATAAAAACTCAACTTTTAGCGATTTAGGAAAAACTATCCCTAAGGGGGTAAAAGGAGGTTTTAATTTAAGTAAGAGGCTGCAACAGCTAGACGGATTTGGATGAAATGTAGAATGAAGATTATACTGGATTAACACATAGCAAAACTCCATCCCGGAAAGTTTAAACGTTCCCTGTGTTTGATGTTTTTTGTAAAAGTCAACATGGATGGCCTGTGTCGTATACGAGGTTCATAAAGTACACCAGCGTGTCCAGATGATCTTCTAATAACTTTAGAACCTCTACGTGTATATTGTCTGGTCTTAGGGCTTTACCGGTTTTGGCTTTTTGTACTTCAGCTTTAAAATTCAAAAAATTCAAAATATTTATTCAGTAAATTGGCCACATGAGGGCTCTTTTACACGTCGGTAATATGTAGTGAATCTACTAGCGCTTCGGACAAGACCATCATTGCGGAGAAAAAGCGCCGCAAGAAACTCCAGCAGAAGGACATTTTGTCCATTTTCAGTATTGGCAGCCCGTTTAACAATTCCCCCGGAGGCTCAAGCAGACTTCTTGAATCATCTGCGAATATTGAGGTTATGTGTTGTTTCCAGAGTTCAGTTTTCCTGGGCTTGATTTTGACGAATTGGATTTGATTTGCGACCAATCATACTCTTAATCTCTTTATGTAGATGGAATGCGTCGTGTTTTCCTTCTAGTTTCTCCACATATTCACACTTCGTCTTGTACCAATGAGCCCGGGCAAATCTCACTTCCCTTCTGATTTGTTGATCAATCTCTTTATACATATAGGCGTTAGTGTTCTTATATAACCGCCTCTCTTGTATGAGATCATGATTTTTTTGGGTCATCCAGTCGTGTTTAGGCATCCACTTATCTGATCTCAGGTGGTCTCTGTTCAAAGAGTGTACACATTCTCTCAAGCCGTACCAATATTCTTCCACAGAACTAGATACCTCACCCTTTGCTTGTATTGCCCAATCATTAACTCTACTGTGTACCTTAGGTCGGACACATTTTAGTTTTCTAATATTTACTTTGGGTTTTTGTGACTTTTTTCCCAGTTTTTTAAGAGTACATGACAGGGTAGCAATAGGTAAGGGGATTGTGGTCAGATCTTATGTCTTCTCCAGGATATGTTTTGGCATTCTTAATGCAATTTATAAAGCGTTTATTAATCGTTATGTAGTCAAATTGATTCTGAATGATATGTTCTAATAAGTGGCGTGGTGAAGTCCACGTATATAGCCGTCGCGGGGGAAGTCTAAACATTGTGTAAGTTATTACTAGATCTCTATCCTGACAGGATTGAACAAATATATCACCTCTTTCGTTTCTAACTCCCAGCCCGAATTCGCCAACTACAACGGGGACCTCTCTCTGTCCCACTTTGGCGTTCATATCACCCATGAACACATTAACTTCGTGACTCTTTGTGATATCAAGCAGTTGTTCCACCTCCTTATAGAAGTCAGCAATATCCTCTTCTGAACCATCCATCGTGGGAGCGTAGAGTTAAATAACATTAATGTTTCTTGGTTTTGCTTGTATCTGAAGCATCACAACTCGATTCGATATAGGTACAAAGCTCAGAGATGAATTCAAAGTTTTAGTATTAACAAAACTCCTACTCCATGTTTGTTGGATGACTCACTAGAGCCGGAGTAGCATAAAACATGGTTTTCATTTATTCTCTCCACACCGCTGTCCTTCCATCTAACATAACACTCAGAACCAGAACATCTATTTTCAGTCGCGTCATTTCTGAACAAATATTATGGATTTTTTCAGGACTTTTCAAACTCCTTACATTCCAGGTCCCTATTTTGATTGTTGGTTGTGTTTTCCGCTCGGGGATTCTTAGTACCCCTGTCCCATTTAAGAGACGCCGAGAACTCGGGGCCGCGGCTGATTCTGTACTTTACATGTTGTGTTTTGTCAAAGCTGACAGACTAGGGAATATAGTGCAGTGGTTTCCCGTTGCCTTCTGCACCAGACATTTTAGAGGTAATTTGGGCCGCTGAAGCCTCTGCTGGCTGGTTGCCCAGTCAGGGAATTGGTGATACCGCCTATGACTCGGTCGCCAGAGCCTCGTCCGTTATCTAGCAGGGGGCACCACGTCCGCTATACAGCAGACGTTGCTGACTATTCTTACGAACCGTCAGCACGAGCAGGTGAGGTTGACAATTGGGGACGAAAAGATGTTGAATTCGTTCTCCCCCTTACCCCCTTATATATTCTATGCACGCATTTATTAACGTTACAAAATCTTTTCTTAGCTTTGATAAACAAAAAAGGAAAATATTGTCCTTATTGTGGCAAATATACTATAAGACTGTACACTGTACGGCCTGTAAGCCTTCAATTAAGGTACTTACTATACAGTGTACAGTAAGTACCTTAACTGAAGGCTTATATAAGAATATTTAATTCATCATCATCATCATCAGCCGCAAGTCGTCCACTGCTAGATCGGTCCTCCGCTACTGTCATCCAGCAGTTTCCCGCGACCTTTATCAGATCGTCGGTCCACCTTAATTAATTAAAACTAAAGACACATGACAATTGGTACTTATTTAGAATAACAATAACCGCCCGCACCGTAGGGCAAACTAGCTCCGAAGAGTAGGACGGTGTCACAACTGCAAGGCGGCGATTGATCCTGCGTGGAGCTACTGCGAGATCTTCGGGGTGGAGACAGCGCGAGCCCATCGGCTCAAACGAGCTTAAATGCTGTCCCACCAAGCAAAACTCCAGAAATTGGCCCACTTGCAGCTACCGCCAGCCCTGCCGCCGTATCCCAAGTCGCCGGACCTCTTCGGGCCGGACCTTGATATTGAGGAGTTAGATTCGATTGAATCGACGTTCAATAGTTGTGACCATCAGTCGTATTCTGTCACTCCTTTGTATCAATAAAATACGTTTGCGAATTATTTAATAAAGGATCCGACCAGGCTCTTTTTTACTCTAGACAATGAAAAAGATGAAGTAAAGCTTAACGAAAGTGGGAGGTACATAAGTGGTTCAGAGGCGGTATGGCGAATTCTTGGATTTCCGATTCATGAACGCTTCCCCACCGTGTTTCATCTTGCGGTTCATCTGGAAAATGGCCAAAGAATATATTTTAATCAGCAAAACCTCGCAAACAAACTTACAAACTCGACAAAAACTACACTTCTTGCCTTCTTTGAATTGTGTCGTACTGATGATTTTGCAAAAACCCTGTTATAATTGCCAACTACCTACCAGCATATTATGTTTGGAAAAATTCAGGATTCGAAAGGAGAAAACGTGGAGTGGACGTGGATGAATGGTCTGGCGTTAAAAAAGTGGGTAGAGTGTAAACAATACACCCTAACAATATGGAATGTTTTCATCTTCGAAAGCTACTCCATGAAATTCGAGGCCCCACGTCATTAGAAGCGTTAAAAACAGTAATTGATATAGTCCACTGTACTTTTCAGTCTACTTGCATGGCTTTAAGGGACGCGTCGTTTAAGAAGGGATTTTTCGAAATTCAACCCCTAAAGGGATGAAAGGGGGTTGCAAAGTTTGTATGGGAAAAAATATTTTTATGGTCAAATTTCCTTGAAACTTGGAAGAAATGCTCTTCAATGCAAATAATGAGACACGTATTTCAGCGATTACTAAAATTCAACCCCTAGAGGGATGAAAGGGGGTTGCAAAATTTGTATAGATATTTTTTTTATGATCAAATTTACTTGAAACGTGGTAAAAATACTCTTCAATGAAAATAATTGGACACATATTTCAGCGATTACTAAAAGTCAACCCCTAGAGGGATGAAAGGGGGTTGCGAAATTTGTATTAGAAAAAAATACTTTTATGGTCAAATTTACTTGAAACTTAGTAGAAATGCTCTTCAATGCAAATAATGAGACATGTATTCCAGCGATTACTAAAATTCAACCCCTAGAGGGATAAAAGAGGGTTGCAAAGTTTGTTTAGAAAAAAATATTTGGCATGCTCAAATTTACTTTAAACTTGGTAGAAATGTTTTGCAATAAAAATAATGAGAAACGTATTTCAGCAATTATTAAAAGTCAACCCCAAGAGGGATGAAAAGGGGTTGCAAAGTTTGTATGGGAAAAAATACTTTTATTGTCAAATTTACTTGAAACTTGGTAGAAATGCTTTTCAATGCAAATGAAAAGACAATGAAATGAAAGACATGTATTTCAGCGATTACTTAAATTCAACTCTTAGAGGGATGAAAAGGGCTTGCAAAGTGTGTACAAATAAAATAGCTTGCAATGAAAATAATGAGTATTTCAGTGATAGCTAAAATTCCTCCCCTTGGGGGATGAAAGGGGGTTGCAAAGTTTCTATAGGAAAATATACTTTTATTATTTAGAAATGCTCGATTCAGGAAAAACTACCTCTGAGGTGGTAAAATGGGGGGTAGAAATTTTGAAGTGAGAAACGTGGAAAATGTAACGGCTACTGTAGTTATAAATTAAAAATATTGCTTTCGGCTATTTTGGAAAAACTTACGAGTAAATTGGGGGTAAAAGTATGTAAGGGATTATGATTTTTGAAGGAAAAAATGTGGAAAGGTATATTTAGGCTACTGTTTTTATAAACAAAAAAAAGTTACTTTCGGCGATTTAGAAAAAACTATCCCTAAGGTGGTTAAATGGGGGGGGTAGAAGTTTGGTAGAAATTTGGTCATTTTTTGAAGTGAGAAATATGAAAATTGGTATTAAGATAACCTAATGTTTACCTACCTATAAAAAAAACCTACCTACCTACAAATAAAAATTTTGACTGAAGTTAGATACATGAAACTCGGTATCAACACCAATATAAATTAAATAAAAAACAATTTTTAAAACAATCCCTTAACAGTGTGAAAAGTGGGTGAAAGTTTGAATAGGAGATTGTTTTTTTTAGCCAGCAGGTACATGAATTATAGCATCTTAAACAGTAGAATCTTCAGTGTTTTTTAAACATTTGCACCTTAAAGGAATAGTTAAGAGCAAATCTATTATCAATAAAAAATAACTAAAGGGAAAACCTTGGGATCTAAGACTATTGACCGTAAAGTTTGTATCGAAATTATGTAATATTCAAAGTTACATACCTGCAAAATATGAAAATGGATATTGAGACTACTATTACATAAACAAAATATTCAGCTAAGGTGTTTTTCTAAAATCTTCTGCTAAGTGGGTTAATTGTTTTTATAGAAATATGGCAAACTTATGTAGAATCGTATAAAAAAACGTACCTAATGGACGAAAGAGGGGCAGTGAAAGAAGGTTAGAGCCATGATACTAAAGTAGTTTATGTGGACCGCTCACTTAAAATTCACGTTCTGGACTTTTTTTTTAAAGCCGTTGATGGTGATGTACCTAATCTATAACTGTACTTTTGACAGAAGTTCTTAATCTCCGCAGACGAAGTTCTGAAAGCTAGTCACCACATATGCTACGCGAGCATTTTACCGTCATGTTGGTGTTTTGTCAAGCCTGTCTGATCCGTTAAGCCTGTGGGATGCATTTAAAGAATATCTTTCAGAAGATTTCAAACGACAAATCGAAATGCAGGTATAAGGTGACGTTGATCATTTAAAAGATGAAGTGTTCAACAAAATGTCTGATAGAAATTGAAGAAGCATCTTTGGGGTTAGGCGGGCTTTCATTAAAAGAGTACGGCTTACCACAATCAAGCAGGTATTGTACTGATTCCAAGTCAGCGGGCATATGTAGGTATATAGGGTGACGGCACCAATGTTGGACACTTTTAGCTGAAGGCACCAATAATGGACATTTGACGCTTAATTCAAAGATCATTAGGTAATAAATTGGTTGTCTCAAAACAATTGAATAACCCTTTTTTTCGGTACATAAGAATGAAGTGTCCATCATTGGACCTTGTTCATTACTGGTTTCATCACCCTATGTGTATAAATTTTTTGTTAATTTATTTTCTTTTCCCTCTAGTACATAAACGCAATTTATATTTATACATAATTATGAGTAGGGAGTTTAGTCCCGTTGGATTATCAATAGGTACGTCTGTTCATCTAGGCTAACACTGGATTTCTTAGCAATGACTTAATCCGAATGCGAACTTGTATATAATCTCAAAGTGGGAAATTATTTATGCACTTAACTTAAGTACAACGCCTACAACAAAATAAATAGCAAATAAGAGGCGAGAACGAATTATCATTCTCGTACTGTCAGGACTTTAAAATTAAATGTTGGTCCGCTGTGGAACCTTGTCATAATGACAGTGTTAAGTGACGAAATATAAATTACGTAGGAATTAATGGTTGGTTTTATGCGATAGGGTTCTATGTGGTTTGATGTTGAAGTCTATAGTTCCTTCTATTCTAAAATTTGACAATCTTGTCTGTGTCTATGTCTCATATTGACTCGGCATATCCTTTTCACATACTACATTAAAATACGCACTAAACTAAATTTAATTAATCTCCACTTAAAAGCCACCTTAAGGAGAGACTTTCTGTATTCCCGCACGGGGAATTGAAACCGAACCCCCTGAGTGCAACCCAAGTATCCTTACCACTAGACCATACGGGAATCTCCCGCACCTGGAATCGAATCCGAGCCCCCTAGGTGCAACCCAAGTATCCTTACCACTAGACCATACGCGAATCTCCACTCAAAGCTACCTTCAAGGCGAGATTTTCTATTATTTAAACAAAAAGCGTCTGTAAATAATGCGCCAATAGCATATTACCTACAATATGATGATGATTGGGTGATTGGGCTGGCAACACCGGCCGGTCAAGACGTCAAAATCGGCCACCGATTTTGTTAAATGTATTTTAAGTAGTTTTAATGATTAAATTG
The DNA here is from genome assembly GCA_948252455.1 of Acleris cristana. Taxonomy (NCBI): domain Eukaryota; kingdom Metazoa; phylum Arthropoda; class Insecta; order Lepidoptera; family Tortricidae; genus Acleris; species Acleris cristana. The sequence continues at coordinate 5,621,372 of OX411771.1, read as the reverse complement.
TTAATATTTGGGAGTAAAACCGAAGATAAACACGCAAATGTTTAGTGTAAATGTTATTAAGGCCATAAGTGCTGTGAAGAAAGTATTATCACGAGTGCAAAATTTGACAAGTAACTGGGTCAACGACTTCGTGATTTGAAAAATATTTTAAAAAAGTACACCGTCTGCCGTGCTGATTGATCATCAACGAAACCAGGGGAGTATTGATATTCCATAATCTTGTTATTACTTACCTTTGTGTTAAATTTTTAACGAAAATACTGTCCACCTAGCTAAGAAACTTAACAAAATTTAGTGACACTGACAGGAGAAAGGAATTTAGACCAGTCAGATTTTAGTACCTAGTAACTTAAATAGGTTGTGGCTTATTTAAAGCCTTAATTAAAGATTAAGTATATTAAAGTGTCATTAGTATTACAATAGTAAAATTATGGTAATAATTATTCAATCAAAATAAATATCTTTAAGAGATTTTTGTGTGATATTAACACAGTGAGATTTTTAGACTTGAATTGACCTTAAATTATAATTAGGCTATTAGGTGTATCTTTTTTGGGCACTGGTACTGTTCTTTGTCATTATGTTTCCAGCTACCAGCAAGCCTACTACCCGTCGGGACGTCCTTGTTGACAAACTCCGGAACACACAGTTAGAGCTGAAGACAGTTAAAGACCTCAATGCACGGCTGCTGCAGGAGCGTGACGAGAGTGAAGAGGAGGTTCTGCGTGTCATAAACCATAACAAAACCCTCAAAAGTTCTCTCGCCAAGCTGGACTTGGATTTTGACCATATGCGAGAACAACGGGATCGCCTCCAGGCCAGCATGGACCAGTTCCAGCAGTGCCGGGAGACGCATGAAGAGGCGCTACGGCGGATTCGGGACCTGGAACAGCTTCTGGAGGAGCGACCAGTTAAACAAGACACTACTTGTGCCAGATGTGTTGCGGAGGAGTCGGCCTACAATGTAAGCTTGTTTGCGGAGCTCAATACTTCTGACTGTGAAGTTAACAAATGCTTAGAAACGGTAGACCTTACTAACTCTTTAGACCTTATTGATCCAAAACCTTCTAACATTACTGTGAGGGGATCAAACAAAATTAAAAAGTATTTAAGATTAAGTAGATTTATAAAAAAATCTAAAGTTCTACTCCGATGTAATAAAAGTTTTATGAAATTAGCACCTATTAGATATAGTAATGTAGCCTTACATAATGACCTATTAAATTGTCAACACGAACTAGAGTGTATTATGCATGATTTTGATGCCAATGCCAAACAACTTAAGGTATTGGAATTTGCTCTGCAAGATGTAACTAATAAGTATACATTGTCTTGCAAACAAATGGAGGAGTACATAGGCTTCATGAATAGCATCATCGATCTAGGTAATACCAACATGGACAAACTGGACTCGCTGGTAGGTAAATCGCGCGATAGCTACGGCGGCTCTCCCTGGCAAAACCGGAGGCAGAGCCTGCCGGCGTCGCCGTCACCGGCACCGGCTGCAGCGCCGCAAGGGGACCCTCCGAGCTGCGCGCCCGCGCCGCCCGGACCGCGCGCGCCTAGCGTGCCACCGACTGGGCGAGTCTCGCTCGGTACTTTGCCGAACCCGGTGCGCAGGACCGTCACATACACGGATGAGGTAGGTATCGGGTTCGGGTCTAAAATGGTAAAGTACCTTGGTCATAACGACGTAGTGAACAACTGTTTACCAGGAATGTCTATGGACCACCTGATCTCCCGAATCTCCGCCGACACATTCAGTCGTGAGACAACGTTTTGTTTGAGGTTTAGTAAATATGACTTATTTAATTTGTCTGAGGCCCTCACTGAAGTTAGCAAAGGTGATATAGGTAAAATAATTATTTGCGCTTGTCTGTTTTCCCACAGATTAACAAATAAATGTAATAGAAATATTGATTATTTTAACTCGATATTATATAAAATGTCATTATATAATTCAAAAATTTCATATTTCGATACGAATAAATTTGTAAAAAAGTTCGATTTGACGCATAACTATTGTTATTTACCACGTAGGTACTTAGATGAGTGTGCTAATTTGTTAGCATATAATATTTTAGAACCCGCTATGACTAGCATAGCGAGCGACTGTAGAACGGAGCCTGCGCTGAGTTTTATTAGCGCCGGCCCCGCACTGGAGCTGCCGGTGCATTTAAACTGACAGCTTCGACAACGGCCGCGGCTGTCGTCGTTCGCGGCGGCAGTCGCGGCGGCCTCGTGCCTGCCCACAGGTCGACAAACATTAAAAATAAATTGTGTAATAATGTAATAAATATAATTCATCAGAATATTCAGGGATTTTCTAGTAAAAAACTAGAAATTAGTTTGTTTATTGATAGTGCTAATATACACGTTCTATGTGTTACTGAACATTGGCTTAAGGGTCATGAGTGCATGTTTAATTTTAATAATCATGACATTGTTAGCATGTTTGCTAGACAATCTTGCAGTCGGGGCGGATCCCTGATTATGGTCAAACGAAACATTAAATGTAAGGAACGTAAAGATATTGTTGCGAAGTCAGTTGAACGTCATATTGAACTTGCGTGTGTTGAATTGGAACAATTTATTATTATTTGCGTATACAGACCCCCTACGGCGGATTACAAGCTTTTTGAGAGCATTTTGGAAAATGTTCTTAGTTGTGTTTTTAATACTAAAAAGTGTATTGTTGTATGTGGTGATTTTAATGTTAATCTGCTAGACGAATCACCCACGTCTATTAACTTACTGAGTGCTTTTAAATCTTTTAATTTAGTCAATCTGTTCTATGAGCCAACTAGAATTACAGCAACTAGTGCTACGTGTATTGATAATATATTTAGTAATTTTGACCCTATTCAGAAATCCGTAATCAATATCTTAAGTTCGGATCACTGCGGCCAGCAAGCTTCCTTTACGGGGAAGACTGATAAAGCGCCCCAAGAGTTTATACTTAGACAAATTACTGAAATCGATTAGAATTATTTAATAACAAGGTCTCTAACCAACTGAGTTATATGACGTGTACTGGGGAAGATCCGGATAGTTTATGTACTTCTTTATTTAATTGTATTATTAAGGAATTTGATGCCTGCTTTAGTCTGAAAAAGGTAAAAGCCAAGCAAGGTACGAAATTTTGTGATTGGGCTACACCGGAGATTCATAAAAAGAGGCACAAATTGTATGAGTTGTATGGTATAAGAGCTGTCGATCATAGGCCTGAGTTTCTAGAGTACGTCAAAAATTATTCTAAGGAATTCAAGCAGATTTGTGCTACCGCGAAGTCTGAGTATTATTCGAACAAAATTTGTAAATCTGACAACAAGATTAAAACCGTTTGGAACGTAATTAACACTGAAACTGGTAGAACTAGAATTAGAGACCCGCACTACAGCCTGCAAGTTGAAGATACTTTAGTAAATTCGGACCTTGATGTGGCAAAAGAATTCGAGCGGTTTTTTACGAGCATACCTTTGGAGACTACTAAATCTTTACTATCATCTCCTGATAAGGCTGAAATATTGTTAAGATCTAATGTTAAGGAATGCACGAATGTGTTTAAATTTTATCATGTCACCTCTAAAGTTGTGATCAAAACGTTTAGGTCTCTTAATATCAAAAAGACTGAAGATCTTTGGGGCCTCTCTGTTACAGTACTTAATTCCATTTTAGAGGCAACTGCGCCTTACCTAGCTACTATGTTTAACAAGTGTGTCGATATTGGAGTATTTCCTGATCTGATGAAACATAGTAAGATCATACCCTTGTTTAAGTCAGGGGCAAAATCAGACCCCACAAATTTCAGACCGATTTCGATACTACCAGCACTAAGTAAAGTTTTTGAGAAATTAATTCTTAATCAAATATCCTCACACTTTAATCAACATAAGCTACTTCATAGCAGTCAATTTGGATTTACCAAGGGACGATCTACTACCGATGCCGGTTCCACTTTGGTAAAACATATCTTTGATGCCTGGGAAAAATCACTAGATGTAATTGGAGTGTTTTGTGATCTATCCAAGGCATTTGATTGTGTTGATCATATTACGTTAGTGCGGAAGTTAAGCTACTATGGCATAAAAAACGGTGCACTTGATCTTATTACATCTTACCTTGCTCACAGAACTCAGCGGGTAGACATTAACAGAACACAATCCTCTGGTTCATCTGTTGCTATGGGAGTGCCTCAAGGCTCTATTCTAGGCCCGTTCTTATTTTTAATCTATATTAACGATCTCCCGTATGTAGTACGCGATAAACATGAAATAGTCTTGTTTGCTGTCGATATCTCTCTTATATTCAAAGCGGATAGGAAACAGAATAATTTCAATGACATCAATGTTGCGTTGTCTACAATTGTTGACTGGTTTACAGTCAACAACTTACTTTTAAATGGCAAAAAAACCAAGTGCATTAAATTTTCTCTGTCCAACGTGAAAAGTATGAATGCGGATAGAATACGACTGAAGGATGAGACACTGGACTTCGAACATAGAACAGTATTTTTAGGTGTCACTCTGGACTCGAAACTGCAATGGAGTGCGCATATATCCACACTTGCAGGTAAACTAAGTTCGGCGGCTTATGCGGTAAAGCGGATTCGACAACTGACTGACGTCGAGACGGCGAGACTTGTGTACTATAGTTATTTCCATAGTGTTATGAGCTACGGAATTTTGCTATGGGGAAAAGCGGCTGACATCCAAATCATCTTTGTACTACAGAAGCGGGCTGTACGTGCAATTTATCAATTAGGGTCTCGTGTTTCGCTGAGGGATAAATTTAAAGAAATCAATATTCTTACAGTCGCGTCTCAATATATCTTTGAGAATATCATGTATGTACGTAAACACATACATGAGTTTAGGCATAACCGCGACGTTCATAATTTAAATACTAGAAACAGGGATAAGCTCGCTATTCCAGGTCACCGTCTCCGTAAGGTAAGCACTTCGTTTGCGGGGAACTGTATACGTTTTTACAACAAGATACCATCTGATATCGTCAATATGCCGTTCAATAAATTTAAGTCTCACATCAAGCGCTGCTTGTTGGGTAGGGCATATTACACTGTAAATGACTTCATTAGTGACCAAGATGTCTTTAAGTAGTATCTACGATAGTTACAATATTTGTACCTTGATTAACATAGCCTTTAAGCAAACTGCGTATTCAAGCACTAAATTTTATGTTCACTGTCTGTATTATTATTTTTTTAACTTTACTGGTTCTTGTGTGTACAAGACGCTTTTAAATGAGAACACACTGTGATGTTTCTCGCCGGACAGCTGTTTCACACAATATTACCTTTATGTTGGTTGTCCGGCAGCATGAGCATGACATGCTCGCTTAAAGGTCTTTGCTTACGGCGGCGTCGTTGATCGGGTCGCCACTTTCCCGAACACATGGTTGAGAGAGGCGATGGCTGAGATACGCGTCATACTCGTGAACGGGTGCTGTTTGTGGGGTCCGGTCTGTTCACGTTTGCAAGGACTTTTTGTTAAATTAAGCATTCTACCTAGTTATGGCTTTTGACGTAGAGACCTCGTCGTGTTGTTCTCATAGTCTTTATTATTAGTTTAAGGTTTATTGACCTAACATTTGTAATAATTTTATTTTTGCTAGTTTTAAGAATTTATTGTTTATAACTTTATTACCTTATTATTACTTAATGTAACTTACTTTTAAGTATTATTTTGTTATTATTATTGAAAAAATTACCTTCTGCTCGAGTTTCTTGCGGCGCTTCTTCTCCGCAATGATGGTCTTGTCCGAAGCGCTGGTAGATTCACTCATGTTACCGACGTGTAAAAGAGCCCTCATGTGGCCTATTTACTGAATAAATATTTTGAATTTTGAATTTTGAATTTTGAATAATTAATCCTACCCCTATTGTCCGGTGAAAATAACGGACGTCTACAAGCGGCCTTATTCCTAGTGTTTCCTAAATAAAATGTCAATTCGAACTATCTTATTGATAATTAGTCAAGACTCGTGCAAACAGTAAGTAAAACCTTCCTATTTCCTAATACTGTATAGGTGTCTAAAGCTCTCTCTATTCTAAGATTGTTAAATGTCTATCTCTTTCTTAACTAGTAAAACAGCGTGAAACAAACTATTTCGTGGTGTCTACGATCGCAGAAACAAAGTTGCAAGACTATTGGGTTAGAGTTCAGACGCTATCAAATGTATGAATTCACACTCCATTTTTTTGATTTAAATTATTAAATATGAAGTTTGTAAAACAAAATCAGAGCTTGCAGTTGGATGTTGTTTTTCCAGCTCGCAAAAAGCGTTGTTTACGTCATGGTGAACTTTTACCTGATAGTATTCACAGTATAATTTGCGGTCCATCTAATTGCGGAAAAACTAATTTAATTTTGGTCTTTTACTTCATGAACAAGGGTTACGGTACCAAAATGTTTATGTTTACTCAAAAACCCTTTTCCAAACTATGTATCGTTTTTTAGAAGAAGTATAAGCGTTAGTTCCCACAGTTAAATTTCAAAAATATCGTGAAAATGAAGAAATAATAAGCCCAAACGAAGCTAACTATAACTCAATCATGATATTTGATGATGTGGCTTGTGAAAACCAAAACAACATAAGGGATTACTTTGCAATGGAAAGACATAAAAATATTGATAGCTTTTATTTAAATCAAACGTACAGTAAAGTACCAAAACAATTAATAAGGGATAATGCTAATTTAATAATTCTTTTAAAGCAAGATGATGTTAATTTACGTCATGTTTATGATGAGCAAGTTGGAACCGATATGTCATGGTCGCAGTTTCGTGAAATTTTCGCTAAAATATATAATATGGAGCACACTTTTCAGCTACTTGGTTATAAACAAGGATTGTAACAAAAAATCTGGATGTTATAGAATGGTGTTTGATACAATTTTTTTTGTAGATTAATATACTTAAGTACATACTTATTGAATAGTATTCGAATAATCGTTTATTATATTAAATGAATACTCGTGAACGGGTGCTGTCTGTGGGGTCCGGTCTGTTCACGCTTGCAAGGACCTGTTTTCCATTTAGGTATTTAAATGACTGTTCCTGACGTAGAGACCTCGTTATGTTGTTCTCCTAGACAATATTTTTAATTTAATTGAGCTTACATTTGTAATGATTTATTTGTGTTAGTCTTTTTTTTAAATAATTATTTATTACTTTATTACCTTGTAATGTTACTTTTAAGTATTATTGTATTTTTATGATTGGAAAAAATGACCTTCTGCTTGAGTTTCTTGCGGCGCTTCTTCTCCGCAATGATGGTCTTGTCCGAAGCGCTAGTAGATTCACTACATATTACCGACGTGTAAAAGAGCCCTCATGTGGCCAATTTACTGAATAAATATTTTGAATTTTGAATTTTGAATTTTTTTGAATTTTGAATTTTGAATCCAAAGAGAACGGTCATGAGCTTGAGAGTCGAGAAAGTTAATGGAGATAAAGTGCTAAAGGAAAAGATACTCCAGTCAGCCGAAGCAGTTAAAAAGAAGGTTAAACTTATTCGCGATGTAAATTCAAACAATGATATGATTCTGGAATCTTTTTTAAAACCAATTACAGAAACGCTTAATGAAATAGTTAAAGTTAAAAATGAGAATAATTACTTCAATACGATGATGACGATGATGATTTTGATGACGGATTGCAATGGGGAAAGTTGGTAAAAAAAATTAAATATAGTCCAAGTGAAGAAAAGAAGCAATCTATAGCTGATCAAACGGTTGTGAGGAGTTTTTCTCGATGTAGCCTTGTTAATGAAAATGATGAGGATGAGACATCAAAAGATAATGAAAGTGATGTAAGCGATGAAGTGGAAAGTGAACATTTTAATGATCAGGATTCCTCGAATAATATTTCATTTAAGACAACTGATTCTTACGCTTCTCCTCGTGACGATAGTGAATTTCAAAAGCAATATATTACCAACTTAAATATACCTTTTGGTATTCGAACGGAACGGGACAAGCTAATGTTGGGAAACTGTCCGGTATACACTACAAATGACAAAAACTGAAAGTAAATGGTCATACTTACTATTTAACGCCAGGTTTATTCAAACTGCTATATAAGAACGTAACGGATTTAGATATTGTAACTGAGGCTGATAGATGTAATTATAACACCTTATTATTAGAAACTAATGCACATAGAAGAGAGTTTAATCCTAATAAACCAATAAATAGCAACAAAGCCATGAAATATTTACATGTAATAAGACCTCCTTTTAAATTAACTAAAGAACGTTTAGTAAGTGGTGAAGGGTTACCGACGATGAAAAGTGTTAAATACGATATCTCATATATATATTGGGATAACCCAAACGAATTAGTCGAAAGGTTAAAATTACTTATAGCATCTCTTGACGCTGGTAATACAGGATTGGATAATGAAATCATATTGTCACGCGATTATTTAAACTCGCGCGACATGCGATGCGATTTGATTATTTCTTGCATCTAGGTTCGTTTTATAGTGCTCTATGACGTCTTAGACTCACGTTCGTTTTGACTGATGCCTGTTCGGATCGGGACAATAGCGTCTTGTTTTTGTATGTCGCGAACAGTTTTTCAATTTTGGGTTGGCAACACTTGGATTGTGCTGTCAAACTCTTTGGTCTATTCTTTTTTTCTCTCTAAAGCCTCCGTGACGAGCGGAGTGCGTTTTTTGAAGCGAGTTGAATCTTGCAAATCCCAGGGTTTTTACGAGGGATAACGCCATTATATGGCGGGGATGTGGTGCCGTGGCACAATATGACCGGTTGCTGAGGAACCATCGGTAAATATCTTTTGATTTCGATGAATATTTTCCGACCTCTTATGCCTTGGGCCTCGTTATTTTCACGGATTGTTTTATTTCAGTCGGGATGCTACTGTAAGCCTTTAAAACCAAGCGCCAGCGGGTAACCGACGATGGGTTTTAATTTTGGTTCTTTTTCTTGTTTCAGCGATCTCGCACCCATTTTAGGCCCCATTTTTACCATTTTTCCCACATTTTTACCCTTTTAGCACCCATCTTATACTCCATTTTTCTACCACCGTTTTAACCATATAACTTCAATTTTTACGTCCGTTTGACTACCCTTCTACCAACTTAGCTTCTTTCTCACCCACTATGTGGATTTAAACTTTCAATCTCCAGTATATATTGGCCCTCTTTAGGTGCATTTGATGCATTTACTTTTAGGGAATTAGGACTTCACGCCTTTGTGCAATTTATTTTATAGGAAAACGCTCGACCTAGGGAAGTATGATTTAACGCCCATGTGCATTTTTCCTCCTCTTATAATTTTCTATTTTGAGTCCCTATCTCTCTACTTTCTTCTCATCTAACGTCTCCCCAGTTTAGTACTTTGTCCGGACCCTTCTGGTCCTAATTTCTTTGATTTCCCCCTCTACGTTGCCCTACACCGATGGTACCGGATCTGCGAAGCAGGAGTTCTGCAGCCAGGACGTGGTTGGCGTGAAACGGCCCCGTTCTACCTCGAGACTCTGGTGCAGTTGGTGTGACTTTAGTAACCTTATCTTCGCTAAATTGTAAGTTTTCTTTCTTATCTAATTTCAAACTGTCCAGGTGAACGACCCATTCAAATCTATCCGACCAAACCTAACTTCTAATTAAAAACCTAAGACCTAGTCACTTTGTAACCTATAGACCTAAGCTCTAGCTAGGATACCACCTAAGTATATAGGTTATTTGCTACTGTGTAACCGCCTGAACATAATTTATTAGTAAATAAACAGCCTGTAAACATTTTAGTGTTAATTATTTAACTCCAGACTATAACCACGCCCGCCTTGAGATTAAAAGTATCCAGTACTCTACCATTTCTGTTTTTTTAGCTATCCGTTTTCTTTTTTAGCCTGGCATAGGACCCTGGCGCCCGGTAGATTCCTTTTCTTATTCTGTGCTATTTAGCACTTTTATATTTTTGGGTTCTAGCCTTGGGTAGGTACATTTAATTACTTCTGTTGCGCTGCAAACAGACATAGCCCTGAAGCGCACAGAATATACGACAATATCTATTATTGAAGAAGTACAAGAAGCGGGATTAGTGAACAATGTTAATATATTAGGTCCTTACCTATGAAATTGGCGTTTTATATGGAGAATTTTATGAAAACGGTGGTTTTCATACATTTAATTTTGCGGATTATTTAGTAACGTCAAATGCAAACCAAACAAAATTCTGTCAGGACTATTGGACACTTCTAAGCTATATTATATTTATTTATTTCAAATTGTATTGTCATGTACATTCAGATAATGGTGTTACAATGTATAAGGTCAGTCCATGACGCCCTGTAAGGGCACACAATTATAATACCGTCAACCGGGGTGAATGGGCACGATTTTGGACTTTGATCTAGATTTTCTCTGAATATTTCTATGAGATACTAACAATTTTAAGATTTTAAAACTTTAGTCATATGTATATAAATCGATTTGGAATATTGTATTTAACAATATTTATCTTTAAACCCCTTTTTGATCAAAAAATAGGTCATCCCTATTTAAACTGATTATGGGGTCAATAGAGACGAAAAAGGGTACAATAGGGAAAAGTAGCCAGGGCTGTCACAAATTTAATAAGTGTACTTACTAGTAAATACATAAGTACCTAGTTACCTACTTATCTAAGCATCTACATAGGAAAATTAAGAAGAGGAGAATTCAAGCATTTAAAAATTGTTTTATTTCTGTCACTATTACATGACAATTTATAAAAGACCTATCTTATAAGTACAGTAGGTAAGTACTAAAATTAAGTAAACACAGTAACAAATTGAGATCTTCTAAAATATGAATATGTGTAGTTCAACCAGTTAATCGCAAGCGAATGCGGCCAGCCTGGTTAAAAAATCTATTATCGACAACTATTACCTAGGTACCTACTTAAAAACCAACTGTTGACAACCCTGTCCCTATACTCCCTTTAGCGTTCCTATATAAACACCTTCGTACCTATTAACTCTGAACGGCTTCCCTATTGACCCCTCATGTCGTCCCTAATAGCCCCCGATGCGTCCCTATAAACCTCGTCTTGTTTTAAAATTTCCATGGATCATTATTTTTTCACTTTTCACTAACAAAACAAATACCAATTGCACTTACCAATTTAAAAACAGCTTCTTAATGAAATAAGTAACCAATTTAACACAACTTAAAGTACTAAACTGCGGGTCGCAAACCGTCTGCCAGTGCGAGTGCCACGCTTTTGAGTCGCTGCGCACCTAATCGGCAAAATAACTAACTTATTTGTGTAAAACATCGTTTGAAGTGTCCGGTGATTTGGCGCGTTACGGGCTACCCGAGGGTGAAAATTTTATTATATTTTTTTCAAAATGTTGACTATTTTTCGCCCTTGACAGTGATTTAAACTGCGTGTTGACGGCCGCCGGAAATTGATCTGTGAGGACGTGATCTTCTCGGCTCCCAGGTTTGCCCAAGGACAGCACAGTAAGTCGATACACACTCCATCCCGCTACGTACAAAACTCGCCGAATTATCGCCATATTTCCCACCATAGGGAAAGCGATACATTTTGTACCGAGACACTTCGACGCATGTTTTACGCCCATCTAAACACCCCACCCCTTCCCTCAACCCTTGTGGAGACTCACCGTGCCCCAATCAGCATCCGGAGCAGAGTCCCAGCCCCACAGGAGCAACCGGAGAGACTCCACAGGCCCAAAAAATAGCTATAATTAGATTAACTAGGTCACACCATTTTTAGACCTTAATTTTAGAACAAAACCTTGATTGCTGTATATAATTAGTTTCCTTATTAAATTCCCTACCGACCTCGTTTCTAGTAGCTGACGGTTCAAATAGCTGACAGCTCTAGTTTCGACTTCGACGGCCGCGACGGGCCGGGGCAAAATTGGCCCCAACAAAAATCCCCTCTACCCTTTTTTTTTTTGGCTACTTCATATAACCCCCAACCTTTCCACCTCTCCCCCCAAGGTCTCACGGGAAGCAAATCCCCCCCCCCGATTCACATACCTCACCCCCGCGGCCCACAACTCGGGATCAAGAAGAAGTAGGACCCCGTGTTTGGGCTTAAACGAACCAGCAGGTCAAGCCCTTTAATTTGGCCCAATTAAAAATCTACCACTCCCGCTCTTTGGGTCAGGGTCCCCATACCACACCACCCCTATCAAATCTACCCTCAAACCAACCCCCTCTCCCCTTAAATTGACTCCCCAAAGTAGTAGCCCCAATAAAAATGCCCCCCAAGCCCACCTCCCCACAAAGAAGGCAGCAAGGACCGAGGAATCCACGAGCAGGACCCAGGCACCCCCCGCAGCGAAAAAAGGCCCCCCTTCGGGAAAATCGCTAAGGGAGAAAGTTCTGCAAAAGGAAACAGCGGCCAAAGATCCAGCGCCAGCCACCCCCACTCCGGACCCGGATGACATCGCGGACATGGAAACACTCGAGTCCTACGTCGGGGAAAGCACATCCGAGCGAGGCCTAGACGAAGAGAGCTATTCCAATGCCTCGATGTCCCCGGGGTCATCGGTGGGTAGGTTCAGCATCCTCGTGCCGCGAAGTGGAAGAGGCCCGGGAGTGGAGATGGACATGGCGACAAAGCTGGCTAATGCGAAGCTGCTAGAAGGCAAGGACGCTCTGGAGTCTGCGGGCAAGATGAAGCGGGAATGCAAAGCAACCGCTCTTGACTGCATGCAGACCCTATATGAGACAGCTTTGTCGCTATCCGACTCCCGGTCCAGACACAAGTTCAACCTCGAGCGCGAAAGGTCCAGAAGCGCTAGAGAAGTGGTCCGCATGGAGAGGCAGCATGCCAAGGAAATGGCGGTGGTGAGGCAGGAGGTGGTGGCCGAATTGCGAGTGCTAAAAGACCTAGCCACCAGAACTCTGCAACAGACAGAGTCGGTGAGGGATTGGTTGGGCTACGAGACGGCCACTCCTTTCCAAAAGATCGGAGAAATAAGAACCTCGGTGGAAGAAGTTAAATTGGCGGTGGAGAAACTAGGCAAAGGCAACGGAGCCCAGGAAAACCCAGCCAACGTCAGCAAGGTGGCAGAACAAGTGTCAAAGCTGTCCGTCCAGGTGAATAGAGTTTCGAACCAGATAGACTAAATGAGGAAAACCATGGACGCACTAGCGAGTGCCACGGCAACCATCCCGAAGACCATCGAAGGAATGTTGCCAAAGGTAATGGAGACGCAAAGTCAGCCACCAAAAGACCCAGAGCTGAAGGAGGCCATCTGCACGCTCACGCAGCGGATTGACCTCCTCACACACTCCACGAGACCCCGAAACAGCAACACAACCATCGGAAGACTTAACCGACATCAGGGAGAGGATGAAGGCAATGAGCTCGCTTGTCAGAACCTTAACGGAGGAAATAAGGACCGAAAAGGAACGCGACTCAGCCCCAGTCTCAACCTTGAACACGGAGATGGCACTGGCCGAACTTAAACAGTCGGTCAGTGAAGTGAGTAAGGAGGTCACGCAACAGCGGACAACGGTAGCCCACGGCCCAAGCACATACGCCCAGAAGGCAGCGCTCCCGAAGCAGGCCGGCACCCCCAACCACACCGCGATCTTATCGTCCAAGGATCCGACAAAGACCAGCGATGGTGTCCTGAGAGAGTTCAACAAAGTCTGTGACGTGAAGTCTACCGGGTTGAGGATCGAGCGGGTACGAAAGGCCAAGAACCAAAAGGTGGTGGTTAGCTGTGCCAGCGAGAGAGACCGCTCCGCGGAGCTCCTGTTCTGCGTAGCTGAGGCGCTTTGCGCCTTGATGCAAATCTAACCTAACCTAACCTATCAAGATAAGATGACCTAGTTTAGTTATGTGCTCGTCATCTCACCTAACCTTTGTTTCAAGTAGAAGACTTCAATTCAATTCAAGTGGTTAGTTCCAAATTTTTCATTATCGATTTGGTTTGTGAATTTTCGGAATTATAATTTTCGTAAAAAGAAAATTCGGAATTGTCAACATTCGTAAATATAATATTCGGAAAAACGTTTTCGTGATTTTAATATTCGGTAATATAAAATTCTAGATTTTGATATTCGGCCTTACATTTTTTCGGTATTGTAAAACTTCGGAATTATGAAATTCGGTTTTTTCAAATTCGGAATTAAATAATTCGAGATTTTAGGGTATTCCCCTCCACAAACCTCTTCCAGACAGCCGGTGGAAGCTCAAACACCAGGTGACAGCAGTGATGGTTTCGAGCTTTCCTGCGGTACCGGAGTTTTATCTGAGTGGGGTCGTTTAGGCCTCCCAGCAGGTGGTGGTTTTGAGATAACAGCATTTGCGGTAGGTCCTCGTCGTTAAGGTAACTGACGACGTCCCTGATGCAGATTAGGGGGTTTCTCATTTGCGGATATTCCGCATTGAGTTTCCCTTCTGTTATCTTTCTGAGCAGCTCGAGGTCTCTCTCGCTGGCACAGCTAACCACCACCTTTTGGTTCTTGGCCTTTCGTACCCGCTCGATCCTCAACCCGGTAGACTTCACGTCACAGACTTTGTTGAACTCTCTCAGGACACCATCGCTGGTCTTTGTCGGATCCTTGGACGATAAGATCGCGGTGTGGTTGGGGGTGCCGGCCTGCTTCGGGAGCGCTGCCTTCTGGGCGTATGTGCTTGGGCCGTGGGCTACCGTTGTCCGCTGTTGCGTGACCTCCTTACTCACTTCACTGACCGACTGTTTAAGTTCGGCCAGTGCCATCTCCGTGTTCAAGGTTGAGACTGGGGCTGAGTCGCGTTCCTTTTCGGTCCTTATTTCCTCCGTTAAGGTTCTGACAAGCGAGCTCATTGCCTTCATCCTCTCCCTGATGTCGGTTAAGTCTTCCGATGGTTGTGTTGCTGTTTCGGGGTCTCGTGGAGTGTGTGAGGAGGTCAATCCGCTGCGTGAGCGTGCAGATGGCCTCCTTCAGCTCTGGGTCTTTTGGTGGCTGACTTTGCGTCTCCATTACCTTTGGCAACATTCCTTCGATGGTCTTCGGGATGGTTGCCGTGGCACTCGCTAGTGCGTCCATGGTTTTCCTCATTTGGTCTATCTGGTTCGAAACTCTATTCACCTGGACGGACAGCTTTGACACTTGTTCTGCCACCTTGCTGACGTTGGCTGGGTTTTCCTGGGCTCCGTTGCCTTTGCCTAGTTTCTCCACCGCCAATTTAACTTCTTCCACCGAGGTTCTTATTTCTCCGATCTTTTGGAAAGGAGTGGCCGTCTCGTAGCCCAACCAATCCCTCACCGACTCTGTCTGTTGCAGAGTTCTGGTGGCTAGGTCTTTTAGCACTCGCAATTCGGCCACCACCTCCTGCCTCACCACCGCCATTTCCTTGGCATGCTGCCTCTCCATGCGGACCACTTCTCTAGCGCTTCTGGACCTTTCGCGCTCGAGGTTGAACTTGTGTCTGGACCGGGAGTCGGATAGCGACAAAGCTGTCTCATATAGGGTCTGCATGCAGTCAAGAGCGGTTGCTTTGCATTCCCGCTTCATCTTGCCCGCAGACTCCAGAGCGTCCTTGCCTTCTAGCAGCTTCGCATTAGCCAGCTTTGTCGCCATGTCCATCTCCACTCCCGGGCCTCTTCCACTTCGCGGCACGAGGATGCTGAACCTACCCACTGATGACCCCGGGGACATCGAGGCATTGGAATAGCTCTCTTCGTCTAGGCCTCGCTCGGATGTGCTTTCCCCGACGTAGGACTCGAGTGTTTCCATGTCCGCGATGTCATCCGGGTCCGGAGTGGGGGTGGCTGGCGCTGGATCTTTGGCCGCTGTTTCCTTTTGCAGAACTTTCTCCCTTAGCGATTTTCCCGAAGGGGGGCCTTTTTTCGCTGCGGGGGGTGCCTGGGTCCTGCTCGTGGATTCCTCGGTCCTTGCTGCCTTCTTTGTGGGGAGGTGGGCTTGGGGGGCATTTTTATTGGGGCTACTACTTTGGGGAGTCAATTTAAGGGGAGAGGGGGTTGGTTTGAGGGTAGATTTGATAGGGGTGGTGTGGTATGGGGACCCTGACCCAAAGAGCGGGAGTGGTAGATTTTTAATTGGGCCAAATTAAAGGGCTTAACCTGCTGGTTCGTGGAAAGGTTGGGGGTTATATGAAGTAGCCAAAAAAAAAAAAGGGTAGAGGGGATTTTTGTTGGGGCCAATTTTGCCCCGACCCGTCGCGGCCGTCGAAGTCGAAACTAGAGCTGTCAGCTATTTGAACCGTCAGCTACTAGAAACGAGGTCGGTAGGGAATTTAATAAGGAAACTAATTATATACAGCAATCAAGGTTTTGTTTTAAAATTAAGGTCTAAAAATGGTGTGACCTAGTTAATCTAATTATAGCTATTTTTTGGGCCTGTGGAGTCTCTCCGGTTGCTCCTGTGGGGCTGGGACTCTGCTCCGGATGCTGATTGGGGCACGGTGAGTCTCCACAAGGGTTGAGGGAAGGGGTGGGGTGTTTAGATGGGCGTAAAACATGCGTCGAAGTGTCTCGGTACAAAATGTATCGCTTTCCCTATGGTCGGAAATATGGCGATAATTCGGCGAGTTTTGTACGTAGCGGGATGGAGTGTGTATCGACTTACTGTGCTGTCCTTGGGCAAACCTGGGAGCCGAGAAGATCACGTCCTCACAGATCAATTTCCGGCGGCCGTCAACACGCACTTTAAATCACTGTCAAAATTTTGAAAAAAATATAATAAAATTTTCACCCTCGGGTAGCCTCGGGTATCGGCATCCAAAGGCAAAAAGTGGAAGACCACTCGCCCCTCGTACAGTGTTCTAAATGTCTGGCCTACGGACACACAAGGACATTGTGCAAGGAAGCGGACACCAACTGTCGTTTCTGCCTGACCTGCCACGGACCCGGCAAATGCCCGGAAAATCCTGAGACACCAAAGTGTATCAACTGCACCAGGGCAGGCAAGGAACTGACGGAGGTACAGCATGAGGCGTTTAGCCCCGACTGCAAAGAACGTCAGAAATGGGACACCATAGCACGGTCGAGAGTGGCATATTGTTGTTGACACAGTTGTACCGGCGAACAACACGCAAACCTCCCGCCCTCACCGCCCCCTACAAGACGAAGTTCCTGCAAGCCAATCTGCAAAGGGCAAAGCTGGTAACAGCTGAATTCCACCAGGCCATGCGGAACGATAACTGCGAAGTAGCACTGCTACAGGAACCGTATGTGGGCGGAAAGGGAGAGATGACGCCGCAACGAGGTTTCAAGGTGATTCAGTGTACACAAAATCGTGCGAAACCAGTGAAGTCAGCAATAGTATTGCTAGGTGATCGAGTCCAGGTGCAACACGACCCACAGCTGTTCACGGAGAACATCACGGCGGCACTCCTGAAGTTTGGTAATGTATCAGTTGGAGTAATCTCGGTTTATTTCGAGGGAGACCAAGACTTAGAAGGATACATGGCCAAAACAAAGGAGATCATGCTTAAATTGGGTGCAGACAGCTACATCGTGGGAGGTGATGTGAATGCCTGGAGCTACTGGTGGGGAAGCAGATCGGAGAACCACAGGGGGGCAGCTTACCATAGCTTCCTCAATGAGGTAGATCTGAATGTCCTGAATGTTGGACACATTCCGACATTCGAGACATACCGGGGGGGCAAGCTATACTCTAGCATCGTTGATGTGACGGCGTGCAGTACAAACATTCTGTCCAGGATCCGAGACTGGGAAGTAGACAGGAATGTTGTCACGTCGGATCATCACCATAAAATTTGCAGTGTGTAGTGAAGCAGCCCCAAAGCCAGTACCAAGACCAACTACCAGGATTTACAACACAAAGAAAGCTGACTGGACCAAGTTTAAGACAGTTCTGTCAGGGGAGCTTCTGGACAGAGACTTGACAGTGCATTCCTTCAATAACATTGGAGACACAGCAGCACCGGAGCGGGCGACCAACGCCTACATCGGTGCGGTGTCGAAAGCATGCGAAGAATGCATCCCAAAACCGGGAGCCCCCAAGACAAACGCAAAGCCGCCGTGGTGGTCCAAAGATTTGGACCGACTGAAAAAAGAGGTATTAAGAAGGAAAATGCGGATAAGGAACGCAGCCCCAAACCGAAGGCAGTACGTACTCGACCAATACCTCCAGGTAAAGGAAGAGTACGCCGTGAAAGCGACAGAGGCTCAGACGGCTAGCTGGAAAGATTTTAGTACCACACAGGATAGGGAGTCTATGTGGGACAAAATCTACCGAGTAATCAGGAAAACGGCTAGACGTCAGGAAGACACGTTGCTCAGAGACGAACAGGGGCTCACCTTAACACCGAAACAGTCGGCTCAAAGACTGGCAGAATGCTTTTACCCGGATGACCGTCAGGACGGTGAGTCGAACCATCACAGGAGCATCAGGGACGATACGGAGGGAGACAACCCAGCAGTGGAGTCAAACCTAACTGGCGATGATCCACCTTTCACACAAGTGGAAATGGATACAGTAGTCAGAAGTATGAACCCGTAATAGGCTGGGTCGGACGGACTCACTGCAGACCTATCCAGTGCAATGGCGAAGTATTTTTGTGCTTAGCGAATTCCTGTCTTAGGCTAGCCTACTTCCCCAAAGCCTGGAAGTCAGCACACGTCTGCATCCTACGGAAACCCGGTCCTCCTGACTATACCCACCCCAAGTCATACCGACCGATTGGTCTATTGTCGATACTAGGGAAAATCCTGGAAAAAATACTGGTAAACAGGATCAAGTGGCATATCCTCCCGGCTCTGAACAAATGTCAGTACGGGTTCATGCCCCAAAAGTCGACGGAAGACGCCCTCTATGACCTGATGAGACACATAAGAACTGAAGCAGAAACGAAGAAACGCATCGTGCTACTTGTCTCGCTAGACATAGAGGGAGCTTTCGATAACGCCTGGTGGCCGAAGCTCAGAGCCCAACTGGCCAAGAAAGGCTGCCCGAGAAATCTTTATCATACGGTCTGCTCTTACCTGGACGACCGCATGATAAGGGATACTACGCGGGCGATATCAGCGAAAAGCCCACCACGAAGGGATGTGTCCAAGGCTCTATAGGAGGTCCAATCTTCTGGAATGTAATTCTAGACGATCTCCTACAGATGCTCAACGACACGGCGCCCATTCTCAGGCCTTCGCTGACGACGTCACTCTGGTGTTCTCTGGCGACGACTCAGGTGCAGTAAAAGCAAAAGCCGAACGGACTCTCCAAAAAGTGGTCGAATGGGGTACCCAAAATAAGCTAAACTTCGCCGCTCACAAAACGGGAGCCATGGTGATAACGAGGAAGCTGAAATGGGACCCCATTCGAATCTCAATGACTGGGACCGCAGTGGAGCTTGTCGACGAAATCAAACTATTGGGACTTACCATAGACCGTAAGTTGACCTTCAACGCACACGTAGAAAAAACGTGCCGAAAGGTAACTAATATCTACAGACAGCTGTCACGTGCGGCAAGGGTGTCATGGGGTCTCAATAGCGAGATAGTGAACACCATCTACGTGGCGGTTATAGAGCCGATCGTCTTGTACGCAGCAAGCGCATGGCACGAGTCTGCCAACAAGTTGATGGTGCGAAACCAGCTAGATTCAATACAGCGTGGTTTCGCCCAGAAGATTTGCAAAGCGTACAGGACGGTCTCTCTGACATCGGCGCTGATCCTGTCGGGAACCCTCCCACTGGATTTGCGTATTCACGAAGCGGCAAGCCTCTACGAGGTCAAAAAGGGCTACAGTGAGGACCACATTCCACCAGGAAGAGAAATTGAAGAAAAAATTGACGCCCTGAAGAGACCGCACCCGTCAAGGGTTGTGTCCATCGACTACGTCTGCTTGGAGGAATTCAACCAAGACGTGGTCGATAGATACGACCTCGAAGGCCCTCAAATTTACACCGATGGGAGTAAAATTGAGGGCCAGACGGGAGCAGCACTCACATGGTGGGAGAATGGAAGAGAAATCCGCCACTCAACCTTCAAGCTAGCGCCCTATAACACCGTGTTTCAAACTGAACTGTACGCCCTTCTCAGGGCAGTACAGATCGCAGGGAAGCACAAGGCGCGGAGCGCCAGCATCCTCAGTGACTCAAGATCCTCACTGGAGCTCCTCAAATCACCGGACACGACAAAACCCTTGGTCCAAGAGATCAAAAACGCCGCAACTCAAACAAGAGCAATGGGGACCGACCTCAGGTTCTATTGGCTGCGAGCTCACGTTGGAACGCCAGGAAATGAGAGAGTAGACGAACTGGCAAAGCAAACAGCCCTTAGGAAGAAGACCGCCCCCCAATACGACATGGTGCCGGTGTCCTACGCCAAGAGGTCGATAAGACAAAACACGGTCGAACAGTGGCAGGTTCGCTACGACGCATCCGGGACAGGTGCGACAACCAAGAAGTTTTTTACAACTGTGAGAGATGCGAACAGCATATTAAAGAAACTCAAACTCACAAACTTCTTGGTTCAAGCGTTTACTGGTCACAGAGGCTTCGCCGCCTATCTCCACCGTTTTAAGATCAAAGACACAACCTCGTGTGTCTGCGACCCGACCCTTGACGAGGACATCTGGCACGTTGTCTGCGATTGCCCGCGTTTCGGCATGGAAAGGCTCGACCTTGAGCAAAAGACCGGGGTCAAAGTTTCTCCGGATAGCTCAAGCTGGAAAACCCTGCTGGGAACAGAAGCCAACCGCGAAAGCACGAAGGGTTTCATAGAAAAAGTGGTACGCGTAGCGTGTTTAAGGAACAAATAGTTCGGTACCCGGACTATTCTGGAAAACGCTACGCTGAAATTTCACACCACGCAAACCCCTCGGGCACAGGACACGGGCAGGATTCCACGCCGAAACAACCCCCACAGACCTCCCCCAACCTTCCCTCCAAACCTTCGTACTCGTACCCCCCTTCCAACCCCAAACACCCCACTCCCTAAGCACCTCTGTACAATGTCTTTGTTTAAACCCTAGCTAACTCTGATCTTAAGTGTACCCATGTTAAGCAACCTCCTGACGCACGCACCACCCGAACACCTAAGGGGTGTTGGTAGGACGGGGGATGGGGAATCCTGCGGCCTCCTAAACGGGAGAATGATTTTCTCTCCCGGCCCTTCAGCACTGGCTAGGGTAAAGCTCCGCTCGCGATTCACCGTTCCCTCGTCAAACTGACACCTGCCCCTCCCCCCTTAATTATAGCAGATGTTTAGGCTACATTGCAATGGAAGAGGTCACAAAAGAGGGCAGCGCAAGGAGACACGCGCAAAAATAGTATCTCCAGGCAAAAGACCAAGCCTCAAAAAAGGGTAGCCCCACCCATAAAGATGGTGTCCACAGCCACACAAGCGGTCCAGAAAAGATCTCCGACCCAACCCTTTCATTGTCGGGCAAAAGAAAGGAAGCCCGTAGTCCGTAAGCATGCATGCGTCAGAATTCTCACTCCGCGACTCACAAAGATATAAGTCCCCCCATCCCAACCCCCACTCCTATCCCCCTTTTTGGAAAAACCCCGCGGATAAGTAAACGGAGGAAGGACTTTCTCCTCCGGCCTTTCAGCACTGGCTGGGGTAGTATCCGCGGGAGTCTAAATTCTAGTTGGTAATAGGTCCATTGGTGTTTTTAGCCGGTGCGAGCCCGGCAGTACCTGGGCCCTCCATTCCCAGGTCTCCGAAAGGAATTTTCACCTCTGCCCTTTTTCTTTTTCTCAAAAGTAATGTTTTAAAAAACAGTAAACAAAAGCAAGGACTTTTGTCTTTGGCCCTTCAGGCGATTACCAAAAAAAAAAAGTACTAAACTTGCTTTAAAACCAAATTTTGCGACAAAGTTTTGGAGACCATTTCAAACTGCCACCAGAAAGCCCAACTTCAGACTAAATGTTTGACAATTTAGCGTTAGCTTCATGTCGTTCCAGTGTTGCCATTACCGAAAGCACCTATTTTACTATCAATTTCAACCTCATAATAACATTCGTAATTGGTAGTTTTTGAGAGTTTATCAGGTAAATGTCATCCCCGGTTTTTGTCCCTATTCACCTCGCCATCCCTAATAACCCCGGTTGACGGTAACTTAAATCTAAAAATTAAAGATAGGCGAGTAGTACTAATAACAGGTCCGAGCAACTAATTTTAAATTTAAATTTAAACATTACACAGTAAATACGATCAATATAAGAAAGAATGCCAATGAAACTTAAATAGAAATGTACATTAATAATCAATAATATTGTAAAGAAGTGTTTAAATTTTAATTATTAATTAGATTTGTCGCTGGTAGATTTGATACATATCTTAATTACTTAAAAATAGTTAGCTTCATAAAACTCTGCGTAATTGAAACACTTGAACGCACAGCACATGAAAAGAGTCGGGTTCACACTTTAATTTTAAACACTAAGTAAGAAATTTAACCATATTATTTGCATCTAAAACCTTTGTAACATAGTGTATTAATGAAATTTAAAAATAATTTGGAAGTTAAAATTGAAATGAATAATTTCCGTACGAAATAAAACACGTAAAAATAACGCCAATTTCATAGGTAAGGACCCAATATAAAGCAGTTACTTTACTATTATCTTTAGTCGAAGCAGAACTTTTGCCGTAAAAATATATCACAAAATGAACATAGATAAATTTGGCCACCATGTTTATAAACGTTTATGAGTAGCAGGTGTATTTGAAATCAACGAACTTAAAAGTCAGGCTTTGCTTTGTTCAGAAGACGGAGATTTTGATTTACAATCACTGGGATTAAAAGGTGTTGCTCGTCCTTTGTCGGCTGATAAAGCAGTAAATAAGGAGTACGTCGATCAGCTTGTTCAGAAGATTTATAACAAGAAGTATCTCGATTCTTTACTCGAAGTTATAAATTCACAAATTCATCAGCTTGCAACTCAGTTGAAATTGAATTTTTATACAAAAAAGGAGGTAGATAACATTGTAAAACGATTAAGCAATGGCAAAAGAACAATTAATGAACGTGATCCACAGATCAGCTCGTAAAAACTTTAAGCGACGAGCAGTTGTTTTAAAAGGCATTCACGATTTGTGGCAACCAGATTTGATTGACTTGCAAAAAAACCCATAAAGTAAATAAAAGAAATAAATACATTTTAGTTGTAATTTATGCATTTTCAAAGCACGCGTGGTGTATTCCAACAAAATCGAAAACTAAACAAGAAGTTAAAAATGCATTTCAACAAATTATAAAGTCAGCAATCCAAATTCCTAAAAACTTGCAGACAGACTTTGGAAAAGAGTTTTACAATAGTGAATTTGATAGTTATATAAAATCTTTAGGAATAAAACATTATTCAACTTATTCAATTAAAAAGGCATCAATTGTTGAAAGATTAATAAAGACGCTTAAAAACAAACTGTACAAATATTTTAGTTTAATTGGAAATTATAAATGGGTTGGAAAACCTTTAGATGATATACTTAGTCGAATCTTATAATGAAACTATTCATAGTACAACAAAATTTAGACCGAATGATGTTAATTTTGAAAATGAATCGGAAGTAAAGAACAATATTAAGAAAAGTCAACAAACTCTGCATCATAAATTAAATAAATTCATTGTGGGAGATCGTGTTCGTATAAGCAAGTATAAAAGCGCTTTCCATAAAAGTTAGACGCCTAATTGGTCAACAGAGCTATTAACTATTAAACTAGTCAGTAACACTCAACCTTTTACGTATCATATACAATCATATAAATATGTAGAAGATCAGCGAGGAAGCACTATTCTGGGCACATTTTACGAACAAGAACTTCAAAAACTAAGTACCCAGACGTTTATCTCATTGAAAAGGTGGTCAAAAAAAAAGGGAAGAAATTATACGTTAAGGACTTAATGATAGTAAGAACAGCTGGATTTATAGAAGTGCTATTGTATGAATATATTTATAAAGTTACTCGCGCAAAAAATGACATTAACATATAGGATATGAAAGGAAGAGGACTTTCAAACAGTGTAATTAATCCCTTGCCTTTTGAATTACACTTACCTGGCTACAATTATTGCGGACTAGGCACTAAATTGCATAAACGGTTACTAAGAGGTGATAAAGGAGTTAATGAATTGGATGACGCGTGCATGAAACACGATATAGCTTATGATAAACATTCTAACCTAACAGATCGGCATCGCGCAGATTTAGAACTTTATAAAATGGCTAAACAGAGGTTGAAGTCGAAAAGTGCTGGAAAAGGAGAAAAAACTTGCTTCATGGTTAGTTACCAAAGTGATGAAAGCTGGTGCAGGCATAAAATCATTTAAAGGTTTGGTTACAAAAATACGGAAGGAATTGAAAAGAAACAAATCAAAAGATAAAGGCACTGCACTCACCCGAGCTCTTGCGCTCGCAAAGAAAGTATTTACTAGAAACAGAAAAGTTCATATTCCTCGTTTAATACCAATTCCGAAAACTGGCGGTAAATTATATTACCACTGATACCTATTTTTGCGGGACTTTCGGCGTTGGGATCATTGGCTGAAGGAGCTGCCGGGATAGCTAAAGCTGTTGGTGATTACAAAGCTGCAAAGAAAAACTTATCCGAATCACAACGTCACAACAAAATGATGGAATCTATTGCAATAGGTAAAGGATTGCACATTAAACCGTACAGAAATGGAAAGGGATTGTGTTTAGATTACTCAAAAAAAACTTCCCAGACGTGCTCTCACTAATATAGATATTTTAAAGCACTCTACAGATATTCCTCATTTCCGTGGCCTTTATATGAGACATAATTTGCCAAAGCGTTCCAATAGAGTAGAGTGTGCAATTATTAATTTAGGTAGTTCTGAAAACCAAGGGACTCACTGAGTAGCCTATGTTAAAGATAATAATTACTGTGAATATTTCGATAGTTACGGTGATCTTCAGCCTCCAATCGAATTGATAAAGTATTTAAAAAATCAAATTATTTCATACAACTACGTCACTTACCAAAAGTTTAACACTGTAAATTGCGGACATTTATGTTTGAAATATTTAAAACAATTTTGGAGTAACCGTTTAAATATCTCTGTTCAATAAAAACCATATCATTCACACGATGTCTTTCACTTTGTCCATAACTGGAACCTCTTCTAGTCTGATAACAAATCATTCACCAGCTTTTCAACTAAATGGTGAATACGAATGCGGGTTACTATATTTTTCGACTTTTCACTCTATACCTTATATAGACTATAGAAATAATATGTTTTATCATGGTCAAAGTGAAGTAGACGAAATTCCTGAAGGGTGGGCATTTTTTTCTCTAGTGTACCTTGCGTTTTTCACGTGTCCAACAACTTCATTCAATCTTTATTATATAATTATGTTAAAAACTTCGACTTCTAGCTAAATTATCAGATAAAAAATACTCTTACGTTTAAAATGATGCTACTAGAAGTATTAAATAACATTTAATTTACCTTTTTTTGTTTATTTTCGTTCCCGTAGACCCCTATTTTTTACCGCGTCCAGGCCCGGTGTTACATTTTCGAACTTCAAAAGATAAAAAGATAAAAGATGTTTATTCAGTAAGTAGGCCGCACGGGCACTTTTACACGTCAAAAATCTACCAGCGCTTCGCAAGAGACCACTGCTGAGAAGAAACGCCGCAAGAAACTCAACAGTCAGCTAACTTCAAATAAACTAGTTTGGAGACTTTTATCGTACATGACAATACGTGTTTTTGGGAGTCTAAAATGTGAATTTACTAAGAACGCCCTTAATTACTCTCGTTTAGAGTTAATATTTAACAAAAAACTAGTATAAATCGTGTCCACCAAATTCGACATAAGGGGAATTCCCCCTCTCCGTTACCGTATAATTAGCTTGAGGTATCATTTTTATTACCAAATTAGATCTTTATTTTCATCTAGCAACATTTGTATTCATGTAGCAATACAGTATTTGTCTAATAAACGGTCAGTATACGAAAAAATCGCGTGTTGAAATGTCGTGCTTTCCGCGGTTCAAAAAGGGTTCCACCACTCCGTTACGAAGATTTGAAGGTAAAATCTTTATCTTTGTGTTCTCGTGATACATTTTCCCAAATAATTGTTTATCTCCAAACTCAATTTCATTAAAATATCTTTAGAATCAAGATCGAATGCATATTTAATTTGTATTTCAAAGTGCAAAGCATTACTTCCGTTAGGTACTTCCCCTTTCGCTGCCATATCGGCAGTCATGTATAAGGGGAATCTAAAAAGTAACGGAATGGAAACATAATGTTGTGATTACACTGAGATCACATTTGAATAAATTTTAGTACATATTTATCTATATTTATTTGTACCAAAAAAGTAAATCATCTTATACGGTTTACAAAATTATTCTTAAAATTGTTATACAATGTGTTATTTTTAATCTGTTACTTAGTTGCAATAACATTAACTGTAAATATCTCAAAACTACATTAAAATATATACGACTAAACTACCTACATTTGTTATACAAATGACTCCTCTCACAGCTGCCGAAAAACAAAAACGGTACCTATCGGGAAAGGATTAAAAGTGACCCAATTAAATATGAAATCCAAAGAAAAAAAGACTTGGCGAGAGTAAAAAAAATATAAAGACAAGAAAAATTGCTGACATGAGCGAACCAAAAAAAGAAAATCAAAGGAACATTTGGAGAGAAAAGAAGAAAAAACAAAAGCAAAGCAAAATTGAAAAAATAAAACGAATACAATAGAAACGCAAAAAACTAAGAGCAAATTAAGAAATAGCAACCGTATGTTAGTAGAAAAATATAATGCTGCAGTAGAAAAGGTAAGGAATTTCACAAAAATTATAGGTAAAAATCGAAAAAAATACTTTAGAAAAAAATACTCTTCTCAATCAAGTTAAAGAATTAGAGATAACTGTTTTGAAAATGAAAGTAAGAGAAGAAGTTTTAGAATCAGTACTTGGATTACGTGTGAAAATTCGGAAGAATAATTCAAAGGCTCCAATCTCAGGCAAAATACAGAAAGAAGTAGGTACACTCTTTTTTCCTAAGAGATGATATCAGCCGATCTACTGCTGGCAAAAAAGAGTGTCGAACGCACAAAAAACAAAAATACAATCTATATGAAATATATAAAAAAGAAGGTGGGAATTGCAGCTTCTCCACGTTTTACAAGAATAAACCTTTCTTTGTGTTGACGCCAAGTATTGCTAATAGAGATACATGTATGTACGTAAAGCACAGCAATATGGAGCTGATGTTCATGTCCCTAAAAAAGACCGGCAGTTTATCACACCAAAATATAACTGATCTGATAAGCAGCCTCGTTTGTGACCAACCGTGAATGCATGTATGGAGAGTGCGAGATATTATGTAAGACACAGCAGATATCATATACTAGAGAAAACTTAGATTCTGCTAATGTCATTACTTGGAAACAATGGGAATGAGTTAACCATGAATACATTAAAAATGAGAATGGGCAATTGGAAACATTTATGACAAAAAAACTAAAACAAAACAAGGAAGGGAGCATTGAAGAGCTGGAAACCGAATTTAAAAACAATTTAGCTTTGTACAAAAAACATTGTTATAATGTAACTCATCAACACCAAAAATATCGAGAAATTATAAAAAATCTGGGACCGAATGAAGTTCTCATATTGTGCGACTTCTCAGAAAATTATTCGTGTAAAATGAGCTCTGAAATGTAGGCCATGCATTTCGGTGCTAGTAAAGAGCAAATTACTCTTCACTGTGGGATGGTGTACTGGGCCAAAGAATCCCAGTCATTTTTTACCATTTCTGATAAAAACTCTCACGATCCTCCAGCTATATGGGCTCACCTGATACCTACCATAAAAATGATTTAAAAAAAACTCCAGATATGATCAACACCCTACACTTCTATTTGGATGGACCATCCTCGCAGTATAGACAAAAAAATCTATCTGCTGAGTTTATTTAGAGCTAAATTACATCTACAGTTTACAACCTGGTCATATTTCGAGAGTGGACATGGCAAAGGAGTAGCCGATGGGATAGGGGCAGCAGTTAAACGTTCACTTGATCACCAAGTTTCATATGGTACCGATGTAACAAATGCTTCAGATGCCTGAAATGTTTTGGATAAGTGCATGAAATCAGTGAAATATATTTATGTGTCGGAGGGTGATATTGCCAACATTCAGAGTCTGATTCCATGTTTAAAACTTCTACCTAATACGCTTCAAATTCATCAAATTATATCTTATTCGGAACCCTCAACCCCTAACAACGAGATATATCATAGGACTCTCAGCTGCGTTTGCTCAAAACAAATTTTATGCAACTGTTACTCTCCAAAAAAACATGTTTTCCCTAAAATTGGTCAAGAAACCTTGTCTTCTCAAGTGCCATTTAATCTTAAAGTTGAAACTCCTACATCTCCTCCTGCTGCCTGTGTGCCACAGCAAGTTGAAAGTTCAGTCCAATCAGATAATGCACATAATTCATTGCCTGAAGTCACTACTGTCGAAATTTACCATAATACAAACCAAAGCGAAATAAAGGTCATGTTACCTCAAAAAAATATCAAGGTGAAGGTGAGAAGAGGTAAAACTCAGCACTATTTGACACCATTCTTACCATCGAAACTGATGAACCTGCGCCTAACTGTTTAATAATAATATATAAAATAATCGTTTGAAACCTGGCAACGACTCTCTGGTTCGCAACGACGACGAAATTCTTGTATTGAAATCGATTACTCAGCAACTACAAATTAATAATGCTCTATCTGACAGTACATCTGATAAAAAAAAATGAAACTGAAACTAAACAGTCTAAGGATGTAGAATTAGAAGTGCCTTACAAAACGAACTTTAGTCGAAAACGTTTACCTGTGAAATCTGAAGGGAATCCCGAAAAGATAACAAAAACTTTTATAGAAAAAATTAATCGCGTTCAAAAATCTATACGAACAGTAGTGTCACGTTCTATAGAATGTACCAAATGCAAAGCAAATATGCATCTTACTACAAATCAGATGGCAAAATGTATATCTTGCAAGAAAATATTTTGCTTTGATTGTTGTGAAGGGCAGACATATATAGAATACATCTGCTGTATATGTCTAGAAGATGGCCCACCATAAGACTGTATTTTGCATTATTTGATTATTTTTAGAATAAGATGTATTGAGATCGGATATAAGGGATCTAAAATGCTTGGCACAAAAACGTTTCCCAAACTGATTCATTTCCCAAAAATAGTATATGGGCAAACGCATTTTTTCCGAAATTGTAAATATTTCAGGATTTTTATATAACTAACCTAACCTCACCTATAGGTTATGCCCATATGATATGTTTGGGAAATGAGTCAGTTTAGGAAACTTTTTTTGTGCCAAATGAAAGGATAACATCTAATTTACTTAAAGTTAAATATAACAGATACGGTCAAATGTCACTAAATATTACCTTAAGTTGGTGGAATCCTGCAAAAGGTTGTTTGTGTAAAGTCGGCGTCGTAAATTAATTATTTGATAGTTAAAATTCCTAGATTTCAGAATTGTTGTATACCTTTTGATAATAAAATATTTGCTTCCGTATATCCGATCTCTACGTATGATGGTCCCGCTTATAATATAAAAAAAAAAACTTTAAAAATATTAAGTACATTACTGACGCACTCAGAGACGTCAATTAAATTTAATGCTTGTTTAGTGACGTGTTGTCTTATTCTATTGCAATAGCATACAAAGTGACAGCAGCATCTTTAATCGAGTGTTAAATTTAATTGACGTCTGTGAGTGCGGCAGTTAGTGCTTAATATGGTGCATTTAACGTGATTTTTATAATAATAAAAAAACTAAGAAATGTTTAAAATCCTAAATTGTTACTATAATTATACCGAGGCCTTGTTTGCCCTTATATTATACAGGTAGGTAATTAACTGATTTTTGAAAGATCTCAATTATAAGATTTATATTTTTTTGTTTAAACAACCAAGTTGTGATTGTTTTCCAAAAACTTCGTTTAGTTTTAGAATTTATTTATGTTCAAGTTGAGTTTTTTTTTTTTACCAGTTTAGTGACAAATAGGTTAAGCTTTAGTTTGCCCTTAATAAATAACTTAATGTTTTTTTAAAGATCTCAATTATAAGATTTATAAGAAGTTTATTGTTTTAAGTACCTAATCAATCTGTGATAAAAAGGTATGTTTTTTAAGAATTTATTGATATGTACTCAAGATGGGTAGGTAAAAACCTAT
This sequence comes from Acleris cristana, assembly GCA_948252455.1. Lineage (NCBI taxonomy): Eukaryota > Metazoa > Arthropoda > Insecta > Lepidoptera > Tortricidae > Acleris > Acleris cristana. The sequence goes on along the minus strand of OX411771.1, from coordinate 5,591,177 downwards.
TTTGTAAAAAAGTTTAGTTAACATTGATAAATATAATGTGAGTTTTAGATGTATATTTTAGATTCAACTAATTTTTTTTTCAGTATTTTTTTGAGAGGCATCCATTTGTGATATTAAATTTAAATTTTTATATTTCTTCTAATTTTCTTTTTCTTTTTGACGCCTAATCATTAAAAAAACTGTCCCGAAAAAAGAAACCTATGAATACCTGCACAATACCACTTGTCTTGTACTACACAACAACACAAACAGTATTGGTCAGGAAAGTCTAAAATGTAACCACTATAAACATGCGATAACCATAACCCTCGTTTTGCCTTGCTTAGTCGGGTTAATTTAATAAAGCTTTTGTGGATTTGTGATCTTAGTATATCTGCACCCTTATGATTTCGTTACCATTCTTTTCGTTACCGTCCTTGGAAAATAATTACAATTTTATTTTATTATTAAATCTCCAATTGATAAACATTGCTATTTGTGTATTATATGGATAAACTTTTTACTAAAGTATCCATGTATAAATAAATTTGTGAGGTAAACCTCATAACGTTCAACTGGGAAAGAAAATTCCAAGTAGTTTTGGTCATCTGGTAACGAAATGATTATAATAATGGTCTTGCAAATTTGTTCATAATCTTTTAAAAATAATAGTATTTTTCACAATCGTGTTATAATAGAGAGCTTTTTAGTCGAGTACCGTGTTTAGGCCACGAAGCTTGCTGAGTGGCCTAAGTAAGGTACGAGATTAAAAAGCTTAATTATGACACTATTGTGAACAATACTTTTTGTACGAGTTCATTAAAATTAATAATTTAAGTCTAAATACGAGTATATAAGAAAACGAAATATCGTAAGTACTATAACACCACCGGCGTCCGTAATTTTGCAGTACTGTGCTGTGATTGGCTACAATCACAAAGAGTAGTTTTTTTTTTATGCCCTGGATGCAGGAGCATGTTTAAGTAGATGTTGACAGATGACGCGACGTTGCTACGTTCCGACCGCCATAGATTAGCCATTTTGTATCGGATCGAGTCTCCTTAAACAAGGACACATACTATTGAAATACGAAGTTCTATTTTCAAATTTTTTCGATCGTCTGGAGCGTATCGAAATGGTTATTTCGGTTGTTTCGGAAGTAACATAGACTATGCAACGATGAAAAGAGTGACGTTGCAGTATTCTCTGTGAAATCCTAATACACAGATTATAATCGACGAGTACAAAAAACTTATTTTCATAACTTACTCTATTTTCAAGTAAGTAAAACATTTATTTATGCCCATGTTACTTTCTTTCAATTTATATCAATAAATGTATATGGTAACGGAAGGGAAACAAATATGAGCCCGAGCCACATTTAAATCGATGTATAAATTTGATTTCTGTATATTTTACAAAACGATTACTAAATTAAGATACCTAAGACTATTAAAAATGATTTAACACCCTTAAAGTTGAACAATTAATAAGTTCGAAAAAAAAACATCACAAACCTGTTGGTACAACTTTGAATCAAGACCTCGACGATTACCTCAAAAGACATCTGAAAGGATGCACATTTTCACTGACGTGTAATAATAATACGTTAAAGATGTCTATATTGTATTCTAAAAATGTGTATTTTAATAAAGAAAATTGGATTGGTAACTTACTAGGTTTCGGTAAAGAAACTATTCAAGCTAATATATTAACAGTCTCCTTTTCCTGTGTTCATTCTCTCTCCAACTATTGTGCGAGTTGAATGTGACATTGTGAGTGGTTCATTTATTAATGGAAAACCAAGTCATATTATTCACGAGTTTGTGCCTAATGTGCCACCAGGCTATCGGATTATAGAAACACCTAAAAACGTTATTTATTTTCGTATTACTCAAAACAGTTTAAGCTCTTTAAAGTTAAGAATATTGGATATAAACGGCAACTTAATCAATTTACGCGTTGAAGAAATCCAGATATATTTGCATCTCAGGAGAAAGATGATAGATTTCAATAAAAGATTATTAGTACGCATTGTGCTGTCAAGAAAAGAACACCTAAAAATCAGCTTACGAGGCTTTCCAAGGAAAATAAAGAATTTCTTAAAATGATTGGTTTATTAAAATGAGTATTCAAAACTTGACCGAAACTTTCGGTTACGATATCTCAATCGAAAGTTTTGAATTTAATTCCTACAAACCTTACGTAACAAGTTTCAATTTTAGTGATCAAATCCGTATACCTATAAACCAACAAGATCTGTACATGTTACCTTCCGAGAGTGCCTTATACATAGAGGGAAACATCGCAGTAGTCAACAGAGAAACAAAACTACCGGTGGGCCAGTGTTCAGTTTACTAATAACCCTATACTTCATTTGTTTCAAGATATTCGATATGAGCTTAATGGAATCGAAATAGACAAAATTAAAAATGCTGGAGTTACAACTACTATGAAATCTCTCTTATCTCTAAATGAACATGAATCGAGAATGTCAAAGTTATGGGGTTGGGATGTTAACGGTACAAAAGTTACGCATGGTTCGTTTTCTGTATGCATTCTTTTAAACAAGATTCTTGGCTTTGCAAAGGATTACAATAAAATCGTTATAAACTGTAAGCATGAACTTATTCTTTTGAGATCCAATACTAATTTAAATAGCGTAACATTTAATACAAATGAATATATAGATAACATTACGATATCTAAAATAGTATGGCGTATGACATATATAAAAGTTTCTGATCGGGAAAGGTTAAATTTAATGAAGTGTTTGGAAAAAGATCGTGAGTAGTAGGGAATCCTCGGTCCTGCCCCCGACTCTACTCCCTCGAAAAAAAAATGTGCTCTGACGAGCGAGAGGCGGGGTTTCGCTCCTAAAAAAAAAAAAAAGTATTTTTTTCGGTGTTTATCCCCCCATTTAGAGCGTTTGGGGCGGGTCCCGAGACTCCCAGATCACTCCTTCCCATAGCTTGCAATAGTCCATGTACTCAATACAAAAGGTTATCAACTACCTGGGTACCCTGCCGTCCCTTGCTCGTTCAGCCTATTGTTCGCCCGAACGTCAGCCCCTTTGTTCTCGGTGGCGTCCAACACCATTGTCTTGCATTGGGCGCGTTCCTAACTTTTATTACATATTACCTGATTGCGCTATTTACTGTCGTAATACGATTTTTAATTTTACCTACGTGTTTCTCATATTATGTAATTAAGTAACCATAGTGGTTTTCTTAACATGCTGTTTTTAAGGGTCATAGTTCTAACGTAACCTAACCTAGCTTGTTGAAGTTAGCCTAACATCGTGAAACCTGTCCTAGCTTAACATACCTACTGTTTTTTAAGGGTTACAGTTCTAACCTAACCTAATCTACCTTACTGAACATACCTACTGTTTTTAAGGGTTACAGTTCTAACCTAACCTAACCTACCTTACTGAAGTTAACCTAAAATTATACAACCTAATCTAACTTGACATACCTACTGTTTTTATACTTTCAAGAAAATAAAGATGAACCAACCAACAAAGAAGTTACGAGTGGTTTTAATTTTTAACACCCCATGGTCGACTATTTTGAAGGATCACCTAACTTTACATGAGCTTAACCTAAGCTAAAAGCTGATTTAAATCTAGCTTTAGTCCTAAGTTTCACTTAATTGAATTTACCTTAGTTAATTTTAGTAAATCTAGCTAATCGTAGTATTCGTAGTATTATCTTAAGCTGTTGTTACTTAGAGACTATTCTAAACAACTATCAAAACCATATATTGCATATAGGTATTTCTAAATGAATTACCTTCACTTAGGTTGTTAAAAATAAAGTGGTTAAATGCAATCTAACTTACGTACGGGTATGTATCTACGAGCATGTATCTGCGGCTAATATTGGCTATAACATTATGTATCTACTTAGTACGTATATGGGCTTTACCTTCACATACATTTTAATTTTATTGTAACACACTAGTATGTAAAACTTAAACGAAGCATGTAAACTGGTTCTGACTTGATTCAAAGTGCTATGGAGTAGGTATATTAATCAAAAAAGCCTGTATCGACAAGTTTTGTGTACCCGAGTGCACTGTTATAACGGTTTAATTGTTTTATTGGTAGTCGCCTATTATGTTTTATGGTCACAACGGATGCGATTGTTACTTGTGCATTTTATTATTTTGGGTGTTGCTGAATAAGCGTCGCCTGTGACTTGGCCTTATTTTTTGGATTCTCCTTTTTGCGGTTAGTTTTTTGTTGTTCGGATTTTCTCTTTTTTGTTTGATTTGTTTTTCGTTTGTCCGTCGTCTTACCGAGCCCTTTTCAGGGCTAGGAGATAGCGGAGACTCGTTTCTTTTGGGTGGTTGAGGCCTTATAATTTTCGTCACGCAAGTTTCGAAATTATAAGCCTTGCAAATTTGTAAATATTTACTTTAATTTTTTGTTAGATTTAGGGTTTGTTTACATTTTTTCGTAGTAATTTTGTCGGTGTTGCCTGTGTCCCACCTTGCCCAGTTTTTGGGTGGGGGTACCGGCAACGGTCCCGCTAATTACTGCGTTGTGTTTGTCGTGTTTCCTTATTGTAGTTGTAAGATTTTTATTTTTGAAAACTTCGAGTTTTTACTCGAAGTTTTCAGAAAAAGTTTTCAACTTTTTTGTGTTTGGCATAGTTTTTTAATTAGTTGTAGTGCTTTTAATATTATTTAACTTTGATTTTAGGATAGAACATTTATTTCTTTAAATATTTTGTAGGAACCTTATAACCTTTTGACCCCCGGGTCAAAAGTTATTAACGTTTAACTTAGGGCAGGTAGGTTGGAGTTTTCGTTTTACAAATTTAAGGTTTGCACCTGAGTTTGTAAAATCAATAACTCTTAACCTTTTAACCTTTTATAGGTTTTTATATTTTTGTTTACGAGGCGCAAGCAAGGGCTATTTTATAGTCTTTGTTTGACTCGCGTGCGACCCCGGGAAGTGGGTCAAATTTGGGGACAAAGTTTTCCCAGATTGCTCTGAGGAAAATTTCAGGCGCCAAACCCACTTTTGTATGAGAAAGTCGAAATCCGAGTCACGCTTGACCATTTTAAGTTAGGTTAAGTCCTAACTTTGGTCGTAGTGGTCGGATTTCGACCGTTCTCAGGAGTGGGGTAGGGGGGGCCGTAATGGCCTCACCTACCGAAAGGGGTAGGACTCCAATGGAGGGGAGGGGTGCAGAGTCGGACTCTGATTCAGAGGACCCCGACCTCATTGAAGTCGAGGAGGTGATATACCCTCTGGCCCCTAAGAGGGCGCATGAGGATGAGGTGGATGACCCCAGGCCTCCGCAGGGGCCCAAGGTCAATTCGGCAGCGAGGGGGAAGCCCAAGGGGGCTTACGCCGGGCTGGCCGCAGCCAGGTTGAGGGCCAAGCTTTACCAATTGGAGCCTCACTTTGAGGAGGGAGCTGGCCCTGACCCTGTGGCCATATATAAGAAGGATTTCCCTGAACTCCGCCCAAAGGGGGCAAAGGGGGGGAAAAAAGGGAGAAAGGAGGAAGCCGTGCGCTCCCGCTCGATGTCGCGCTCTCGCTCGGCATCGCGCTCCCGGTCGGTCTCGCGCTCGCCCGACCTTATGGGTGGCGTACAGGGTCAACAGGAGGTTGACCCGATAGACGCCACCCGTATAGTGGCGAGGGACATCCTCGAGGCGGCCCGGGTATCCGGGAACCTAAAGGGGGAGGTGTGGGGCCGGATGAACCGGGCCTGCCGTACCATCTTGGCGTTAATGGACGAGGTCGAGGCCGCCAAGACTGAGAGTGAGGAGATCCGCATCCTCAAAGCGGACAACAAAAGGATGCGGGAGCAACTCGCTCTCAATTGGGCGGAACTGAAGGCGCTCCGCACCGCCGTCAGTGAGCGGGAGGTCCGGCCGCTCCTGCTGCTGCTGCTGCGTTGCAGTTCGGAACCGCCGAATTGAAGGAGGCCATCGAGACGATGAAGAGGGACTTGTTCCTCAGCATAGGGAGGATGGTAAACGACCGAATTGAGGAGGTCAGTAGGCGCCTCCCAGCGGAGCCCATCCTCCGCCCACCATTGGCGCATGATAAGCGGGCTGTTAGGCCTACAGTAACAGCCCCCCCTCAGGGGAAAGCCGCAGGGCCTGCCCCGTCGCGCTTGACCCCGGTGGAAGCTCTCGAGCCGAGAGCCAGGGCCAGGCTTGGTGACGGGCAGCCAAAGGCTAAGGTGATTAAGAAGGCGGTGGCCTCGCCTCCTCCTGCTCCTGTTCCGGCCCCAAGGAAGGCCGCCAAGGCAGCCAAGGCTGCCCCGGTCCCGAGAGCAGTTCGGCCCTCCGAGGGAGAACCCGGCCCTTCGGGCCAAATGCCGCCTCCGCCCGCGAAGATGTCGTGGTCGGAGGTGGTACGGAAGAAGGGGAAGGGGAAGGCTAAAACCTCCCCCCCTCCCCCCAGCAAGAAGACCGGCAAGGCGGCGCACGGGCCCAAACCGGCCAAGCTGTCCGTCCCTAAGACGGCGGCGGTGGTGGTCTCCCTCAAGAAGGGGGCCACCACCACCCTGCAGGCCACCATGGCTAGGGCCATCAATGGCCTTAGCCTTAGTGAGGTCGGACTGCAGCATGTCCGAGTGAGAACCTCGATGACGGGGTCCCGGGTCATCGAGGTTCCCGGGGTGAACGGGCACAAGACCGCGGACACCCTTGCAGCCAAGCTGCAAGGGTTAGTGGGTGACGTTGCCGAGGTGAGCCGGCCCGTCAAAATGACCGGCATTCAGATCGCCGGCCTGGACGAGTCGGCCACGAAGGAATCGGTGGCACAGGCCGTCGCCGCGGCGGGAACGTGCCTGCCGGGGCAGGTGAAGGTGGGGGCCGTCCGCGCCCTTTATGATGGCACTGGATCAGTGCTGATCCAGTGCCCCGTACAGGCCGCAGTGGCCCTAACAAGGGCAGGAAGGATCCTGGTGGGTTGGGCCTCCGCCAGGGTCACGACAGTGGGGCCGACACCGATGCGGTGCTTCCGCTGCTACGGTGTCGGCCATTCGCGGGAGCTATGCCCCTCAAAGGTGGACCGGAGCAATCGTTGCTTCCGGTGCAGCCAGGAGGGGCACAAAATGGGCGAGTGCTGGGAGAAGGCGTGGTGTGACGTGTGCCACCATGCCAAACTCCCGGCCGCCCACATGCTGGGGGGGAAGAATTGTTTCCCCCCAGTAACCAAGGGAAGGGACGTGAGGCCGCAGCGCCCCCGCCCCCCCGTTCCGAGCAGAGACGCCCCCGCGGAAACCGCCGCCGGCCAGGCCATCGAGGAGACCCGCATGGAGCTCTAAATGCCAGCACACCATTTAGAGCTCCTGCAGGTAAACGTCAACCACTCCGCCAGAGCACAAGACTTGCTCATGCAAGTTGTGGCGGAGTGGTCGATTGACGTTGCCGTGGTTGCGGAGCCTTCTTCGTCCCTCCCCTACCCAACTGGGTAGGGTCGACGGACGAGTGGGTTGCCGTGGTGGTGCCGGCGGTCGGCAACGGCCCCCCCCTGGAGAAGATAGAGAGCGGCCCCGGATTTGTTGCGGCCAAATGGGGGAGTGACACCGTACTGATTGCGGTGTACTTCTCCCCCAATAGGCCGCTGGCCGCTTTCGAGGTTTTTCTGGGGGTCCTGGGGGGGGTCGTGAGGAGGGTGGCCCCGCGCCAAATAATGGTCCTGGGGGACCTCAACGCCAAAAGCGCGGCGTGGGGTTCCCCCGTAACGGACGCGCGCGGGGGTGTGCTCAGGGATTGGGTGGCGGCACCTGGGCTGGTAATCCTTAACCAGGGCAGCGTCAACACATGCGTGCGGCGGCAGGGGGGGTCCATCGTGGACGTCACGTTCGCGACCCCTGCCATTGCCGCGCGCCTAACAGATTGGCGCGTCCTGGAGGACGTGGAGACCCTCTCTGATCATCTGTACATCAGATTGAGGGTCTCCACAGGAGGGAGCCAGCCGCCACCCATCCCAGGGGGGAGGCGTAGTGGGGGAGGGGAGGAGTTCCCCAAATGGTCCCTGGCCCACCTTGACAGGGCCAGGGCGGACGAGGCGGCGATGGTGGAGGCCTGGTGTGCTGCCCCACCCGCCGCCTTGGGTGTGGAGGAGAGGGCGCGCCGGTTCCGCTCCGTGCTCCAGGCCGTGTGCGGAGCGGCCATGCCCCGGGCGAGACGCCTGTTCGCCCGTAAGAAGGTTTACTGGTGGTCCGCAGAAGTTGCGGCCCTGCGGACCGCCAGTAACGGTGCCCGCCGCGCCTACCAACACTGTAGGCGCAGGCGGCATACCGATGAGGAGGAGGAGGGGCTCTACCGGGCCCTCAAAGAAGCCAAGGGGGCCCTAGTAATGTCCATAGCGAAGGCCAAGGACGAGGCACACGTTTCGTTCTTGGCCACGCTGGACAGGGATCCGTGGGGGCGGCCGTACAGGGTGGTGCGTAACAAAATGCGCATCGCCCCCCCCATGGACTCCCTGGAGCCCCCCCTCCTTAGGAGGGTCATCGAGGGGCTGTTTCCGGCAGCCCCATCGATAACTCCCCCGGTGATGACCGAGCCACCGGGGGACTTGGAGGACCCACCCGAACTCGCCATCGCACCGGTAAGCGATAACGAGTTCGAGAGGGCGGTGGACCGGCTCCGGGGCTGCAAGAAAGCCCCAGGGCCCGACGGAGTACCGGGCCGGGTGCTCCCCATCGCCCTAAAGCACCTCGGGGACCGACTCAGGCAGTTAATGGACGATTGCCTGAGGGAGGGACGGTTCCCGAGGGTGTGGAAGGAGGGGAGGCTTTGCCTCCTCCGGAAAGATGGTCGACCCCCGGACAGTCCCTCTGCCTATCGCCCCATAGTGCTGCTGGATGAGGCCGGGAAGATGTTCGAGAGAATCCTGGCCTCTAGGATCCAGCAGCACCTGGAGACCGCCGGCCCGAACGTGTCTGAGAGACAGTTCGGGTTCAGGGAGGGGCGGTCTACGCTCGACGCGCTGAAGTCCCTCAGGGACTTCTGTGAGTACGCGTCGAGCAGAGGGGAGGGTGTAGTGGCGGTGTCGTTGGACATCGCCAACGCGTTTGGCACCCTCCCCTATGGGGTGATAAGGGAGGCACTCATATACCATCGAGTGCCTCCCTACCTGCGGCGGGTCATAGAGCACTACCTCACCGAGAGGGTAGTGCTCTATGAGCAGAGGGACGGTCGACGGGGGTCGACGGAGATGGCCTGTGGCGTACCCCAAGGTTCCGTGCTCGGTCCACTTTTATGGAACCTGGGGTACGATTGGGCCATCAGGGGGGAGTTGCTCCCGCGGACGGCCACCATCTGCTACGCAGATGACACCATGGTGGCCGCGCGCGGGACCGACTTGAGGGAGGCGCTGTGCCGGGCGGAAGCGGCGGCCGAGCTGACCATTTACCGGATTGGTCGGCTCGGCCTTGATATGTATTGGGAATTCAAGTAAAAGAACGATCTTGCTTCTTAGCTGCTTTAATAACGACTGACATTCTATGGTTAAGTTCGAGTCGGCCTACCCACATTTATTAAATCTCTTAAGTCTACCCACCACCAGTATTACCATACACTACATTACTTCCCCTTCTTATGTTGTTATTTGATGAGTAAGTGGGGATAATAACTTTAATAACACATTGTTATAAAGCTGTCCTGCTTATGTAGCTATAAGAGTATGATTACTTAACTGAACTTAATTATAACATAATCGTGATTACTATAATAGGATGCTATCAGCTTGTTAATATGTATTTGACTCTGTACAGTGTCCACGTGATACCTTACAGGTAAACTTCGTCAATTCCGTAGCGAATAACCGGCAACCGAGTACGCTGGGGCCGGGTACTCGCTACGGGCTCAGGACTGTTCGGAATATTACAATTAAACGCCGCGTGGGGAGACACCTGTGTGCACTGGGTTTTGTTAGTCTGCGGCAGCGCGGGGCAGGCGCGGCGCCCGAGAGCCCTCGGCGCTCCGCGCGCCTCACTAGCTGGCGCAGTGATGCGCGCACGCAGTTGGTTCATGTGCCTTGACACTACTTGTCCCTCCTCCGTCCGGACTTTAAAGTTATTGTTGCCTACCTTTTGAACAATGGTAGCCGCAATCCATTTTTTCCCTTTGCGAAAATCCCGAGCCCACACTATGTCCCCAACTTCCCCATACCTAGTAGTCTGCGGTCCGTGGCTTATTTCTGTTAGTTTCTTCTCGGATACCGTGTCAAATAGACCTCCCTTCAATAAGTCTAGCCTAGTTTTTAGCTGACGGCCCATCAATAACGCAGCTGGTGACTCTTCGGTAGTGCAATGTTTGGCATTACGATACTCTAACAGAAACCGATGCAAGAAAATATGAGTGCTTACATTTTCTTTCGCGGCTTTTTTTAAAAATTTTTTTACGGTGCGTACCGCATTCTCTGCCTCACCGTTAGAGACGGGGTGGTAGGGCGCTGAGGTCACGTGCATGATGCCGTTCTTTCTTAAGAATAATGAAAAATCTTCACTGCTGAATGGTGGCCCGTTGTCTGTGACTAATTTGGATGGGATACCGAACCGAGCAAACAATTCGCGTAGCCTATCGGTAGTCGCGCTAGCTGTTGTGGTGGTCATTGGGAAAACTTCAATCCATTTAGAAAAACTATCTACTACTACCAGATATGTTTTGTTATTATGTGACAAAAAATCAAGATGTATTCGGTCAAATGCCTTTTTGGGCATCGTCCAAGGCACAAGAGGCACTCGCGGGGGCGCATCAGCTGTTTCCGCACATATGCGACACGAGTTACAGAGCTGCTCGATATCTAAATCTATTCTAGGCCACCACACGTAACTTCGCGCAATGCCTTTGCACTTGACGATGCCCAAATGGCCGCCGTGCACCTCAGCCAGCACCGCTCCCTGCAGCGCTGCCGGCACCACGACTCGTGAGCCCCAAATCAAACACCCCCCTTCTACATTGAGCTCGTCTCGCCTGTTATAAAATGGAGCCAACTCCGTAGATACACCAGATGCTGGCCATCCAGTCTTAATAAATTCTATTACTAATTTTAATGTTTTATCGTTCGAAGTCTCCCTTTTAACGTCTAACGCCCGAATTGGGAAATTGTTTTCAATGAAATGTATGAAGCTGCAGTCGTCACTTACATAGTTCTTGCTATCCAGAGGTAGTGGCAAACGCGACAGGCCATCCGCGACGTTTTCCGCTGATCTGACGTACTCAATATCGTATCGGTAGCCAGACAATAATATTGACCACCTGATTAGTCGACCGGCAGCCGTGGATGGAATGTCTGCTTTAGCACCGAAAATGGCAACTAGCGGACGATGGTCCGTGCGCAGCGTAAAGTGGCGACCGTACAGGTAGGTGTGAAATTTTTTTACTCCGAAGACTATCGACAGCGCTTCCCGGTGTATTTGGCTGTAGTTGCGCTCGGCATCGTTGAGTGCCCGCGACGCGTACGAGATGGGCCGGTCGCCTTCCGGCGTGCGGTGCAGGATCACCGCGCCTATTCCGGTTCCGCTCCCATCGCAACAAAGTATTAAAGGCAGCTTTTCACTGTAATGTATTAGTACGGGGCTACTTGTCAACGCTCCTTTAATCTTTTTAAATGAATCTATTTGCTCTTGGCCCCACTCCCAACTGCAACCTTTCTTTAATAATTTGTATAGTGGAGATAAAATGTTGCTAAAATCTTTAATGAATTTTGAATAAAAGTTAACCATGCCCAGAAATGATTTCAATTGTGATGTGTTCTCAGGTGTGGGGGCCTCTAATATGGGCTTAACTTTATCACTGTCAGTTGTAACACCGTTTTCAGAAATAATAAAACCTAAGTATTTAACCTCTTTTGCGAAAAAGGTACATTTTTCTTCGCGAAGTGTTAGCCCGGCGTTCGCAAACCGACTCAAAACCTTTTTTAAATTATTTAAATGGTCAAGCTCGCTGCTTCCGGTAATCAAAACGTCATCCTGATAAACGGCTACATTGGCGATCCCGGACACTACCTGTTCTATTATACGCTGAAAAATTGATGCCGCCGACGCAACCCCGTACACTAATCGATTGTACACATACAGGCCGCGATGCGTGTTGACCACAGTGTACTTTTTAGACTCTTCGCTGAGCTCGATTTGCATGTAGGCTTCTTTTAAATCAAGTTTAGAGAACCGTTTTCCCCCATTCAGGTTGTTAAATAGCTGCTCGGCTCGCGGGAGGGGGTATTTATCGACCTCTAACACGGGATTTAGCGTGGATTTATAATCACCGCAAATTCGAAGGCTACCATTATTCTTAACAACAACAACTAAAGATGAAGCCCAATCGGAGGAGGGAACTGGTGTTATAATACCTGCGCGCTCCATGCGCTCCAGCTCGGCGTCGACAGGCGCGCGGAGCGCCAGCGGCAGCGGGCGCGCGCGGCGAAACACGGGTCGAGCGCCCGGGCGCACGCGCAGCGTGGCGCGCGCACTCACGTGCCTCCCCAGTGACGTGCTAAACACCTCCTTATGATTTTGCACAAAATCTAGCTTATTAAATACACTGTGCTTTTGTTCACTATTTTCAATAGCTAACACTGAACTTGACGCGATGACGTTCATTTGTAACGATTTTAACCACTCCCGACCTAACAACGGCACGGTGCCATTTACAATGACGTGTAGGTCGAGTTGTGTTTTTATGTTCTGATACTCGACAGTAACATTTATTTGTCCGAGGGATTGGATCGGTCCTCCATCATACCCGCGTAACTTTACGCTGTCTGGCTTCAACACTCGATGGGCAAACAATTCCCTGTAAGCAGCTTCGCCGACACAAGCGTACGGCGAGCCGGTGTCGACGTGCATGCGGAGCCTCGTTCCGTCGACGACGACCTCCGCGGTGACGGGCTCCCGCCCCGTCAGCTCCACGTGGTACAGGCCCGACGAACCGCCCTCTTCGCCTGGTTCCTCGCAGTCCTCGTACCTACTGTTATCTGAGTCGTTATCTTGTTGGATTCCCAGTATGTTCATGTTGTCTGCGAAATTTATGTGGCGTAAATTAGGACATGCCTTCTTTAAATGTCCTTTTTTAAGACAAGCTTTGCAAACGTACTCTTGGAACTTGCATGTTGTGTGGTCGTGTCCTTGATCACCACAACAAGAGCACCCGCGCCGCCCTTGATGTCCTGCCGGCGTGCGGGCCGGGCGCTCGGCCGCGGCCCACCCGCGGCCGCGGCCGGCAGAGGGCGCCGCGGCGCGGTCTCGCCGGGTGTAGCGCGCGGCCGCGGCTCCGCCGGCGCCGCGCCCGTACCCCGCGTGCATCGCGAGCACGCCGGCGTGATCTTCCTTTCCTTTGCGTGCTCGACAGCGGCGGCGTTCTTAAATGCGGCTTCCAATGCTATAGCGATACCATATGCCTTTTTAAAGTCTAGGTCTTTCTCCTCGCAAAATAGCCGTTGACGAGTAGTTTCACTGTTTACTCCACAGATAAACTGGTCTCTTAAATTGTCGTCTAACGTAGTTTTAAATTCGCAAGAAGTAGCGAGCCGTTTTAAAGTGGCAGCAAATTGGGCTACCGAGTCTTCCTCGCTTTGTTTCGCCAGGCGAAACTTGTACCGCTCGGCCAGGTACGACGGTTTAGGTTGGATGTGTGCAGCGACGACCTGGATCAACTCCTCATATTTCATGTCACTAGGTTTCTTTGGGCTGCACAGGTCTGCCATTAGCTCGTATGTGGCGGTTCCGACACTGGCTATCAGTATAGGTATCTTTTTAGTAGCCTCGATGTCATTTGCCAAGAAGTATTGTTCCACAATTTCACAATAAGACGACCACTTTCCACTGCCTAAGTCAAACTCTTTTAATTTACCGACCGACATGTCCGCGCACTAATAGCAACGTGAACTAAGTTATTTATAAATTTAAATCTAGATTCGCGACTGCGCCAATGATATGTATTGGGAATTCAAGTAAAAGAACGATCTTGCTTCTTAGCTGCTTTAATAACGACTGACATTCTATGGTTAAGTTCGAGTCGGCCTACCCACATTTATTAAATCTCTTAAGTCTACCCACCACCAGTATTACCATACACTACAGGCCTGAGGGTGGCCCTCCCGAAGACAGAAGCGATAGTCTTCGGGGGGCGGGGGTGGAGGCTGCCGACGGGTGCGGCGCTCACCCTGGGGGGGGAGTCGGTCCGGATCAGGCCCCACATAAAATATTTGGGGCTTGTTCTGGACCGACGTTGGAATTTCGGGGAGCACTTCTCACAGTTAGCTCCCCGAATTGTGGGCGCCGCGTCGGCGCTGGGTCGGCTTTTGCCGAACGTGGGTGGGCCGGGCTCCTTGTGCCGCCGGCTATATGCCGGCGTTACAAGGAGCATGGCTCTGTACGGGGCCCCCATCTGGGCGGACAAGTTGTCCGCCCGGAACAGGGCCCTGCTACAGAGGCCGCAGCGGGTGGTGGCCCTCCGAATCGTGAGGGCCTACATGACGGTGGCCCACGCCGCGGCCTGCCTCCTCGCCTGCACCCCGCCCTGGGAGTTGGACGCTGAGGTGCAGGCGGAGACCTACGTAGTTAGGTCCAGGGCCCGGGCGAGGGGTGAACGCCCGGACCCTGAGGAGGTGGAGGAGACGCGCCGGATGATGGAGCGCCGACTGCGGGACAGGTGGAAAGAGAACCTGGGGGACGCTCCCTATGGTACTCGGACCATAGGGGCGATCCTCCCTTCGATGGACACCTGGTTGGAGAGAGCAGTCGGTGCTACATCGTACCGGCTTGTGCAGGTATTGACCGGACACGGATGCTTCGGTCATTACCTGCACAACATTGGGAGGGAGCCCGGCCCGCAGTGCCATGAGTGCGGCGATCCGGACGACACGGCTCAGCACACCCTCGCGGTGTGCAGCCGGTGGAGTGCGGAGCGCTGCACTATGGCGCTGGCCATCGGGCAATGGGACCTCTCCCTGCACAGCGTTGTGTCTGCAATGCTGTGCAGCGACAGGTCCTGGAGGGCTGTGGCCTCATTCTGCGAGTGTGTCATCTCGCAGAAGGAGGCCTCGGAGCGGGAGCGCGAGGCGTCTCCTCACGCGCATCCGCTCCGGCGTAGACGGCGGGGGTTGAGGCGGCGGCGTTTTGCCGCCCGCCTCAACCCTTAGTGACTGCAGGTGGGGGATGGGAGTCCCCCGCCTGCCGTAGGCTAGTCACTTGGTTGTCTGGGAGAGGGGCCACGCGTACTCGGCCTCTCTCTCCTTTGGCGCGGGAAGCCCCGGCATTGGCTGATTCAGAGAGGGGGTGACGGAGTGAGTCCCACATACCCTCCCACCACTCCCATGGTGGGGGAAATGCATAAAGCATTTTCCACCCTGACAAAAAAAAAAAAAGGTTAGAACTGTAACCCTTAAAAACAGTAGGTATGTTAAGCTAGGACAGGTTTCACGATGTTAGGCTAACTTCAACAAGCTAGGTTAGGTTACGTTAGAACTATGACCCTTAAAAACAGCATGTTAAGAAAACCACTATGGTTACTTAATTAAATAATATGAGAAACACGTAGGTAAAATTAAAAATCGTATTACAACAGTTAATAGCGCAATCAGGTAATATGTAATAAAAGGTAGAAACGCGCCCAATGCAAGACAATGGTGTTGGACGCAACCGAGAACAAAGGGGCTGACGTTCGGGCGAACAATAGGCTGAACGAGCAAGGGACGGCAGTTACTACCCAGGTAGTTGATAACCTTTTGTATTGAGTACATGGACTATTGCAAGCTAGGGAAGGAGTGATCTGGGAGTCTCGGGACCCGCCCCAAACGCTCTAAATGGGGGGATAAACACCGAAAAAAATACTTTTTTTTTTTTAGGAGCGAAACCCCGCCTCTCGCTCGTCAGAGCACCATTTTTTTCGAGGGAGTAGAGTCGGGGGCAGGACCGAGGATTCCCTACTACTATCGTGCTATTCATTTGGCATTTAGAAAGTGGGATCTTTATGAGTATCCACTTTTACCGAAAACATCAAAACATTCCTGGGCAATCAAAACTTCATCTCAAATTGAAAAGCCACGATATGTTGTTATCGGATTAAAAACAGATAGAAAAAATGTGACTTACAAAGATATAACACACACACATATATAAACTCACGCCTTCATTCCCAGAGTGAGGTAGGCAGAGCAACAGACTCACCAACAACTCCAAAAACTTGTTGATAATTCTGTGACCACATTTTGCACAACCAGGCTAAGATGTTATCCAGTGTATTAGTGACAGGTTGCAAACCCATCGCCTAACAGCATTACACAGCCTTTAGTCCCTTAGTCGTCTCTTACGACATTCACGGGAAGACATGGAGTGGCAATATTCTAAACCCGGCACCACACGGCGATATAATACACTTTGATCATTGTCATTTCGACGGCGTAGTACCATCAACTTCTAACTAACATTTTGATGATTTTTAGATTTGTATGTAAATACACTTTAAATTTAGTTTGGCATCATTTGTTCATTTCATTCACAGACACTGGTTTCGTACTCATTTAATTTCTTCTTTTTTAATGTCTTTAGTAATGATGCCAAGTTTGTGTATCTACATAAAAATCTAAAAATTGTCAAAATGTCAGTTAGGAGTTCGTGGTATTTCGCCGTCGATTTAAGAGATGTAAAAGTTTTTTTTAAATTCAACCCTTTTTTCCGTATGAAAGTTCAAATGTCAGTTTCGCAGCTGAAAAGTTCGCTATATTATACGAAGAGTATGCTAAATTCCAACAGTCGTATTATAACCGCAGTCAAGCGCCGTTGCTGCAAGTCCGCAAGAATTTAAGGATAAAGCGCCTCTGTTTGTTATCGACTGCTTTCGGCAAAACGAAACCTTAAAAACAGGTTCAATAGATGTAAGAGTCGAATTAGAGTGTGAACAGGACATACCCGATAATACTGCTGCTTATTGTCTTATTTTGAACTAGCTTTTGCCCGCGACTTCGTCCGCGTAGAACTCGTTTATCGCAGTTAAGTGTTTTAAGTAATTTTATAGTTAAACATCCTCCCAGGCCAGGATGGTCTTTCATGAAATATTGAGCTCCACATTTAAATTTACATTGAATTGAATAACGTCATCTAGGTTAATATAAATTTTTGTATAGCTACAATTTTTTGTTTTGCCATCTTTCGCTAGATCATGAAGATTTGGTGGGCTGAATACTCGTGAGCATGCTATATACAGTTGCCCATGGGAAAAACAGTTTGCTTCAAAATGGACGCCGGCTACTTATATGTTTGTCGTTGCGCTTTGCTTATGGTCATGGCAATAGCTGTTTTTAGAGCACTCTTTTAATGTTAAATGGTAAATCAATCGGAATTATAGGAATGCGGGGAATAAAAACATTTTCTCCTTTAGCAATTCCAGACATCATTATTGTCCTTAGGCCGACATTACACCTGTAAGTTATTGCTGTCTGTGACATTGTCTTTCGAGATATACTCGTACGCCTTCTACGTGATATTTTTAGGGTTCGGTACCAAAATGGTAAAAAAGGAACCCTTATGGTGAGACTTTGTTGTCTGTCTGCCTGGCATGTCTGTGAAGTGTTCATTATTCACAGTTTTTGAGAAATATCAAAAAAACTTTGAAAATCTGTATTAAAATTTAGGCTAGTCAAAATGGACCTTATTTGATATAAAATAAAGTTCATAACCAAATGAGTATTTTCTTTTGCGGTTACCAAGCATAATTATTATCTTAAATACGGAGCCCTCAGTGCGCGAGTCCGACTCGCACTTGACCGTTTCTTTTTTATTTATCTACCCATTAATTTTGTTTTTCGGTGCTGAGACATTGTTGCACTACAGAAGACATGGTTGCTGCCCCATGACCTGGCGTTTCTGGGGACCATAGACGACAGCTTTGCCTTTACGGGCACCTCTGCACTCGATACTACTATGGGAGTCCTGCGCGGGAGGCCGTACGGTGGAGTGGCACTATTGTGGAGAAAGTCTACGTTTTCTAACGTCACGATAGTAAAGTGTAATAGTGTACGTCTAGCCGCAATTAAAATTGAACTCAGTGATCGGTGCTTCTTAGTTTTTCCAGTTTACATGCCTACTGATTCAAGTGTACATTTAGTGGAATTTACTGAGTGTCTTAGTGAAATATCGGCTATTATTGAAAATCATAATGCGGAGTCGGTATTTATGTTAGGGGACTTTAACGCACACCCCGGTGAGTTTTTTGCTAAAGAACTTTTATCTTTCTGTGATGAACAGTTGTGGACTTGTATAGATTTAGATATGTTGCCTTCTGATAGCTATACATTCGTGAGTGACGCACATGGGTGCCGTCGCTGGCTTGATCACTGCTTAGTTACTAGCTCGGCGCAGCCCTCAATATACTCTTGCTCAGTTTTATATAATACGTACTGGTCCGATCACTATCCTATATGTATAGAATGTAACTTTAACATTTTAAAACCAAAAACACGTGTTAATAATAAGCATATAAATAGGGTTATTTGGGAAGAGCGTGATACATCTCAGTGTGACAAATATCATAACATCTGCCATGAAAAATTAAGAGAATTAGATTTTCCCGCAAAATTTAGTGAGTGCAGTTGTGATAAAAGTCATAGAATTATTTTAGACACATTGTATGACGGTATTATTTGTACACTGTCCAAAGCTGCTGAGTGTTGTTCCAGTGCAAATGTAAATTGTAAACGTAAACATGTCACTGGGTGGAATAAGTACGTGCGGAGCGCTCACGTGAAGGCTCGGCTTTGTTTCGAAAACTGGTTAATGCAGGGTAAACCGGACTCTGGCCCCTTATACAGAGAGATGTGTGAGTCCAGGTGCATATTCAAATCAAAATTAAAGTGGTGCCAGAAAAATCAACAACAAATAAGAATGGACATCATAGCTGAACACCACAAAAATAAGAAGTTCGGTCAGTTTTGGAAAACTTCGAATAGTTTGAATCCAAGGTTGAGCCTCCCCGCGAGCGTAGCAGGAGTGTGCGATCCCGTCGGCATAGCCAACGTTTTCCGCACTCAGTTTAGTGTTAAATCTCCACTAGGGCCGGCGGAGCGGCAGGTGCCCGATGCTGAGACTGTCGATAGGGAGCGTAGTGTGAAGTTTACAGCGAAGGAAGTGAGTGCAGTCATAAAGGGAATGGTGCGAGGCAAGTCGCCGGGCCATGATAGCCTCAGCATCGAACACATGCAGCATGCTGGAGTACATCTACTCAGAGTATTGTCCATGTTTTTCAATTTGTGTCTGGGCCACTCATACCTACCCGAAAGATGAATGCGTACAATTTTGGTTCCTATAATTAAGAATAAAACCGGTGACTCCTCAGATGTTAAAAACTACAGACCGATTTCTCTGGCCACAGTCATTGCTAAGGTGCTTGACAGTCTCCTTGGTAAGCATTTGGATAAGCACATTAAACTCCACGATGCGCAATTTGGCTTTAGACCGAATCTTTCTTGCGAAAGTGCTGTCCTGTGTCTAAAGGAGACTGTGAAGTACTACACCAATAGAAAAACACCAGTGTGCGCTATTTTCCTTGATTTATCTAAAGCCTTCGATCTGGTTGCCTACTATGTACTCTGGAGGAAATTAGAGACTGAAACTAGCGTACCTAGAAAGGTAACATCCTTGTTCAAGCACTGGTATAATAATCAGAGAAACTGTGTAAGATGGGCACGCTCCTTCTCGGATGAGTACGGGTTGGATTGCGGGGTGAGGCAGGGGGGGCTGACGTCTCCCACGCTCTTCAACCTGTACGTGAACGCGCTGATCGAGGAGCTCAGCGGCACCGGTATCGGCTGCCAGATAAATGGAGTCTGTGTAAATAATATCAGCTACGCAGACGACATGGTGCTCCTGAGCCCCTCGAGCGGCGCACTGAAGAAGCTGCTCAATATCTGCGAGTCCTATGCGGTGGCTAACGGACTCAAATACAACGCTCAGAAGAGCGAGTGTATGTTTTTCAAACCGGATAACATTCGTTATACTGATTGTCCTGACTTTTTACTCACCGGTGTAAAATTACAAAAAGTGGAAAAGTTCAAGTATTTGGGTCACTGGGTCACCGCGAAAAAGACAATGCAGACATTGAGAGGGAGCGCAGGGCGTTGTCTGTCCGATGCAACATGTTGGCCCGTAGGTTTGCAAAATGTACTGAGCCAGTAAAAGTCACACTGTTTAAAGCATACTGCCAGTCATTTCATACATGCAGCCTATGGGTTAACTATACGCAGAAGGCATATAGCGACCTGCGAGTTCAATACAACAGCGCGTACAGAGCGTTGCTGCGGCTGCCGCGTTATTGCAGCGCTGCTGCGATGTTCGCGGAGACGAACACGGCGGGGTTCGCCGCCATCATGCGCATGCGCTGCGCCTCCATGCTGCAGCGCGCGCGCGCGACAGCCGCAACGCGCTTCTGTATGCTGTTGTTGAACGCTGGGACTTGCCAGTATTGGCGCGGTGGATCGGGCTCCACGCCCTTAAATAATATCTGTTCCTGTTATGTTTTGTCTTGTTTTAATTTTTTATTGTACTACACTAACACTTGTTTTAAGTTGCTCAAACTTTACTAACAAAATATGGATCATTGGTCTGAAATAAAATATATTATTATTATTATTATTATTATAAATACCTAACACTCAAAAAATTAGATATTTGTGACATGGAAATGACGAAATTGTAACGTTTCTCTTTTTACTATAATGCTGCGGAACCTAAAGAAGAGGATAAATTATTGATCAAAATTGTAAAACCCAAGCTAAGTTAAAAATAGGAGTTTGGTTTTCGAAATTTTGTCTTAAATATAATATATTCGAACTTTAACCCCCGATATTACCCATTAAAACACCGTTTTCAAGGAACAACGTGACACCGTTAGTTTCAATCACAGCGTCGCTTCTGTAACGATAATCAATGATCGCCTGCTTGTTTTGTCTTGATCGTTCCAGCTATAGGACGGATATGGTTGTCCTTGTCTTTGATGTCACATTATCATGGCGTCGCATTTGTTACAACAACAAATTGGAATTATTTATTTTGCTTCTTTATAGCATTTTGTAAATTGAATTTTTAAAAATCTTTAATTTAAGTTTCTATGTAATAAACGGAGAATGAAATTTTGATAACTTTAATCGAGAAATCCTGAAATAAGTGTACTTTTATTTGTTACGAAGTGTAATAATACAGAGTTTCAAGTGACCAGCTCAATCCGGTAACTTTTTTCCATACTAACTTTGACTCCTCTTTTCCCCCCTCTGATTTTCATATCTTAATTTTTAGGGTTCCGTACCAAAATGGTACAAAAGGAACCCTTATGGTGAGACTTCGTTGTCTGTCTGTCTGTCTGTCTGTCTGTATGTTACAGCAGGTTTTCTCAGCAACTACAAATGCTATCAACTTGAAATTTTGCATAGTTGTACAACTTGCTTGCCCGCATCTATTTGTAGTAAAAAAAATATGAAATTAATTTTATTAATAATTGAAAAGGGGTCTAGAATGGGGGGTTCAAAAATGAAAGTGGTTCGATTATAGCAAATGGGGTGTCACATGAAAGGTTTTAATTTGCACATTTCAAAACTATTTTTTTTATTTTTTTTTGTGATGTACTTTTTGATTTATAGCCAAAAATGTACAAAAAATGGCCGTTCCCTCCCCCTTATCTCCGAAGTTTATTAATCAAAAACTCTAAAAAAATCCTGACGTATAGATAATTACTTATATTTTCTGGGAAAAATAAAATAAACTGTTCATTATTTACAGTTTTTGAGAAATAATAAAAAAACTAAGAAAATCTGTATTAAAATTTAGGCTAGTCGAAATCGACCTTATTGCCTGGAAAATAAAGCTTATAACAAAATGAGTATTTTCTTTTGCGGTTACCAAGCATATTATCTTCAATACGGAATCCTCGGTGCGCGAGTCCGACTCGCACTTGACCGGTTTTTAGGGTTCCGTACCAAAATGGTACAAAAGGAACCCTTATGGTGAGACTTCGATGTCTGTCTGTCTGTCTGTCTGTCTGTCTGTCTGTCTGTCTGTCTGTCTGTCTGTCTGTCTGTCTGTCTGTCTGTCTGTATGTCACAGCAGGTTTTCTCAGCAACTACAAATGCTATCAACTTGAAATTTGGTATAATTGTACAACTTGCTTGCCCGCATCTATTTGTAGTAAAAAAAATATGAAATTAATTTTATTAATAATTGAAAAGGGGTCTAGAATGGGGGGTTCAAAAATGAAAGTGGTTCGATTATAGCAAATGGGGTGTCACATGAAAGGTCTTAATCTGCACATTTCAAAACTATTTTTTTGAAAATTTTTTGTGATGTACTTTTTGATTTATAGCCAAAAATATACAAAAAATGACCGTTCCCCCCCCTTATCTCCGAAGTTTATATTAATAAACTTCGGAGATAAGGGGGGGGAACGGTCATTTTTTGTATATTTTTTGATTACAAAAACTCTGAAAAAATCCTGACGTATAGATAATTACTTATATTTTCTGGAAAAAATAAAATAAACTGTTCATTATTTACAGTTTTTGAGAAATAACAAAAAACTAAGAAAATCTGTATTCAAATTTAGGCTAGTCAAAATCGACCTTATTGCCTGGAAAATAAAGCTTGTCACGTTGCTAAATGCCCGGCTAGGTTTTACCAAGTGACAAAACGAAATAGACGGAATAACGTAAACAGAAAGTTTGTAGAATAAGTTGAAGATATGGAGTGATCTAGGACGTATGATGAGGAGCTCAATGAAACAGGTTAGTAAATATCACAGTCTTTATTCCTATGCAGCTCTATACATGATGTTATTTAATTGTGAACATAACTTCGCTCATAATTCTTACTCTACCAAAAAATATGTTTAGCTCAGCGGAAGGCTTGTCGTTTTACACAAGTAAAGGTTCTTATGTTATAATTCACAATTCTTAGATAGTAATTTGTTAGTCCCTACTTATAGAGTTGCCACCAATTCCAATTTGAGTTCAAATAACTATTATTGATATCCTAATTCCCTAACTATAAATATAATTTCCACAGACCTTAATCTGAAGAAAACCTTCCTTCCTGGACGATCGACTCGATGTAGTTCCAGGTCGGCAGACTGGCGGAGCGGTCCCAGTACACTGTGTCGCAAGCCACAGTATCCTCGGGCAGCTCACAGCAGCTTGTGAAGGTCTACTG
This sequence comes from Acleris cristana, assembly GCA_948252455.1. Taxonomy (NCBI): domain Eukaryota; kingdom Metazoa; phylum Arthropoda; class Insecta; order Lepidoptera; family Tortricidae; genus Acleris; species Acleris cristana. The sequence goes on along the minus strand of OX411771.1, from coordinate 5,568,024 downwards.
AATCCTCGTGCCTATGGCACGCCTACTAAAGGTTGGTTTATACCTTTATATCCTACTTCATTACTTATATTTTTACTGAATGATCAGGAACCTAAACATGAATTTATTACTTACAGATCTAAAGAGAGTTCCTTCCAAATACTAAATGACTATATAAGCTACTTCATAGCTTTACTGAACCTGAATATAGTTGGAGCCTGAATCGGAATAACGGAATGCAAAATAAATCATCCAACCATAATGTCAAATCAGTAAGCTAAATTATTCTGAAAGTATCTAAACAGAATAACAGAAAACAGAAACTATGTAGACGGAAACTTAAATCAGTACATACTGAAAATATCCAGAAACTAAAGAACCTACTGACAAAACCAGAAACTTAAGCGAAGCCCTAAAAATACTGAAAATACTAGAAAACTAGAAAACATCAGAAAACCCAGTCCAGCTGTAAAGACAGAGAAATTGCTCTGATTAGCACTACGATTTAAGAAATATATAAGACATGTGGGCTGACATTTAAGGTTAACAAAATTATGAATCTTACCGGAAAACTTCAAGGAAAACCCCTGGTAATCTCGACGCTAAGACATTCCCTCCTCTTCCACGTGTGAGAAACAATAACTGAAAATTCACCATTTGGTCAGAGAATTGCATATTAAATTGCAACAAATGCCTCCATCAGAAAGATGTTATTAATTATTACTTACAAGTTCCTTTCACCGAAATATGACTGAAAGTATGTACTATATCTCCACAGCAGGTGCTTGGTTACTTTATTGAGGATGGCTCCTCCGCTGTCATTCAGCTTAAGTCTGATTTTGTAATGGGCTATCATCTTGGACATCTTGATGAAAGATAATTAGTCAAAACATAGATGCAACCAAAATGCATACAATGTAGCTATACAATTTAGGTAGTCTGGGTAATTAGGTACCCAATTAATATATTACCTACATGAAAGTACTACATTAAATTAACTTTTGACTGAAATGTGTCTGTTTAATTCTTGTATGTACAATTACTGCCAAAAGAAATCTTTGTATTGTTTTGTTTACTTAATAAATGTAATTAACTATTGACTCCATTTATTGATTAATTACAAATATTTATTAATCCCCTAATTCAAGGTATTTTACCCTAACGCGGCAACACCCACCTACAAATCTATGGTGTTGACGTTTGACAATCAAAAGTAATGAACAGTAATGCCATTAACACCTTAAATATTCGCCAGTCTTTAGGTTCCGATTCACGCAAGATATACAACGTTACAATACCCCCCTTCCCAATGAAAGGTTTAACGTAGGTAAACCGATCGCTGCCCTCAGCGACCTTATCATAAACATCCCCTAAAGACTGAAGAAAATTTGTTAAATAACATTAAAGTTCCAAATCTTACAAACCACACGACAACGCAATCCTAATGAAACTAACTATGTAACAACCATGTTACAATAAAACTAACTGAAACCTAACAAACAGTAACTATCCTATTAGCTTCTCCAACACAACGGCAATGTTGTGTTGTAGAGGCTAATTTCCAACAGCCAGGACCTATGTTCAGCATTCTTCAATATAATTCTCTTCTTGTCCGGGCGAAACCTTAATAAGTAGTCTAAGACTACTGTCTGAAACTCTACAAAATCGAAACACCGAAAACTATACTAAAACCGTACCCTTATCAAAATATCAAAAAACTCAATATTACTCAGACTTAACCGAAGCTGTGTCTGAGCAATTCGAAAATACAAAACATCTCAGCGCGCGTCTGAGGAGACAAAATAATATCCCGAGCGTACGTCCCGGAATAACGAAAAGTAACGAAATACACCGAAATCGCATCCACACATGTACCGCAACCAGTCAGTGTTGAATGCGAATACCGGAACCATAACTTAATAATAATAAGGGAATACCTCCTAACACGGTAACTTAAACACATATTAAAGACTGAATACTCAAGATGTTATTGAGTTAAGATTGAGCCGCCCTAAATATTATACTAACATACTTTAACTTTCATACATCTCGCTCTTAATCGGTAGTGATACAGTAATAACTGTTTATCACGCCTTTCAATTTGTGATTGAATATTTTATACAATATTCAACACTAAATGCTAACTACAATCTTATACGTACAGAATCTCTGTTAAACTTTCAAGTCCTTAATGTGCCAAGAACCTATCGGATGTCCATCCATCCGCTCTAACTCGTAAACTAAAGGCGATAATACTGTTTTAACTCTACATTTCTCGTACTTAGGCGCGAGCTTTGCCATTTTAAATTTCGAAGCATCGCTTTGTACAAAGCAACGTTTCCAAACAGTATCACCTACTGAAAATTTTGCTGAACGACGTCTTAAATTATAATGCCTAGCATTATTTGCATGTGCTTTTAGAAGTTGAGCACGTACTTGTCCGAAAATACCCTTCAAGGTACCAAATTCACCGGCATATTCTTCACGGGGAATGGCAGCGCTATACTCCTCCTCAGAGTCCTTGTAGAACAAACCATTTATGACTGGCTCCCGTGCGTGTACTAGGAAAAAAGGAGAGAACCCAGTGGACTCGTTCACTGCACTGTTCAAAGCGAACTGTATTCGGTGCAGTTGTTCGTCCCAAGAACGGTGGTTCTCCTCTACGTACGACGCTACGGCAGTCATAACTGTCTTGTTATACCGCTCAACTAAATTTACCTGGGGTGTATAGCGAGGCCCATAATGAATTTTCGGAACATTGTAACGTTTCAAAAGAAGCTTAAATTCTGATCCCGTGAATCACTCCATTATCTGCAATCACGGTTTCAGGCACGCCATGTGCTAGAATTACGTTATTTTCGAAATGTTTAGCAAGTAGAGCGCTAGTTGCACGACGAAGCGGAAAAAGTAACGTGAACTTCGAAAAGCAGCATGTCACCACAAACAAAAATGTGAAACCTGAACGAGAGCGAGGAAGAGAGACCACCTGAAACGGTCTGTGACACACTTTTGGCTGACCCATCAACCCTGGAGTTTGTCGCTGCGAGTGTTTGTACGCACAACACACGTCGCAAGCCTTAACAAAATCGACAACATCCTTGTGCATGCCAGGCCAAAAGTATGTCAGAGATAGCCGCCGGTGTGTCTTAAACACGCCAAAATGCGCGGCTGTGGACTCGCAATGGTTCTCCTCGATCACCCTCCTTCGTTCACCCTTCTTCACAACCTCCTTCCAATCAAACTCCCTAAGTAAGTTATACTTACTTTTACAAAAACGGAAAAGCTTTCCCTGCTTAACACAAAAATTCGGAAAGTTAGCAGGAAAAGTCCTACATCCACTCAAAACCTTGTCATACCACTCGTCTTTCTCGGCATCACCATCCAAAATATTTAGGGCGTCTACCTTCATGAGCCTAGACAACGCATCAGGGACAACGTTGTCGGTGCCTTTCCTGTGCTCAATATCAAAATTATATTGAGACAGTCGACACCCCCAACGAGCCAATCTTCCTGATGGGTTCTCTAGGTTCATGAACCACTTCAGGGACGCGTGGTCCGTGACCACCTTAAAACGACGAGATCCTAAATAGGACTGAAATTTCTCCACTGAGAACAGAACAGCCAGAGCCTCCCTTTCGGTAGCGCTATAATTATGTTCCGCCTTATTTAAGGAACGGCTTACGTACGCGATCGGGTGCTCGTGGTCATCAATGGTCTGTGAGACCACTCCGCCCAATCCGTAAGAAGAAGCGTCGCAGTGCACAACGAAAGGCTTATCAAAATCCGGCACTGCCAAAATAGGTGCTGACACCAACGCGTTCTTCAACGAATTGAAGGCGACTTCAGCCTCCTCAGACCATTGAAAAGCCGGAACGTTCTTTCCCTTGGCGGTAAGTCTATTTAAAGGAGCGGCTATGGTCGAAAAGTTGCGAATAAACCGCCGGTACCATGAGCACGTTCCTAAAAATATCTTTACCTCCTTGGGAGTAGTCGGAATGGGGAAATTCAAGATGGCCGCAACCTTTTCAGGATCAGTCCGCAACCCGAACTCGTCTACGACGTAACCGAGGTATCTAAGCGACTGCCTGAAAAAGTTGGACTTCGCAAAATTAATAGTCAAATTCGCCATCTTCAATTTCTCCAAAACCCTGTTCAGAAGTACTAAATGTAAAATGTATGTAAAATCGGAAGTACATATCACAATATCGTCAATATAACAAAAAGCAAGACCATTTTCAATGTCACTGGTCAGGTTGTGGTCGATTAGCCTATCCATAAGGCGCTGCTGTCTAGCAGGCGCTCCGCACAATCCGAATGGCATAACCTTAAACTTAAATAAACCACGACCAGGGACAGTGAAACTCGTCTTCTCTTGTGATTCCTTATTTAACGGTATCTGCCAGAATGAGGAACTTAAATCAATCGACGTCAGGTATTTCGCTTCCTTTAAACTGTCCAGAATTTGCGGAATATACGGAATGGAATACGAATCCCCTTTCGTGACTGAATTTAACTTCCTACAATCTAGGCAGAAACGCCAATCGCCGTTTGCCTTGCGAACTAAAAGAGCAGGGTTATTCCAAGGGCTTTCACACGGAGTGACAACGTCCAATTGCAGCATCCTATCGAGCTCCGAACTTAACGCTGCACGCTTTTCCGGCGACAGTGGATACTGCCGGGTCTTAATCGGCATAGCGTCTCCGGTCTCGATAGTATGTTCAATTAAGGCGGTCCTACCTAACCCTTTCTCCTCGAACGAAATATCCTTAAATTTCCCTACCACTGCATCGGCAAGTTCCTTCTGCGGCGTACTTAAATGGTCGTAAGACTGAATGATATTAACTTGCTCAGTAATACCGTTAATGTTTTTAAAATATGAGTCCGGCGTTATCATGTAATCTATGTTGTCAAATATCTCTGGCGCCAATCGAAACGATGTCCAAAAGTCTATACCTAAAATGACGTCCGAAACAATGCTGGGTATAACATAAAATTTAATGACGTGTGTGACGTCCTTAAATGTCAACGGAACAAAAATACACCCAATTGTTTGGACCTCGACGCCATTTGCAACATTACATGTCGTCGGCTCACATGATTGTACCCTAAATCCAAATTTCTCAAAATCCAGATGTGCATTATTGCCTAAAATCGAAACCGAAGCTCCCGAATCTAATAAACCGAAAATCTCAAAGTCATAAACTTTAAACTTTAAATACAGTGCGACCAAAAAGAGTAGAAATTAAATAAAATGGAACTAAAAAAATTCCATACTAAATTGTTGCCATGTTCAAGCATTTTACGTCAAAAATGTGACAGTTACGTAGAAAGTGGCGCCCTCATTTAATTTCTACTCTTTTTTGTCGCACTATAAGGCCGAATATCGTCTTTATTTGGTTTAAACATGATCGTAGCAATCGAATTATAATTACAAAATTTAGAAATAGATTTAGTGTTTTTAAATTTGCTACGATCAATACAATTTAGTTTTTTGAAGTCGGAACGTGTAGTGTCGGCTTTACACGTTTAGTACAATTCGGACAGTTGGCAATAACAACATCTGTCAAACCACAACCAAAACATCTGATTTTACCATCACGGGCCCTTGCCCTGCAAAGTCTAAAATTATGATTTGTACGTCCGCACTTGTAACAAACTGGTAGCTGTACATGTGTGGATCGAAACTGCGTTTGTTGTTTACCCCGAGATGCTGCAGTACTATGCTGCGCAAACGCACAAGTTGTTTTCTTGCAGTTGCTAGGAGACGACGATGAATCTGAATTTACCGAATGAACCGGCTTGGACTTGCTCTTGTAAACAAATTCGTCCGACAAAATGTTTGTGGCGGTCTTGGAAGGCTCCGTGAATAACTCTGCACGCTGTTTAGCACCTTCCAATCTGCGACAATGATCCTTCAGCTGTGACACCGATGTTATGTGCACTAAAGCCAAATGTTGTGCTAATGTTGGCCTAATATTGTGCAAAAGGATCTCCAATTTCATCTCCTCAGACAACGCAACCTTAAGACGGGAAAACAAACACGCCATAACCGAAAAATAAATGTGTATAGGTTCAGTTATACCTTGTGTTCTTAACCTAATCTCCCCTGATAACCTGTAGTCATAGTCAACAGGATCAAACTCTTCTAACAACAACTCCCTAATATTCTTCCAGCTAAAAACCTGTAGTCTTATACCTCTGTACCATAATAATGCTTGATCTGTAAACAGTTGTGCCGCTGAATGATACAATTTGATGTCTGATACACCAAAAGCTAACTTAAGTTCTTCAATACGATCTAAAAATGACCTGGGGTCAGTGCATCCATTGAACTTGACTCCCCATTTTGAAACATTCTTGTCACCGGTGCATTCAACATGCATCTCAGTGACCTCCGAAGGAATAACTACACTTTGGTCTGAAGTCGGCACAAGTGATTCAATCCTAACTAAAAGTGATTCTAATTTGTTACTTAGTTCTGATTTTAATTGTAAGTTGCCTGCATCTAAGTCAACTTGAATTCTTAAAAGTCTGTAATAAAGATGTGCACCTAATGCTCTAGATCTATTTAGTGAAAAACTGTCCTTGTCTTTAATATATTTGTCTACTAAACTTGTTAACTGCTTTAACTTCTCTGAAACTATCCTTAACTCAACCTTTGCATCTAAACTTGTTTCAAGAACTGCCTCAGATGGACATTCTATACTTAAAGATCTTAATTGTTTCCGAAGACCATCAACAGTACTAAGTGGTGTTTCTGATCTTATCTCAACTTCATAGATTAACTCATCCTTATGCAGTGAATGAAACTGAATAGTTCTATCCATATTGTTACGTTTTAACAATATACTCTAAATCAGAATTGTTGGCAAAAGCTAAATGTTATTACAATTTCTGTATACCAAATTTATTATATATCTTAATAAATATTTTGCAATTACTATGTGTTCTTTTCTTTCCTTAAAAAACAGTTATGAAAACAAAACTAAGGTGAAATTATCAATTGTTTTTCAAAATCTACTAAGGCCAAACAAAAGTTTCAATAAAAAGGTAGGTATATGGCCTTCAATTGTCAAATTTGACATAAGTACTCAAATGTAAGTTTGAAAATAAGAAAACTTTTATTACAAATTTAACTTTTCTTAATTCACAAAAGCAAATTAGTTCTATAATTATATTTATAAATTTGTATTCAGAAATTATGCAAAATGGCTTTAAATTTTAATTAATTTATTAAAAGTATCTTAACAGTATTTCCAAAACCACAGATAAAAGTATCGTGCTTCCAGCAATACCATGAAAAGCACAGCAACCCTTACGCAAAAAATTATGAACACAGTCTATGACCTAGTATTCAAGATTATCTAGTTTGACAAGTGTTTTAACCTCAAAATTACAACAGTTTTACACATTTTAAATGATCAAAATATGCTGAAAACAACTGAAATACACGAAATTATCAAGAAATACAGTGCAAAATAGCGAGATAATATAAGACGAAAGCTAAATATGGTCTCTAACTAGAAATGTCAAGCTATTTGGACAGTTGGTGGCAATCCATAAAAATCGTAGAAAACTCCATAAAAATGATCAAAAAAGGTCTCAAAATACTCAAAATTACACGAAAATGGGCGCCATTTGTCACGTTGCTAAATGCCCGGCTGGCTTTACCAAGTGACAAAACGAAATAGACGGAATAACGTAAACAGAAAGTTTGTAGAATAAGTTGAAGATATGGAGTGATCTAGGACGTATGATGAGGAGCTCAATGAAACAGGTTAGTAAATATCACAGTCTTTATTCCTATGCAGTTCTATACATGATGTTATTTAATTGTGAACATAACTTCGCTCATAATTCTTACTCTACCAAAAAATATGTTTAGCTCAGCGGAAGGCTTGTCGTTTTACACAAGTAAAGGTTCTTATGTTATAATTCACAATTCTTAGATAGTAATTTGTTAGTCCCTACTTATAGAGTTGCCACCAATTCCAATTTGAGTTCAAATAACTATTATTGATATCCTAATTCCCTAATTATAAATATAATTTCCACAGACCTTAATCTGAAGAAAACCTTCCTTCCTGGACGATCGACTCGATGTAGTTCCAGGTCGGCAGACTGGCGGAGCGGTCCCAGTACACTGTGTCGCAAGCCACAGTATCCTCGGGCAGCTCACAGCAGCTTGTGAAGGTCTACTGAATCCTCGTGCCTATGGCACGCCTACTAAAGGTTGGTTTATACCTTTATATCCTACTTCATTACTTATATTTTTACTGAATGATCAGGAACCTAAACATGAATTTATTACTTACAGATCTAAAGAGAGTTCCTTCCAAATACTAAATGACTATATAAGCTACTTCATAGCTTTACTGAACCTGAATATAGTTGGAGCCTGAATCGGAATAACGGAATGCAAAATAAATCATCCAACCATAATGTCAAATCAGTAAGCTAAATTATTCTGAAAGTATCTAAACAGAATAACAGAAAACAGAAACTATGTAGACGGAAACTTAAATCAGTACATACTGAAAATATCCAGAAACTAAAGAACCTACTGACAAAACCAGAAACTTAAGCGAAGCCCTAAAAATACTGAAAATACTAGAAAACTAGAAAACATCAGAAAACCCAGTCCAGCTGTAAAGACAGAGAAATTGCTCTGATTAGCACTACGATTTAAGAAATATATAAGACATGTGGGCTGACATTTAAGGTTAACAAAATTATGAATCTTACCGGAAAACTTCAAGGAAAACCCCTGGTAATCTCGACGCTAAGACATTCCCTCCTCTTCCACGTGTGAGAAACAATAACTGAAAATTCACCATTTGGTCAGAGAATTGCATATTAAATTGCAACAAATGCCTCCATCAGAAAGATGTTATTAATTATTACTTACAAGTTCCTTTCACCGAAATATGACTGAAAGTATGTACTATATCTCCACAGCAGGTGCTTGGTTACTTTATTGAGGATGGCTCCTCCGCTGTCATTCAGCTTAAGTCTGATTTTGTAATGGGCTATCATCTTGGACATCTTGATGAAAGATAATTAGTCAAAACATAGATGCAACCAAAATGCATACAATGTAGCTATACAATTTAGGTAGTCTGGGTAATTAGGTACCCAATTAATATATTACCTACATGAAAGTACTACATTAAATTAACTTTTGACTGAAATGTGTCTGTTTAATTCTTGTATGTACAATTACTGCCAAAAGAAATCTTTGTATTGTTTTGTTTACTTAATAAATGTAATTAACTATTGACTCCATTTATTGATTAATTACAAATATTTATTAATCCCCTAATTCAAGGTATTTTACCCTAACGCGGCAACACCCACCTACAAATCTATGGTGTTGACGTTTGACAATCAAAAGTAATGAACAGTAATGCCATTAACACCTTAAATATTCCCCAGTCTTTAGGTTCCGATTCACGCAAGATATACAACGTTACAAGCTTATAACAAAATGAGTATTTTCTTTTGCGGTTACCAAGCATATTATCTTCAATACGGAACCCTCGGTGCGCGAGTCCGACTCGCACTTGACCGGATTATATTATATATAAACCTGGTCACCGGTTATTGAAACGTTTTAGTGAAAACCGCGTTAAGATTGGTTCAGTGGTTTTCAATTGATGCGTGGAGAAACAAAATTTAACAGACAAACAGACAAACAGACACCAACTCTAAAAATTGTAGAAACGTGTTCTGCTGCTCATTCTGAGGTCCTTTATAGTATTTTTAAGTTCATATTCATATAATATAACTTTATTATATGTATAGATATAGATACCAATATTTTTATAGCCTAACCTGACCGGAGATTTTCTCGACAGATAAGTAAAGTTTGCATCAAAATCCGTTCAGCCGTTTTCACGTGATGCGCGTTCAAATAAACAGACAAATAGATAAACAGATAAACAGACAAACAGACAAACAGACAAAAATTCTAAAAACTGTTGGAACGTGTTCTGTTATTGATTCTAAGTATCCCCAGCCAACTTTTTTTTGAATATCTGCCATATACAGACTTTCGACCCTTTTCAGCTTTATTATAGGTATAGATGTATAGATAGATAGATAGATAGATGATAGCATTGTAGAATACAAACCGTTGACCATTATCACCCGAAGTATATCATAAGCTCAGACTGTTTATTTGTAGATCTCCAGGGGTTTAAATCAGTTACAAATGATTTTATTGTTAAAGAATTTGCATATAGTACAAATGATTTTTTACTTTATCGGAAAAAGAAAAAAGTAATGTTAGATGGATAAAGAAAGACATCGGTATCTTATGGCGTGAAGGATTCATTGATTATAGAGAGTTTAAAAGAATCATTTATGTTCACTTAGAAAATAAGAAAATATTTGATAAAAGGGTTAGAAAAAATTAAATGGGTTAAAGATTTGTGTGATAATTGTACTGTTATAGACGTGGGTGAAAAAGGTCTTCCTAAATTTCAATCTATGCATCAAAAATATTGTAAAAACAGCGGCACATATAATTGTTTAATTCATTAAAAAAAAACTTGTGCGTTTAAAAATGTATTATGCATTAAAAAATCGTATTTTGAAAATAATTTAGAATTGTATGCTCATATCTGATTACAAAATAAATGATAATATTGACAAACCAATTTTTTATTTCACCTATTCAACGATAATTATTAATTACCGAAAAGTTTTTCCACTAAATTGAATTAACATCGCTGTCAGTCGAGATGAAGAAAAACGTGTCGGTAAAAAATAAACTCTAAAGGTCACTTGCAGCTTTTCCTTAGTCCAGTAATGTTAAAATATATGATAGGTACTATTACTGTTAAACCTATGTTTAAAAGTTAAAAAGAAAATAAAAAAAGGTGCAAGGACCATTAGCTATATCCTCAAAATAAAACAACATGTTATTTTAATAATATTTATTTACTTACTATGTTAATTACAACGTAATTAAACTAAAACTACAAACTAGCACTGTATCCACTCAGTTTTTAGAAATTTTAATTATAACACTTTCGGCATGATCTATCACTTCGTCATAATTATCGTCCGCCAAATATTGAGCACTCAACACCACTTTGTCTTCATCATCACTGTCTTTGTTCAGGTCAATTATCTATATTTTTAGTAGTCTCGTACCTTTCCCTGCTTTATTATTTATTATAAATGATGGCAGACGGTCGTGACCACTTCTTTTAAAAACTTTATTGGACAAATTTCGTTTTGCTCTTCTTTCCTTATTTTTTTTCTGGATTCCGCTTTCAAGTTTCTTCACTAGCTTGCTCTCTTCTTCTTCTTTCACTAGGAATTCCTCCAATCCAATGGATCCTGAGCATATTGCGAAAATAGGAAAGTGCAGTCTTGAGTTCCGTCCATGTTCTGAAACAAGACAAATCAAAATAAATATTTTTAAAACATGCTTGCTATTTGTAAATAATAAATAAATAAAAATGCAAGACGATAACATTTACATACATAGATCCAGTCTAACTTGAATAAATTGTTAATATATAAATATAACAAATGTTTACTTACAACACCAGGGCTGGGGATATGAATATAAAATTAGCTCGTAACAACTTGTAAAAACTTGTATCTTCGTTCTGAAGATAGACTGATGATTGGGTGAGTATTATATGAGCCTTTATTTATAATGATTAGAATTCATGCATCGACAAAATTATATAACAATTGACAAACAATTTCAATTAGTGTCGTATAACGCGGTCATAGCTGACTCGGCAAGGCGTCAGCAGCTAACCCGCTGATTGAGAAACATGCTTATTTTTAATGAAATTAGTTTAATATTAGGATGATAATGAAAGAAAGCTTTTCTAATATAAAATGTGTAATAGCGACAACAAGCATAAGTGCAACAAGTGAGCCGGAAAGAGAAGTGTAGACGTCAAAAAGTACAGCTGACAGTTCTTAGTTAACGTTCCAATTTACACTATGTTGTATTTATTATCAATATCCTCCCCTAAATACAACCCCATCTTCCCTACACAATGTTCATGCTTCTGCCTCGGCGTAGCCTTAGTCAGGGAGTCTGCGGTCATCTCATCAGTGCTGACATACTGGACTTGTATCTCTCCTCGTGCCACACGATCTCGTACAAAGTGATGACGCACGTCGATATGCTTACTGCGGGGCTGGAAGCATTCAGAACCTGAAAGTTTAATTGCGCTTTGATTATCACAATATAGCTTCATGGGTGTGGTTATATCAGCAGGCCACAGTTCAAGGTGCAGCTGCCTCAACCATAAGGCTTCTTGAGTTGCTGCAGACAATGCCATGTACTCGGCCTCTGTTGTTGACAGAGCTATTGTCTGCTGTCTCCGTGAATTCCAAGATATGGCAGCGCCTTGGAATATAAAAACATATCCAGTGCAAGAGCGACGATCATCAGAATTCGACGCCCAGTCTGAATCACAATACCCTGTGATAGGGTTTTCATCTGGTGTGTAAACAATCTTCATGTTTTTTGTTCCTCTTAAATATCGAAACAACCTCTTGACAGCTTGCCAATGTTGTAGTTCAGGTTTATTACTAAATTTGCTCAGTGTGTTTACTGTATAGGCAATATCAGGCCTCGTTCCTTGACATACATATAGTAAACAACCTATAGCTTCTTGATATGGAACATTCTGAAGTATATTCTCGCCGGTGCTTGATAGTACAACACCAGGCTCCATAGGTGTACTCACTGGCTTAGAATCATACATATGAAACCGTCTTAATACCTCTTCTATATATCTTGTTTGGTCAATACAAATACTTTTTTGAATATATGTAATTCGCAAGCCAATACAATAATTTGCTTTACCAAGATCTTGCATCTTGAAGTGCTCTTGTAACTGTTGCTTGATTGCTGTTACTTCATTTTCATTTGTATAAAATAGAAGTAGGTCATCGACATATACTGTAAGTATAAATATATTTTCTTCAATTTTGTAGTATACACAGGGGTCCATTTTTGATCTCATCAAACCCATATTTTGTAATACATTATTTAATTTCAAATTCCATCTTCTACTTGCTTGTTTTAAGCCATAAATTGATTTATTTAATTTACACATTTTATCACCATTTTCGTAAGATGGTGGTTGTGTCATATATAGTTCAACATCTATATCTCCTTGTAAGAATGCTGTCACAGCATCCATCTGATCAATTTTCATTCTGTACTTTGCTGCTAAGCCAAACAAGTACCTCATAGACGTATGGCGAACAACTGGGGCAAATACCTCTTCATAGTCGATGCCTTTCCGTTGTTCATAACCCTTTATTACAAGTCGAGCTTTATATTTAGTTATATTGCCATCAGCGTCCAATTTAGTTTTATAAACCCATTTGCAAGGGATTGCTTTCTTTCCTGCTGGTAGATCAGTAAGTGTCCAAGTATTATTTTCTATCAGTGACTTATATTCTGAATCCATTGCTTGTTTCCATTTATGTGAATTATTGCTTGACAATGCCATCTCTAAATTATAAGGATCTTGTCCCTCAGGTGATGTGACTCCGTGTACTGTGTGATAAGTGTAATTTTCTTTACTCACTTTGTGAACCCTAGGCCTTAAGGTCACCTTTTTTTCTGGTAGACTTGAAATGTCTTCATCAGGTACATAGTCAACATCTTTTAAATTTTCTTCATTCTCAGAGCAGCTCAGATTTTCTATAGCTGTGTGCGTACTCATTTCTGATGAAACTGTGCTAGAGTGGCTTTCACTGGAATCATTCAGGATAGTGGATTCTGTTTCATTATGAGTTACCTCCATCTTGGATTCTGATAATGGCATTGGCACATAATCCTTTGTTACAGTTCCTTCCAAAAATACAACATTCCTGCTTCTTATTATTTGGTTTTTTGACTCATCATACAGTCTGTAGCCTTTTGTTTCATGGCAATAACCAACAAATATAAGTTTTTGTGACTTACTGTCCCATTTCAGTCTTTTTTCTTTTGGAATGTGTACCATAGCTTTACAGCCAAAAATCTTTAAATTACTGATGTCAGGTTTCTTCCCACTCCACATTTCTTCTGGTGTTTTATCATTCAATGACTTGGTAGGAGTTCTATTAATGATGTAGGCACCAGTAGACACACTCTCTGCCCAAAAAATCTTCGGCATACTGGAATTTATAAGCATACATTTAGCTCGTTCAATTAATGTGCAGTTCATTCTTTCTGCCAACCCGTTTTGTTCAGGGGTGTATGGGTTTGTTTTTTGGTGTAAAATTCCAGACTGTTTAATGTAATTACTAAATGCATGATTTATGTACTCTTTACCATTATCGGTTCTTAATATCTTAATTTTCTTGTCTAATTGATTTTCAACATAGCTCTTAAACTCTTTAAATTTATCTAAAGCGTCTGCTTTTGATTTCAAAAAATATACATGTACTTTTCGGGTAAAATCATCAATAAATGTTATGAAATATCGTGCTCCACCGAGAGACTTATTTTCCATAGGACCACATATATCTGAGTGGATCAAACCTAATGGATCAGTAGCTCTTGAGCCTTCATGTTTGAATGGCTGTCTTGTCTGTTTGCCTTTAAGACAAGTGATACAAATCATACTATTTGTTTTCAGTGCATGTGGTAATTGAGCTCCTGTAGTAGAATTCTCTATTTTTGCCATGTCAGTAAAATTCAAGTGGCCTAATCTCTGGTGCCACAGATAAGTTGATGCATGCAATGCATAGGTTATATCATTTACCACATACATATTGTTTAAACATTTGGCCGTTAGGATTAATTTGTTATTTTTAAATATATTGCACCCATATTTTGTGAACTGCAACTGACACCCATTATGGGTCATCTGACTCACTGATAACAAATTAGTTGCCAAGTTAGGAACATATAAAACATCTTTTACCTGAATAAAGTCAGTCTGATTATTTGTGCCTGGTACTTTCAAGTTGACATTGCCACATCCTTTTACTTCCAGTTGCTTGTTGTCTGCAGTTTTAATATTTGATATTGATGCAGGTTTACAGTTGTACATCCATCCTTCGTTTCTAGTCATATGCATGCTAGCACCAGAGTCGATGTACCAGATGTCATCAGCAACGGATGATGAACATGCTGAGAATGCGGCTACAAAACCAGAAACACAAGCATTATCATTAGTGTCATTCTTATTAAATGTTTTTTTCTTAGACTGACAGTTAGAGCTATAATGGCCATATTTGTTACATGAATAGCAGCGGGGACCTTTTCCCTGCGGTTTATTGTTGAATTTCTTTTGTGAATTTCTATACTTATTATGATTTGTATAAAATGCTGTAGAATCATTAGCTTTAACATCTTGCAGTATCTTAGTTTTGACAGAATCTGCACTAATCTGCACACCGGAACTCTCAATAGCCATTATCATAGGCTTGTAGGTTTCAGGCAGACCTGCGAGTAACAATGTCCCGAGCCACTCGTCATCAACAGCGAAACCTATATTCCTGAGTTTGTGTGCAGAAGTCATTACTTTGTTTACATATTCCTCTACGTTACTACAGCTATCTAGGTTTGTAGTAATAAGGTCTCGGAGTAAACCTACTTTTCTTGTCAGCCCGGAGTCATCATACGCTTTTTCAAGATTATTCCAAACCTCTTTGGCGGTTTTTGCTTCCTGTATATGGACATAGTTAGCAGGATCTACCAGCAGGATAATCTTCGACTTGGCTTTTAGGTCCTTTTTTGTATCTACAGTACTTCCTTCAACACACTCCCAAAGTTCCTCATGTTCCAGGTAAGTTTTGACCGCAAACTTCCATGTATTGTAGTTGTCACGGCCCGTCAATTTTGCAATGCCCACATTTGTTATTGATGCCATCCTGACTACGATCGGAATGGAAGCTGAAAAAACGCTGGAATAGAACGGTTGCCGGCTATGTCGCTTTGAGGTTATGACCTCACTAATCCAAATTAATCCGCGGAATTAAACTTAAATTTCGACCTATCAATGTCCCTATTCCTACCGGGCGTCTGGGCCCATAGCCTAATGAAATTAGTTTAATATTAGGATGATAATGAAAGAAAGCTTTTCTAATATAAAATGTGTAATAGCGACAACAAGCATAAGTGCAACAAGTGAGCCGGAAAGAGAAGTGTAGACGTCAAAAAGTACAGCTGACAGTTCTTAGTTAACGTTCCAATTTACACTATGTTGTATTTATTATCAATAATTTTAACATTTCATTTAAAGTAAGTATTTTTATCGGCTAATTAGAAAGACAATAAATTTTAGAATACCGGTATTTCTAATTTTCGCGCAAACTTTGATTATCATTGAAGAAAATCTATTTTTATCATTTAATCGTCTTTCTTTCTATAGCTAATAAAATAACTTAATTAAGAAAAAGAAATATAAATCATTTTAATGAATAGGTTTGTATTTTACTCATATAAATTAAAGTTCATTCATTTCACAAATAGCTCACTAGTTAGTTTGAAGTTAAATAAAATAAAATAAAAATAAACATACACCTCTTGTGAAATGGAGAACCAATTATTTATGAGTAATTTGTTATATTAGGAAATTAAAAATCCAACTAGGCATATGTACGTTTATTCAAATAGCTGTAATTATAGGTATTTACAAAATATATAATCATAAACTGTTTCTTAATAATAACATATTTATTACTTATTTTAATGGTAAACATTTCTGGTAAAGTAGTCGATTTACAATTACGTTTATTTAACAATATGTAATATTACCGTTTCATTCGTCATAAATTAATATTAATGGAACAGCGAAAAATTTATTCAAATTACAAACTTAATACACTTTAAATATAATAACAATACTTACTTGCTTATAATTTATAAAAACTATAATATCGATCTATGACCCCATGCTTTAGTTGAGATTTTGTGTGTTAATGTAAGTCGCTTATCGTCTTTACTGGTTAACGCAATTTTGTTAACAGTTTGCGTAAAGATTTCATGTTTAATAGATTTAAATAATATATTTATTTTCCTAATAATCGTATTCTTGAACAGAACATCATTATAGTCATCTAATGTTCATTCTCGGACTCCAGGCTTTTTTACTCCTTTTGCTTTTTTGACTAATGAATTTTAATTTTTTTGATACAATACAACTTGGAACGTAGCCCTACAAACTCAGTGATAAGCTCGCCCCCTAACTCGTCTTTAAATAATCCTGGAACCTTTTTATTTATCAAGGGTATCTGAAACTCATTTGATTTGTTATAATTACTTGTATCAAAATAATGTATGAAATGATTTTTCAAATCGTCGTAAAAGTCAGTAGTTTTAATATTATAAATGAAACTGTCAGTATCTGTATAACAAAGAGAAAAACTTTAATTATAGTAAGGTTTCATTACAGAGTAGTGGAATTGATACATGTGACTCTTAGAAAGATCGAGTATCGCTAATCCCATGTATATCGGTTTATCTAAGACCACTCTCTCTGGTTTCATTTGAAATGCGACTACATTATCTGAAAATACCGTGGTGCTATGAAAATTTGGTCGTGCTATTAATTTACTTGCTGTTACAAACTTCTTTGTAGAGTTTCTCTCATCGCACCACTGATTTACTAACTTAACATCTACACGTCGTTCACTATTCTCGAGAGTCTTGCCAAACACACGCTGTGTTTGGCATTGGAATTGACATAAAGTCTAATTGCTCTATTTCATCAGAATCTAGAAAGCGGAAATCAGATATGGGCAATGAATGACTCATACTTATCCGTAGTTGTTACAATCAATGTATACGAGGAACGAGTCGGGTTTACTGTCATCATAAGTTTTCATATTGTTACGCCGATGGGATAAGGCGTCTCATCTTCAATCGTGAATTTCGATGCTTTAGAAGCGTTTTCAGCAGGCTGAAATATCGTTTCAGGCCGTTTCAGAGGTAGCTCTATCACATACCAGATTATTAAAATTTCGTCCAACTTGCAGTTATTTTCAGGCGCCTGAAACACGTTTTCAGTCCGTTTCAGGCCACCCTCTATCAGATTACGCCATATCCTGAAAACCCCCTGACCCCTTATGAGCCTTTGAAGTACATTTCAGTATATGGCAATTTTACACAAAGAGTGAAAGAGATAGCATAATTAGAAAGAGACAGCGATACTGAGAACCTTCGAGAAGCATGTGAAAGAGATAACACGATTGGAAATGAGACAGCAATACGCAGAATATTCCAGACCCGTGAGTCAAGGTCAAGGACATCGCGAACAATACAAGGTAGAAAGGCGTGGAACATTCCAGCAACGAATAGTCTCGAATGACCTTCGCGGGGCAAAGTACATCGTTCATTCCAGAACGCATTCTGGAATGATCGGAGACGGGATCTATAAAAGGCGGACCGATTGCAAGTACAGTCAGTCTTCTATCAGTTACCTACCCCCACGTACGTAACATTTGGTGTCAGAAGTGGGATAGAAAATGCCAGCAACTCCGCACGATCAAGAGCAGGATGGGGTCAAAATCCGGAGCCAAACTGCAGTTGACGACTCTGCACCTGCCGCTGGTACGTCCACCGCTACTGCACCGGCTACTACAACAGCGTCAGCTAAGCTGGCATTTGACCTGAACGCAATCTTAATCCTCTTGAAGGAACAATCCAGATTCCAAAAGGCACAATCCAGTAACAAATAACAAAGAAAAATGAATGTCACTACCATTGCAAGCTTTGAGCAAAGTACATACCTATGGTTTATGTCCCATCTGCCTGCATTGCCATGCATATTTGATAATGATAAGTAGAAGCATTCCAAATCTTTCTAATTTCTTACTTTTGTCATCTTTTGTTTTTTATTTATTTTTGTCTCCGACGAATAAGACCGTGTTCCGCATTGTTACACCTCACTTTGTCGCAATCTGTAGTTAATTTCCTGTACCTATAAAACATTATTCACTCTTTCAAATGTTTTAAGAAACGGAATTAATAAGTAAGTAACAGTTTTTTGCTGTCGCACGCGGCTCGGCGGCATGCATTTTTCCGGGGTTTTCATATCGTCCGTCTCCCACCATGCTCCCACCAGCAGATTATAGGATAAACTGGATAAGTCAGGACGACCTTAGTGTATAGGTACATACATTAGTATTTGTGTAAGCAATCCATTTAACTTACCACTGTCGCCTACTCCGAAAACCACGTACTTCACTAAAGTCAAATTAAAGTTGAGCACGGCACGGTCAGTTTGTATTTGGATTTTATTATTATTGTTTTCATGGTCGATTCGTTTATGAGTTTACTTAAAACAGTAAAACAAAACAAACCCCACCACCATACCATTATTCCATAGATTGTATAAAATAGGTCATGTCTGTTTTCTTTGTTTACTCCATAGGGCTAAGGGACTGTTGCCCATTCCGCCATATAAGGACGGGCATGGAAGGCTTTCCTAATCTATGAGTTTTACGTTTATTTTTTATTTTTACCTTTTTCTTATGTTATTATTTATGTTTTGTTACAAATAATTATGTGTGTGTAACCTTCCGTGGTTTCACCTGATGGTTCCACCGGAAGACCAGCGCTGACTTTAAAGCCAGCATTACGCTGAGTTGGGACCATTTCGTGGCTATTTTCTTTTTGTACGTTTTTATCTGTTCTTGCTTATGTTTGTCACGAATAAATGATTTTCTTTCTTTCTTTCTTTCTTTCAGTGCAAAAGAGGAACAATCGAGAATTCTCCTAGAGGTTCGAGAGGCCACTTCCGAATGGAAGAAGGAAATGAAGGTTCAAGGAAAACTTGCTGACATGGACATCAAGTTCGAGAACCGTCTCCATGGCGTTAATGATAAGGTCGAGGACCACGAAAATCGTCTCCAGGCTATAAGGAACGAGGTTAAAAAGCTTGCAATTAAAGTGGTCAACGGTGCCTCCGGATCTGAGTCGTCGACCCCGGTAGCTGGAAGATTCAAAGTTCCACCATTTGATGGAACTTCATCATGGACGGCCTATAAACTCCAATTTGAGTCTGTTTCCCAGGCGAATGGCTGGAATAAAGACCAGGCGAAGACGGCTCTAACTTTGGCACTACGAGACGAAGCCCTCACCGTGCTGGAAGCTCTGGGAGAGAATAAGACATATGACCGCCTTCTTGAAGGTTTGGAGGCACGGTACGGGGACAGTCATCTAGAACATATATTCAGAGCTCAGCTAAAAGACAGAACCCAGGGACGTAACGAGTCATTACAACAGTGGGCTCTAGAAATAGAAAAGCTGGTCAGAAAGGCGTATCAAACTGCATCAGGCTCGTTGGTGGACAGCATGCTAGTACAGGCCTTCATTGACGGAACCCGTGATTTAGAAGTCAGAGCTGCTGTGCGACAAGGACATCATGTAAGCCTGAAGGACGCAGTTGCCCACGCCTTAGAAGTAGAAGCTGTACGCCAGGACTCGAGGCCTTTTAGGGTGCGAGAAGTTTCGTCCAGGGACCCGACTGCTCCTCGCCGTGAATTTGGGCCGAGGTGTTATTGGTGTGGAGAACGTGGGCACTTGAAATCAAGTTACCCAAAACGAAAAAGAACACAACGAGATGTAAGCCCAACGGAGAGGCCCGCAGGCTCTGATGTAATACAGCCGCATCAGGGAAACGAGTAGAAGCCAGGACTAAGTGACGAGTGCTGGCTGGTGGTCAAAATGTCCCAGTTATGATCTCACAGGTGAATGATGGGAACAGTCTAGTCGTCAAAGGAGAAATTGGTGGAATACCATGTCCCCTTACTATCGACACCGGAGCTTCTCGGACTGTGATTAGTTCTCGGCTACTAAAACATTTAATCAGATATCATCTAGTCCGACCCAAGCATCTGCAGCTGCAAACGGCTATCGGCCAGTACATTTCCGTCCTGGGGGAGCAAGGAGCGGCGGTGCAAATTGGGGAGAAGAACTACTGGAAAAAAGTCATCGTTGCTAACATCATCGACGATTACATTATTGGATTGGATTTTATGAGAAAACATGGCTGCAAAATCGACTTGAAAGGTGGAGTCCTCAAATTCGGAGTTGATGAAGTCCCTATTGAAGGTGGCGTAAGTGGACAAGTCTACTGCGCCAGAAGGACCATTCTTCAACCAAGATCGCAAGCCCTAGTTCCTGTGAACTTACCACACTATGCAGAACGAGGATCTCATCGCTGCGTCTTAGTAGAAAAAATTGACGGTAGTAATCCGTGAATAACAGCTCGCACGGTTGTGACAACGTCATCTGCTGCGTTTATAAGGATCCTAAATCTAAGCGACACTAAATACAACCTTGGTAAAGGAAGCCTTGTCGGGACTTGCGAAGAAATTTCTTGGATACGAAGTTGCCAGGGATTGAATGGAAGCGGGCAACCTGCCAGTACAGGAGTGGACATTACAGGTTTATTGGATGGTTGCAAAAAAAATCTCACCAAGGAAGAACTCCTGAAGGCGCGTAATTTACTGCTGCGTTACAGCAATGTTTTCCCTGCGCACGACGGTGATATTGGAAGAACTGGAGTTGTACAACATGAGATCGACACTGGCGGAACCATGCCTATCGGACAACGTCCTCGGCGAGTTCCAGTAGCTCGCGAAAAGGAAGCGGAAGACATGATTGAAGAGATGAAGAAGAACAGAGTTATTGAGCCATCAAAAAGTCCTTGGTGTTCACCAGTAGTTTTGGTAAAGAAGAAGGACGGCACCATGAGATTTTGTGTTGACTATCGCCGCGCCGACTTAATGATGTAACCAAAAAGGATTGTTATGCACTGCCAAGAATCGACGACACGTTAGACACTTTAAATGGAATGAAGTGGTTTTCCACGTTGGATTTAAAAAGTGGCTACTGGCCCTTAAAAAGTGGCTAGTGGAAATCAAGGACCAGGATAAGGAAAAAACAGCCTTCTCGACCGGAAAGGGACTTTGCTCGTACTATAGAAGTTTTGTGAAAAACTTCTCAGATATAGCGAATGATCAGTGTGCAGCAGCTTTTGCCGATCTTAAACAAAGGCTTTGTGAAACTCCAATATTGGGATATCCAGACAAGACGTTGCAGCATTTCAGTAAATATTTGCTTGGGCGCAAATTTCGTATCAGAACTGACCACGCTGCTTTGAAATGGTTATTGAAGTTTAAAAATCCTGAGGGTCAAGTAGCGCGCTGGATTGAACAACTATAGGAATATGACTTTGTCATTGAACATCGCAGTGGAAAATCACACGGCAACGCGGATGCCCTTTCCCGAAGACCTTGTCCGGATGACTGTAAACATTGTTTAAGGCAAGAGGGCAAAGATTGTGTGAGAATGTTGCGGACTGATACTGTAAGTGAAGAATGGAGTAATGAAGTCATGCAACAAGCGCAGCAAGCAGACCAGGACGTTAAACCCATTTTCGAGCGGATCAAAGCAGGTGTTCCCAAACCGAAATGGTGTGAAGTAGCTCCGATGAGTACTGAAACAAAAAGCTACTGGGCCCAATGGGAAAGTTTGGTTATGAATAATGGCGTATTGTGCAGGAAATGAGAGTCGGCAAATGGAAAGGATGATCACCTACAGGTGGTTGTTCCAAGAAAAAGAGTTAGTGATGTTTTGAGATCCTTCCATGACGGAATTTCCGGTGAGCACCTTGGAGTAAAGAGGACCTTAATGAAAAATCGGCAACGCTTCTACTGGATTCACTGCCGTAAAGATGTGCAAGACTGGTGCAGGAAGTGCACAAACTGCTCTTCAGTCAAAGGGCCGCAAACACGCAGTAGAGGAGCGCTCAAGTTGTATAATGTTGGAGCTCCTTGGGAAAGAATTGCTTTAGACGTTGCAGGCCCGTTTCCAACATCCGACTCGGGAAACAAGTACATCCTCGTTATAATGGATTACTTCACCAAATGGCCTGAAGCATTTGCCATCCCTAACCAAGAAGCAGTCACTGTAGCGGAGAAATTAGTGATGGAAGTGTATTGTCGATTTGGGGTGCCTCTCGAAATTCACAGTGATCAAGGCAGAAACTTTGAGTCCCAGGTGTTCCAGGAGACTTGCCGAATCATGGGAATTCATAAGACCAGGACAACGCCATATCACCCACAATCGGACGGAATGGTCGAAGGATTCAACCAGACGCTGGAAAGACATTTGGCCAAGGTGGTTGAAAGTCACCAAAAGGATTGGGATAGGCATATTCCTCTTTTCCTCTTATAGGTCGGCAACTCACGAAAGTACGGCTGTCACCCCAGCTTACGTGAACTTCGGAAGAGAACTTCGTTTACCTGCAGACCTAAACTGGATGTCCTCCAGATTCGCCGAAATCAATCACCGAGTATGCCAGTGATTTGCGAAACCGGATAGAAGATGTTCACGTTCGTGAACATGGACTTCAAGCCAGCGTGAAGATGAAGACACGATATGACCGAAAATCTAACCAAATGGGGTTCGAGGAAGGTTCATTGGTGTGGCTGCATAACCCCACGGGAAGAAAAGGGAAATCCCGAAACTATCGTCGAATTGGGAAGGGCCGTACAAAGTAGTTACTAAGATCAACGACGTCACGTATAGGATACAGCGAAGCCAGCAAAGTCCCTGCAAGGTTGTCCACGTTGATCGATTGGCGAGGTACTACGGAACTAATAATGCTCGGGACTAGCATGTCTTAGGAGGGGGTAGTATTACGCCGATGGGATAAGGCGTCTCATCGTCAATCGTGAATTTCAATGCTTTAGAAGCGTTTTCAGCAGGCTGAAATATCGTTTCAGGCCGTTTCAGAGGAAGTTCTATCACATACCAGATTATAAAAATTTCGACCAACTTGCAGTTATTTTCAGGCGCCTGAAACACGTTTTCAGTCCGTTTCAGGCCACCCTCTATCAGATTACGCCATATCCTGAAAACCCATTTTCAGGCGTTTTCAGGACCCCTTATGGGCCTTTGAAGTACATTTCAGTATATGGCAATTTTCCACAAAGAGTGAAAGAGATAGCATGATTAGAAAGAGACAGCGATACTGAGAACCTTCGAGAAGCATGTGAAAGAGATAACACGATTGGAAATGACACAGCAATACGCAGAATATTCCAGACCCGTGAGTCAAGGTCAAGGACATCGCGAACAATACAAGGTAGAAAGGCGTGGAACATTCCAGCAACGAATAGTCTCGAACGACCTTGGCGGGGCAAAGTACATCGATCATTCCAGAACGCATTCTGGAATGATCGGAGACGGGATCTTTAAAAGGCGGACCGATTGCAAGTACGGTCAGTCTTTAATTGGAAAGCGAACAGTGCGAACAAGAGCGACCCGAGCGTTCATCTTAGTATTCGAATTTATTGTGCGATAATTGTTTGTAACGGTTTAAGTGCGTGCGTTATTAAAGTCTACTTTTGATTATCGGTGTATTCGTGCATTTCTATCAGTTGTCACGTTGCTAAATGCCCGGCTAGGTTTTACCAAGTGACAAAACGAAATAGATACGGAATAACGTAAACAGAAAGTTTGTAGAATAAGTTGAAGATATGGAGTGATCTAGGACGTATGATGAGGAGCTCAATGAAACAGGTTAGTAAATATCACAGTCTTTATTCCTATGCAGCTCTATACATGATGTTATTTAATTGTGAACATAACTTTGCTCATAATTCTTACTCTACCAGAAAATATGTTTAGCTCAGCGGAAGGCTGGTCGTTTTACACAAGAAAAGGTTCTTATGTTATAATTCACAATTCTTAGATAGTAATTTGTTAGTCCCTATTTATAGAGTTGCCACCAATTCCAATTTGAGTTCAAATAACTATTATTGATATCCTAATTCCCTAATTACAAATATAATTTCCACAGACCTTAATCTGAAGAAAACCTTCCTTCCTGGACGATCGACTCGATGTAGTCCCAAGTCGGCCGACTGGTGGAGCGGTCCCAGCATACTGCGTCGCAAGCCACAGTATCCTCGGTCAGCTCACAGCAGCTTGTGAAGGTGTACTGAATCCTCGTGCTCATGGCACGCCTACTAAAGGTTGTTTTATACCTATCATATTTTTCTACTTGAATATTTACTGAATGATCAGGAACCTAAACATTAATTTATTACTTACAGATCTAAAGAGAGTTCCTGCCAAATACTGAAAGACTATGTAAGCTACTTCATAGCTTTACTGAACAGAATATAGTTGGAGCCTGAATCGGAATAACGGAATGCAAAATAAATCATCCAACCATAACGTCAAATCAGTAACCTAAATTATTCTGAAAGTATCTAAACAGAATAACCGAAAACAGAAAGTATGTAGACGGAAACTTAAATCAGTACATACTGAAAATATCCAGAAACTAAAGAAAACCTACTGAA
Source organism: Acleris cristana (assembly GCA_948252455.1). Lineage (NCBI taxonomy): Eukaryota > Metazoa > Arthropoda > Insecta > Lepidoptera > Tortricidae > Acleris > Acleris cristana. Next base: position 5,542,734 of record OX411771.1, on the reverse strand, counting down.
TACTAAAATGAAACTTAAGCGAAACCCTAAAAAATACTGAAAATACTAGAAAACTAGAAAAACAGAAAAACCCATTCCAGCTGTAAAGACAGAGAGAAATTGCTCTGATTAGCACTACGGTTAAGAAATGTATGAGACATGTGGCCTGACATCTAATGGTTAACAAAATTATGAATCTTACCGGAAAACTTCAAGGAAAATCCCTGGTAATCTCGACGCTAAGACATTCCCTCCTCTCCTCGTGTGAGAAACAATAACTGAAAATTCACCATTTGGTCAGAGAATTGCACATTAAATTGCAACAAATGCGTCCATCAGAAAGATGTTATTAATTATTACTTATAAGTTCCTTTCACCGAAATATGACTGAAAGTATGTACTATATCTCCACAGCAGGTGCTGGTTACATTATCGAGGATGGCTCCTCCGCTGTCATTCAGCTTAAGTCTGATTTTATAATGGGCTATCATCTTGGACATCTTGATGAAAGATAATTAGTCAAAACATAGATGCAACCAAAATGCATACAATGTAGCTATACAATTTAGGTAGTCTGGGTAATTAGGTACCCAATTAATATATTACCTAAATGAAAGTACTACATTAAATTAACTTTTGACTGAAATGTGTTTGTTTAATTCTTGTATGTACAATTACTGCCAAAAGAAATCTTTGTATTGTTTTATTTACTTAATAAATGTAATTAACTATTGACTCCATTTATTGATTAATTACAAATATTTATTATTCCCCTAATTCAAGGTATTTTACCCTAACGCGGCAACACCAGCATACAAATCTATGGTGTTGACGTTTGACAATCAAAAGTAATGAACAGTAATGCCATTAACACCTTAAATATTTCCCCAGTCTTTAGGTTCCGTTTCACGCAAGATATGCAACGTTACACAGTTACCTACCCCTACGTACGTAACAATATATTTATTAAACAGGGCTTATCTAAACAGGGCTTCCATGCTGAATATGAGTTCTCGTAGACATTTACACCTCGCTAGTCTTTTATTTGATGTAATACATTACAAAAAACCCAAATACCTTTTCGCTAAAATAAAATTCTCTTCTTTCCATGCGAGATATGGAACCAGGTCATCTCGTTATCCTTTGGAGGGCCATCGCCACAGAACCGTGGCCTTCACCGGTAGTTTCCGCTACCTTGCAACCAAGTGCTGGAACAATATTCCTCCACCTTTCAGACAATTAACATCGAAGTTTTCTTTTACTAAACGACTTAAACACTTTTTGCTTCAAAAACAAATGCTCGGTATGCCCCACGGTTGCTCGGTAACGGATTTTCTTGTTTAGGTGTAGGGTTTATGTGGTGTGTTCGTATTGTTGTTTCTGTGCTTTTCAAACATGTCGCGGTTGCTGGCTACTAAACTAACTCGCTAATTCTCACTTCACTTTCATTTCTCTAATTAATTTAAATCTTACTTATTGTTTTTCAAGTCTTATGTTACTAACCAACCTATCTAAAGTGGGTAACTTTTAACTCATACATACCTACCTTATTTTAATGTTTTTTTTTTCGGATATTATTACTTATACAATTTTATGACTTAGGTATTCCTTTCCATGCAACATAAATGGCTTTGTCGTATCCCGGGGTTGTGGCAGAATACCAGTGTTTTGCTCACTAGAGTAATGCTATACGCTGAGCCATGACCTTTTTGTACTGCTGTGACGCACACATGCGATTGAAATTGTACCTATTTTGTAAGTTAGATTGATATTGTTATTTTCCACCAATTATGACAATTGTATGTGTGTGATTGAAGCATCAAATAAACGTTTTATCTATCTATCTATCTATCTTATTATTAGCAAGAGCATGTCTGGTAGAGCACATGCAAATTCCGCCTCGAATGCCTTTTTGAATAAGACGAATGATTTCTTAATCAGATATCAACTCTAACTTTTTAGACCAGTTTTCAATAACATCGCGTCAAATGACAAACTCGGCACGGTTTAATAGAATGCGGGATCTAATTTATAATGAATCTTACAATTTTTTCGAAAATTTTCAAATAAGTCTGACAAAAGCAAAACGTCAGTTTTAATATAGAGATCTGCATATTCACCCACGTTACTTATTTGAAATGTATCTCATACACGTTGAGCGTGCTCATAGTCAGAGTCTGTAATTTGTTCTGCAGAAAGCGAGTTATAAAACGAACTCTTTTCAGGTAGTTCAATTTCTGTAAATTTATCCCAGCCGGTCATATAATCGTAAGGATATACTCCTTTGCGTAATAATAAATTAAATTCTTCTAATCGAGGATAAAATTTACTTAAGTGGAATAAATCTGATCTACATAAACCCTTAGCTAGCTCTTCTAAACTAGCACCTAGGAATTTAAATGAGTCTACAAACCGTATTTGCACATACTGATCATTAGATAACCTTCAAAAGTTTGTAAATGAAATATAGTTTTCTTTATTTTTAGGTATTACTTTTATAGGTCCAGAACATTTACCCAGTTCTTTGATAAATAAATGACAGTCGTACCCAGACAAATTGTGGAAAATTATAGGAATAAATTTCGGCACTCGAAAACGTAAGTTAGGCCCCGTTCTCACGAGCGCTTTTTCAACGCGCGTTAAAAAAACGTTGAAATGACACAAATTGATAATCATGTGTTTATTCACACGAAGGCGGTTTTAAAGCGCGGCGCTTTTTTATCGAACACTGTTCGATTTTCGACGTTGGGCGTTGGACGTTAAATTGAATTCAGCTTACGGAACTCCGTGTTTGTGTTCTAACGCGTCGCTTTTTAAGCGCTCGTGAGAACGGGGCCTTACAGTATTGATGCGCCGCTCCGCGATAAAACCCTGTTAAATGACAGTGATCTCTAACTTTATCACCAAACAAAGGGGTTTTGCAAATGTGACAAATTTTTGTATTTTTGTATGCTAAAGAATCTTCATCGTCGAAAATCATAGGAACCTCTTTATTTAAGAACTCATGTATTTCATTTACATGTCTATACAAGTACTCTAAAAACTTGGATACGCAAACGAGTCCGCGATACTGAATAAAACGATTCAGACTTCCGTCATAAGAACAAACTATTTAATACGCAAAAGCTGCAGGCTTATGAATTTGTTTATTTGAGGTGAAGCTAATCGATGCATGGTGCTTGGTCGCAACCCTAGTAAGGTTTAAGAATAGTTTCAAAGTCAGCGTACACTACGAATGGTATGTCTTGTTTACGATCGAAATTTTTAAATTGCAGATGTACCTTTATCTGGAAGTACAGTAGCAATTCCACTACAAACATGCATATCATATTTGTATTCCGATACAAAAAATATAAGACTGTCTTCGCAAAAATAAAGTTTACCATGATGCTTAGTAATTTGAGAACGTACAAGTCACGACAAGTTATGAATCAAAACATAATGCGAGTTATTACCGCGCTCGATTAAAAGTAAATTGATGCTATGTTTCCTTTTGTACTTGGCCCTGTAAAGAGGTCCTACAACAGTTCGATTGTTTTTTTAAGAATACACATGAATACTGATATCAATGTTATTGGATTCAAATGTCTTAATATCAGCAAAGGTGACAGGGAAACTCATATTATCAGTTTTTAAAACAGTCTTAAAATAGGGATACGATGATTTACGCTCACTATGATGTGAGGACGGGTAAATGGCAGCAACAACGCACCAGAGAAAACAATAATTATCGTTATTGCGAATATTTATGCAAGCCTTTTTACTTTTTATTATTTTAGGCAAATCCACGTAAGATGACGCTTTTAATGGATCAAATTTATTGGCATTTATTTTAAATACAAATTTGATAGAAATGACCAACCAGAATCGCAGTCTTCAAATTCCTCTATCTTTTTTCTTATATTTACAAAGAATGTTTGAAAGAGCTTCTCCAAATTATAATTTTGATGCACAGAAAAGTTTTTTTTGCAAAAGACTTAATTTCTTGCCTGTCATCTTTGAATAAAAGAAAATTGCAAAAGTATTCGAAATTAACTTTAAGGCTCACTTGTTTTTGAAGCGCATTTTGTAAAAAAATTAAAAATTTGCTTTTCAAAGAGTTCAAAAATACGTCAGGTAAACAAGTTTAAAACTCATCAGTGGCAATTATCCTATATGACGATATGCGACCTTTAAAAGCTGAGGAAATTTGATAAACCTCATCGTTTAGTTCTACAGCGGAATTATTTTTATGTTTATTACTTTTTAAGTGACCCACCCACTGTTTTCTTTCTACTCTGATGGAGCACTCTGAGCAAAAAGGCATATTTATGTAAGTTTATTCAGACTACAACAAAATAGAAAATAATAAGAGCAAACAGAAATTTTATACAAACGTTAAAATAATACTGAATTACTTATTGTTAGAGTAAAATTTAACGTCAGCCTCTACAAAAAGTTCTTGGAGTCGTTGGACAAATTTTTGCAACGAGTTCTACTGCGGTGTTTCACTGTTGATTTGAGCCTTAACTGCAAGAAGGGCTTTCTTCCAACACTGATCGGGCAACTCACCGCGAATGTCTTCGGTGTGAGACACCTTCAGCTCCACGAAGAAGTCTCCGTTCAGAACGCATGCTCGTTTCGTTGCTCCTGTCGGCAGCCGGTTTATAATAGACGAGTCGAGCGCATTTGAAGAAACAGATGGTTTTGGCGTAATATTAAAATCTTCCGGGAATATACCAAACAAATCATGAGGGTTTTGGTTTCCTTTTTTCTTCGATGCGGCAGAACTGCAAAAAAACAATGAAATTAGTACAACCACTTTGATGTTAGAAGGTTTACTAGAAAGTTTACTAGAATTACTTTTTAAAAAGATAGTAAGAATAACCTTGTTGATGATGATTGTCGTTTCTTAATGGTTTTTTTCGATTTGAGATTATCTCGGCTGTCCTCTAAATCAGATCTAAAATAAGATATATGTGTTGGAAAACGAGCTCTAAACATCAAAGTACTTCAGGTTCTGTGGGCATTTCTAGGTAGATATGGGTGCCTAGAGATAATAAAACAGTGACACGCAGGGAGGTACTTGAGCTACTACTACGTCATCAAACTATTTAGGGAGTTAATCACTTAACTACTGGTAGCATGAATGTAACTAATTAGTAATTATTACACCTAATTAATTCACGGTACGTCACAGAACAGATGCGTCTGTGCGCGGCGGGTCCCGAACCAAATCTGAATCGCCTTCCCTTATCCCTTCACACTGCACCGCCGCCGCAGCCACCATCCAAGCTGACGCAGCACAGCGCCGCTTGCGTTCTGCTGAGCTTGTGTTGCCAGTATTACACCGATTTCCGACATATGGATAATTATTAATAATTTTTGGTTAAAAACATACATTAACAGTGAAAACAAGTCAACGGGAAATATACCTATTAGCTGCACTTCTTTTTAGTTTTCCAAACGGTGTGTAGGGTGGCGGTGGCAGTAGCTGGAAGTCTCGGAGCACAAAAAGAACGCAGTTGTGGAAGTTGACGAATAAATAGCAAATTCTTGATGACTTTGTTACATACGCCAGGGGTGTTACTTGAGTAATTTTGCATAAAGCAGTTATTATCGCTATTATTACTTTAATGTTATTGTCATTTTTATTACACTGGAAGAACCAGTGAGAGACGATCCCATCTTCACATCCCTATAGTGGTAATTAACATTATTTTCATTATAAGTAGTGTAAATTGGTTTTTTAGGGTTCCGTACCAAAATGGTACAAAAGGAACCCTTATGGTGAGACTTCGTTGTCTGTCTGTCTGTCTGTCTGTATGTCACAGCAGGTTTTCTCAGCAACTACAAATTCTATCAACTTGAAATTTGGCATAGTTGTACAACTTGCTTGCCCGCATCTATTTGTAGTAAAAAAAGTATGAAATTAATTTTATTAATAATTGAAAAGGGGTCTAGAACGGGGGGTTCAAAAATGAAAGTGGTTCGATTATAGCAATTGGGGTGTCATATGAAAGGTCTTTATCTGCACATTTCAAAACTATTTTTTTGAAAATTTTCTGTGATTTTTTTTTTTTGATTTATAGCCAAAAATGTACTAAAAATTACCGTTGCCTGCCCCTTATCTCCGAAGTTTATTAATCAAAAATTCTGAAAAAAAACCTGCCGTATAGATAATTACTTATATTTTCTGGGAAAAATAAAATAAAGTGTTCGTTATTTACAGTTTTTGAGAAATAACAAAAAAACTAAGAAAATCTGTATTAAAATTTAGGCTAGTCAAAATCGACCTTATTGCCTGGAAAATAAAGCTTATAACAAAATGAGTATTTTCTTTTGCGGTTACCAAGCATATTATCTTCAATACGGAACCCTCGGTGCGCGAGTCCGACTCGCACTTGACCGGTTTTTTCTTTAAGCGTACATGTTGTGATAGTTTGGATGTTTATTCTAGTAACTGTTAACTTAACTGGACTTAACTTTCTCACTGGTAAAATAATTATATCAATTTTAATAACAAAATATATTCAAAATGCTCGGTACAATTAATAGTAATGTTACCAATTTAAAATTATTTGATACATTTACGATAATGTCAACCCTGAAAATGTACATATATTCTTGCATATTTTTAATGAGGCCACCGGCGTTGTGCAATTTCCTTCACATCGATTGAAAAAAACATGTTGCGTAATTGAGCAATGTCTAATTAATAAAAAGCAGGAATATTTGTCAAATCAACTAGGTGGGTAATTATCCCAACCTCATTTTTGAGCGGCGGACGTGATAATTGGGGTGTAAAGTACATGTATTGGAAAACTATTTATTTTCTAGATAATCTTACATAAAGTACCATCTTGAGCCAAAGTTAAAATTATTATTTACTCAAAAATGCTATGTAATCTTAACACCAATAAAAAGGAGCCAGTAGGTTGATGTTCCTGGACAACTGGAAAAGTGTCCAGTAAAGTTGAGGAATTTCGAATTTGGAATCAAAAAGTGTCCAGTAAGTAAGTATGAAAATTCCATAACATATCATATTATTTGAATTTGGAACTATCTGTAAAGACTGTGACAACCTTAAAAAAGGCTACTTATACTACATGAAAAGCTGATCATTCAGCTCCAAAAGTACCAGGGCATCATAAACTAAAAGCGTTATCTCGTTCAGACCAGACATCGCGCGATTTCTCTTCATTTCAGCATCGCTTGCTCCGCACAGACAGACAGACAGACAGACAGACAGACAGACAGACAGACAGACAGACAGACAGACAGACAGACAGACAGACAGACAGACAGACGGACGGACGGACGGACGGACGGACGGACGGACGGACGGACGGACGGACGGACGGACGGACGGACGGACGGACGGACGGACGGACGGACGGACGGACGGACGGACGGACGGACGGACAGACAGACAGACAGACAGACAGACAGACAGACAGACAGACAGACAGACGGACGGACGGACGGACGGACGGACGGACGGACGGACGGACGGACGGACGGACGGACGGACGGACAGACAGATTTTGGTGTCGTGTCCTGTACTTGTCGCATATACTGATATACTGTGGTACAAAGTAATTAAGCCTCAACTAGGTTTATATTTTAGTTATCTGTATTCACTATTATTATGTATTGTATTAGTTAAGGTATTTTACTCAAAAATGCTATGTTATCTTGCCATAACACCAGTAAAAAGGAGCCAGAAGGTTGACGTTCCTGGACAACTGGAAAAGTGTCCAGTAAAGTTGAGGAATTTCGAATTTGGAATCAAAAACTGTCCAGTAAGTAAGTATGGAAATTCCATAACATATCATATTATTTGAATTTGGAACTATCTGTAAAGACTGTGACAACCTTCAAAAAGGCTACTTATACTACATGAAAAGCTGACCATTCAGCTCCAAAAGTACCAGGGCATCATAAACCAAAAGCGTTATCTCGTTCAGACCAGACATCGCGCGATTTCTCTTCATTTCAGCATCGCTTGCTCCGCACCATCTCAGTTTTATGTGCGCCTAGTACATCTCGGCCGGTATGACGAGTTGTGAATCGTTAAAAACAAATAAAAAAACCGGGTAAGCGACCGGCTAAGAGTCGGACTAGCGCCCTGAGGGTTGTGCACATGTGGTCATCAATATTTTAACATATTTTTTTTTAAATCATTCTACTTGTTCTATTTTTGAGTAAAGCACTATACATGCTTCGTCCATTAAGAGCCATCCTGGACTCGTATGTATAAAAGCCCTCGCCTGGCGGCTCGGGCTTTTACCTCATACTCGTCCAGGAAGGCTCACTTACTGGTCTTTGCAGTAATGTACTATTAAAACATTACAATTATTGCATTTGCAAATAAAAGGAAACTGGGAGCAGGGTAAATAAAATTGTCCTAGCGAAATAGTAAATTTTGGTGGTGAATATTGAAATTGATTTTATGATCGAACAAAAAGTGTTTAAACAAACAAATATGGCGTCAGTTGTTCGTTCGGTTCCACTACAGCAATAGATGGTGAAATATTTGTACCATCTTGTTGCGTCTTCCCGCTAAGCACATGAGTATCTAATTTTGGTGGTATGAAATACATTTTTTAATTGTGATAACTTAGATAAGTTATTATTTTGCAAAAAGTTTTGTTGTGTGATAGTCATTTCAAGTATGTTTATAGTCACTTTTTAACTGTATTAAGTTAAATTTGTGTTAAACTAAAATATTCGATTTTAATAAAAAAAAAATAGTTCAGTTTCTAATTTTTGTGGTACAATTTTGGTGGCTTTTCCGAATAAACCAAAATTGACAAAATTGCTGGATTCCACCAAAATTATTAAAACAACAAATAATTATTAATTATTATATTAAGAAATATACGTTTTATGTTTTAAAAAATAACAAGAAAGATTTCCTAACGATTATTATTTTAATTAGCCCGATTTGTCATTATTGATCGTGAATTTTTCTTAGAAAAGTGATTTTGGTGGATAATAGCAATTTTGGTGGTACATATTTACTAAAATCTTTATATCTTTAAAACCACTAGGTATAATGAAGGGCCATTTAAACACTGTTTTAATTGTGGCTAATGACGTCCCTTAAACTTATAATTGTGAACCCTATTAACAAAATAAAAAATACCACCAAAATTAGGATAATTTGACGCTTGTTGAAATTCACCCAGGTACAAATAAAACATTGCCTATTTAAATTATATACGCTTATTTACTGGAGACAGAAAAAAATATTTTCCCGAACATGCGAACTTGACAAATCGATTTCAATCCAGAAAACGGTCCTCTATCGTTTGCCCGAAATTCATTTGCCATAATTGTATCACTTGTCATAATATTCATTTGCCATAAAGGCTTTTTCTCTGAGACCATAAACTATTCAGAATTGTTATAAAAGTAACCTAACCTAACCTATTAGGCTCTATACGATGGCATGTAAAAAATACCTGAAAGGCTAACAGTTTCAGAAAAAATGCCTTTATGGCAAATGAATATTATGGCAAGTGATACAATTATGGCAAAAGAAATTCGGGCAAACAAAGTGATCCCCCAGAAAACACATATAATTGGTAATTTATTGTAATTCCAACATTGAATACAAAAATTTAATATTACCAATATAAAGAATTTAACAATGGTTTCATCATAAGCGCCCTCTGCAGGCTAAGTACTGAACTAATTTATTAGCTTAATGAATGCATTACACTTTCATATAGGTTGCAAATGGTTCCGATTAATTCCGATAGATCAAGCAAAATATTCGTTATTCTACGCCACCTATGTTCATTTGCGTGAAATCATCACAATAAATAGCGCGTGTTCATGGTTGAAATGTGATCGCGGATCTCATACGGCACATTCCTTGAGTTCTAATTACATTTACGCAAAACATTGTATGTCGCATTCGATTAGCTTTTTAGCTAAGCTTTATTATGCACACAATAAAACAAATTTTTACATCAATATGTTAACGTGAGATATGTTTATTTTTATTTTTTAGAAATGTATTGATATTGTAAAGTATGCAAAAAGGGCCCCTGAGGGGACGAGATCAATATGGAGCTTACGTATGCAAAAAGGGCCCCTGAGGCACAGTATAATAAAGAGTACTAGCGTACAGTATGGTCACTCTCTGCCTCCCGTCAAAAGTGCCGCCCACCCGCTCTCGGTTACCTCACAGTTACCGGCTGGCAAGGACGCGACGACGCGGTGCGCAGAGCCACGTAAAATATTTTTCACTTCTCATGCTCTTAAAATGTTACTTTAGTCTCTGCACATCGGGACTAAAACTCCGTATTAATCTCTATTTTTAGGCTGTGGAAATAACCTCAAAACGACAACTGCGCAAAAATATTTAAAAATAACGATTTAATTTCGTGAAACACGATTAATAGCTTAATTGATACTTCACTCCTGCATTCGCTCACCTTTGCTTATGAGAGAATCACTACCCTGTACACCTCGCGTTAAGTTTATAAAATGTTTAATTGAAAAATACTTAGTTCATTGAGTCGTTATCGCAGTAAACTCACAATGGTCGCGCCATAGCCCGTATTGGCGCTTATACTTCATAGCAACTTACGCATTTTAAAGAAGATTCAAAAACTGGATCGACAAAAAAATAATAATTTAATCATAGAATCTATTCACAAAATTTCATGAGAATCGGTTAAGAATTGTGACCTGTAGTGGAGAACATCCGGACATACAAAAGCAAATTGGTCGAGTCGAAACATAGACCTTCGCTAACGCTTCGGTCAATAATAATCTCAGAAAATAGAGTTAAAAATGTTTTTGTTTATAATTAATTACAAGCATACAAAATAATTCGACGCCGCTATTCATCTCATATTGCGTTCCCGATTCGCGAACGCACTAAATGGCGGCAACCCTAGCATGTCTTATCTCACTCACACAAGCATGGTACGCGTTCACGTACACGAGCTTAGACTGTGTGCGTAGCAACGCATTTGTTTCATACATTTTATCGCCATTGTCCGAGGTGTGCCTGAGGTGACGAGATCAATATGGTCACTTTCGGCGCAGCTTAGGAGTGTAAACGTATCTTGTGTTATGTGCTTAATTAATTAATTGTTTAACGTAATTGACTTTCATTCATGTTATTTTGTTCCATTTTTAGGGTTCCGTAACAAAATGGTACAAAAGGAACCCTTATGGTGAGACTTCGTTGTCTGTCTGTCTGTATGTCACAGCAGGTTTTCTCAGCAACTACAAATGCTATCAACTTGAAATTTGGCATAGTTGTACAACTTGCTTGCCCGCATCTGTTTGTAGTAAAAAAAAACCGGTCAAGTGCGAGTCGGACTCGCGCACCGAGGGTTCCGTATTGAAGATAATATGCTTGGTAACCGCAAAACAAAATACTCATTTTGGTATAAGCTTTATTTTCCAGGTAATAAGGTCGATTTTGACTAGCCTAAATTTTAATACAGATTTTCTTAGTTTTTTTGTTATTTCTCAAAAACTGTAAATAATGAACACTTTGTTTTATTTTTCCCAGAAAATATAAGTAATGATCTATACGGCAGGATTTTTTTCAGAATTTTTGATTAATAAACTTCGGAGATAAGGGGGAGGGAACGGTCATTTTTTGTACATTTTTGGCTATAAATCAAAAAATACCAACATCACAGAAAATTTTCAAAAAAATAGTTTTAAAATGTGCAGATTAAGACCTTTCATATGACACCCCATTTGCTATAATCGAACCACTTTCATTTTTGAACCCCCCCATTCAAGACTCCTTTTCAATTATTAATTAAATTAATTTCATATTTTTTTTACTACAAATAGATGCGGGCAAGCAAGTTGTACAACTATGCCAAATTTCAAGTTGATAGCATTTGTAGTTGCTGAGAAAACCTCCTGTGACGTACAGACAGACAGACAACGAAGTCTCACCATAAGGGTTCCTTTTGTACCATTTTGGTACGGAACCCTAAAAATATGAAATTAATTTTATTAATTATTGAAAAGGGGTCTAGAAATGAAAGTGGTTCGATTATAGCAAATGGGATGTCATATGAAAGGTCTTAATCTGCACATTTCAAAACTATTTTTTTGAAAAAAAATTGTGATGTACTTTTTGATTTATAGCCAAAAATGTACAAAAATTACCGTTCCCCCCCCCCCCTTATCTCCGAAGTTTATTAATCAAAAATTCAAAAAAAAATCTTGACGTATAGATAATTACTTATATTTTCTGGGAAAAATAAAATAAAGTGTTTATTATTTACAGTTCTTGAAAAAAACTAAGAAAATCTGTATTAAAATTTAGGCTAGTCAAAATCGACCTTATTGCCTAGAGTATAAAGCTTATAACAAAATGAGTATTTTCTTTTGCGGTTACCAAGCATATTATCTTCAATACGGAACCCTCGCTGCGCAAGTTCGACTCGCACTTGACCGGTTTTTATTCCTAAGTTGACTAATTCACATCATGTAAATTAAATTCGTATTTTAAAATCTTGTGTTTGAATACAACCCTTCTCTGTTTTCTAAAATCAGAAGTGGGATTGTAATCAGCCCATAAGGCCTGAAATACCGCTTGTGAAGTATATTGGTGTCGCTTGGAACAAAGTAACAATTCTACAGGGTGATAGGAAATTCGCCGTATTCCTTGAAAGGGGTTATTCTACAGCTCATTTGTAATGATTTAAGTCCAGTCAACCAGGGGTCAATACTCATTGGTTTTCGAGTTATTCACGTTTTTAGATTTTTCTTAAAAATACCCGGCTTTCGACCTAAAACTAGTAATTGTGTAAAAACTTCGTCATTTAGAAATAAAAAAAAGCATTTTTCAAGAAGCCAATGAACTACTGATTACGAAAAATAAAAAAATAATGGCAAAAAAATGCAAATTTTTGCAAATAAAAGGATTTGAAGTCGGAAGTTCTAGTAATTATTTTCCAAAATTTGAAACATTTTAAAGCATAACTAAAAAAAAAGTACAACACTTCGCGTACAAATTACAGGAATAGTTTGCTCAATTCATAAGCTTTCTAAAAAGGTACAATTTATGACATTTTTAAATTAATTTTAATTAAAAAAAATACAATGAATAAATAATAGCAGAACAGGTAGAAGACTTGACTAAGCGTACGTGACTCTAAATGGGTTTGTTTGTGCCGTTTTAGGTTCTCCGAAGGCTTACTTTGTTTGTTTTTTATTTCTAAATGACGAAGTTTTTACAAAATTACTAGTTTTAGGTCGAAAGCCGGGTATTTTTAAGAAAAATCTAAAAACGTGAATAACTCGAAAACCAATGAGTTTTGACCCCTGGTTGACAGGACTTAAATCATTACAAATGAGCTGTAGAATAACCCCTTTCAAGGAATACGGTGAATTTCCTATCACCTTGTATGTAAGTAGTAAAAGATAGTTTGTTTAAGTGTCAGTGTAGTGATAACTTTAATATGCCGAATAAAAAAAGGCGTTCGCGAAGCAAGACCCGTCGACACGATAGGGATCGTGAATCACGCAAATCGCGTAAACGGTCGCGGACTCGTACAACGATAACGTTGAATTCAATGTTATCGCGTATTAATGTATTGGAAAACAACAGTGTTTCGAGTCGTTTGACGGATGTAAATAGTGATCTTGCGATTATTAGAGGATCCGTAAGTGAAAATGGGGGACAAACCGATGTGACACCGTCTCCTTCGAGCCTTATACAACTAATGTCGCGTCGCGTAGTGCGTCGAGTGCAGTTCCTACTATCGAGGTACTAACAAATGAACGCGAGTGTAACGTAAATAGGAAGCTGCCGCCGTCGAGTGCATCAGGTAACGCAGTTAACATGGATTTGACGCCCATTTCTCAGCCGGACGACAATACGACATCTGTTTCAACTTCAGCACGAGATTTTATAGATGCCATTAAATCAATAAACCCTATGCGATCCCAAAACTATTTTGTGTCAAGTTTTGACACGATATAGACGATTGGTGCAAAGAAGTGGAACGAGTTAAATTTTCGAACGGTTGGGATGATTACGAGTGTTTATCCCGCGTAGCGACTTGCCTCAAACGTGACGCGCGTACTTAGATAAATGAATGGGTGTCAAATGACCGATCGTGGCACAACTTTGTCAAAGAGTTTAGAACTTTGTGCCCGCGTCGACTTAATTATGCCAACATCCTATACGATGTTATGAGTACGAATTCTAATAAATATACAAAGTATGCTGAGTATGCTAGGCGAACAATGCTTCGTTTAAAAATTAATTAAAGGTCTTAAGCGACGAATTAATGTTACAAATTATTATTCGTGGAATTAATGATTCACAAATTAGAGCAGCTGCATCAAACGCAAATCTGACTACTGAAAACTGTTCGGTCTGGACTGTATGATTTATTTTACTATTTTTACTTTTGCATAGGATGTTGAATTAAAACAATAGCTTTTTCTTTCTTCTAGTAGGAGGAGAGGCGAGGAGAGTTTTCTTGTTGTTTTCCTTGTTTGCTGCTGAATCCGGAGTGCCGGTGGCCGGGAGCGGGCGCTCTTTTTATTCGCACCTGTAACTTGGCGCATGCGCACAGCTACGCGCCCCACTCCACGGTCCCCCGGCTGTTTCCCTTCCTCGCCTATCCCCACTACTATTTTCTTTATTTTTCCAATCGTTTTATTACAATAATAAATCGTCTTATCATCTAATATATACATGAATATGTTTGGAGTGACTGTCTAACTATTCTAATTAGTTTCTTTCCTATTGGGACAGCCACTCCAAACCGCGGTTGACCGAGGTCATAAATATAACCCGTGCGGGGCCCGCCCCACCCTCATTTGTGGTTTAGACTCCGCACGGTATGTTCGTAATAAAATAACCAAACTAAAAATCTTTATTTACAAATAACACTTAATATCTATATACACCTAACTAAATATATACATTTCCTTATAGCTATTTTATTCGTCGTGTACACTAAAAATCTTTATTTACAAATAACACTTAATATCTATATAAACCTAACTAAATATATACATTTCCTTATAGCTATTTTATTCGTCGTGTACATTATCTCCCGCCGTCGCAGTGCGAACCCACTGGTAACACGACGATCCTTTTCGTCGCGCGCCGTAGTACGTGCCCTCTGCTTGTCGTTACGTCTACGACACGTACCACGCCGTCTCCGCCAGGGTAGGTCTTCGTCACCCGTCCGCGAGGCCAGGTGTTGCGAGGTAAATTCGGGTCGCCTTTTAGCACGACGTCGCCTATTGCCGGGCTCACTCCCACGTTGTAGGGCTCCCGCCGATGTTGGAGTAGCGGGGCGTACTCACGCACCCAGCGCCGCCAGAAGGTGTCGGCTAGCAGCTGGGCGCGCCTCCAGTGCTGTCTCGCGTCCGCATCGGTCTCTACAAAGGTGCCGGGAGCCGGGGAGTGACAGTCGGGCCCGATCAATATGTGATTCGGAGTCAGGGCCGGAGGGTCATCCGGGTTCACGGCCACATATGTTAGCGGCCGTGAGTTCACTGTTGCCTCCGCCTCCGCTAATAGTGTTCGCAGTGTTTCTTCGCTGGGGTGTTTCTCGTATAACGTCGCTTTCATTGCTTCCTTTACTGTGCGCACCATCCTCTCCCAGGCCCCCGCCATGAATGGTGCGGCGGGGGGGAGGAAGCGCCAGTTGATGCGGCGGGCGTGCGCGGCGCCTCGCAGAGCCTCGGATAGCTCGCGATAGGCGCCCCGGAATGCCGTGGCGTTATCGCTCCACAGCTCTCCGCGGGGCAGCCGCGCCGGGCGATGAAGCGTCGCAGCGCGTTGATGGCCGCGTTCGTGCTTAATGACTCCACTACCTCGAGGTGCACCGCTCGCGACGTCAGGCACGTGAATAGCGCGACGTACCTTTTCTCCCGGTGCCGCGCCACGGTGACTTCCTGTGGCCCGTAATAGTCTAGTCCCGTATACGAGAACGGGCGGGCGTGGTGCGCGAGGCGCGCTGCAGGTAAGTCGCTGGTCGAGGGGGCCGCGGGTTTAGCGCGGCGCAGGCGACACTGGGGGCACTGACTTATCACTTTCTTCACTGTGGGCCTTATGTTGGTTATGTGCACGCGTTGACGCAGCTCGTTTACCACGATCTCTGTCCCGCCGTGATGTAACTTCTTATGTACGTGCGACACGTATAAGTCCGAATAGTAATGCTTTCCACACAATACTATCGGGCACACCGCCTCTTCTTGTAGGTTGTCCGCCGCCGCTATCCTTCCCCGCAGACGCTCTATGCCGTTTTCATCTAAAAACACGCTCAGCTGCGCTAACTTGTCATCTTTGTCTGGCGCGCGACCGTTCGCTATGCGCCGTCTCTCCTTTTCGTAGCTTTCTTCCTGCGAGGCGCGTATCAACATACGTTCTGCGGCGATTAAATACGTTGCTTCTAACGTGACGTATTTTCTTTTTTCGTTTTCAGGTGCGGGTGCGCGTGCGGGTGTGCGAGTCTGTCGCGTATTCTTGTTCCAGGCTTCGTCTTGTTCTTTATTTGCGCGGGTTCTCTTTCTTCGGGCGGCGGCCACGAGTTGCGTCTCGGGCTGCGCTGGCGTGCTTAGGCGGCGGCGCACGAGGTCGACGAACTATAGTACACGCGCGGTGGCTCTCAGTAGTCGTGTCCAACTTGAGAAGCGCTTCATTTCAGGTACGGGCGCGTGTTTCTGCGGCTCTCGTATGCTGGTCGCGTTGCACATTTCTTTTTCTTCACCGGTTGCGGCGATTTTGACCTTATGTTCGTGGGGCCAGGTCGATTTTCCCGTGTACAGGAAGGACGGGCCGACGAACCACCGGTGATTTTCGTCGAAATCAGCTGGCGTCGCGCGGGTAGCGTCGTCAGCTGTGTTGTGCGCTGACGGTACCCATCGCCATTCGTTTTTCTTTGTGCATTCTTCTATTTCGGCGACGCGTCACGGTGGGCCACGAACGTCTTATAGGTGCGGGGTTCGGCGCGTATCCACGCAAGCGCCGTGCGCGAGTCGCTCCAATATGTTTTCGTAGCGATTTCGAAGTCGTGCTCTTCTATGACCGTCTTGGCTAGTCGCACGCCTAGGACGGCTCTTCGCGGCCGCTAGGGCGACTTTTATAGAGCCGTCGGCCCTCTCCATCCTCCAATACACGGCGGCGGCGTAGGCTTCTTCGCTCGCGTCCCCAAAGGTGTGTAGTTCGTAGCGGGCGGCGGGCGCGGCGTCGTAACATCTAGGTATACTAAGGGCACCTAGGTTACGCAGTTGCCGCAACCAGTCGGTCCATCGCTCGCGCAGCTCTTCTGGTATCGGGTCATCCCAGCCCTTGTTATATCGCCACGTATCTTGCATAATTCTTTTCGCTGGCGTCGTGATTGGCGATATGAGGCCGAGCGGATCGAATATAGACATGATTATGCTGAGGGCTTCTCTCTTCGTGGGCGAGCGTATGTCGTCGATTACTTCAGGCGGAGCTCTTCTTATGTTGAGGCGGAAACGGATGCTGTCTTCGTTTGTGTCCCACAGCAGGCCGAGCAGCGTCTTCTCCATCTCGCTCCCGCCGATAGGGATCGTATTTCCCTCTCGCTCTTCCCCGCCGACGACTTCGTTTAATGCTTCTCGCGTGTTTGTGGCCCACCCGCGCAGTTGAAATCCCGCTTGTTTGTGTACATGATCGACGTCTCTTGTTATTTGCTGGGCTTCTTGTACGGTGTCGAAGCTTTGCAAGTAGTCGTCCATGTAGTGATTGTTTTCAATCGCTCGCGCAGCTTGTGGGTATTGCGCGGCGTGCTCTTGTGCATTTCTGTTTTTGATGTACAGTGCGGTGCACGGAGATGACGACGCGCCAAAAATGACCGACGTCATGCGGTACTCTTCCGGTTCCCCTTCGCGCCGGTCGCCCCTCCATAGGAAGCGGAGGGCGTTGCGATCTTCTTCTCGTATCTTTATCTGCATGAACATTTCCTTCAGATCGGCGGAGACTGCGATGCGGCGTTGGCGGAATCGCATTATCACGCCGGGCAACGATTGAAGGAAGTCGGGCCCCGGGAGCAACATGTCGTTAAGGCTGCGGCCGTGTGAGGCTGCCGCAGCATCATGGACCACTCTTATCTTCGGTTTTTCCGGGTTGCAGACGGCAAAGTGGGGTAGGTACCACGTGCGGTCGCTTGGTAGCGTGGTGGCGCGCTCTGCGTAGCTTGAGGTAAGTAGGTTTTCGATGCGTTCGTTGTACTGTTTTTTCAGGTTTTCATCTCTATCCAGCTTTCTCTCGAGCGTGTGCAGTCGTTTTAGTGCGCTGACACGATTGTTGGGTATGTTGCGTGTCTCTTCGCGCCACAGCAGGCCGGTTTCGAATCGGCCGTCGGGGAGGCGTCGACTTTTTTCTTCCAGTATTTTCAGGGCTTGTAGCTCGGGGTCGCTTCTTTGTTTTCTAGGTTCGATTGACAGCGACTCGAGGGCGAAATACTGTTTCATGGCCTCTTCTGTTTTGTCGGTGGGTTCTGTGCGCGTGAGGTGTGCGCAGCAGTAGGCTAACGGCTCCGCGTGAGAGGTGCGATAGCCGTGTAGCACCCAGCCGAGTAGAGTTTTCGATGCGACGAGTTGATCGCGGTGCCCCTTCTTTATGTTTCGTGATACAATCAGCTCCCAATTGTCTTGACCAATAAGTATCTTCGGTGTGGCTTCGCGGTATATCAACTCGTGTTTGATTTTCTTCAGATGTGCGCAATCTTCTATCTCTTTCTTGCCTATGGATTGTGTTGCGAAGTTAAGGCTGTCGACGGTGTGCGCGTTCGTAATTCTTTCTTCATTTTCGCTGTGACGTCCTTTTATGTAGACGTCGACTCTCTTGCTCTTCTTATGTTCCATCTCTCTCCCGCTTACGCTTTGGACCCACATAGGTTCGGTGGGCCCGTCGAGACCAAGCGAGTCGGCGAGCGTCGAGTCGATGATGGAATTGGACAGCCGCAGTGACCGAGGTGGTCGCGTTTGGATTTTAAATTAAATTCAGTGTAAACAATTAGTCATCAGGGGTTTACCACCAAACACCCCACCGGCAGACATCGAGGCGGAGCTCGCAGAGAGAGGCTTCTCGTCAGAGTACGCCCGTCAAATAAACGCCCGTGCAGGGAGACCCGGCTGCATCTTCTACGCGCAGCTGCACAGGACCCCTGACACAATCCCGGCCATCTACGCCATCAACGAACTCCTGGGCATGCCGGGAGTGATCGTCGAGGCATGGCGAGGCCGTAAAGGCCCAGCACAGTGCCATAGGTGCCAGACCTTCCGGCACTCCTCGACTCACTGCCACCGCCCCCAAGCATGCGTCCGCTGCGGGGAGGGACACGCTGCACGAGACCGCCCCAGAGAAGACCCCCCCACCTGTGCCAACTGCGGTGGGGAGCACACGGCGAATAACGTAAAATGCCCGGTGTTCCGAAGGGAAGCCCGAGGAAAGAGGTCCAGCAATGTCGGCAGATCAGGGCAAGCCCCGAGACAGGACCCTGCCACCAACGACCCAAATGCCCCCCATTCACTGATGGCGGCGGCAAACGATGGTTCAAACCCCCCGAGGCGCAGAAAGCGCAGGGGTGGAAAAGGGAGGAAACAAGAACAACTCCCACCATCCTCAGAGAACCCTCAGTCTGAGCAACATCACGAAAAGAGGGACCACGCCCCTCCCCCTCTACCACAGACAGGGAGGTCGGAAGCCCGCCCAGCTACCTCGTCGCGTGGTAAGACAAGGGCACCCCAAGACGCCAAAGCCGCCAGGGACACAGTGATTGCGGAATGCATCACAGTCCTGACCGAGGTCCTTGGCGCCATACAATCGGGCCAGAACCCTGTCCCGATCATCTTCAGAGGATTAGCTAACCTTTACAGCTTCGATGGCTAATCCTCTGAGAATTGTATTTTGGAACGCCTACGGCCTCACACCGGCCAAGCAAACGCTGCTGCGACATCTCCTACATCGGGAGAAAGTCGACGTGGCACTCATCCAGGAGACCATCCATCCTAAGATCGGAGGACAAGATCAGGATTCCAGGCTACGTTGTTTACAGGAAGGAGGAAACCTCACCACTAGGGAATCCCTTCCGTGGCCTGGCAATCTTGGTCAGGAGGGTGGTAATTCACCAACCTCTGCCTACGCCCACCCTCCCCCTGCGTACCATCTACGCCATAGGAGTGGAGGTCTGCTTCGACAGAATCCCCATGCGCATCTTCTCCCTATACAAGCCGCCCCAAAAACGCTTGGCGGTGGCAGACATCCACTCACTCCTGGATTCACCGTTGCCTACAATTGTAGCGGGGGACTTCAATTGTAAGCACACGGCGTGGAACTCGGTTAAGAACTGTCCCGACGGCAACTACCTCTTCAACGACGCCGAGAAAAGAGGCTATACAGTGCTCGGACCCGAGGTTCCCACGCACTACCCACACAACGCAGCCCACGCCCCCGACGTCATCGACCTCATGCTGGTGCATGGCCTAACATCTTGGCCCACGCTGGAGGTCCTGGACGAACATCTTATGTCGGACCACCAGCCAGTGCTGGCGACACTGACAGCATCACCATCGAGGACCGCCCCACCCCCCAGCAAAACCATTCACGACTGGGGCAAATTCAGCGACCACATGGCAAACCACACGCCGTCCTTTCCTCTATCTGAGCCGGAAGAGGTTGACCGACTGGCCGAAGAGCTAACAGGCACCATCGCAGCAGCGCTGGAAGCCTCAACGGTCAGGACGACCAGACAACCATCCCGCAAGGAAACCCCGGCAGCCATTGTCGCACTACTGGAGGAGAAAAGAAAACTGAGACGCCAGTACCAGAGGACCCGTTGCCCCTGCATGAAAACCCGCCTGAACAAACTGGCCGACAAAATCAGCAACAAACTTGCCGACATCCCGAGGATCTCATGGCTAGAGGACGTGGAGGCGGCCGGCAGTGAGTGGAACAGCATCCACCGTCTGTGCAGGCGCCTCAATAACCAACCACCCCCAGTCCGCCCCCTCTTAGCAAACGACGGTACCCCCAGGTACAGAGCAGAAGACAGGGCGAAAATCTTCGCCAACCACCTGGAGATCCAGTTCAGCCCAAACCCAGCCACGGACCCCCTGCCTGAAGCAGAAATAGCCGACCACCTGACCGACTACTTCAGGGAGCAGATACCCCCCGACGAGGACCCGGTGACATTCACTCCCGGCCAAGTCGCTAGGGCCTTCCAGCGGGCCAAGAAGAGGAAAGCTCCAGGTCCTGACAGAATCCCCAACGAAGCGCTGGCACACCTACCGCCGCGTTCCGTTGCCGCCTTCACAAGGCTGTTCAACGGGATTCTCAGGACCAGCCACTTCCCTCGCCCCTGGAAACTGGGGCGAGTCATAATGCTGCCAAAACCAGGGAAGAACATCCTGAAGCCGGCAAGTTATCGCCCCATCACCCTGCTCAGTACCACCTCCAAGGTCTTTGAGAGGCTGCTACTGCAGCACCTCGCACCTCACATTCTCCCACGCGAGGAACAATTCGGCTTCAGGGCCGAACACTCCACCACCCAGCAAGTCGCCAGAGTCCTGCATGACGCGGCCGTCGCCCTCAACAAACGAGAGCACACGGTAGCGGTCATGCTGGACATGGAAAAGGCTTTCGACCGAGTATGGCACCAGGGACTCATCCACAAGCTGGCCACATCTACTACTCCACGTCGAGTAGTCAAGACCGTGGCCTCCTTCCTCCAAGATCGCCGATTCCAGGTAGCGGTCGAGAAGGCGCTGTCCTCGGAACGCCCCATCAGGGCTGGCGTCCCCCAGGGCAGCTGCCTCTCCCCTGCCTGCTACGCTAGATACACCGATGACATCCCCCTGGAGCCCGGGACATCCCTGGCCCTTTTCGCCGACGACGCTGCGTACTACGCGGCCTCTATAAAGCTCCCTCATGCCGCAAAGAAGATCCAGCGGACTCTGGACGCTCTCCCTCCATGGCTTGAGAAGTGGAGACTGTCGGTCAACGTGGGGAAGACGCAAGCCATCGCCTTCTCCCACAAGACAATCCTCCCTCCCAAACTAAAGCTCATGGGCCTGGAAGTCGACTGGTCCCCCACGGTAAAGTACCTAGGGGTCACATTAGACCGTCGACTGACCATGGCACAGCACACCAAGAAAACCATCGACCAGACGAGAGCGGCCAGAGCACTCCTCAAACCGGTGTTGAACTCCGGTCTACCAACGAGGGCAAAGCTAGGCATCTACAAGGCTTACATTAGAACTCGCCTAACCTACGCAGCACCAGCGTGGTACGCGCTGGCCAGCGCTGGGAATAGGAAAAGGCTCCAGTCTCAGCAGTCGCAGTCGTTGAGAACGATTGTGGGCGCGCCGAGATACGTTAGAAACACCACGATCGCCAGGGACCTAGCGATCGAATCCCTAGACGAGTTCGTGTCTCGGCTAGCCACAAGGCTGTTCGCAACGGCCGACAGATCGCGATTCCGCCACCTACGCGAGCTGGCCCCGCTCCATGCTCGACCACCCGACAGGAAGCCACTGCCACGTGACCTAGTCCGTGAGCAGCCGCCAACCTAATATAAAACCCGACTCCTACCACCGATGACCGATGGACGCCTGCAAGTCCTCGGACAAACAGGTTTGACCTCGTCGCCGGATCGGTTAGGAGATATCGGCGAAACCAAAAGCAAAATAAACATCGGGACTAAATCGCCCAACACATTGCCCTGTCCGTAGTCGCGGACAGCGCCATAAACCGCTGGAAGTGGGGTACCAACCCAGGCCAGCCTCCCCGACCCCTTGCGGGGTCGAGAAGACAACCCAGTGTGAGTCGATGATTGTAACGGTGCTTCCTTCATCGAGTAGGGCGAAGGCGTCTATCTCGGCCCGCGGGCCGCGCAGGGTAACCGGCGCGATTTTGAGATAAGCGCGGCTTGCCGTCGTCGCGCCGATGTATTGTTCCACCGTCGAGGCCACCACCTCTTCTTGTTTGGGTGGTGGGGGCCCGCTTGATGTGACGGCGGCAGGCGGCGACGTTCTTTGGTGATGAAGTAGGCGGTGATGTCTCATAGGGCACCCTTGGTGTCCGCAGGGCTTCGCTCGGCACGTGAAACGGCGGTGGTTGCCGGCGAGGCATCGATAGCAAATATTGTGTTTCTTTGCTACCTCCCAACGCTCGTTCGTGTCGCTCTTGTTGAACTGCGGGCACGCTGGTAGTTGGTGCGAAGCGTGTTTGCATAATGGGCACGCTTGTTTTTCTTCTTTTTTCGTGCTGTTTTCAGTGGTCGCGGTATAGGCGCGCTCGGGCTTCCTTCTTGATAGCTTCGTTTCTCTTTGTTCGATTGCGTGTTCGGGCGGTGCGTAGGGTGCGCACTTGTCCGCCTCTTCGTTTAGAAACTCGGCGATTTTCTTGAGCTCGGGCGTGTCTTCTTTAGTGGCCGCGTAATCGTACCACTTGTTTCGCAGTATAGGTGTCAGCTTGTCCACGATCGATCGCAGTAGCTCTGGGTTGTAGAGGTAGTGCGGCTTCTTTAGTAGCTCGATGGTGGCGACTGTGTTCGCGATCTTGCTCGCGAATACGCATAGATCGCGCGGGCTGTCGTTGAGGCGCGGCAGCCCCTTTAGTTTTTCGGTTTCGTTCAGGAGCAGTGCGTCGGGTCTTCCGTATCTTCTCTCTAGTGCTTTGATGACGTCATCAGGGTGCGGCTGGCTAATGAGGAGGGCGCTCACGGCCTCCCAGGCGACCCCTTTGAGGCTTTTTCTTATACGGGCGACGTTTTCACTCGCAGAAAAACTGGGCGCGGACTCGTTGTATGCGGCTTTGAATTGTAGCCACTCGTTGCATAGTCCGCTGAATGTCGGCAGGTCCGACAGGTACTTCTTATTAGATTTACTTGCGTGGATGGCTTCGGTGAGGGCGGCGGTTAGCGACGATACGTCTATCGCCTGAGAAGGGCGGGGCGGAGCGGCTTGATGGCGCTCGTACCGTGTGCGTGTGGTAGCGCACGCGGCGATCTCCCGTTGATCTTCGGTGATAGGTAATTCTATCGCTTCCTGCGACCGATCGAACCAATCGGCCACGCGTTGTGGGGCGAGATCTTCTTTTTCATCTTCTGAATCTTCTCGCGACGATGCATAATTTATTCTTTCTTGTCTGATTTTGGTGAGCTCCGTTTCTGCCTGGACGCGTTTCAACTCCAATTCGGCTAGCTTCTCCTTGGCCTCTAGCTCCGCGAGGAGCCTCTTGCTGGAGGCCTTGGATCGGCGTGACCGAGCGGGCTTCGGCGCTCTCGGCATGGTTGGCGGTGGCGGTGGCGGCATTAATTGGACGGCACGGCGCTCGATGACAGTGGCGGTGCTGGCGGCGGGCGTAGCTTTGATTCCCGACGTGTCGGCGGGCCCCCCGGTGCTAGTACTGCCGGGCGGGACCCCCACCACGCTAATGTTCGTGGCTGTAGCGTCGGTGCTGGTCGTCGTATCCGTGTCTGTTGTAGCGGCCGTGTCCGTCGTGGCGGTTGTGTCCGTGGTGACGGCCGTGCTTCGTGTGGCTTTCGTGTTGGTGCCGCCGCTGCCTGACGAATTCTCTTCCTCATCTTTTCCGTGGTTGCTTCTGGTGACAACCATTGTAGCTGGATTCTTCTTGCTTCAGTGATCCGGCTTCGACTAGGACCATAAATGTTCGGTGTGGACTGTATGATTTATTTTACTATTTTTACTTTTGCATAGGATGTTGAATTAAAACAATAGCTTTTTCTTTCTTCTAGTAGGAGGAGAAACGAGGAGAGTTTTCTTGTTGTTTTTCTTGTTTGCTGCTGAATACGGAATGCCGGTGGCCGGGAGCGGGCGCTCTTTTTATTCGCACCTGTAACTTGGCGCATGCGCGCAGATACGCGCCCCACTCCACGGTCCCCCGGCTGTTTCCCTTCCTCGCCTATCCCCACTACTATTTTCTTTATTTTTCCAATCGTTTTATTACAATAATAAATCGTCTTATCATCTAATATATACATGAATATGTTTGGAGTGACTGTCTAACTATTTTCATAATTAGTTTCTTTCCTATTGGGACAGCCACTCCAAACCTCGGTTGACCGAGGTCATAAATATAACCCGTGCGGGGCCCGCCCCACCCTCATTTGTGGTTTGGACTCCGCACGGTATGTTCGTAATAAAATACCAAACTAAAAATCTTTATTTACAAATAACACTTAATATCTATATACACCTAACTAAATATATACATTTCGTTATAGCTATTTTATTCGTCGTGTACACTAAAAATCTTTATTTACAAATAACACTTAATATCTATATACACCTAACTAAATATATACATTTCCTTATAGCTATTTTATTCGTCGTGTACAAAATAGTATTTTTCACAATCGTGTTATAATAGAGAGCTTTTTAGTCGAGTACCGTGTTTAGGCCACGAAGCTTGCTGAGTGGCCTAAGTAAGGTACGAGATTAAAAAGCTTAATTATGACACTATTGTGAACAATACTTTTTGTACGAGTTCATTAAAATTAATAATTTAAGTCTAAATACGAGTATATAAGAAAACGAAATATCGTAAGTACTATAACACCACCGGCGTCCGTAATTTTGCAGTACTGATTTTGTATCGGATCGAGTCTCCTTAAACAAGGACACATACTATTGAAATACGAAGTTCTATTTTCAAATTTTTTTCGATCGTCTGGAGCGTATCGAAATGGTTATTTCGGTTGTTTCGGAAGTAACATAGATTATGCAACGATGAAAAGAGTGACGTTGCAGTATTCTCTGTGAAATCTTGATACACAGATTATAATCGACGAGTACAAAAACATTATTTCATTTTTGATTATTTATGTTAAACCAAATCGTAATGTAACACGCTTGTCTCAACCGTTAAAAAAATAAGTAATACCTATCTATTTTTTTTTCTTTGTAGTGACGCCAAAACAAATCTAAGCGAGACACTTTGTAATTTATGTCCTGTTTTTTGTGGCAAAATCTACGAATTCGTTGAAACAATCTTTGTGCAGCACTTGAGACAAGGTCCAAGATAATGTCGCCAAGAAAATGACACAAATGTAGTATTTATCACCCACTTGGCGTTTGCATATTTTTTGTGCTCCAAGTTGCGTGTGAAAAGAATGTATGACTGGACTTAACTCTGATTGGTTAATTAGGATTGGCGTCAGTTTTGAGAAGTAGGACTCTGATTGGTTAATTAGGTTAGCGTCAGTTGTGAGAAGAAGGGATGAATTGGGATTTAGGAAACATAGGTGTTTTAAACGGGACAGTTAACCCCGGGACGCGAAACTGAGATATCGTGAGTTTTATCGTACGCATACGGTTAAATCTAAGTCTCACTTTTGTCAATTATTTTAATTTAGATTCAGTGTTTTGATTTTGTTATTAGTGTATGGACATTTAAGTTCAAAGACAATAGTGCGTGTGGCTAGAATATTTTATTTTGTTGAGATAATTAAGTATTAAGATTTAGTTTCATTATTATTATTATCTAATTTAGTTAATTGTATCTAGGTAAGTTTTAATTTGATGTATTTTCAGTATTAGGGGCGGAGGAGTTCTTATATTTAGTGTCTTTATTATTACTTGTAGGGTTAGTAGTTTTATTTAAGTCGTCTAGGCAACTAGGAATTAAGGGAAGGTTTACGTTAGGTATCATCTAATTTCATCTAATTCAATAAACAGATAGTGAAAGGGATAGTATTTGTGGGAAGAATTATGTGTAGTGAATAAATTAGATTAGGTAAATATAATATTATTATTTTTCCTCGCTTGCTTAATTGATTATAAGCTTTTGTTATTTCAGACTTTGTGAAATATAGGAAGGAGCAGTTATATCTCACTCATTATCTTTAAACTGCTTTACCTTTATTTTATTGAGTGTGTCGTAACGCTTTATTAAGTAAGTTTTTATGTTATGTTTGTGACGAGCTAAGGAATAATAATAAAAAACTATTTTAGTGGTAACTATACATTCATCTATTCTAAACACTCACAAGCAGCACACGTGGGGTCAGCCCAGATAGCGGCTTGAAAGCCTTGCGATTCTGGTTGTCTAACTCCATTACAAGCATTAGAAATAAATCTTTTGCCATCCCACTTTATGACCATCATTTAAGTTCAAACCATTTGCATTAGCTAACGCACCGTTCACGTCACACATCTACACAGGCACTAGGTACTCACTCAAAACCTGAGTCATTTAGGTGTTTATAATCTTTACTAGTGGCTCTGAGGTGCAGACCTTTACAACCCGGGCCACGTGCTTAGTGTGAAGTTTGGTCAGTATTGTATCCGTTGTTATGGGGTCACTTACAGTAATTGTTATATTCATCTCAATGATATTCAGATTATTTTGAACAAATCCGACAACATCCCTTAGTCATCGTCATAAACTGCGGCTGCATATTTCGGATTAGGGACGCGTAGAGTCATAGTTTTAAGAGCATATCATAAGCGAGTAGCATAATTGCATGAGCGTGCTTAAATATATTTATATATATTTTATTTTAGGATAGTCTTGTTAGGGATTTAGGAAGCGAGATAGCGTGGCAGGTAGTGTAAGTGAGGCCAATCCCCATCCAAAGAAAGAATCAATTTGTTTCTAGTTATCCATTCAAATATTAATAACAACACAAAAGTATAATTAAACCTGAAAACAAATAGGTTCACGCTGTATCCGGCCTCGTACAAGGTAGGGGTTATTTAGGTAGGGCAAATATTATTTTGGACTACATACACATTAGGTAGGGAACATTATATATTATCATTTTCAAATTAATTTACTTTATAACTATTTATAATTACATTTAAATAATACGCACTCCGGTACACGGAGGCCCCACGAGACGTGAGTGGAGGCCGGGGGGTATTCGATACTTCAATTCCTGAGTATGCAGGTATTCTAAGAAGATTCTCGGTGAGTCGTATCCAATTTATAACTTTCGTTTGTTTGTTTTGTGTTATCTTGATTGTATTTTATATGGTTTCTAGCTTGTTTATTGGTTGAAATAAGTTTAGGTTAATCCTATTTATATTATTCTTTTACACAACGTAGAGGGTCCTAATTTAGTTTTATTTTAAAAACTAGACGATCACACATTTTAATTTTAAGGCCAATTAAATTTATTTACACAACATAGGAAATATTTTATCGTTTCTATGTAGCCAGGGGGTAGGAGTGTTACAGTAACAAAACTGAAATTCGGACATTTGGTAATAAAAAGCGTAGTTTGCCGGTTTTCTCAGATAAAAAGTGCTATACTTGCGGTCAGCTGGGACATAAAAGTTTTCAATGTTCAAAAAAAATTAAAGATACAAACCACTCACGAGTTAAGAGCGTCTGCATGTACGTCGTTTAACAATTTGTCAACTGATCGTGGATGCTGCAAGTTTTGTAAAAAACCCGGTCATTCAGAGGAAATCTGTTTTGCGAAAAACAGATCAGAACAGCGTAATAAACGTAAAGTCAACTTATGTTCGGAATATACTCAATCTAAATGTGAAAGTAACGATATAACTTGCGGGGTTTTTCAAGGCATGCCTGTGGATGTATTGATTGACAGTGGAGCATTAAATGTTTCTTTAATATCGTCAGACATACTTAAACACTTTGCGCACACGCTAAAAACTGCCAATTGTACATTAAAAGGAATCGGTGGCCAACATATGTGTGACACTAATAGTCGAACTTAGTGAAATCTCCATAGAGGCCGATTTTGTCGTAGTGCCAGGTAAATATACGAGTGTTCCGATAATCATTGGAAACTATTAAACACGTCAGAACTGTTACTACTAGTAGTTCCCAGATTAATACACCTCTCAAGGTAGCGAGCGCAAGTTGTTGTCATCAGTGCTTCAACGGTATTCTGATTTTCTAATTACGGGAACTGCAACAACCACAGTTACAACTGGAAAGATGCATATAAATCTGACCAATCAAACGGCAGTCGCTTACAGGCCTTATAAACTTTCTCATACGGAAAAACTTAAAGTTCGAGATATTATACAGGATCTCAAAGAAAAAGTCATAATAAGAGAATCCACATCAGAATATTCAAGTCCTATAATTTTGGTGAAAAAAAAAGATGGATCCGATAGGATGTGTGTGGACTACCGTGCTTTAAATGGGCGCACCGTCCGCGAACGTTATCCATTGCCATTGATAGACGATCACGTAGATCGTCTTGGTAAATTCAAAATTTTCACTAGCCTAGATATGACTTCGGGGTTTCATCAAATCCCAATAGACGAGGCGTCGATTCACAAGACTGGTTTTGTTATCCCGGAGGGCCATTATGAGTTTGTCAAAATGCCTTTTGGGCTTACCAATTTCCCTATTGTTTATCAACGTATCATTAAAGAGACATTACGTAAACATGTCGAGGCGGGAAATGTACTGGTTTACATAGACGATGTGCTTCTTATGAGCTTAACTATAGAAGAGGGTATACAACTTTTAAATGAAGTTCTTAAAACGTTGACTGATGCTGGATTTTCTATAAATCTCCGAAAGTGCTCTTTCCTTACAACCGAGATTGAATACCTAGGCAGGGTGATTAGAATGGGTCAGGTTAGGCCGAGCCCCCGCAAAATCGAAGCGTTAGTCAACTGACCACCACCTATTAATGTAAGACAGGTCAGGCAATTTTTGGGGCTTGCAGGGTACTTTAGGCGATACATAAAAGGGTATTCAACAAAAACTGCGTGTATGTCGCAACTGCTAAAAAAAGGCTTTCCAGTGGGGTCCTTAACAAGTAAAAGAACGTCAGAACATCATCACTCAACTGACTTCAGAACCTGTTCTATCAATATTTGATCCTGAATTAGCAACAGAAGTTCATACTGACGCCAGTAGCATAGGACACGGAGCAATTTTAATGCAAAACTATCCCGATGGCAAAAAACCAGTAGTCGCTTATTTCAGCAAAAGCACTCAGGGCGCAGAAAGTAAGTACCATTCATACAAATTAGAAACTCTAGCAGTTGTCAAAGCATTACAACACTTTCGCCATTATTTAGTAGGCATAAAATTTAAACTTGTGACAGATTGTAATGCATTAAAAGCTACCGAGAAAAAGAAAGATTTACTCCCGCGCGTTGCTCGTTGGTGGGTGTATCTTCAGGATTTTTCATTTGATATTGAATATCGAAAAGGCACAATGATGAGTCATGCAGATTATTTGAGTCGTAATCCAACTGCCAGTATTAATCACGTCTCCCGGCCACGTAATTGGGCCCAAATAGCACAAGCAGCTGATAGTGAAACCCAAGATTTTATCCAACAACTCCGTGAAGGTAAATTAGACCCAACTCGGTATATTTGTCAACAAGATACTCTTTATTACCGACATGCACCGATAGATGGGGAGGCTAGGTTGCTGTGCTACATACCAAAAGGGCAACGATTGAGTTTGTTGCGTATTTTTCATGACGAGCATGATCACGTTTGTGCAGAGAAAACTCTAGACCTAATCTTTCAGCATTTTTGGTTTCCTGGTTTACATCATTTTGTGACTAAATATGTGGCACACTGCCTAGTTTGTATTTCCATGAAACGTGTTCCAAGAGCACCACATCAATATATTACATCTTGGCCAAAACTAAAAGTTCCTTTTTAAATAATTCATGTGGACGCTTTGGGTCCTTTGCCTGTATCAAACAAATTTAAGTTTGTTCTTATAGTTGTAGATGCATTCAGCAAAAAAAAAAAAACGACGACGAATGTTTGTTTGCTACAAATTCACTTTGTCAAATGGATTAAAGATTTGGGTAGTGATGTTCACTACATTACTGCAGAAATGCATCATTCTAACAGACAGGTTGAACGATATATTCGGACGGTTTTAAATATGATCCGTATCGAAACCAATCACAAGAAAGCGTCATAGTCTGACACTCTGTGGAGATTGCAGCTTGTTTTAAACATCACAAAACAGAAAACAACACAAGCATCGGCAATGAATATGCTTATTGGTGTAAATGGGACCACTCCAGTCATACATAATTTAATTCGTGATCTCGCTATAGATAACGAACAATCTAATCGAGCAGCCTGGCGTGATACGTGAAGGATAAAGGCAGCTGAACGGCTGGATCAGAACCGTATCCAGCAAGATACCTACGTTAATGAAAAACGACGCCCAACTCGTGTTTTTCAAGTTGGGGTACTTGTATTTGCAATTAAATATTCCCAATCGACGGGCAAACTGGATCCAGGCATGAGGGGTCTACAAGATCATTAAGGTGCTGCCAAGTGGACGCTATGAGCTACAGCTGTTGAGTGGATCATATGGAAAGACCACACAGTCAGCAGCGGAGTATCTTGTCTTATGGCGAGGAGAATGGTGTCCCGAGTCATGTGCTGCTTTCTTTGAAAGTAAGAACTCAACTTTACTTTGTAATTGTTAGGACCTAAAAATTGTGATTTTCTTTGTCATTACCCTCCATCGAATACCCCAAAGATTTTATTTTGAAAATGCCGCTATTGAAATTTGAAACTTATCTTGACAAACGGACACACCAGACTGTAACTAAAATATATGACAAAAGAAATTACAATAAGGCCTTGTATAACAAAGGGAAGTTGATGGTTGTTATAATTGATGCCCGTTGGATTGTGGAACTTTAAATGTTGTTTAGGGGTATCAAACATCTGAACTGCTGCTATAGCTGCATATATGTAAAACATGCGATTCAGTGATGCCTCTGTTTATTAAAATACAATTCAACTGAAAGTCTGACTGAAATTTTAGTTTATGTAAACAAAACGATATATGTTACTGACCAAATTGGTAAAAGGAAGATTGTGTTCGTTGACATCTACCTGGGTAGGCCAGAAGGGATGCCTCTGCCCGTTATACATAATAGCAAGCAATTCAGTGAGGGCTCTGCTTAGTAACGGAATGTTTCACATAGGTTTAAACATTCCTGGGTAGGCGAGAAGGGATGCCTCTGCCCGTTATACATAATAGCAAGCGATTCAGTAAGGCCTCTGCTTCGTAACGGAATGTTTCACATAGGTTTAAATATTCCTGGGTAGGCGAGAAGGGATGCCTCTGCCCGTTATACATAATAACAAGCGATTCAGTAAGGCGTCTGCTTAGTAACGGAATGTTTCACATAGGTTTAAACATTCCTGGGTAGGCGAGAAGGGATGCCTCTGCCCGTAATACACAATAGCAAGCGATTCAATGAGGCCTCTGCTAAATAACGGAATATTTAACATTGGTTTAAACATTCCTGGGTACGCGAGAAGGGATGCCTCTGCCCATAATACTCAATAGCAGGCAATTCAGAGAGGCCTCAATGGTTGTAATTACTTATCTGGTTCGGTCTTAATAAGATCATAAATAAGTTTGGATACAAGTAGGAGTCAATAAATTTTAGAAGGAAAGTAAGAATGGTTTTTAAAATTACTCTATTTCAGATGACAACATTGAGGATTTGGGTGTTGGGCTTGCTCAAATATCCAGGTTAACAACACGAGGGGAAACAACTGATGTCCCTGGCTACCCTGCTGAGGAAGCCGATCTTCAGAGCAACCGATGTGCAGTTGGCGGAGCTGGTGCAATCGAGGACGATGCTACGTTAGGAGAGGCCGTGTAAAGAAAGAAAAGCTTACGTATGCAAAAAGGGCCCCTGAGGTGACGAGATCAATATGGTCACTTTCGGCGGCAGCTTAGGAGTGTAGACGTGTATGTATGTATGTATGTATGTATGTAAACACTTTATTGTACAAACAAAAGATATAACAATTATAAAATAGACAAAAATATAACAGGGATGTACAAAGGCGAACTTATCCCTTTAAGGGATCTCTTCTAGTTAACCTTTGAGCGATTGAGAAATAACTATTACAACGAATAAGCAAATAAGTACAACACTAAAATAAATTTCTATAAATATTAACAGATATAATAAATAAACATATATATATATATACAATATAACTAATAATATAATAAATAAATATATACAATAAGCAGGAAAAAGTTCAAGAACAAGTGTCAAGCCAGAACTTCTTTAGTGTAGATTTGAAAGAATCTACAGACTGAGACTGCCTAATTTCAGTAGGCAACAAATTCCACAACCGCACAGCGTGAACCGAAAAGGATTTAGAATACGTTTTGGATTTATTTGATGGGAAAGCAAGGGAAAGATTGTCACTTGAACGCAAGCGATTCTGAGATCCAGAGGCCAGAAAGTTAAAACGTTCAGAAAGGTAGGGTGGGGACTGAGGATAAAAAAGGATGTTAAAAAGCAACGACAGGACGTGAACATTCCTTCGAAAGCGAATCGGTAACCACTCAAGTTGTGCACGAAAATGAGACACGTGGTCAAATTTTCGCAACCCAAATATGTAGCGAATGCACAAGTTAAGGAGGCGTTCCAGTTTGTTTAGCAGGTCTTCATTTAAGTCCAGATACGCGATATCACCGTAGTCGAGGAGAGGGAGGAGTAGGGAATGAGCAAGAGTAATCTTGGTGCGAAGAGGAAGGAAGTTCTGCAAGCGCCTAAGCGAATGGACGGATCCATAGACCTTACGACTTACCGCAGCTACCTGAGCCGACCAAGAAAGGGTCTGATCCATAATGATACCTAAATTTTTGATTGAAGAAGAAAAAGGAATTGCAGTACCGTCAAAGATTAATTCAGGTATCATAAGATCAGACAACTTTGCGATGAAGTGAGGGCTACCGACGACAATTGCCTGCGACTTTCTTGCATTGATCTTCAAGCCGAAACCAGCCGCCCAGTCTCGGATAACCGCGAGGTCACTGTTAATTAAAGCGATCAGGGAGGGGAAATCATCAATACAAGCCGCCGCGTAGATTTGCAGGTCATCCGCATAGAGGTGGTAGGAAGATTTAAGAGAAGCAGTGATGCTGTTGATAAAAAGTGAAAAGAGAAGAGGGGATAGTATAGCTCCCTGAGGGACACCAGCAGTTAGGTCAGACCACGAGGAAACAGAATCATCTACTTTGACAAGCTGGCGCCTCCCAAGGAGATACGATTGAAACCAAGAAATGGCTGCAGGGGAGATATTGTAAGTCTTCAGTATGCTAAGGAGAATATCATAATCTACGGTATTAAAGGCACTACTGAAATCTAACAGGACAAGGACAGTAAGTTTCCGGTTTTCAATATTCAGACGAATGTCATCAGTGACTTTGACCAAAGCAGTGACAGTGCTATGCCCGGGGCGGAAGCCGGATTGGAAAGGATTGAAAAGTTTGTGATAGTTGAGAAAGCGGGACAGTCTTCGATTTGTGAAGTGTTCAATAACTTTGTAAAGGGCAGGGAGAATAGAAATTGGTCGAAAATCGGAGACAGACAAAGGGTTAGAAATTTTTGGAAGAGGAGTGACACGCGCTAGTTTCCATGATAAAGGAAAAGAGCCTGAAGTAAAGGAGAAGTTAATAATATTGGATAGGATAGGAGCGATGAATTCCGCAACGAGCATAAGCATGTCTACACTCAGGCCGTCCTCACCAACGGCTTTCGTCTTTATACGTTTTAACAGGTTCAGAGTGTCATCCGGAGAGATCAGACCTAGATCAAAAGGAGGCAAGTCAGGGTGACGAGTATTGGCGAGAAGTGATAACGTTTGCTGCTTTACAGAAGGGTCCAAGACAACCGGAGAAGTGCTAAAATGTTTATTGAGGGCGTTGAGATCAAGTGTAGATGAACCTGGAGAATTATGTTGAGTATTGCCCACCCATTAGACTTTAAAAACTTCCATAATTTAGGAGGGGGACACCTATCTATGCGTTCATAGATGTAGCGGCGTCTAGCGTCCCTACACGTGTCTTGTGTTATGTGCTTAATTAATTAATTGTTTAACGTAATTGACTTTCATTCATGTTATTTTGTTCCATTTTTATTCCTAAGTTGACTAATTCACGTCATGTAAATTAAATTCGTATTTTAAAATCTTGTTTCAATACAACCCTTCTCTGGTTTCTAAAAATATTATAACGTTCCTATAGATGACGTTACAATAGCATTAACATTACCTGGAGCACATTTATACGTAGTTTTTTGCGTTTTGGTTTAAAAACCAAAAATCAGCTGAACTAGCGAATTTTTTATAAAACATCTTATAGTTTCGTAATTGAAAAGATGATAAGATTGGTTTTATACATCCGAAAACCAGTTAAAACTTACTTCGCGCTATTGAAGTTTTTTTATACTCAGTTGATATATACACGGTGGTTTTTTATCGGTGATCACCATTATCACCTCTGTGTTCTACCCAGGAATATGAACAACATTCACTATGGGACCAACCCTGAAATCACGAAAAAAAAAACAGCTTTTTCATAGAAAAGTTCAATAGGTACTCGACCAAAATGTATGAAGCTGCTGAATTTTTTTTCGTGATTTCGGAGTTGGTCCCATAGTGAATGTTGTTCATATTCGTGGGTAGAACACAGAGGTGATAATGGTGATCACCGATAAAAAAACACCGTGTATAGTCAGAACTTTTCCAAATGTATAAGTGACTTAGTACCCCTTGTGACCTACCGGCTTGGAAGTGCTAAGTCCCAGCTTGCCAATCTCGGCGCTCGATTTGATCACCCTTGCCCTGAGTATTGCTGAACTTATCTCGAATATTTGGGAGGGATTCTGTTTCTATGCGGTGGTAGATAACGGATGAACTCGTCCCTGGTGAAGGATGCAAACTCACCATGTACACAAAAGCGGTCGTACGACAACCGGGAACTAAGCGTCCTGGGTGACCCAATCTTGTCTGTGGAGCCTGATCACCTTCACAAGTTGTACAAACGCCTTTGCACTCCGGCCAAGTGCAAGGTGTTTAAGCTTTTGCATTTTACACTGCTCTCTTAACGATTGCGGTGTAAGCTAGAATATGTAATTGAACGAACCAACAAAATCAATTCAAACACTAAGTATTGCTGCTTATTACATAAAATGTTCTGCTGTGATAAACTGTACGTAACGTTTTGATCGCCATAAAAATAATGTCCGTAGTTGATACGTGCCGTCTGTTAAAAAAGTTTTATGCAAACCTATTTAACGTTCAACGTGGTGTTTGTAAAAACCGCGTGTTAATCCGAGAGTTGATCGTTTTATTTTGGGCACATACCGAATTTATTTTACAAGTTGAACCTTGAGGTCTCGGTTCTTCCTCTCTACTGGGTTAGCAGCTGGATGGTACACTGGGGTGAACTGATGCTTGATGTTAAGATAGAAGGCCACTTGTTACATGGTTGCACTAACAAACTGGGGACCGTTGTCGCTTATAAGTCTCCGTGGTAAACCATAACGGAGGAAAACCTCATTAATCAGTAAAGTGGCGCAATTTTCGGCACTAGCATGTTGCAGAGGAAATAGCTCTATCCATCCAGTTGCAACGTCCTACTACTAGGACCCACATATTTCCATTTCTGGGTATAGGCAGCGGACCAAAAACAAATCAATGAGATGACCTCGAATCTCTGGTTTAGTGGGGTTGTTTGAAATAAACCAGCAGGTTTAAGGTTGGTTGGCTTATATCGTTGGCACGGAAGACAGTTTTTGATATGTGCTTCGATGTATTTGCGCATACCTTTTCAATAGTATCTCCGGACAATTCTGCGGAAAGTTTTCTCGACCCCGTAATGACCAGCTAGAGGGTTATCATGATAGACTGATAAAATGTTCGCCCATTCATGTTCAGTACTACTAATTGGGCTTCTTCGGAGTTTTCATTCGAATCGAAAAACCCTTTGCTACTCCAATAAGTCGCATTTTCCGACTCACCGCTTTCAAGTGCTTTGATTATTTTGGTTACTTGCTAGTCCTTCATTTGTTCGAGACGTAATATCGGCCGGGCTATGCACAGGTGCATCGATAACGGCCACCGTACATATTTCACAGGCTTCAACTCCCACTTCATGGCATATTGGACGTGACAGGCCATCTGCTACAACGTTTGTCTTTCCGGGAATGTATTTAATGGTGACATTTAACGCTTGAATTTGAAGTGCCCACCGTGCTAGTCGTCCTGTGGGAGATTTCAGTGACATTAATCACCGCAGTGCTTGATGGTCAGTATAAACGGTTACGGGCAATCCCTCAATATATCCTCGGAATTTGCCGAGAGCCCATACGATTGCCAGTGCTTCCCTCTCTGTCGTCGTATAATTTCTTTCTGCAGGACTGAGAAGTCTACTGGCATACTCAACTGGGTGCTCGAGTTCTCCCTCCCCCTCAACCAGAACAGCTCCAAGCGCATAGTTGCTTGCATCTGTCTTCAATTTATATAGGGTATAGCTTCATCAGCTTGCTGGAGAACAGGTGCAGTGGTAAAGCACATGTTTAAATTGGTAAACGCTTCTTCTTGTTCTTTACTCCACATCCACGTCTGACCCTTTCTTGTAAGTCGTGATAGAGGCTCACTGATTTTAGCAAAGTTAAGTATAAAACGCCTATACCACGAACATGTTTGTAAGAAGGATAGCAAGTGTTGCAGTTTTTGTGGCGCCGGCATTTGGGTGATTACGGCAATTTTGTCTGGGTCGACCTGTACTCCCTGTGGCGTTATGTAATGGCCTAAATATTTGACTGTTGTGCAGCAAAATCGGCACTTATCCAGGTTTCGGTGCTGGCTGCGGTGCAGGTGTTACAGCAGAGGTGATAACTCCCAGTAACTGCTGGAACTGTGCTTCTGACATGTTAACAGACATCTCGCTTCTTTCTTCTTGAAGTCTCTTCTTCAAGCGTGTCACGACGGGCATCGATCGCTAACCCGAAAATGATCCAGGCCCTCACGTTGGATGCCAGTTGTAGAAGGGGTCGATTGGACAAGGTCACAGGGTAGTCGGTGGCAGGTTCAAATGACACAGGATGCAGTGATGAAGAGTTTATTCCATTCCGAACACAGATTTCGATGGGTCCTACGTAAGTTATCGTAACCCACAAAATGGCAAAATTCGGTTTATACCAAAAATGGATTGTATTATCCCATTACTAAAACAAAAATTACCAAATTCGTAGTTTAAACCAGTTTTTCGAAACGTAAACAGTGGTATGTTTCAAACGGGTCCGACGTTTTCCATCGTAAGTACCTTGGCGACAAAGTACGCGGGACGGTGCGGGGGGGCGCCGCCCGCGCTTACGCATCGCATGTGTCAGTTGCGACCGGCTACGCGGGGCGGTAGGCGTGTACACGTTTTAGGATGGGTATTAACAAAATTTGTGGTTTAGATGCTCCATATGAACCGTAATATTAACAAAAAGTCTGGTTGTGCTAATAAAATACCAAACGTCTCGTCAAGAACGAAATTATTATACGAATACGCGATAGCGCAGAAACGAAAAACAGTTCTAATTCAAACGATGACGCTGTGGGAGGAGAAAGTCCCAATAAACAAAGACGTTGAAATGACAATACATCAGATATATCTACGAAATCAGGTAAATGCATTTAGATTCCTATTTTTTTAATTCTATATTTATCTAATTGTGGGTTCCAGCGTACAATATAGTAACTATTACTAACGGTCATTTACGTTGGAATCGAGCATCTAACGGCTGTTGTATGTATGACTTACGATTATTTACGATGGGATTTTTGTAAAAAAAGCATGTGGTACAATTACTTACAATATTATACTTCGGAGTGTGATTTATTTTATTTGTTGTAAGTCTTACTTGCTATAGTATACTCCGGATGGGAAATAAACATACGATATTATACCGATTACCAGTTACAAATTTTTCCTTAATTTTTATTTTTCTTACAGATTCCCCACTTCCATTTGGACCTGATAACCGGTCAATGCAGCTACCTACTTGGAAAAGTGTATTCAGCGACAGTGACAAGGAAATCAGTGACGATTCTAGTTCAAATGTACTGTTCCGTGTTTTGTTTTTCTGGTGTTCAATAAAGAGTATTTGTATTGTATTGTTTTGTATTGATTCTCCGGACAAGGATGATGAGGCTTTGCTTTACAATACTTCGCATGGGCAAGAGCATGTTATTAATTGTTCTAATGATATTAACTTGGCGCAGAGTAAGCTTATTGGTTTTATTAGCAGCGCTGATTTGGGTTTGATTTTGGGTTATTAGAGGCACGATTTTTTCTTTAAGTACACCTCTTTTTTAAAAGTGTTTAGCCTTTTATCACATTGCGCTACGATACCGTATACAGGCCGTATTCTAGTAACAATTGGCTACTTAATGCTAAAAAACCTAAACATGTTAGGTTTGCTTTGCCTAGTGTTAGACCGGTAGAATCTAGTACCTATATTTTAAAACGAAGAGTGATTGGAAATGGTAGATAAGGCGCTTTTCTTAGTGATAACTAAGAACTAAAAACTTGCAATGGAGTCCCCATATAGCAGTACTAACCGGTAAATTAAGTTCGGCAGTTTATGCTGTTAGGAAAATCAGGCAACTTACCAATGTTGAGATAGCTCGCTTAGTTTATAACAATTATTTATCTACACTAATATCATAAGTCCTTTATAATGCGTTCAGAATCCGTAGACAATGACCAGCATTACAAGATACAATTTTACTAATGACATTTTTTCTTGTCTGTAGCTGTAATGAAAAGTTAAAATTACGATACAACTTCTTCTAAAACCAACACAATTCAAACAGGGGGCCAATTCCAGTATCAATTAAACGTCGACTCGGTATATTTTAAGTAAAGTGTCGTACGCCATTTTGATTTCGAATGACCTTAGAATAGGGACTTTGTTAGTTTGTCTATATTAAAAAAAAAACATTCATATTCGTGACATTGAGCTTTGCCGCCATTTGTTTATTCTGCCGCCTATTTGAACGCATCTTAGAGTACTTATAATATGTGTGTAGATAAAGTAATGTATGCAACTGTACATAATTAGGCCTTTAAAAGGACCCTCTTTATGTATCAGTTACATAAAATACTATTTCATAGTGTTATGTCGTACAGTATTCGGTTTGGGGAAAAGCTGTGGAAATACAGACTACATTCGTGTAGCAAAAAAGGGCCATTCGTTCTATGTATAACTTAAGCTCCCGTAATTCTTTAAGAAAAAAGAAATTAGTATTTTGACAGTAGCGTCACAATTGATTCTCTTTTGTTCAGAATTGTAGAATCGAATCCGGACTGTGTATATTTTTTTTTTTTTAATGTAATATTTGGTATTAAAACATAACATAAAAGTGACTCACAGTTTTTTGAAGAAATACCACTATCAGGCCGAAAGCTACAGTGTACAGTCGACTACAAAGAGATGTATCCACTTTAACACCTTATTGTATAAGGTCCAAAAGTGGATGTATACATCTCTTTGTAGTCGCCTGTACTTGCCGTAATAGAAAAATCATCAAAAATTAAACTCGTATTTACGCCCTCTGGGTGGTATTCTCAAGTAAGGTTTTCAAAAACAGACGAAAAACCATATGTCGTAAAAGAAATTAAATACACAGATCTTTATGATTTTAAACTTATATTGCAAGGTAGAAACTGGACGAAAAAATTACAAGGAAGAAAAGTAGAGTAGAGTAACACTAGAGCTAAAAATAAATCAGTTCCATTATCTCTCACGCCGCTTTATTCAAATCCGTTGTCTATTTCGAAAGCAAAAAGTGATGATTTAAAATTTTGATTAATGGCTTTCAGTCCTGTTAGGATGTATTTTGCCAATGTCAAGTTATTTATAGACACTCCCATGGGCTTAATAGAGAAAAGTCCATGGATATCATACGCGAAGACAATTGTTCGGTAAAAGAGTATTATCTCTAGTGGATTAAACAGAAGTATGGGGTTAGCTCCACGCGGTTCTATCAAGTCCACATGGATGATTTATTAAGTTTATCCAGTAACAGGATCAATCCTAAGGTTACATAGCGAATTTAAAGTTTTATTTTAAAGATTCCATACAATGTTTTTGGTTTAACTTCCCGTAGTACATTGTAGTATGTGCTACATTTGTATAGCACTATTCCCACGTAAGTTATGGTTTGTTCTACTTACGATATTTTATGCGCAAGCTATTCCGACGTACAACATGGTTAGTATCACAAACAATAGTTATCGAAACCTTTAATCCACTTAAAAGTATCGTAAGAACAATTGCAGCCAAACCAAGGTCTTTTTTTATATATTAATTAGATAAGTTTATGCACAAAATTATTGTTGACATTTGTACCAAATTTGATTAGGATCCATTAAAAATTGTATCCACGGCATCAATTTTCAACTTTAAACTACTCTGCTGTAAAGTTGCGTATTTCAAGTTACCATAACTTACGTAGGACCCATCGATTTGTACACAGAGAGAGTGAGAGTGTGAGAGAGAGAGAGAGAGAGAGAGAGAGAGAGAGAGAGTGAGAGAGAGAGGTTAATGTAAGCTAAATGTTAATACAATTTCTGTATAAGTAGTATAATAAAATTACTTATTGCAATTCTTAATAAATATTTTGAAAATACAAAATGTATTCTTTTCTTTACTTAAAAACACTCATGAAAACAAAACTGTAAGGTGATATTATCATTTGTTTTTCAAAATTTACTATGGCCAAACAAAAGTTTCAGTACAAAATGTAGGTATATGGCCTTCAATTTTCAAATTTGACATAAGTAGGTACTCAAATGTAAGTTTGTAAAGAAGAAAACTTTTATTACAAATCTAACTTTACTTAATGCACATAAGCAAATTATTTCTAAAATTATCTTAATATTTTTTTATTTATAAATTATGAAAAATTGCTTTTAATATTATTAATTTAATTAACAGTATTTCCAAAACCACAGATAAAAATCTTGTGCTTTTAGCAATACCATAACAACCACAGCAAGCAAAAAAAATGAACACAGTCTATGACCTAGTATTCAAGATTATCTAGTTTGACAAGTGTTTTAACCTCAAAATTTCAACAGTTTTCCACATTGTAAATGATCAAAATATGCTGAAAACAACTGAAATACACAAAATTATCAAGAAATACAGTGCGAAATAGCGAGATAATAAAAGACAAAAGCTAAATATGATCTCTAAACTAGAAATGTCAAGCTATTTGGACAGTTGGTGGCAATCCACAAAAATCGCAGAAAACTCCATAAAAATGAACAAAAAGTACTCAAAATCTTCAAAATTACACGGAAATGGCGCCATTTGTCACATTAGCAAACGCCCGGTTGCTTTCACCATGTGACAAAACGAAATAGACGAAAAAACGTAACAGAATGTTTGTAGAATAAGTTTAAGATACTTATGGAGTGTTCTAGGACGTAATATGATGGGGAGCTTAATGAAAAAGGTTAGTCAATATCACAGTCTTTATTCCTATGCAGCTATATACATGATGTTAATCAATTGTGAACATAACTTTGCTCATAATTCTTATTCTACCAGAAAATACGTTTAGCTCAGCGAAAGGCTTGTCGTTTTACACAAGTAAAGGTTCTTATATTATAATTCACAATTCTTAGATACAAATTTGTTAGTCTCTAGTTATAGAGTTGCCACTAATTCCAGTCTGAGTTCAAATAACTATTATTGATATCCTAATCCCCTAATTTAAATACTAGAAACAGGGATAAGCTCGCTATTCCAGGTCACCGTCTCCGTAAGGTAAGCACTTCGTTTGCGGGGAACTGTATACGTTTTTACAACAAGATACCATCTGATATCGTCAATATGCCGTTCAATAAATTTAAGTCTCACATCAAGCGCTGCTTGTTGGGTAGGGCATATTACTCTGTAAATGACTTCATTAGTGACCAAGATGTATTTAAGTAGTATCTACGATAGTTACAATATTTGTACCTTGATTAACATAGCCTTTAAGCAAACTGCGTATTCAAGCACTAAATTTTATGTTCACTGTCTG
The DNA here is from genome assembly GCA_948252455.1 of Acleris cristana. Lineage (NCBI taxonomy): Eukaryota > Metazoa > Arthropoda > Insecta > Lepidoptera > Tortricidae > Acleris > Acleris cristana. The sequence continues at coordinate 5,499,929 of OX411771.1, read as the reverse complement.
TATTATTATTTTTTTAACTTTACTGGTTCTTGTGTGTACAAGACGCTTTTAAATGAGAACACACTGTGATGTTTCTCGCCGGACAGCTGTTTCACACAATATTACCTTTATGTTGGTTGTCCGGCAGCATGAGCATGACATGCTCGCTTAAAGGTCTTTGCTTACGGCGGCGTCGTTGATCGGGTCGCCACTTTCCCGAACACATGGTTGAGAGAGGCGATGGCTGAGATACGCGTCATACTCGTGAACGGGTGCTGTTTGTGGGGTCCGGTCTGTTCACGTTTGCAAGGACTTTTTGTTAAATTAAGCATTCTACCTAGTTATGGCTTTTGACGTAGAGACCTCGTCGTGTTGTTCTCATAGTCTTTATTATTAGTTTAAGGTTTATTGACCTTACATTTGTAATAATTTTATTTTTGCTAGTTTTAAGAATTTATTGTTTATTACTTTATTACCTTATTATTACTTAATGTAACTTACTTTTAAGTATTATTTTGTTATTATTATTGAAAAAATGACCTTCTGCTGGAGTTTCTTGCGGCGCTTCTTCTCCGCAATGATGGTCTTGTCCGAAGCGCTGGTAGATTCACTCATGTTACCGACGTGTAAAAGAGCCCTCATGTGGCCTATTTACTGAATAAATATTTTGAATTATAAATATAATTTCCACAGACCTTAATCTGAAGAAAACCTTCGTTCCTGGACGATCCACTTGATGTGGTCCAGGTCGGCAGACTGGTGGAGCGGTCCCAGCACACTGTGTCGCAAGCCACAGTATCATCTTCGGTCAGCTCACAGCAGCTTGTGAAGGTCTACTGAATCCTCGTGCCTATGGCACGCCTACTAAAGGTTGGTTTAAACCTTTGTATCCTACTTCATTACTTATGTTTTCTGAATGATCAGGAACCTAAACATTAATTTATTACTTACAGATCTAAAGAGAGTTCCTGCCAAACACTGAATGTCTATATAAGTTACTTCATAGCTTTACTGAACCTGAACATAGTTGGAGCCTGAATCGGAATAACTGAATGCAATACTACAAAATAAATCATCCAACCATAACGGCAAATATGAAAGCTAAATTATTATGAAAGTATCTAAACAGAATAACAGAAACAGAGACTGAAAATAATTAAGCGAAACCCTAAAAACCCAGTCCAGCTGTAAAGACAGAGAAAAATTGCTCTGATTAGCACTACGTTTATGAAGTGTATGAGACATGTGGCCTGACATTTAGGTTATCAAAATTATGAATCTTACCGGAAAACTTCAAAGAAAACCCCTGGTAATCTCGACCTAAGACATTCGCTCCTCTTCACGTGTGAGAAACAATAACTGAAAGTTCACCATTAGGTCAGAAAATTGCACATTAAGTTGCAACAAATGCCTCCATCAGAAAGATGTTATTAATTATTACTTACAAGTTCCTTTCACCGAAATATGACTGAAAGTATGTACTATATCTCCACAGCAGGTGCTTGGTTACTTTATTGAGGATGGCTCCTCCGCTGTCATTCAGCTTAAGTCTGATTTTGTAATGGGCTATCATCTTGGACATCTTGATGAAAGCTAATCAAAACATAGATGCAACAAAATGCATAGAATGTAGCTATACAAATTAGGTAGTCTGGGTAATTTGGTACCTCATTAATATATTACCTACATGAAAGTACTACATTAAATTAACTTTTGACTGAAATGTGTTTGTTTAATTCTTGTTTGTACAACTGCCAAAAGAAATCTTTGAATTGTTTTGTTTACTTAAAAGTAAAGTAAAGTAAAGTAAAAATCATTTATTCACTACACACACAGAAAAAAGTAAAACCAGAAAACAACAATAAACAAGTAGTTGGTGTCTTCACGGCAGTGAATCGGACACTGGCTCAGCATAATGCTGAGGTGTTAAACACCTGCAGCGCTGATTAATACTTCATAAATGTAATTAACTATTTACTCCATTTATTGTTTAATTGCAAATATTTAATATTCCCCTAATTCAAGGTCATTTACCCTAACGCGGCAAGACCAACCCACAAATCTATGGTGTTGACGTTTGACAATCAAAATTAATGAACGGTAATGCCATTAACACCTTAAATATTTCCCCAGTCTTTAGGTTCCGTTTCACGCAAGATATACAACGTTACACTTGCCATTATAATTTACTAAATCCAAAAATGCCTTTAACTGAGTAACATTACATGGTTGAGTGGCATTAGAAATCGCAGTTATTTTGGTGTGATCGGGGTGTAAGCCGTTAAGATCTATGATAAAACCTAGGTAGGTATGCTACACTATCTTGTAAAAAAAATCATTTTTCTATTTTTACGGTTAAACCCATATCCGCCAATCTCTTTGTTACAGCTCGCAGATTTTTTTCATGAGTCTCCCGCTCCTTACCCGTGACACAAATGTCGTCTAAAAATACTACGGTATTCGGAAGGCCGCGGAGAGTCTCTTCCATAATTTTCTGAAACTTTTCAGGAACACAACTAAGCCCGTACGGTGTGCGTTTAAAAACATAAGTTCCCATATGGGTGGAGATCGCCGTGGCCTTCTGGGAGTCCTCATCAAGGGGTACCTGCATGTATGCTCTCGTAAGATCTATTTTTGAATATTCTCGCCCCCACTTAAAACAGCGAACAACTTGTCTATACTGGGGAGGGGGTAATAATCTCTCTTGAGTTTCGGATTTATTGTAGTTTTATAATCCCCGCAAATTCTAATCTCCCCAGACGATTTGATCACCGGTACTATTGGGGTACCATAATCCGACTGGTCTACCGGGTAAATGGAACCCTCCTGTTCCATCTGCAAAATTTCTTTTTCTACCGCTGGGCGCAGCGCAAGTGGAACGGGTCGGGCCCGAACGTACACCGGTTCCCTATCTGCGAGTTGTAAGTGAATTGACCATACATGTACCTAAACCGTCTTTAAACACTTGCGGGAAATCTCTTTTTAAGTTATCTATGAATCGAATTTTGCTAGATTCGTCTTCGTCGACATCAATATTATTCACTGACAAACTATTAATATTGAAGCGACGAATCCACGATCTCCCTAACAATAGCCGACTGCCATTCTTAATTACATACAATTGTAAATCTCGTTCAATAGTATTACTTATTGAGGCATTTACCATAATGTATCGATGAGCCTGAATACGAACATAACTTATTATTATCATTAAACAATGGATAATTGTGGAAGGATAAATAGTCGGTTTCATTAATTGCTGAAATTTTACTTCCCGTGTCTATTTCACATGAAAGTACAAAATTGACAATCTTTACGTCTACAAAATAAGGTTTATCGCCAGACGCTACTGCTTGTATTTAAAAAAAAAACACTATCAGAGTCGTCTTCCATAAAGAAATGCCTTTTATTAGTGGGTCTATTGTCCGGTATCCTACACATATTTTTTTGGTGTCCTTTACGCTGACAGTTGTCACAGTTATATTGTTTGAAACGGCACTTATCTGGTCGGTGTGATTTAACGCATCGCCAACAAGCCGCCGCTGCGCTCGGCGCCGCTGCAGCCGCCGCGGGCGCGCCGGGCCGCGCTCCCCGTATAGCATGCAGGCCGCCGCCGCCGAGCGCGCCCGTGGCGCTCGCCCCAGAGCTCGCGCGCATGCCACTACTGGCACTAGTCGCGCTTGCCTCGGCATGCTTCTCCGCCGCTTCCAGAGCCAGAGCTAGCTCAACCGCCTTTTTGTAAGAAATATCGCTTTCAGCAAATAATCGCGATCTCATGTCGTCACTGAACAATCCCGACAAGAATTGATCTCGAAGATTCTCTTCCAACTGTCCGCCGGAAAATCCACAAGTTGCCGCTAAATTTTTTAGACTTTGTAAATAATCTGATAACGATTCTCCGTTGCTTTGTCTTCGAAGTCTAAAAACATGTCTCTCCGCGATCACCGATCGCTTTGGTTCGAGATGATTCGTCACAACTTCGTCTACTTCGACTAATTCGTCAAACTTCCTGTCTTCCGGATTAATCGGCGCACATAGATTGCACATTAGGTTATACGTGGGTTCCGAATAAGGTAATTAACGTTGCGACTTGTAACTCCGCTTTGATATCATTCAATAATATAAATTGTTTAACACGTCTTATGTAACCTGACCACTGTTTTGAATGTAAATCAAACGGTTCCACTTTTCCAATTGGCATATTGCACACAAAATGGACACTAGCACACAAAGTAACGGTAAAATTCCCGAGTCGTTGCCAATGCAACGTCAATGAAAGGCCGAAGTCTGTTGCGAACTGGTTGTATTTATTTAATCAAGAAGCTACCGTCACATATCGTCATACCCTACATAATTATAACTACCGAGTTTTGACGGGAACTATTTAAAATGGCTCGAGTTTCGCGATACTTTCGACTCGTTAATCAACGCGAACGATACTATTCCGGACATAAGCAAGTTTCATTATCTCCGATCCTCAGTCGAGGGCGGTGCCGTTATCACAATAAAATCAATCGAGTTTACGTCCGAGAATTACCGGGCTGCCTGGGAACTACTTTGCAACCGGTATAATAATAAGAATGTTTTGATTAACAACCACCTTAAATCCTTTCTTAATCTTGAGTCATTGAATAGAGAGTCTCATAGATCTCTCAGGTCCGTTTATAGATCATTTTAGCAAAAATTTGAGAGCCTTGAATACGTTAGGGGAGCCTACCGACAAATGGGACACCCTCATAATATATAATGGGAAGAGTTCAAAGCTAACTTAGACGGATCTCCTAACCCTGAAGATTTTTATCAATTTCTTAGACAAAGAGCAGACATTTTAGAGACCGTACAAGGTAGCTCAAGAACCGTTCCAATAAATAAAAATGGTAAGTTTGTTCATGATAGGGAACAAAAACATATAAGAACTTTTTTCACATCTATGATAAATAGGTCTTATTTTATGTGCAATCAAAATCATCGTTTGTATGAATGTAAACAGTTTTTAGATATGACTCTCGAGGCTAGGGAGGCTGAAGTCTTTAAACGTTTGCCATAACTGCCTGCGACCAGGTCATTTAACCACGAACTGCTGACTCAGCTCCTGCAGGAACTGTAACACAAAGCATAATAGTTTATCATGTAGAAATAACCTTAATCATAAACAAATAAATCATGAACATAATTTGATAATAGTACTACTATAGACAAGTACTAGCCACGAAAAACCAAATACTAATAACGGGCCTAGTATCTCCTCCCTCACTACTCTTACAAATTACACGAGTGATAGCGAGGTGCTCCTGGGCACCGCCTTAATTGATGTTGTCAATGAACGGGACAATAGTACTTACCCTGCACGAGTTCTGTTGGATTGCGAAAGTCAAAGTTCTTTTGTAACTGAAAATCTGAAAAGTAAACTTAATATTAAGATTAATAGCATAGCGTCATGGTGCGTCAGTGGACCTAATAATTCAAAGTCAACAGCCACAGATTATTGCACTGTTAAGATTAAATTTAGAATTAATGCGTACATCACAAGCGTGAATTGCATGATTATATCAAACATAGCTGATAACCTACCTAGTGTTGAAGTTAATCTAAACGAATTAGGCCCGGTTTTATAAAGGCCCGTTAGTAAATATATCAGATCAAATTTTAGTAACTTCATACAAGTTTTGACATTCCTGACCGAAATTTGATCTAACGGATCTTTATAAAACCCAGTCTTAGACTTACTCAATGATACCTTACTTGCCGACCCTGAATTTTATAAAAGCGGTACCTAAAGTTGATATTCTCATCGGGTCAGATGTGATGTGGAGCATTATTAAAGGCGGTTGTCAAATACCGTTAGGTGAAAATAAACCTACGTTAATTTATTCTAAGTTGGGTTGGCTGGTGTCAGAGCCCATGAGCCTAGCCAAGTCTGTCAAATCCAAGGGCGCACTTTCCAAATGTTGGGACTTAGAAAAAATTACCATTACAAATAAAGCATTCTCGAAAGATGAACAAATTTGTGAAGATTCGTTTAATGAAAATACTGTTCGTTTACCACCCGGGAGATTTCAAGTTAAGATGCCAAGCGAATGAATTTCGAAGAGAAGCGAAAATTTGGAAAGGCGCTTTCAAAAACATCCATTGTTAAAGAAAATGTATACTGACTTTATTAACGAGTACGCGGCACTTGACAGATATAGGTAATCCAATCGATGGTAATTATTTACCACACCACGCCGTGCTGCGAGAGAAGAGCGAAACCACAAAGCTTAGGGTCGTCTTTTTATCGCGTCGATCAGTACAGCGTCGGGAAAATCGTTAAATGATATTCAATACGTAGGGCCAGTGGTCCAGAATGATTTGTTATCTATATTGTTGAGGTTTCGCCAGCATAAATATGAATTAACCGGACACATTGATTTTTTTTCCGCCAGGTGTCGCTGGATGAATCTCAATGTAAATTGCAGTTAATTTTATGGAGAGATAGTGAAACTCAGCCTTTAGGAGCATTGCAACTTAAAGTTACGCCCACACCAATGCTTAAAAAACGGTGACGGTACGGAATCGCAGTGACGCGTCGTATTAGCACCGTTTTTGACGCAAGCTCCACACACCAATGCTTAAAAAACGGTGACGGCACTTAATCGCAGTGACGCGTCGTATCAGCACCGTTTTTGACGCACGCTCCCCACACCGCTGCTTAAAAAACGGTGTCGTTGCTTAAACAAAAGACGGGGTCATAGTAACAACATGGCGCCGTTTTTGACGTACCGTAATATACGCACCGTTAAGCATTGGTGTGGAGGGCATGCGTCAAAAACGGTGCTGATACGACGCGTCACTGCGATTCCGTACCGTCACCGTTTTTTAAGCATTGGTGTGTGGAGCTTGCGTCAAAAACGGTGCTGATACGACGCGTCACTGCGATTCCGTACCGTCACCGTATTTTAAGCACCGGTGTGGTCGCAGCTTAATACGGTTACTTACGGGACCGCCTCTGGTCACTAGATGTCTAGTTCAATTGTCGCGAGAGTGTGAAGATAAACGAGTTGCAAATCTTATAGAAAATGACTTTTATTGTGATGACCTCATAACCGGCTACTATAATAAAGCCGAACTTACATACTTACGTGACGCGGTGGTCGATAAGTTAGCGGAGGCTTGCCTCCCTCTTAGAAAGTTGAGAACGAATGTACCGTGCATATTTGCGGATGACTCTATTTCAACTACAAACAGCCAAAAGGATTTGTCAGAGTCAAATGATCAACACTCAAACCTACAAAATCAATCATCAGTTTTGGGGTTGAACTGGTGTCCTTCGCGGGATGAACTTTTTTTCTCAGTCGATTTTCAGATCGATCCAGTTTTTACAAAGCGTAATATCCTCGCTACAACGTGCAAGGTCTTCGACCAACTGGGCTTACTAAGCGCTTGCACGATGTAAACCCCCCCCCCCCCCCCCCATAATACCCTCTCTACTAACGAAAGAAACTTAAATCTAATAAACTAAATCCTAAACTCTAACTAAAGCTTGAAGTAATGTAAAGCATAAATTTTAGCAAAGCCAAAAGCTCTATACTGAAGCACTGAAACGAAAGCTATGTAATTTAAGTAAAATTTCTATGTAAAACTACTAAGATTATAAGCTTCCTATCAACTTTCCTAACTTTAAATATACCTATAGAGTAAGAATGATTGATTAATGTTGAAATGGCCATATGATCGTCTAGTGTCAAGGAACCTACTTTGTGAACCGTTATAGATAGTTACCAAAGAACTTTTCTGGTATAAATATATGGATATAACCTAACCCTATATGAATATAGTATAATGTGATATTTTATAGTTAAACGTAATGAAGTTACAACTTATAAACTAAGAGAGAAATATTGGTGTTTGGACTTATGAAATAAATGCATAGGTCTGTCATAGTCTTTGGTACTAAATAAGGTTGTTAGATGGAAATTAGAAAGTATACTTAAGTCAGAGCCCATGACTACCCGCTCATGACTGTGGGACTCGTCTACCTGACTGGACATCCCTCCAGTGCCTATCTCTTTTTTTCTTCTCTTTCCAGGTGCATATAAGTTTGGTATAAATATATTATAAATTTAGCCTAACCCTATATAAGTTTAGTTTAATATAATTATAGCTTATAACCTGAAAGAGAAGTACAAATGAGAAATAAAGTAATGAATATTGAATAAAGATAAAGATAATTGATTCTAAGATTTATATGTATAGGTCAGTCTTAGTCTTTGGTACGAGTTAGGGTTGTTAGATTGAAACTGGAAAGTATGCTTAAGGCATTTTATTTTGCGCCTAAGGTCAGAGCCCATGACTCCCCGCCCATGACTGTGGGACTCGTCTACCTGACTGGACATCCCTCCAGCGCCTATCACTTTTTTCTTCTCTTTCCAGGTGGGAATTATTGATTTTACAGTCTTTGTCAGTTGCTAGTAATAAATTGGTCAGAAGTAGTCTGTCATCAGCCAACAAAGGTACAAGAGGGCTTTCAAACGCTCCATACTCAATGCAAGAGTGAAATATAGTCTAATAGTCATTTGGTATTGTATGTATATCACATAATATCTACTAGGAGCTGAATTATTAAGAAGTCAAAGTCGAACTGTCAGGATGTAGATTGTAGTGGTAATTAGTCATATAAGACAAACACGGAACAATACTAAATAATAAATAAATAAATAAATATCAGGGGACAATACTGGCCCGGAAAACGGACACGTCTGCAATCTTCGCAATTTGCTCGACTCAAGAAGTCATTGCTAAGTTTACATAGGTTTCTATTGTCTATTTATAGTGTTTATTTTACGCATCGTTACGTAGATATTTATAAGTTAGTAATGAGCATATATATTCGATCACCATTCGTGTTATTTAAGTTATATCTGGTAATTCGTTACGTAAATAAGGTTAATAAGAGATTGGTTAAGACGACGCTGGAATTTGATTATACTTATAGTGCGAGTAGCATTGCTGCATCCATCAATAGCAAAACAATTTTGGTAAGTACAGTGACATTCTTAAACTCCATACATGCACAGCATATACAAATTAAAATAATAATAACAATAGTACTGTATATATCGATGGGTCCTACGTAAGTTATGGTAACTTGAAATACGCAACTTTACAGCAGAGTAGTTTAAAGTTGAAAATTGATGCCGTGGATACAATTTTTAATGGATCCTAATAAAATTTGGTACAAATGTCAACAATAATTTTGTGCATAAACTTATCTTATTAATATATAAAAAAAGACCTTGGTTTGGCTGCAATTGTTCTTACGATACTTTTAAGTGGATTAAAGGTTTCGATAACTATTTTTTGTGATACTAACCATGTTGTACGTCGGAATAGCTTGCGCATAAAATATCGTAAATACAACAAACCATAACTTACGTGGGAATAGTGCTATACAAATGTAGCACATACTACAATGTGTACTGAACCCCCCTATAAAAAAATATTAGTTATTTATTTATTTATATATTTATTTGGCCTCAAGCCCTCTTTTATTTAACTTGTAACTTATTTTAACTAACTTACTACTACTTCTCAATTTTCTATCAATTTGGCCTCATGATCGTCTAATGTACTAGGAACCCTACTTTGTGAACCAAATAGTAAACCAAAGAACTTTAATGAGCGAGAGATTATTATTACTAGTCTATTATGAAGTACCTAATTACTCCTTTCTACTGTTTACTATTAGAGAATACCATTAAAAGTGCCTGCTAACATCTATATATTGTTAAATCAAAACTAAAAGCATTAACTATTCAGTATAGAATTGTATTAATAAAATTCCTAATTGAATTGAAACAAGGTTCAAATTATTATAATAGTGTATTGGAAAGGATTAATTAACCTAACATTCTATTGCTAACCAAGGAACAGAGTTATAGCTAGCATGAATATAGAAGTCTTATCATAAACCATAATCATTCTTCTGTTGAAACATAATATCTATTAAGCTACTTAGAATATTACTTGAAGCTTCAGATATTAACTATATAACTAAGAACAAACTCTTGGTTTAATTCAAATATCTTACTAGATATACTTTTATAAAATGGCAATAATATATTAGCGGTTAAGGAACGGCCCCATCACACGCCGTTCCGCTGCTCTTCAACCATAACCTCAGAGCCCGCCCACTAATATATCTTTTATTATTTAGTATAACACATTATTCTATTAGTGTTAAAGGGTGTAGCAGGATAAGCCTTCAAAAATTGCCCCCAAAGCTTTGAGTTCAAAACTACTATCAGTTGATGCCCCGTCAAATGAAAATAATTCATACCAATTTTTAACCCTCTACTGCCACCTGGAACCCCACGACATTCATTTAACCCTAAAACGTTTTTATTTATTTTCTCAAAAAGTATAAAAAGGAGATTTGTCAAATTTTGCACAAATGTTGATGTGATCAATATAAACTATCAAAAAAAAAATGAGCCCTCTACTTACTAATTTTCCTAGAAAAAAACCTAAATAAAAAATTAAAACATTCTGTATAACAATTCAGGCTCGCTGTACTATCACCATTTTTTTACTAAATATTAACCAACTATAGTTGGTTCCAGTTTAAATGACGAAAATGCATTTAACACGGGATTTTACAACTTCTTTTGTTGCTAAATATGAAAGGAAAAGATAACAAAGGGACAACTGAAGTGTGGCACGTGCCTTGGAGTAGCTCAACCCTTCTTGATCATTGAAATAAAAGATTTTTTAAGCCGTCTATATTGTAATGCAAAAATATACTTAATAAATATTATATATTATATACATTCAATATAATTTTAAATTGTCATTATTGATACATAATAAATCAACACAACACTAATACATATCGCATATTCTTATGGCTAACATGCAATAAAAAACTATCAAGATTGTTTATTCAAAGTATACTTTGGCCGTACCGACACACCTGCGTAATTGTTTTACAACCCTACTTGAAGATAACAATTGAACAATAGTTTTTGGTAATGGATGGTTTTAAGTGCATTTTCGTCGTTTAAACTGGAACCAACTATACCTATCTACATAATAATGTAAGTTTCATGTAATTAACAAAGGTGGAACAGTGTGAAAATATAGGTATTGTTCAGTACGTACCATGTATGTAACACGCTTACGGTGACGACATTAGTAAAAGATATCGGCCCGCCAACCGGGAAGCCATCCGTAATCAATCTTTTTTTAATTTGCTAATGTCGAATGTTTAAAGAAGATGAATGAAACTCATTAATACATATTTGAACAAGTGTTTCTGTTTATTTATTTTTAACCGACTTCAAAAAAGGAGGAGGTTATACGTTCCACTGTATGTTTTTTTTTTATGTATGTTCACCGATTACTCCGTCAATTGTGGACCGATTTTAAAAATTCTTTTTTGGTTTGATAGAGTATACTTCCGAGGTGGTCCCATTGTTAGCAAATCTGAATCTGATGAAGGGATCAGCGAGGAATTGAGGGAACTCTTCAAATATTGTATGCAAACATATAGCGATTTTAGTATTTTTAGTAACAAGTGTAGCATTTTCATTCAGAAAGTGTCACTTGGTGAAGCGGAACTGATGATGAAGACCACAGATGGCCACCGGAACTCCTCAACGGTACCGATTTCAAGGGTGGCGATAAGATATCTCGATTAAGATAGTTGAGCGACTACAACGAAGCACATTTAATTGTTTTAAAATGATTATGATTTTCCCGCGGCGTTGCTTGCGGCGAGCTTGAAATGTCTTAAAGTTTCATATATCAACTAAGAAGTTGGATTCCAGGACACCAAGGCTTTCCCGGGAATGAAGCCGCGGACGAGCTGGCAAGGGAAGGGTCCAAGGGCGCATACGTCGGACCTGAACCATTTGTGGCACCCTCACTGGGCACCATAAAAGCAGCCTTGAATAACAACGCCCTAGAGTATCACCAAAAAGAGTGGAAAACTACTATGGGCTTAGGGCATGCAAAGCTCTTCATAGAAAGAGTTGACCAGTGCTGGACCAGGAAACTCTGGAAACTCAGCAGAAGACAACTCCGATACATTATCGGAGTGTTTACTGGGCACTTTGGAGTTAAACACCTCCTAGCAAAGATGGGCCTTTATGACAACACAGATTGTAGAATGTGCGGCGAGGAGGTGGAGACAATGAAACACTTACTGTGTGAATGTGATGCCCTCGCCGAAGTAAGAATGAAAATCCTCGGTTGTGGCTACCCAGAACCGAAAGATTTCAAGGCACTGCCATTGCACTCCACTATCCGCTTCTTGGAAGGAGTGGACTAACAAGATAAGATAAGATAAGAAGTTGGACTACATAAGCTTATTATGATCACTAAAAAGTGTAAAATAAAATAAATGTTTTAAAAAACAAAAAACCGCCTTCAAAAATGCAAAAAATTACTTCTACTACTTGGTACTTAGTAGTAGGTACCTATCCTATTAGGTTAGTCCAACTGGAGTCGGCTTTTTGTTGAAAATATTGTGGTCGCCGACTTCAGTTAGACTAACCTGAATTGAATTGATTCTGAATGAAAATGCTACACTTGTTACTAAAAATACTAAAATCGCTATATGTTTGCATACAATATTTGAGGAGTTCCCTCAATTCCTCACTGATCCCTTCATCAGATTCAGATTTGCTGACAATGGGACCACCAAGGAAGTATATTCTATCAAACCAAAAAAGAATTTTTAAAATCGGTCCACAATTGACGGAGTAATCGGTGAACATACATAAAAAAAAAACATACAGTGGAACGTATAACCTCCTCCTTTTTTGAAGTCGGTTAAAAATAAATAAACAGAAACACTTGTTCAAATATGTATTAATGAGTTTCATTCATCTTCCTTAAACATTCGACATTAGCAAATTAAAAAAAAAACGATTACGGATGGCTTCCCGGTTGGCGGGCCGATATCTTTTACTAATGTCGTCACCGTAAGCGTGTTACATACATGGTACGTACTGAACAATACCTATATTTTCACACTGTTCCACCTTTGTTAATTACATGAAACTTACATATTATGTAGATAGGTAGTTGGTTAATATTTAGTAAAAAAATGGTGATAGTACAACGAGCCTGAATTGTTATACAGAATGTTTTAATTTTTAATTTAGGTTTTTTTCTAGGAAAATAAGTAAGTAGAGGGCTCATTTTTTTTTGATAGTTTATATTGATCACATCAACATTTGTGCAAAATTTGACAATTCTCCTTTTTATACTTTTTGAGAAAATAAATAAAAACGTTTTAGGGTTAAATGAATATCGTGGGGTTCCAGGTGGCAGTAGAGGGTTAAAAATTGGTATGAATTATTTTCATTTGACGGGGCATCAACTGATAGTAGTTTTGAACTCAAAGCTTTGGGGGCAATTTTTGAAGGCTTATCCTGCTACACCCTTTAGTAGACTAATTCTAGTCAATTAGGTAAACTTGATTCTACTAGTCTCTCCAAAAGGATCCTTTGAGAAGAGAGACCGAGACAAACTCAAAGGATTAAACTCTTTAATTCAGTTATTCATTTTACTTTTCAACACAAAATAATATATTAGAACAATATAATATCAATGCTTAATTTTAGGCTTTATTCTTATTTCTTAGCCTGTTACTTCTTACCTAAGGAATTAAATTCAATTTTCCTATGACAACCTTTGTTTGTCTATCTCTATAATTGATAGTCATAACTACCAAACTATTTAGTAGTATACCTACTGAAATTATCATGTAACCCTACTAAGCGGGTTCTACAACCTTTTATTCTCTGGATTGTAGTATGAATTATTGAATCACTCAGATTACTATAATTCAATTTCAGTACTATATCCCTAGTACATTCATAACTTAATCTGAAACACTATAGTGTGCATTTTACATATACCATCTACTTCATTGAAATTGCCATCACTAAATTATATCTAAAATTAATTAGCCCTAGTAAGTAGCCCTATAATTGATTTAGTGCGCTTTCAGATATCCTGTTTCAACACTTAATTTAACTAAATTAGTAGCCCTTTGGTTTTATCACTAAATAACTTCTTTAATAACCTTAATATTCTCACAAAGGTGGTGTGTTCTTGAACCACATAGTGTATACTCAACACTAGGGTTCCTTCAGACAACAACTAAGCATATGTGTAAGTACAGTGACCACTGATTGTCCTTGGACAGAGACAGTAAGCCGTAGCTAGGTATGTACCGCACATCTACAGCTGTTAAAGGTGTATTGAAAGGACAGACCAACTCGTAAGTATCACTTTGAATTTTACCTATACAAAAGGACTACGTTAACCTAGATTTATTTGCTTTACCTGATGTTTAAAGATAATGTATAGCTTATAATGATGACGATTTAATTCTTACAACTAGAACCTCTTCGGAATAATATCTAAGTATGATAAGCCTAGCTTTTCTTTTAGCAGGTATGTAACCGTACTTATTTACCCTTACTATCCAAGAAAGTTAATAATAATATCATAGACTCTCGTTGTGCTTAGATGACTTCTATGACAACAACCTGGTGTAAATACACATAGCTAACTAATTACTTTTATTCGTTTGAGACAGTTTTAACGTGAACTCTTTAATTTACCCTTACTATCCTAGAAAGTTAATAATAATACCGTAGACTAATAAGTTTCGTTACGTGCTTAGAAGACTTCTATGACAACAACCTTGTGTAAATACACATAGCTAACTAATTACTTTTATTCGTTTGAGACAGTTTTAACGTGAACTCTTTATACACACTAACTGATAAAACATGTTTGCGGGCGTCTCCCTAGTTAGCCGCCTAGGTTTATCACTAAGGTTAGACGCGAATGCTTCTTAAACTTAGATCTCTACCTATCTGCTAATTATAACCACTACAATACCTTTCATGTTAAACGAACTCCCTAATCATACCATCACGGATTTATCGGACAACATACATACTCCGCAGCCTAGCGCTTTATTTATTTACTAACTAGACGGACGGTCTTAGAATTTGACGTTTCTGTCAGGTATAGACAGACCTAACCACAGACTATCAAGATTACATTCAATAAGTAAGTTTTGATACCCTAGATTGAATATTTGCCTAATATGAATTTAATTTAAAAGGATTACTTTTGTAACATGAATTAATTATTACTAGTTCCTAATTTTCCTATTGGTTTCAGAAGGCTAATTTAAGTCTTCTTGGTTCAATAACTATAATTCTTACGTCGACAGAGATGGCGTAGTAGAACAAACTTTGTCTACATATACCTAGCTAGTCACATTACGTGTTTATAAGCTTACCACGGTGTAATGGAAAAGCTACTGACTACCTAAGACCCCTAAACACCTATTAATCTATTGTTTTAGAGCAATTAAAAGTCCAAAATGACTTTTACAGTTACGTTAAACGTGTGAGTAGTGTTAAAGGAATTCCGGTGTAAGAAAACCTTTACTAGACCAACTAAGACCTAACATAACCTCGATTTCGGAAGTAAAACTTCCTGTGTGTAGTCCTAAGACCCTTCAACCGGCTATTTCTAGCCTTTAGTTGGCTTCCAGGTGGGGAAAATACCTACGGTGGTCTATAAATACATATATAAATGTGGGTGTGGCTTTTTCGTGGGTGGGTAGGCAAATAAAGTACACACAAGAATTGAGCTCTACTATTTTTAATTACATATTTATTATTTACAACAGTTCGACAACAGGAATTATACATTTAATGTAACCAAGGGACTATAATCGCCACCCCCAGCTAATTAACTTTAATAAAACTATCACCTTACTCAGTTAAGAAGTTGTTCATTCACTGCTCTCTATCACCACACTTTTCACTTCACGCATTGCTATGGACACTTTATCCCAATTAATGAAGAACATGAACGAGATGAAGGAGCTGTTTGCTAGCAGGATGGCCCATTTTGAAAATTCCCAGTCAAGCAAGGACGCAGAGGACACCTCACTCAGCGAGTTTCAGGTTTTTAAAACTTTTATTTGGAAGGCTGTCTCAAGCCTACAGGGGCAAATTGAGCTTGTTGCAAAATCTCTCGAAGATTTAGAGATGACGTCACGAGCCAAGGTACTGTTGCTTCATGGTATTCCGGAACAGGCAGATGAAAACACCATAGAGACTGCAAGTGCAATATGCTCTCAGAACCTGCAGCTTCATAACTTTACAGTGCAGTCTTTCAATGTCTGCCACCGTCTTGGTAAGCAAAGGGATACTTCTAAACCGAGACCCATTCTTATGCGTTTCTCATCCATTGTACTAAGGAGCACAGTGTGGGCCGCTAAGATGAAACTTAAAGGGTCAGGGTTGACAATGTCAGAGTTCCTGACAGGTAGCCAGCATGCAGTGTTTGTAGAGGCGCGGCGGATCCATGGGATAAAGGGCTGCTGGACGAGCGATGGGCGTATCGTCGTGCTTGGCAAGGATGGCTCCCGTCGCCGCATAACCTCTATGGCTGAGCTCCGAGCGCTGCCGGCCCCGGCCTCCCAGGCGGGAGGTGGAGCCTCGTCGTCCTCGACGCGCGTGCCAGTTCAGGAGCCCAGCAAGCCTGCGGTACGAGCCAAGGCTCCCAAGCGCGCTACGGCCTCAGTAAAACCCAAATAATTTCGTGGATTCACACACAGCGTTGCTGCCCAAGCTTTGTTATCATTCCACTTTTCTTACTTTCGTTGTTAGTGACGTCATAATTTCTTCACCATTTTAAGTAGTTGCCTTCTCTGCATTAAAGTACCCTTTTTTCCTGCTATTATCCATGTATCACTTTCGATTTACTACTTGACGTTTATTGATTGACGTATTGATTGACTTTGACAGACAAGAGTAAAGATAAACTGTCACAGTCACTTGCGTTTTTGCATTTCGTTTTTGCAGAGACTTATGTTTGGTGATAAAAATATGTTGGCTCTTTTACTTTTATTGTCTTTAACGTGTCAAAATTATTAATATTTTTCTCTTTTTAAATGTTACTAATGTGTCTAGATGATAGTTAACTCGTTTCTTTGACTCGGGTACATCCCTATGATTATTAATAAGTTTAATTTCCTACCTTTTAAGGTTCTGATTTAGTACCTGTGATCAGCTGCTGGCGTGCGATTGAGTCATTAGCAATATAGAAATTTTTAAAAACCAGTGTTTGTATATATTGTCATAGGTATTATTATTATAGTATAATATACATATTTATTTATTTTCCTGATTACATGTCAGACGTCTTTGACGCTAGTCATGAAAGTGAATTTTACTCACTGTCTTCTTCAAGCCTTTATGATTCTTTGAGTGATGTGTCCGATATGCCTGATCTTGGTGATCGTATAAACAAAACTTTTTCCTCTTCTTTTAAAAACTTTAATGTCATCCACATTAATGCACAGAGTGTGCCGGCTCACTTCCCTGACCTGCTCTCAACTTTCTCTTGTAAAAACGGCCACGCTATTCTTATCTCTGAGACATGGCTTAAGCCATCCCTTCCGTCTAACCTCTATCCTTTGCCTGGGTACCGTCTTATTCGCAACGACCTGTATTCCAAGTCCCCTGAATATTTATTCCTTAATGTTTCCTTGCACCACGCAAAAGTTCTTCTCGGGGTTTATTACAGCCCCTCTTCCAATATTAACTTTTTTGATTCCTTCGAGAAAACTCTTTCTGATCTCTGTCCACAATTTGACCACAGTATTATAATGGGTGACTTTAACACATGCCTCCTTAAAAACGATTCTCGTTCCTCTAAATTGCAATCTTTAGTAAACTCATTGAATTTCAGTATTCTCCCTCTCAGTCCCACACATTACCCACATAACGGCCCCCCTTCTCTTTTAGACCTTGTTATAACGTCATCCCCAGACCTTGTCTCTTTTCACGGCCAGTTTAATGCTGTTGCCTTTTCCCAACATGACCTTATCTTCGTATCCTTCAACATCCGTCCCCCAAAACATAAGCATAAAATAGTTCTTCGTCGAAATCTCAATAAGGTTAATCTGCAGGCTCTTCTGTCTGATCTGGCCAAAGCCGACTGGCAGACCATTCAAAATTCAAAATTCAAAATATTTATTCAGTAAATAGGCCACATGAGGGCTCTTTTACACGTCGGTAACATGAGTGAATCTACCAGCGCTTCGGACAAGACCATCATTGCGGAGAAGAAGCGCCGCAAGAAACTCCAGCAGAAGGTCATTTTTTCAATAATAATAACAAAATAATACTTAAAAGTAAGTTACATTAAGTAATAATAAGGTAATAAAGTAATAAACAATAAATTCTTAAAACTAGCAAAAATAAAATTATTACAAATGTAAGGTCAATAAACCTTAAACTAATAATAAAGACTATGAGAACAACACGACGAGGTCTCTACGTCAAAAGCCATAACTAGGTAGAATGCTTAATTTAACAAAAAGTCCTTGCAAACGTGAACAGACCGGACCCCACAAACAGCACCCGTTCACGAGTATGACGCGTATCTCAGCCATCGCCTCTCTCAACCATGTGTTCGGGAAAGTGGCGACCCGATCAACGACGCCGCCGTAAGCAAAGACCTTTAAGCGAGCATGTCATGCTCATGCTGCCGGACAACCAACATAAAGGTAATATTGTGTGAAACAGCTGTCCGGCGAGAAACATCACAGTGTGTTCTCATTTAAAAGCGTCTTATACACACAAGAACTGGTAAAGTTAAAAAAAAAAAAAAAAAAAAACAGTGAACATAAAATTTAGTGCTTGAATACGCAGTTTGCTTAAAGGCTATGTTAATCAAGGTACAAATATTGTAACTATCGTAGATACTACTTAAAGACATCTTGGTCACTAATGAAGTCATTTACAGTGTAATATGCCCTACCCAACAAGCAGCGCTTGATGTGAGACTTAAATTTATTGAACGGCATATTGACGATATCAGATGGTATCTTGTTGTAAAAACGTATACAGTTCCCCGCAAACGAAGTGCTTACCTTACGGAGACGGTGACCTGGAATAGCGAGCTTATCCCTGTTTCTAGTATTTAAATTATGAACGTCGCGGTTATGCCTAAACTCATGTATGTGTTTACGTACATACATGATATTCTCAAAGATATATTGAGACGCGACTGTAAGAATATTGATTTCTTTAAATTTATCCCTCAGCGAAACACGAGACCCTAATTGATAAATTGCACGTACAGCCCGCTTCTGTAGTACAAAGATGATTTGGATGTCAGCCGCTTTTCCCCATAGCAAAATTCCGTAGCTCATAACACTATGGAAATAACTATAGTACACAAGTCTCGCCGTCTCGACGTCAGTCAGTTGTCGAATCCGCTTTACCGCATAAGCCGCCGAACTTAGTTTACCTGCAAGTGTGGATATATGCGCACTCCATTGCAGTTTCGAGTCCAGAGTGACACCTAAAAATACTGTTCTATGTTCGAAGTCCAGTGTCTCATCCTTCAGTCGTATTCTATCCGCATTCATACTTTTCACGTTGGACAGAGAAAATTTAATGCACTTGGTTTTTTTGGCATTTAAAAGTAATTGAAGCCTGCACTGACATCGACGCCAAGCTCGAGGCCTTTAACAGCACATTGCTTGCGATTTTTGACCAGCACGCACCTCTAAGACCCACGCGAGTGAAGCATTACCCGGCTCCGTGGCTCACAGCTGACATTAAGGCCCTTATGGCGAAAAGAAATCGGGCCCGGCTGAAGCTGCGCAATGACGCATCAGAGGAAAGTCATCAAATCTATGTTGCCCTGCGTAACCGCTGTAATAAAAAGTGTAGGGAGGCTAGACGTCGCTACATTCATGAGTCGATTGAAGGTTGTCCTCCCCACAAACTCTGGAAGTTCTTAAAGTCGCTAGGGGGGGGCAAGTCTCAAAATTCTTCTTTAAATAATCAATTAGATCTTTACGCCTTTAATAAGCATTTTAGCACTTCTCCTGTCACTCTTGACCCTTCTATAAAACACTGTACACTTTCTCTTCTCGCCAATGCCCCTCGCCCCGACATTCCTCCTTTCGATCTGGGTCTTATTTCTCCAGGTGAAACATTGTCTCTCCTAAAATCTATTAAGACGAAAGCCGTTGGTGAAGATGGCTTAAGCTCGGATATGCTTATGCTCGTGGCGGATGCAATATCCCCTGTCCTTTCCAATATTATTAATTTTTCTTTTACCTCTGGCTGTTTTCCGTCTCCGTGAAAACTTGCACATGTCCTCCCTCTCCAAAAATCCTCAAATCCTTCTTCTTTTTCTGACTACCGTCCAATTTCTATCCTCCCGGTCCTTTCCAAGATTATTGAACATTTTGTTAACCGCAAACTGTCTCGTTTTCTTAACTACCATAGTCTTTTAAACCCTTTCCAATCCGGTTTTCGCCCCGGGCATAGCACTGTTACGGCTTTAGTCAAGGTCACCGATGACATTCGTCTTAATATAGAAAATAAGAAGCTCACTGTTTTGGTTTTGCTAGACTTTAGTAGCGCCTTCAATACAGTAGACTTTGATATCCTTCTAAGCATTCTTAAATCTCTCAATCTTTCTTCACCGGCCCTAGCGTGGTTTCAGTCATACCTCCGTGGGAGGCGCCAGTGTGTCAGAATGGATGACACTGTCTCTGACTGGAATGATCTTACTGCTGGCGTACCCCAGGGAGCGGTGCTCTCTCCTCTTCTTTTTTCTATTTTCATTAATAGTATTACGGCTTCTCTTCAATCGTCTTACCACCTGTATGCAGATGATCTACAGATTTACGCGGGGGCAAGTTTGCCTGACTTCCCAACTATGATATCCTCTATTAATGCGGACCTTACCACCATCCGGGACTGGGCTGCTAACTTTGGGCTTAAGGTAAATGCTAGAAAGTCGCAAGCAATTGTGGTTGGCAGTTCCTACTTCATCAATAAGCTGACTGATCTCGTGGTTCCCAGTATAAGTTTTGATGGAACCACTATTCCTTTTTCTACCTCCGTAAAAAACTTGGGGGTCACGATGGATCAGACCCTTTCTTGGTCCTGTCAAGTCGCCGAGGTCAGTCGCAGGCTCTTTGCTTCTCTACACTCTCTCAGGCGTCTGCAGAATTTTCTTCCCCATCACACCAAAATTACATTAGCGCAATCCCTTCTTCTTCCCCTCCTCGACTACGGCGACGTCGCATATCTCGACGTATCGGAAGAACTGCTGGATAAGTTAGAACGCCTGCAAAATGTATGTATTCGCTTTATTTACGGCCTGCGGAAGTATGACCACGTGTCCCAATTCCGCGCCCAGTTAAAATGGTTACCAATCCGTTTTCGCAGAAATGTTCATATCCTGTCGTTGCTTTTCAACACTTTGTTTTTGCCTCACTCTCCCTCTTACCTTTCCGAGAGGTTTAGCTTCATGGCGAGCGGTTCCCAGAATCGCTTGCGGTCGAGTGCTAACCTCTCTCTTGCCTTTCCAGCCCATACGTCTAAAACCTACTCCAAATCCTTCTCGGTGCACTCTGTCAGATTGTGGAACCGGCTGCCTTCTGATATTAGGAAATCGCAATCGGTCGCATCTCTACAAGGAAATTTGAGGACATACTGGCTTGACTCCTTATAATTGTTTACTATCCTTTATTTTACTCTATAATATATATATATATATATATATATGTATATATATTTATTTATTTTATATATATTGTATGTAGGTATACATATGTGTATATATGTAAGGTCGTGTATTTAATTATTTTGATATTTATTATTATTATTTTTATATACGTCTGTTAGTATTTATTCTTAAGGTCTAAAATGTTGTTATGCAATTTCCGATAACTCTGTTTTGTACTAATGTCTGCCACATTCTACTTTCTTATTTTCCTCAATCACCCAAAGGTTAGCTGGAAGAGATCCCTTAAAGGGATAAGTTCGCCTTTGTACATTCTAACTTTGTAATTATTGTATTTGATTTTATGTTTTTTGTACAATAAAGTGTTTACATACATACATATGTCATCGAACGAGCAACGCCATCTGTTGGCGAGAGCAAGAATAATGTTTTGGTGTTGCTAGATTAAAATAATTTACTATGGATTTGAAATGTCAAGTCGGGACTTGGGTGGAATCGATGTTGCAAAAATGGCAACACTGCATAATCATTCATTCATTCGATTAAAGGAACGATCGTGGATTGATTCACGACGTCACTTTTGGTAGAACTGTAGCGCGATTAGCACATCGCGTTCACCGCATTTCAATATCCATTTGAATCGAGCTGATTGTAATAGTTTACCTTTATTTTGAGATTGAGAAGGCTGAATAAAATATCAAGACGTTTATTTAAAGTTTTATTTCCAACTTCAAAACATGGAAGACGAGCCATCTGACCACGATTTATCTGAAAATGCGACATCAGAAGTGCGATGCAACTCAAAACTCCCACGTGAGAAGAAAACGAATTCTGATGATGAAAAATGGCTTCTACTGATGGAGCAACAAAATCGCAATTTCATGGCATTAGTTCAAGCTATGAAAGGACCGTCAACTGAATGTAAGCTACGTTTTCCTGAGTTTGACCCCGAGAAAGAACATGTGGACGCGCGTGCTTGGATTAGTACTGCAGATATGTGTGTTCCGGATCAACAGCTCACAGGGGCTCCGCTGATGTTAGCATTGAGTACCGCGCTGAAAGGACAAGCATCTGCTTGGTTAGCTCAAGTGTCATACCATGGAATGTGCTGGACCGACTTCAAAGAACTTTTTATTTCAAGGTATGATTGCCCAGAGACAGCGGCTGCTCATCTTATTAATGTACATG
Source organism: Acleris cristana (assembly GCA_948252455.1). NCBI lineage: Eukaryota > Metazoa > Arthropoda > Insecta > Lepidoptera > Tortricidae > Acleris > Acleris cristana. The sequence goes on along the minus strand of OX411771.1, from coordinate 5,477,180 downwards.
GTACCAAGCCAAAAGAGGGTGAATGTCTGGCTGCATATGCTGCCACCTTAATTACGTCACTTATGTCGAAGTGGAAGAATCTCTCCGTCGAACAAATAGCCGTGGCTACGGTTATGTCACATATTGCTCAGTTTGAGCCGCGGGTACAAAGAATGTCGTTCACACATGATATTTCCAACCGAAGTCGTTTACAACAGGAATTAAAAGCTGTATCGTTTTTAAAACGCAAAGCACCTGCATCTGCTTGTGATAACGCACCCGATGTAAAACGAAGTCGAGAAAATCCTCTAAAGTGCTACAATTGTGGCAAGCTGGGACACATAGCACTACAATGTCGTCATCGTCGTAACATTTCGAGGCAGAATAGTAAACAATCTACGTCATCAAGTGAACTTCAACGTGGACCGAACCAGACTAGAAGCGTTCCTGTCAAGTCACATGTGACCTGCTTCCACTGCCGAGCGGTGGGTCACTACGCATCGGAATGCCCCAAACGTCGTGGCCAGGATGGGACCAGCAGCAGCAACGGAGGCGCTGGCAATTCCCGGCCAAGCGAGAAACGAGTGGACATCTGTGCTGTGAGCACGCCTACTGGATCTTTACAACATTCTGGTGAGCAGTATCAATTTTCTTATGATTCTGGAGCTGAGTGCTCACTTGTTAAAGAATCTTTAGCTCCTAAATTACGTGGCAAGCGATTTTGTAATGTTGTTACCATGACCGGCATTGGACAGACTTCAGTGAACAGTACTGAGCAAATTCTTTCAACTGTTAAAATCGACGATATCACCTTAGAAGTTTTATTTCACGTTTTACCTGACTCATATTTGAGTTATGGCATCATGGTAGGACGAGAGTTATTGGGACAGGGTTTATCTGTTCACATGACAGCTGACAAACTGAAATTTACTAGGGCGACTGTTGTTAATGCATGCGACATAACAAATACTTCGACTATCGATTTTGACTGTATTAACACCGATGCACCTCCCCAGTATAAAACCGAGTTAATTGATATTTTAAAATCGTACGGACAATATTTCACTAATGGCATTCCCACAACTCGAGCTGACGTGTCCCCGATGCAGATACGGCTCAAGGACCCAAGTAAGACTGTGTACAGACGTCCTTACCGCCTAAGTCCTGATGAGCGTAAAGTCGTTCGCGATCGTGTAAGTGAGTTACTTGAGGCTGGTATTGTTCGCTCTAGTTCTTCCCCTAATGCAAGCCCTATTCTTCTAGTTAAGAAGAAAGATGGGGATGACCGAATGTGCACTGATTTCCGCGAAATAAATGATAATACCATACCGGATAGATTTCCTCTCCCACGTATTGAGGACCAAATAGCCCGGTTACACGGTGGATGTTATTTTTCAATACTTGACATGGCTTCCGGGTTCCATCAGATCCCCATGCACTCAGACTCTATTGAGACAACGGCTTTCATAACCCCCGATGGCCAGTATGAGTATCTGGCTATGCCCTTTGGTCTCCGAAACGCCCCGGCTGTCTTTCAACGTGCAGTTATAGAGGCTTTAGGCGAATTAGCAAACTCATACGTTGTTGTCTACATGGATGACTTGCTTATTGTAGCCCAAAACCCAGTGGAAGCTCTTGAAAGGCTTAAAATTGTTTTGAATGTGTTAACCGCAAAAGGTTTTTCAATGAAGCTGAAAAAGTGCTCCTTTTTAAAAACCAAAGTCGAGTACTTGGGTTACGAGGTCAGTCAAGGTGAAATTCGCCCTAATCCTAAAAAGGTCGAGGCTCTTACATCACTTCCTCCCCCGGAGACTGTCACTAACTTGCGTCAATTTATTGGACTAGCCTCCTACTTTCGTCAGTATGTTCCCATGTTTTCGCAAATTATGGCACCTTTATACGCCCTGACTACCGGCAATGGTAAAATTAATTGGAAACCTGCTCACGAACAAGTTAGACAGCAAATAATTTTAGCACTGACCAGTGAACCAGTTTTGACCATTTTTGACCCTGAACGTGAGACAGAGCTGCACACTGATGCAAGTGCGGTAGGCTACGGTGCGGTGTTGTTGCAAAAAATTGACGGTAAAAACCACGCTGTAGCTTATTATAGCCGACGCACGACGGCCGCAGAGTCAAAGTATCATTCTTATGAGCTGGAAACTCTTGCGGTCGTCAATGCGGTTAAACACTTCCGCCATTATTTGCATGGTAAAAAGTTCACCGTTGTTACAGACTGCAACTCGCTCAAGGCAGCTCGTACTAAACTTGATCTCACCCCTAGAGTGCACCGTTGGTGGGCATTCTTACAGGCATATAACTTTGATGTTGTGCACAGGGAAGGTAAGAAAATGTGTCACGCGGACTTTTTCTCCCGAAACCCTCTGCCTGAAACTCCACCTAAGATGATTGACAGGATTGTTCCCAAACAGGTCAATGTCACTGAGCTCAGTCAAAATTGGTTACTTGCAGAACAGCAGCGAGATGCTGAAATTTCGCAGTTGATATCTGACCTGTCTGAGAATAAACTTAGAGATGACTTAGCAAAGACTTACGAGTTACGCTCCTCTGTTTTGTATCGCAGAGTCCAAAGGAACGGAAGAACACGGTGCTTGCCTATTGTCCCTAGGTCCCTAAGATGGTCAGTCATCAATAACGTACACAGTGGATTGTTGCATTTGGGATGGGAAAAGACTTTGGAAAAAGTTTACGAACTATATTGGTTCGAAAATATGTCAAAATATGTTAAGAAATTTGTCGAAAATTGTGTGACGTGCAAAGTTTCAAAAGGGCATTCAGGAAAAATTCATGCAGAATTACATCCCATCCCAAAGGTTGCAATCCCTTGGCACACAGTTCACGTTGATGCCACAGGCAAACTGAGTGGTAAAAATGATAGGAAAGAGTACGTATTCGTACTTATTGACGCGTTTACGAAATACGTACTCTTATACCACACTCACAACATTGATACCTCAAGTAGTATCAAGGCAGTTAAAAATAGCGTCTCTCTTTTTGGTGCTCCATCTAGATTAATTGCAGACCAGGGTCGGTGCTTTGCGAGCCGAGAGTTTCGTGATTTTTGCGAAACATCCAACATCAAGCTGCACTTAATCGCAACTGGAAGCTCACGTGCCAATGGGCAAGTAGAGCGCATAATGAGCACTTTAAAAAGTATGCTCACTGCAGTTGAGACCACCAATCAGTCTTGGCAAGATGCGCTCCCAGAGGTGCAACTGGCTTTGAATTGTACACAAAATCGTGTCACTAAGTCAAGTCCCCTGGAACTTTTAATTGGTAGAGTTGCGAGACCCCTTGACATTTTACAATATGACAATGACGAACAGATTGTAGACATCGAACAGATTAGGGCTGACGCAGTTAAGAATATTGAAAGGAATGCCGATTATAATAAAACACGGTTTGACAGTACAAAAGCAAAATTTGTTAACTTTTCTGTAGGTGATTTCGTGTTACTGAAAAATGAAGAACGGAACCAAACAAAGCTTGACCCCAAATATAAAGGTCCATACCGTGTTATAGAAGTACTTGACGGTGACCGTTATATTCTGAAGGCTTTGATTGGTAACCGCACTTATAAATACGCTCATGACCGTTTGAGAAAGATGCCCGATGATTTTCCTGTAATAGATATTGATGATGTTAGTGAAACTGTATAGCAATACTTTAACTTTTGTCTGGAACGGTTTTTGTTTTATTTTCATTCAATTACAAGTTAATTGCCGCCGGATAGAGGCGATGATTTTGAGTTTATCCGCCGGATAGAGGCGATGGTTTTGCGAATATCCGCCGGATAGAGGCGATGATTTTTAAGTGTATCGCCGGATGGAGGCGATTACTGAGTGTATCGGCCAGATGGAGGCAATAAAAACTGGTTATTTTTCTGTTTACATTGGCAATTGTTTAAATACTTGAAACTGTTAATTCATTTAAGTTAACAATAAAGAATTTGACCAAGACGGAAGTTTAACTGTGGTGGCCCTACTTGGTCAGGGCTGACCGAGTCGATGATCTTTTACTGCTAAGATTTTTTCCTTTCAGGCTACGCACACGAGGACGTGTGAGACGTCAGAACGGCCGTGTCATCGAACGAGCAACGCCATCTGTTGGCGAGAGCAAGAATAATGTTTTGGTGTTGCTAGATTAAAATAATTTACTATGGATTTGAAATGTCAAGTCGGGACTTGGGTGGAATCGATGTTGCAAAAATGGCAACACTGCATAATCATTCATTCATTCGATTAAAGGAACGATCGTGGATTGATTCACGACGTCACTTTTGGTAGAACTGTAGCGCGATTAGCACATCGCGTTCACCGCATTTCAATATCCATTTGAATCGAGCTGATTGTAATAGTTTACCTTTATTTTGAGATTGAGAAGGCTGAATAAAATATCAAGACGTTTATTTAAAGTTTTATTTCCAACTTCAAAACATGGAAGACGAGCCATCTGACCACGATTTATCTGAAAATGCGACACATACATAAATAAGGGGATCAACGCCAAGGGTACTTTATATGGCCACACAACAATCGCAAACTGATTTCCCAAATCTAAAGAAAAAGTCAAAGGTGTGCTATTTTTTTGAAACTCCCCATTCAACTTCCAGCCAATTCGATCTTTCTTTATTAGGTTACACAACTATAATGTTACTTCATTACAAAATAATTTGTGCAAACCTTCCGTCTTTAATTTATTTTACTAACATAACGAAATAAATCTATTTATTTCCTAAATTCTAATTAGAATGATCTGTTTTATTTCATATTATTAATTTCTTTTATTTCACACCTCAACGCCATCTAGGTAACTCAAAGTGAACCCATTTTTCCGCTAGTCGCTCAGAATTAATCTGTCAAATTTTAATGTCTAATCGTTTAAATAGTTGTCAATGTTTTCCAGAGAGGGCGCTGTTTTCAGTTTGTTTAGAAAATCTAATGACTAATTTCTAGCTGTCTGATGGCGAAGATTAACCTGAGTTTTTAAAATGGATTTTAAAAAGGACACTATACTCGTGTACCAGTACAAATGTACTACGGGAAGTTAAACCAAAAACATTGTATAGAATCTTTAAAATAAAACTTTAAATTCGCTATGTAACCTTAGGATTGATCCTGTTACTGGATAAACTTAATAAATCATCCATGTGGACTTGACAGAACCGCGTGGAGCTAACCACATGTGCTTCTGTTTAATACACTAGAGAAAATACTCTTTTACCGAACAATTGTCTTCGCGTATGATATCCATGGACTTATTTCTCTATTAAGTCCATGGGAGTGTCTATAAATAACTTGACATTGGCAAAAAACATGCTAACAGGAGTGAAAGCCATTAATCAAAATTTGAAATCATCACTTTTTGCTTTCGAAATAGACAACGGATTGGAATAAAGCGGCGTGAGAGATAATGGAGCTGATTTATTTTTAGCTCTAGTGTTACTCTACTCTACTTTTCTTCCTTGTAATTTTTTTGTCCAGTTTCTACCTTGCAATATAAGTTTAAAATCATAAAGATCTGTGTATTTAATTTCTTTTACAACATATGGTTTTTCGTCTGTTTTTGAAAACCTTACTAGAGAATACCACCCAGAGGGCGTAAATATGAGTTTCATTTTAGATGATTTTTCTATTACGCCATGTACAGGCGACTACAAAGAGACGCATATATCCACTTTTGGACCTTATTACAATACAATAAGGTGTTAAAGTGGATACATCTCTTTGTAGTCGACTGTACACTGTAGCTTTCGGCCTGATAGTGGTATTTCTTCAAAAAACTGTGAGTCACTTTTATGTAATGTTTTATACCACATATTACATAAAAAAATTATACACAGTCCGGATTCGATTCTACAATTCTTAACAAAAGAGAATAAATTGTGATGCTACTGTCAAAATACTAATTTCTTTTTTCTTATAGAATTACGGGAGCTTAAGTTATACATAATATGTAGAACGAATGGCCCTTTTTTGCTACACGAACGTAGTCTGTATTTCCACAGCTTTTCCCCAAACCGAATACTGTAGGACATAACACTATGAAATAGTATTTTATGTAACTGATACATAAAGAGGGTCCTTTTAAAGGCCTAATTATGTACAGTTGCATACATTACTTTATCTACACACATATCATAAGCACTCTAAGATGCGTTCAAATAGGCGGCAGAACAAACAAATGGCGGCAAAGCTCACTGTCACAAATAAGTTTTTTTTTTAAATATAGACAAACTAACTAAGTCCCTATTCTAAGGTCATTCGAAATCAAAATGGCGTACGACACTTTACATAAAATATACCGAGTTGACTTTTAATTGATACTAGAATTGGCCCCCTGTTTGAATTGTGTTGGTTTTGGAAGATGTTCCAAATTTGAACAACATTACTTTATTAAAAGTTGTATCGTAATTTTAACTTTTCATTACAGCTACAGACAAGAAAAAATATCATTAGTAAAATTGTATCTTGTAATGCTGGTCATTGTCTACGGATTCTGAACGCATTATAAAGAACCTATGATATGAGTGTAGATAAATAATTATAATAATTATAGATATCCACTTCGGTGAGCGTATGAAGCGGACGTATCGCAAAAATAATTCGTAATTTTTAAAAAACATAGACATTTGACTTTAAACCCTATATGCATGCAAACAATCTTAAAAATTGTGTAAAAATATTGCTGCGGTTACACCGATTGTTATCTGTGCGTATCTTCGTGTTCGACGACACAACAAAGATGTACACCTTACGCTCTCCAACTGGAAGTGGCCTGGGTGGCTCGCAACCAAACTTGTCTTCATTAGATCCTGGACCAGACTCTGGTGAGTTGCCAAATATCACCTTTCGTAACACCGAACGAAAATATGCGAATAATGATGATAACGTAATGAGGGAGTTGTCGGAGATGCGAAAGTAAATGAACGAAATGGTGGAACTAATGCGTTATACAAAATTAGCTAGTGATAAACAAACTGAATCGATCGATAAATTATCTTTGGACATTATATCAATTAAGGAAGAATTAAAAAATAACCAATCAGCCACCGAAAACTTGTCAAGAGAACAAAATAGCATGAAAGTTGAGTTGACTGGTCTTTCATCGTTATGCTACACCACTAAAGAAAAGGTTGACTCCTTGGAAAACAATTTGAGACAACTGCAACAGAGCCAGCTTATCCTCGAAGTAAGATCTTCATCCATAAACAGTACCTACGAGGATGTCATTGCAGAAGTTCAAGAACGCTCTCAAAGAAAAAATATCGTCATAATCGAAGGTATACCAGAGCCTGCGGCTGCCACACCAACTAAAAGACTGACAGAGGACAAGAAAGAAGTTCTTAAAGTTGTCCGAAAGATTTCTTCGGAATGCCCTGAACCAAGTAAGACTATGCGATTAGGCAAGTACAAGACCGACAAAGCTCGTCCTATAAAAGTGACTTTTTCATCCACAGAAGATGCTTTAGCTACTCTACGCAATAAAAGTAATTTAAATGATGATGCTGTAAAAATATACTCTGATCAAACACCGCAGCAACAAAAACACTATAAAAACCTAAGAATAGAACTATCGAACAGAGTCTCAAATGGTGAAAGCAACCTCATTATAAGATACATCCAGGAGTTTCTAGAATCATCAAAGATCCCTCAAAAAACTACATTATTTAAATGAAGAAACCCCCGGTTGTGATACTCAAGCTAACATCTCATATCAGGTGGTGGATGATTGCGAATCTGTAATAACTAGTAAAAAATCTCTGAAATGCTTATGCGCCAATGCTAGAAGCATAGTGAAACCGGGTAAACTTGACGAATTCAAATGTATTATTAAGTCGTTCAAGTGTATTATACATCTTATCATAATAACAGAAACCTGGATAAAGTCTGAGGATGAAGTTAATTTAATACAAATTCCGAATTATACACATTATTATAACTACAGAAGTAATGGAAGAGGTGGGGGTATATCTATTTTTGTGTACAATAATCTCAAACATAGCCATATAGAAGACAAAGAGATGCTGGGAAACAACTTTCTACAAATTTATATTGAAAATTACGCTTTAAATATTGGTGCCATCTACAGAAAGCCAGAATGCGTCAATATACAATCTTTCCTCGAAGTCTTTTCTCAGCAGCTACAAAAATCAAGAACTCTTATATTCGGAGATTTCAACTTTAACCTCCTCAAGCCAGACCGATATACTAATGAATACACAAATATGCTAGAGGAAAATGGCTTCGCACTGTTGAATAAAATCGAAGATACTCACTCCACACGCGATGCGGGTATGACGAAATCCATAATTGACCACATTTGTACGAACCTGAAGGGAAATTATTTTCATATGGCAATCATGGAATCGCCTATATCTGACCATAAACAGTTGTACTTAGAAATCAGAAACTATAAACACGCATAGAATATGACACAATAAATTATGATGAGCTGTATACAAAGATAAATGAGCATACAAATACAAACGACCAGCATTTATACTCTTTATTGGAAAAACGAATCCTTACTTGCATAAACAGTTGTAGGATTACCAAAACTAAAGTGCTCAACCCACCCAGACAGGACTGGATAAGTAAGGACATACTAAACACAATCAATCAGCGAAACATACTTTGGCAAGAACACAAAAAGAATCCAAAAGTTAAACAAAAGGAAGAGAATTTTATAAAAAAAAGGAACGAAGTTACTCGAATCATGCAGAAGGCAAAAAGCTGTTACTACCACAAATCTTTCGATGCCTGCAAAGGAAATCCGACTAAAATGTGAACTTTAATAAACTCCCTGTCTAATAACAAATCAAAGGAAGTGCCAGCTCCAAAAATGCTACAAACTGAAGCTGGCAGCGTGACGACTCTAAGTGACATATGTGACTGTTTCAACGAATATTTCTCAAAAATAGGAACCGTTCTAGCAAGTAAGATTAACAATTCTCAAGTAGGTCACTACTCTCCAGCACTAAGTGCAAATGATACCAATGTTCTTTCCGAGTTTTCTCCAAGCACTGCTGAAGAAATTACTAAAATAATTAATAACTTAAGTGTAAATATGAGTTCTGGACTGGATGGCATCACTACAAAATCACTAAAATGTATCCAAAATATAATTGTGAATGAACTAGTTGATTGTTTTAATAGATGCATAAAAGATGGCACTTTTCCTGACAGCCTTAAAATTGCTAAAGTAACTCCCATCTATAAAAACGGTACCAAATCGGATCCAGGCAATTATCGCCCAATTTCTGTACTCCCAATTCTGTCAAAAATCATGGAAAAACTAATTAAAAATCGCTTTGAAAAATACTTGCAATCAATCAACTTTCTATACAATAAACAATATGGTTTCCGGCCACAATCTAATACACTAACTGCAACAGTAGATTTAGTCACTAAAATCAAAGTAGCCATTGATCAAAAGAAAGTAGCCCTTGGAGTCTTTATAGACTTAAAAAAGGCCTTTGATACCGTCAGTCACCAAATACTCTTAAACAAACTAAAATACATGGGCGTCACTGGAACTGCGATTAAGATGTTTGAGTCTTACCTTTCAAACAGAAAGAAAATAGTTAAACTAGGTGAACAGAAAAGCAAGCCACTCACAGTCACATGTGGAGTGCCACAAGGTTCGATACTAGGCCCATTGCTTTTCCTTGTTTACATTAATAACATAAAGGAGATCGGGCTAAAGGGGGACCCAACTCTATATGCTGATGACACAAGCCTGTTGTACTTTGGCAATTCAATTCAGGGCCTTATATCTGAAGCTCAAACAGACTTAAACATACTAAACAAGTGGTTTCAGAGCAACTTCCTTACTATAAATGTGACAAAAACTAATTATATAATATTTGCACCTAAAAATAAAAAACTTCATATAGTAGACTCTTTAAAAATAAACAATCAATGTATTAATAGAGTAGATCACGAAGAATACCTTGGCCTGGTACTGGACAAACAATTAATATGGAAAACACACATTGACAAAATTAAATCTAAAATAACTTCTCTTACTGGCGCTTTACGAGGTATATCCCGTTGTCTTCCTATGAAAGTTCGTCATACTATTTACAACACTCTTGTAAAGCCTCATATCGACTACCTTGTCGAAATATGGGGCTCTACCGCTGCTATACACTTAAAAGCTATTCAACGAGCGCAAAACAAGCTAATAAAAGTTCTGTTTAATTATGATTACTTTACACCTTCTACCACTTTATACAAAAAAAGAAAAATAATGAATATCAATCAATGCTATAAATACAATACCTGTATACTAATACGTAAAATTCTACAAAAAGACCTCCATATTCAAGTATCCTTTAAAAAGAAACGAGATGTACAAAAAATAAAATTGAGAAATTGTAAAAGTCTAGTACTTCGTACTCCGCGTACCAATTACGGAAAAAAAACTATTCTCTATGAATGTGCAAACTTATATAACAAGCTTCCCGGAATCATAAAAGATGCTAAGACTATGCTAAATTTCAAAAGATTACGTAAATTCTATGTAACTGACCAAGTGCGCTCTGATACCCGCAACGCGCTCTAAGCCACATCCATTCAACCTTAATCTGTGTACTCCGTTATCGCTGCAACTATGCGGGCGCTCACGCTCAACTTTGTCTAGCTACTAATTTAAGTCTACCCACCTACCATGTAAAAACCTTAACTCTTAACAGTAATTTAAAATAAAAACTTAGATGTTAAAATGTATGTAGTTAATTTAAGGTACTTGCTATTTTTCTTTTTTCTTTTGTGTGAATGTAAATACGCACGCTTAAATACGCTCACCAAACTATTGTAAACTTTCCTTTAATTCTCATGTAAGTGAATTGTAAATATTCTTATGAGAAATAAATTCTTTAAAGCGAGCTATCTCAACATTGGTAAGTTGCCTGATTTTCCTAACAGCATAAACTGCCGAACTTAATTTACCGGTTCGTACTGCTATAATGGGGACTCCATTGCAAGTTTTTAGTTCTTAGTTATCACTAAGAAAAGCGCCTTATCTACCATTTCCAAACACTCGTCGTTTAAAAATATAGGTACTAGATTCTACCGGTCTAACACTAGGCAAAGGAAACCTAACATGTTTAGGTTTTTTAGCATTGAGTAGCCAATTGTTACTAGAATACGGCCTGTATACGGTATCGTAGCGCAATGTGATAAAAGGCTAAACACTTATAAAATAGAGGTGTACTGAAAGAAAAAATCGTGCCTCTAATAACCCAAAATCAAACCCAAATCAGCGCTGCTAATAAAACCAATAAGCTTACTCTGCGCCAGGTTAATATTGTTACGCCGATGGGATAAGGCGCCTCATCTTCAATCGTGAATTTCGATGCTTTAGAAGCGTTTTCAGTATATGGCAATTTTTCCACTAAGAGTGAAAGAGATAGCATGATTAGAAAGAGACAGCGATACTGAGAAACTTCGAGAAGCATGAGAAAGAGACAACACGATTAAAAATGAGACGGCAATACGCAGAATATTCCAGACCCGTGAGTCAAGGTCAAGGACATCGCGAAAATTACAAGGTAGAAAGGCGTAGAACATTCCAGCAACGAATAGTCTCGAACGACCTTGGCGGGGCAAAGTACATCGATCATTCCAGAACGCATTCTGGAATGATCGGAGACGGGAACTATAAAGGCGAACCGATTGCAAGTACCTAGTCAGTCTTTAATTGGAAAGCGAACAGTGCGAACAAGCGCGACCCGAGCGATCATCTGAGTATTCGAATTTATTGTGCGATAATTGTTTGTAACGGTTTAAGTAAGTGCGTTATTAAAGTCTACTTTTGATTATCGGTGTATTTGTGCATTTCTATCAGTTACCTACACCCACGTACGTACCAATATCATTAGAACAATTAATAACATGCTCTTGCCCATACGAAGTATTGTAAAGCAAAGCCTCATCATCCTTGTCCGGAGAATCAATACAATACAATACAATACAAATACTCTTTATTGAACACCAGAAAAACAAAACACGGAACCTCGTAGTTACCATATTGTTCGCTGGAACCCACAATTAGATAAATATAGAATAAAAAAAATAGGAATCTAAAGGCATTTAGGTACCTGATTTTGTAGATGTATCCGATGTAGTGTAATTTCAACGTCTTTGTTTATTGGGACTTTCTCCTCCCACAGCGTCATCGTTTGAATTAGAACTGTTTTTCTTTTCTGGGCTATCGGGTATTCGTGTAATAATTTCGTTCTCGACGAGACGTTTGGTACTTTATTAGCACAACCAGACTTTTTGTTAATATTACGGTTCATATGGAGCATCTAAACCACAAATTTTGTTAATACCCATCCTAAAACGTGTACACACCTCCCGCCTCGCGTAGCCGGTCGCAACTGACACATGCGATGCGTAAGCGCGGGCGGCGCCCCCCGCGCCGTCCCGCGTACTTTGTCGCCAAGGTACTTACGATGGAAAACGTCGGACGCGTTTGAAACATACTACTGTTTACGTTTTGAAAAACTGGTTTAAACTACGAATTTGGTAATTTTTGTTTTAGACACTAATAGTAATGGGATAATACAATCCATTTTTGCTATAAACCGAATTTTTCCATTTTGTGGGTTACGATAACTTACGTAGGACCCATCGATATATATTGTAATCTCTTCTTATTATTATTGGATTATTTATTGAACAAAACACTTTTATCTGATTATTGGTTTTTAATTATCTCTTTTTACATACATTTATTCCCATCGTTACATATACAAAATCTGACAGTCTCAAATCAGTGTTTACAGATCTCAAATATAATCCATCTCAATACAGTGTTGCCAGTTATGAATATATTCAACTACTGATATAAAGGAGTATCTACATCATGTCATTAACACTAAGATATCTATAGTCATGAACCTTACAGCTCGGCCATCCTTAGCAAAATGGGTCCTCCCATTACAACAAAACATATAATAATAACGGAAGTGATATCATACGATTGGTTATCTTATTACAAATCAAAAAATTGCATTTTCTAGAATCTTGCACAGTCTGCTACAATCTACGACCATCTGTGCGATAATGATTGCTCAATATCTTTCTTTTCTGCACTGATCGCTCATAGCCTGTGCTCAGAATTCTGATTCTACAAAGTTAATTCTACAACTAATTATTAACAAAACAATAATTCTAGGATCGTGCACAGTCTGCTACAATCTACGACCATCTATGCGATAATGATTGCTCAATATCTTTCTTTTCTGCTCTGATCGCTCATAGCCTGTACTCACTATTCTAATTCCACAAAGTTAATCATAATGTACGACTAGTTATTAATAAAACAATAATTCTAGGATCTTGCACAGTCTGCTACAATCTACGACCATCTGTGCGATAATGATTGCTCAATATCTTTCTTTTCTGCACTGATCGCTCATAGCCTGTACTCACTATTCTTATTCCACAAAGTTAATCATGATCTACGACTAGTTATTAATAAAACAATAATTTTAGGATCTTGCACAGTCTGCTACAATCTACGACCATCTATGCGATAATGATTGCTCAATATCTTTCTTTTCTGCACTGATCGCTCATAGCCTGTACTCACTATTCTAATTCCACAAAGTTAATCATAATCTACGACTAGTTATTAATAAAACAATAATTCTAGGATCTTGCACAGTCTGCTACAATCTACGACCATCTATGCGATAATGATTGCTCAATATCTTTCTTTTCTGCACTGATCGCTCATAACCTGTACTCACAATTCTTTTTCTACAAAGTTAATTATAATCTATGACTTATTATTAATAAAACAATAACTCTAGCATCTTGCACAGTCTGCTACAATCTACAGCCATCTATATCAACTTCTGACATATCTGCACTGACTGCTTATAGCCTATGCTCCAATTGTTGATATATAATACACGTTTTACTAGACATTTGTGGATAATTCAACCTGTCTGCTATAATCTACAGCCATCTATGCTATATCAACTTATGACATATCTGCACTGACTGCTCAATTGCTCATAGCTAAGTTCCAATTGTTAATATTATATACATTGTATTAGACATTTGTGGATAATTCAACCTATCTGCTATAATCTACAGCCATCTATGCTATATCAACTTCTGACTTATCTGCACTGACTGCTCAATTGCTCATAGCTAAGTTCCAATTGTTAATATAATATACGTTTTATTAGACATTTGTGGATAATTCAACCTGTCTGCTATAATCTACAGCCATCTGTGCTATATCAACTTCTGACATATCTGCACTGACCGCTCAATTGCTCATAGCTAAGTTCCAATTGTTAATATAATATACGTTTTATTAGACATTTGTGGATAATTCAACGTGTCTGCTATAATCTACAGCCATCTATGCTATATCAACTTTTGACATATCTGCACTGACTGCTCATAGCCTGTGCTCATAATTCTTTTTCTACAAAGTTAGTTATAATCTACGATCATCTGTGCGATGTTAAATACGACATCATCCAAAGCTGCACAAATCATCCCGATCATTTATGTGATATCGATAAAACACCATTCAAATCTACACTGACCGCTCATAACCAACTTATAATGATACATGAACATTCATCTAGACGTATTTAGCTACAATATATTCTAATACAACTCAATAGTATACACATAACATCTGCACATTTTTTTTTTTTTTTACTTCCATATATATTATCTTTATGTGGAACAAAATCTAACTTACTCATTTTATCACTGCTGTCGTCTCCATTTTTGCTTTTATCTCTATTATCCCTGGAGTAACCCTTAAAACTAAGCCATGGATGTACTTTGTCTAGTGCTACTACATTTCATACTTTTCGCTACCTTTCCTAGTTAAGGAAGTGTCTTTAATTAAAAATCTATCGTTTGGCAATATTTTTAGACTTCTGTATGATCCATATAATTTGGGAAGAAACTTTTTTTTTATATACCAGAATGGTCTTTGTCGTAAACAGTTCTTTCTACCCGAACAATATTTCCGACATTGTATGACTTTCCTACCTGCCCGCGAATATCGAAATCCTTCTTCAAAAAAATCAATCTCAAAATCAATCAAATCAAATTCAATTCTTCTTCTTGTTGCATAATGATCTTAACATTATCAAATCATCGCCAATTACGCTTTCAGCCATCAATCTGGTATCCTGATCATGTAGAATTTGACTAATACACCTTAATTATTCGTCATTACATTGCACGGTTATTATCCAATCCTTAACATCAACATGCAACACATCAATAATGTGTGTTTCGTTTTCAGCAGTTGGCCCAGTTACAGGACCACGACTAAGTGCGTCTACGTCTGCCATACGCGACTCATGCCTGTACTCGATTCCATAGTCGTACTCCTGGAACTGAATCCACCAACGGGAAATTCGCGGAATCAAGTCTCTTCTTGTTAGCGTGCATTGAAGCTTAAGGATGCTATAACCGAAACTGTCTCCAACTCGAAAGAATGGATCTCAACCACCAACCTTGGCTCTTGTATCGTTGTATCTTTTCTATGACGTACCCCTGTGTTGCCGTGTTTGTCGAATAAACGTTTTTCTATTCTATTCTATAATATTGGTCGTACAATAAATTTTTGTTTTAAAGTATTTAAAGCTGTTGTATTATCATCTGTCTATTTCCACTCAAATTTTAATTTCAAGAGATCCGTTAAATGTTGAGCAATTAAGGCGAAATCCTTAACGAATCTACGAAAGAAACTGACTAATCCTATGAAACGTCTCACGTCGTGAAAATTTTGTGGTATTGGGAAATTCAATATACTTAGCTTGGGTTTTTCGCGAATCATGCCCTACGCATTCAGCACTTACATAAAAACATAAGAAATCCAAGCCTCTTACAGAAAAAATGTCATTTCTTTAATTTAATTGTAAGCCCTGTCTCGCTCAACAGTTTTAAGACTCCCTCTAATCTACTTAAACTTTCCTCAAAAAAATCGCAACGGTATCAAAAATAAAAAATGCTTATCAGTGAGTTCGATCTCCATTTGTACCAAATTTGTAACGCCTAAATCTTTGAGACTACTGGAATAACAATTCTCATGTTTCATCAATAGTTGCTTGATTTCTCGTATCTCATCGTTGCTAAGGTGTTCACTCACATTCAAATTTAAAATTGAGTCATCTCCATAAAGCTCTAAAATATTTACATACAAACAATTGGTGTTTAAAACACCTAATTAATTCATCCTAAATTTGAATTAAAATTTTGAACTATTTTTTTTTACTAACAATCCACCTAATCCGTGTATATCAATGATAAAAACGTTGTATCCATTATATTTTGTACTAGCTTCTGTCCGCGACATCTCCCGCGCATAATTCGGTTATCGTAATTCCCTCGGGAGTTTATTATATTTTTCCGGCATGAAAATCCCCTATGTGTTATGAATAAATCCAGGGTATAACTTATGTCCATCCTCATTCTTATCCAAATCCGTCCAACCATTGCAGCGTGAAGAAGCAACAAACTAACACACACACACACGCTCAAACCTTCGCATTTACGATATTAGTACTTTTTATTATTATTTATTTATTCAGAAAACTCAACACCGGCTGATCCTACAGGCAAGTTTCTTGTAACTGGAAGGTGACCTCTTGTTGATAAATTGATACCTATTTTAACTGCTTCTCTGCACCTTATTAACGTGCATTGACTACCCATATCAATATGGGTAGTAAATGTAAGCACATCATTTACTTTTAGTTTTAACTCCATTACATATTTATTGTCATTGTCCCCATTGACGTCTACAAGTCGAACAACCTTTTCTCAAGGTCTTTCGTCTTTATCTGAGATTACAGAAGGTAACTTAGGACAACCTGTTGATAGCCCTAGCCTATGACAAATGTTACACTTCAAAATCTTTCTTTTTGTACATTTGAAACTGAAATGACCCGACTTGTTGCAATTAACAAACAATTTAGAGTTCAGACTGTGTTTCCGAATTGTTAAATGTAGAATTAAGTTTTAACTTGTGACATTTGTTTTATTAAACCACTTCGCTGAAGATTCAAAGGTATGTCTTGTCTTTTCAAATTCTCGCGACTGTTGTTTTATTGTTAAATATATTTTAAAACTTGTTCAGGTTTTTGACATTTAACTGCCTAAGCACCTAATCTTACAGACACATCATCAATTCCATATAAGATGATTGTATCTTACTGTTCGTTTACCATGTATATAGCATCTAATTAGCATTTTTTTTTTCATTATAATATAGTTCTAACGAATAACCAACTTATCATGCTTACTTAACATCTCGGTTAATAATTCCTTGTAATCATAACTGTTAGGGAATGATACAATTATTTACATTTCCATTGGGGCCACGTAGAAGACATTGTAGGAAGGGCCTGATACCATGTCTTTGCCACACCTGTTAATTTTGGTAATGCAATGGATGATCTGATCGTCGCCCCAGCTACTGTACAACTTCGCACACTCGTCTACTTTATCAAGCCACATGTGTACAGTCAGTCCCTTAGCCATCGGGTTGAACTCTGTTATAAAATTGCCTAACATAGGGAATTCATTACCTTGAGATCTATTACTATGCAAAGATTTGATCAGTTTCACCAGAAATAATTCGTTATCTTTACCTTGGAAAACATTTCCACTCACTGACTCATTTCGCGACATCTGCATACCATCTCTGCTCTCTGTCAACGCTGCGCGCGCTGCGCTCGTCAATACCGCCGCGGCGTTCACGGCCACAGATGCAGTGCTGAGTCCTGCTGCAGCGCTGACTCGTGCTGCAGCGCTGACTCCTACTGCTGCCACTGCTCTGGGACGACTCCCCGCTGCGCGCGCCGTGCTCGCGGCGAAGGCTGCGGCGCCCTCGACTTCGCTTGCTGTCTCTTTGCTCCGTACTCCGACTCACCGGATGCGCTCGATGACAACAACAACTCCGACTCCGATTTCGTTTATGAAAGGAAAGAAAATATATTTATTCACTGTAATATCAATATCGTACCTGCCATACTTGGTTCCTTTGGATAATGTAATATCGTACCCGCAATACTTGGTTTCGTGTCCCATGTTACGTCGCTCGATTTGTTAATTTACGGTTTACATGTAGGTATTCATAGTTATGGTCGTGTCTTGTATGCAAACGGCTCCTTCGACCATCCTCACTCGTGCTTAAGAAGCGTCTCCTCACGACGAACATTTCGCTGCCGTGCTTCCTTCTCGTGACGTTCACACTTGCGTTGCCGTTATCTTATTTATTGTTTTGAACGGGATGTTCTTGGCTCACTTCAGCTCCTGTGATGCTCATCATTGTAGTGTTGATCTCGTAAAGAATAAACTTCTCACCGCCGTAATGTCAGGTATTTTTGTGGGCTTGTTTACTAATCTCACTTCTGAGATGTAATCTCTTCTTATTATTATTGGATTATTTATTGAACAAAACACTTTTATCTGATTATTGGTTTTTAATTATCTCTTTTTACATACATTTATTCCCATCGTTACATATACAAAATCTGACAGTCTCAAATCAGTGTTTACAGATCTCAAATATAATCCATCTCAATACAGTGTTGCCAGTTATGAATATATTCAACTACTGATATAAAGGAGTATCTACATCATGTCATTAACACTAAGATATCTATAGTCATGAACCTTACAATATGATATTTTTATCAGTGTATAGTCAATTATCAATCTATTACCAAAATTGTCGGGGTATCAGAACAAAATTACATACTCTGCACATGAACGTCATGAGCAATAACTACGATATAATTATTTCAACGGAAACTTGGCTAAATAGTGACATTAGCGATAATGAATATATGGATTCACGGTATCGGGTGTTTAGGTGTGACCGAGATCGGGCCGCAAGCGGACGGCGCGACGGCGGCGGCGTGCTGGTGGCGGTGCGGCGCGAGCTAGCCGCTACCCCGCGCTGCGTCCCGCGCCGCGCCCGCGCCGTCGCGGGTGCGCATCCGTCGCCCTCGCCGCTAATTGATTGGCTTCTACTTGAAATACGCGCGCGCGACTATTGTTGTGTAATAGCCGCTACTTATATACCGCCAAACTTAAGTCCAGATATATACGCTTCGTATTTCAATTTTCTAACATTCATGCTACAATCGCCTCATGTTGATGATGTTATCATAGTAGGAGATTACAACTTGCCTACATTAGAATGGCGAGAGCGTAGTGACGTAGCGAGTGCGTTTCTTGAGCCTGTTATACGGAATGATAACTGTTTGGCCAATAAAAGTCTAATACATTTCATGTCAATATTGAATTGTTCACAAATTAATAAATTTAAAAACGGGCTCGGTCGTATACTGGATTTTTTTATCACCAATATAGATAATTGTAAGCCTACTCTAGCCACTGCCACATTAGTTTCTCCAGATGACCACCATCCTCCTTTCTACTTGTTGGTTCCCGTAAACAGTTTCATAAAACCGATAGAAATCAAACCTCGTAAACAGTATAATTTTAATAAAGCCAATTACACACTAATTAATTCTGACTTGGAAAATGTAGACTTGGATGCGATCCTACAACAAAAAAGCGCTGAAGACGCTGTATCTACTACTCTGTAGCTGTACTATATGAACGTATTTTTTCGATTATTAAAAAACGCATACCTATTAAAATAATAAGACGCTCACAATTTCCGGTCTGGTTCACACCCGCCTTGGTACATATATTTAAAGATAAAAACAAAAGCTGGATTAAATGGAAAAAATATCATAATATTTCCGATTACAACGTATTTAGTATATTCAGAGAGAGATTTAAATCTGAATCGCACAAATGTTATAATAATTATATAAAGATGGTGGAGAACAACATTTGTGATGATGTAAGACACTTCTGGAGTTACATAAATAACCGTAAAAATAAGGCAGACATCCCAGACTGCATGTTTTTTAAAGATGACACAGCAAACAATCCTATAGGGATCTGTAATTTATTCTCAAACTTTTTCCAGTCTGTTTTTGAGCCTTCCACTTTGTGCAGTGACTTCAATGTGGATAATATTCCCGAAACTAATTTAGAATCTGACCTAATCGTTAGCAAAATATATATAACTAAAGATAATGTAATTAAAGAACTTAAGGCTCTTGATACATCTAAAGGCCCCGGTCTGGACAACATTCCCCCAATATTTTTCAGATCTACTGCTGTTTTCCTCTGTCAGCCGTTTCAATATGTGTTCAACCTGTGTCTGCAGGATGGCATCTTTCCTATAATCTGGAAAGCCGCTCGTATTGTCCCTGTGCATAAGGGCGGTTCAAAAAACAATATTGAGAACTATCGTCCCATATCTATCCTGTCCACTCTGTCGAAGGTCTTCGAAAGACTAATCCATAATATTATCTACCCCTCCTTACATAAGATTATTATTGAACAGCAACATGGTTTCGTGCAACGGCGTTCTACTACAACTAATCTCTTAGTATATGCTACTTATCTCTTTGAAAGCCTAGATGCCAATAAACAAACTGATTGTGTATATACAGACTTCCAGAAGGCCTTCGACAGAGTTGATCATAGAATACTGATGGAGAAACTTGCATTCAATGGCATTAAAGGAAACCTTTGGCGTTGGTTTAATTCCTTTATTACCAATCTTACCCAAAAAGTTATCATAAATGGTCACGAGTCCGAATTTGTTTAGTTCTATCAGCTCAGGAGTACCCCAAGGGTCTATCCTGGGACCGTTTTTATTCATAATCTTTATCAATGATTTCTCCTCCTGTTTTAATTATTGTAACTTCCTGTTATATGCAGATGACTTGAAAATCTACCACACAATAGAAAGTGATTAAGATTACCTTAAATGTCAACGGGATCTTGATAGATTTTCCGACTACTGCTGTGATAATAAATTAAATCTAAGTATAAACAAAGGTAAAACAATCACTTTCACCAAAAAACAAAAACAAAATGTTATTCATCATGACTATCAATTGTGTGGATCCGTTGTTGACGCTGTTGAATCTATTAAAGATCTTGGAGTGGTACTGGATAGTAGATTACATCTGAACACACATGTAGATACCATAATAGGTAATGCTTACAGAATGTACGGATTTGCCATGCGTTCATGTGCTGAATTTACCCGACCATCAACCTTTCTTCACATTTACAAATCACTTATCCGTTCTCAGCTAGAGTACGCTGTGCCTGTATGGAACCCTTTTTATAATAAATACATCGATGCACTGGAAGCTGTTCAATCAAAATTTTTGCGTCGCTTGCACTTTAAATGTTTTCGCGGTAAATTACCTTATGACCAAACTTTTATCTAAACATGGCCTAACTCGGCTTAAATCTAGGCGTTCATTACTTGAAACAATGATGTTATATGACCTGTGTCATAATAAATACGACTGTATGGAACTTAACAATAAACTATGGTATAGGGTCCCCTATAGGACGCACTGTCGTAACCAATGTCGTATCTTTGCTATTAGCTTGTGTCGTACGAATGCTGGTAAGCGCTCACCGCTTTACCGACTAGTCGATTCATATAACGCACACTTTGTTTCAATTGACATCATGGCTACGCGTATTGGAAAATTTAAAAAAGATGTATTAGTGATATTGGAGGCTCCTTAACGCGATAGTGTTGGGAAACTTTGGCAAATACCATATCCACTAATCTAATCTAATGTAAGCCTACTAAACTCACTAGCTTACTTTTCTACGAAAGTAAAATATGTATTTTTTCTTCTTTAACCTAAAGCTATTAAGAATATAAAATTTGTAAAAAACATGTGAATTTGCTCACACCGCCACTACTCAACGTTATTTATTTATATCAGCAATCTGTGGTTAACGGTGTTGGTGGCACAATAACTTAATACTCTTTACCTAATCTAGTGATAAGTTTTGATTGTGATCACTGTTTGTTAACCCAAAAATAAATAAATAAATAAGTAAAAGACCAAGTTTGTTAGGTTGTAGATAGTAATAGTAAGTAGTCATAAAATACCAAGTTAATGAAGATTGAGGTTTTATCATTATACTGCAATTTTTATGAAGAGTTTTATTTAAAACTAGAGGACGCCCGCGACTTCGTACGCGTAGAATTAGTTTCCCGCTACTCCCCCCATTTTTTCCCGTTGGGGGTCGATTTTCGGAAAATCCTTTCTTAGTGCTCACTTACATCATGAAAGGAACCCCTGTACCAAATTTCAAGTTTCTAGGTACAGTAGTTTCGGCTGTGCGTTGATATGTCAGTCAGTCAGTTTAGCCTTTTATATATATAGAATATACTCATGGTGAATTCTCAAATGATAGTGAAACTTTCTAGTCTTGATGAATGCTGGTTCTGATGATGATTTCAATCATAAATTGTAGACAAAAGCTGAAGTATATTCCCGCGGGAATAGAATAGTGGTTCCTACTGCTCACAGACTGTAAGGCCAATTTTCCCTTGAGGACAACCAGGCAGGGTGCATAACCCATAGCGTAAACAGAAAAATCACTTGATGTAAAATATTCAATATAAATTGAGAGAAATCATTCAATCTCGTTGAATCTTTCAATGTTGAAGTATATTTGGCTATCTGCCATAGACTAGAAGTAATCACGTATCATTAGCTTACTTTGCTCAAGCTTTAGGCATACTGGAACTGTCGTAGGTATACAATGAACAACCTACTTTATTGTTATTATTTACAAATTGCAGTTTACTTTGCACAAGCTGTTTTGTTGATGTTATTCATGTTCATTTGTCAGTTGGTTTTGCATTAGATAATTACTTTATTATTCGAAGGAGAAAACAGTTTAAGTACTAAATCTCATTTAAACATTTGTTAAGTAGATTTGAAGTTATAGTTAAGCTTTCCAGCCTTGATACTATTTGATGTTTTTAAGTACATTTACTAGAAGGAGTGACCTCGGTCAATTTAGTGCATGTTTTTATGCATAATTCCCGTGTGAATGGCTGAATGAATTAATACAGCGACTAACCGATGCCCGTAGACAGTGACGGTAGAGACGTATCTCAGTATGTACAGCAATTTATCTGCCTCTGAAGATTGAATGAGGGCAGACAATCGAACTCATAAATATGACTTTGAAATTTACTATAGAACGTTAATTTTCAGCTGAAGACTAGAAATATTTACTTCCTGATAGACTTTCATGAACATTATTGGATAAGTCAATGTTCAATAAACTGAAAACCCCTTAGGACAAAACAGATATAGGAATAAATAGTATATTACTCAGATTCTTTAGTTATGGCGGATAACAAATTTAATTTAAACTTCCTACAACTTTCCCTATATAGTAGCGGTATAAAACCAAACACTGTAATATATAAATTTCTACATCCAGAAATTTGCTAGATTACGTGTGAACGCGACTTAAATAAAGCCACACGACACTTGCCAACTTGAAGAATTAGAGTGTTGCAAGTGGAATTTTGTTAATACCTGACTATTAGGGTAAATTTAGGTAGTTATCCTCTATTCCGTCGTAGTACGAGCTTTTAAAATTGAATGAAAATTATTGGTAATTAACCTTGAAGTGTTCAACTGACAGTTTGTGTAAATTTCTTGTCTATCATGTTTTATTTCAGGTTTTTACCACTGAACCTTGTCACGGGTTATGACCCAAGATTTACTGCGTTTCTAGCTTCTTCAATCCTAATATTACACAGGATTTCTATAACTTTGTTTTAATATTTTACCAAATTTAATACCATCAGAATGTCCACATTTTACCATAGTAGGGGAGGCCGCGCCCTACTATTAAATATTCCTACCTACTCGGTTATCTCCTTACAATTTCACCATTGAGCACCGCCGTGGGTCTGAAAATATAGTGCCAGACGCTCTGTCGAAGTCTGTGCCTGTTGCTACCGTAGATTTAAATACAATTAGGTACCGACCCATGGTACATTAACCTTTGTAATCGTTGCGACACTAACCCCAGTTCTTGTGCCAATCTTCAAATTGTCAGTGGTTGCTTCAATCGCTATACGAAGTCGACCACTCCTCTTAAGAAAGACTTAGAGTGGAAAGAAGTCATCCCTTCGGATTTCCGCGACGAGATTCTACACGAGAACCACTCGACACCAATCGCCGCGCATCTGGGCATCGCCAAAACCTACAGACGGTTAAAACTGCGCTACTTCTGGCCATCCCAGTATCAGGATGTTAGACGTTACATAAATGACTGTTCTGTTTGTTCGGCATACAAGCATAGCCAGAAAGCTACTCCCGGATTTATGGGAAACGCGAAAGAGTGTTCTCGACCTTTCCAATGCTTGAGTATAGATCTCGTTGGACCTCTTCCACCCTCATGACAACTGAACACCTACCTGCTTGTTGTGGTATGTTGCTTCACTAAGTATTCTATGCTGTTCCCCATGCGTCAAGCCAGCGGGAAAGTTATCGCACAACGTCTGGAGAATCAAGTTTTTATGCTCCACGGTATTCCACAGACTATTATAGCGGACAACGCCTCATACTTTACAAGGGGTGATGTCCAGCAGTTATTCTCGAAATACAACATACCCCAACTACATTACACTCCCGTGTATACCCCACAAATAAATACCGTTGTAAGATACAACAAAACGATTGTTACCGCGATTTCCAGCTTTGTCGAGGCTGACCATTGAACCTGGGATTTGAATATTTCTAAAATTCAATTTGCTTTAAACACTTCCGTTAATGAATCCACCTCATTCACTCCTTTCATGTTGGTGCACGGCCGTGAAGCAGTACCCGATGGAACGATTTACGATGACGGCGGTACGGTAGATGAGATCATTTTCTCTTCCAGACGGGATTACTTTGACAAGATCGTGGCACTAAAAGACATCTATTCTACCGTCAAAGCGTTGTTACAGAAAGCTCATGACCGGAATATTAAACCCTTTAACAATAAGCGTCGCGACATCGAGTTTAATGTTGGCGACGAAGTATGGAAACGCACTTATAAACAAAGTAATGCCGGCAAATATTTTGCAGCCAAGTTAGCCCCGAAGTACCAACAGTGTCGCGTTGTACGCAAGCTTTCTCGCCTCGTTTATGAATTGGAGGACCAACACGGGAAACTCCTGGGCACATGGCACATTAAGGATTTCAAACCAACTTCTTGAGTCACTCGGTTTTTTTTTGTCAATTAAGTTCTTTTTTTACTGTGTAATCTCCCATACTACTGCTATTCACGTTACGTTTTGTGTATAATTTATTTACGGCCTAGTCGTTTAAAACGGTTCGGGAGTCTGTATGAAATACCTTTAGTTGTGATCGTCGGACGCATGGCCCGTTGCTTGCGACGCTCGCCATGCCGCCGGCATTGACTACGTACCACTCTAGTCCTTATTTTACCTTTGTCTGAAGGTAACCAAGTTGAGAGTTCCTTTTGCTTATCTCGTTTACCTACGATTCCTATTTTGGCTAACCTTCTACTTAGGCTACCTTGAGTTTTGCTTGTTGTCCTTGACAATTCTACCGGCTTACTGTTTCATTAAACAACTTAACTTACTTTAACCATTCGTAGTTACTAAACAACCTTTTAAGTTTTAAGCCTTTAATGCTATCTACATGAGTATGCATTCTTTTTAAACATTATACTGCAGCACCGTAGGCCGCGACGCATTTGTTTCCAGCGACGGCCCCGCGGACTCAAATGATGCCGAGGTGCTGCAGTGACATGTGTCTCCTGGGCCGGGATTCCAGGTCACTTCGTCGTCGACCTTTTTGTTAGTATTTGATTGTTACTTTCCTCGAGTTAAGCTTAAGCTCGATGGGCATAACCTGTGTGGTGTCTGAGTCCGAATATAGTGCCACTTCATGTCTTCCTGGGATGTCGTAAGAGCCGACTAAAGGAATAAAGGCTTGCAGTATTATTATTATTATCATTAGATATGGATAGAGCTCGAGTTAATAAAACATCTTTCGGAAAAAACTGATCTTGATCACACATGTTAAAAACTATAACGCGTCCTACACCATCTTTAAACGTATACTCACCTGGTAACAAGATATACTCATTATTAATAGTCCCTCGGACAGATCCATTAATATAGGCGCTGCCACTAAATTTATCACAGGAATCTACTAAAATAGACCTTATTTCACTCCGAGGTACAGTTACATCATTACATACGCGTAAAAATATTATTTTTTCCCAGATTTTTCGAATATTATTTCATTAGGCGTTTTCGTAATTATGATATTCGGTAACTCAGGAAATGTGGCACTAGATATTTTAGGACATGATTTTAAACAACGAGAATTTCAATATCTTCGCTAATATCTTGAACGTTCACGTTACCTATAAATCTACCTATTGGTTTTACGAGATGACCACCAATACCCCTCATTATGGGAAGATTCTCCATATTGAAGACTGATATAAGTTTTCGAGCCTCACTTTCTGTAATGAGGGTGCATTGGCCACCCAGATCAACGTGACACAAAAGTTTCTTGTCATTTACCAGAATTTCAAATACGTATTTGGAACTTGATTCATTAGCAAAATTAAGTTCAGAAACCTGTTTTTCATCTTTAGAGGTTCGATTTTGACCTTTATCAACAAACTTATCACTCTTGTGAAATCGACAAAATGGGGCAAGATGGGGAATGGGGAATGGGAGAATTTACCACAAACTGGACAATTTACTGCTGGTTTCAGACAATTAAAACTTTTATGTCCGTCTTCATTACAATTATGACAGACAATTTTTTTAAGGAGTTCAGTTTTTCTAGGCATTGATGAGCTGGGCAGTACTCTTCTATCTTGCCTTGACCTATCCGTCCTCTCACCTACGTCCTTGCCTATTCCTACTTTGATGGTTTTAAGGTATTTAAGTACCGCCTCGGGGTCACGAAAACTGGCTGCTTGAGCACCTACACGTACAGCGCGATCTTTAATACCATTAAGTAAACAATCAACAGCATTGCGACCTTTAATTTCGCAACTGTTTATTAAATTCATTTTGGCATAGTAGTAATGCTCTAATGACTCGCCATATCGAGCTTTTTTAGCCAACATGGTCAATAAAAGTTCTGCATAGTCGTCACGACAGGGAAATGATTCTAAAAGTTTAGTTTTCCATTCGTTCCAGGAGAAGAGGACAGTGCTGAGACCTTGGTACCATGTTTTAGCGACGTCAATAAGTGTAGGGAGTGCAAAATGTATGATCTCATTCTCTTTCCACCCATAGATCTCAGCACATTCCTCCACTTTGGTAAGCCATGTTAAAATAGTCTGTTCTTTCGACATAGGTTCGAATTCAGGGATGACATTCATTAATGACAATCTTGAGGATGAGTGACATTTCATATCTTTAATGATATCAAAAAATGTATTTATCATACTATCGTTCCATTCTGTGGTGCTCTTAAACCTTCTATTGTACACCCTATTTTTACGTCTTACATTAGTCCTATATCTAGTCGCTTCCACATTAGGGGACCGGGAATACAATTTTCTACGTTTTGATACAGCTGAGTGATCTTCATCTGAACTATGATATTCAATTCTACGCTTCCTACTCCCCTCTCGTCGATGCTGTTTTCTGTAAATTGAGTTCTCAAGGTCTCGCAAATATCTACTACGATCACTAGACGAGCTTTGAGTTTCACGACGTCGGTTCTGCTGACGCAACCTATTAAGTAAATGCTGCTCTATAACAGGCGATCTACTGCGATTACGTGATGCTCGTTTCGAAGGCTCGGCCCTCCGATTATCTCTAACAGACAAACTCCGCGACTGGTGTCGACTATCTTTACTCTTACGGGCCCTTGAACGTGAAAACCTTTCAACAGGTGACACGTGGTCATAATCATCATGCGAAAAGTGTTTGCGGCTTCTCCTACCTTTCAGGTTCTTCTCCGCTCCCCCACTTTGCATGCTGACCTTGTTTCTAGGTGAAGGCTCACGAATCTCGCATTCGTTATCGGTTCGCGAATCGCGAGTACGAGCAGATCTGCGACCCACTAACTGGTTGGCAGTGGTCTTCTCGCCTTCAAAGTTTTCCATAGCTGAAACTTTCATTCAATGGTTAATACATGGAAAAGTAAACATAGTGTTTCTATTTTAATGGAATACATAAGAATATCATGGCATGATGCGACACGATATTATAAAACGCGAGTGGTACAACAAGATTTTGTAGGTATGGTATAACTAAAGGGGTCGCGACGGAACGTGATGTGGCACGACGTAATACGGCTCAACATTTCACTTTATTCTACTTAATTGCACTTCTTTTAGCTTCACAGCTATAGTTTACAAAAAATAGAAAATTAAAAAAAAAACCGTTAGAAAAGTCGTGCCTTACATTCCACTAAGTTTATTTTACTTACTAGAATTATTATAGCGTAGTAATTAGTTTATCCAAAAGTAAAATAAGTTTAAGCGAAAACATATCACTTCAGTAAATGTATGCTTGTTTTGTGCAGTGTTAAAGCATGATTATATTTCCTACTATACAGCAACGTCACACAAAATAAATCCCAATGCAGACTAGACATTCAAAAAAAATCTGAATTTTAATTCATAATTTTAAACAATAGATATTTAATTAGTTAAATAGAAAAAATATATACATAAATAGGTAATACGAGTAAATTAGTATTTTACTTGTAAGGATAATGTTAACAGGCCGGTTTCTTGTAGGCGAGATAAACGAGTGATTCGTACAGAATACTCGCTTACCCCACTTCTGAGTTAAAAGGGAATATATTTATTAAATTAAATAACGACAGTTAGAACACGAAACATTTTGTAAATACTCTTCTATTAAAGAATTTATTTAATAATGATACATATATTCTTAGGCTTAATTCACAAATTAGCTATAATTTCAGCAATTATAAGATAATAATGATACACACTGACCTGTACTTTCTTTAGCAGGATCACTGCCTCCAAAATACTTAGCACCGCACCGTTCACTTTTCAAAATCCCACCAACGAATGCCCTGCTTGACTAGCTCCTAACGGCAAGCCATGCCTTTTGTAGAAGCCCGATGATTGGTCATGGGATCAGTGATCACGTGACCGATCATTCGATTTACTTTTTATATATTAAAGTTATTATGACATTCTTGACTAGGTACGAAACTCATGCAAAAATAAGAAAGTAATTAACTAAGACAAATTAATAACAATTATCCTTACAGTAGCTTATGAAAAAAGTCACCTTGCCTTATATTACGGATATTAATTACAAATCACATTTTATTTCTATAGGTTGTTATTTAATATTAGGGTGGTTATTAAATACGTACAGTCATTTTATTTTTCGGTGGTTAGTTAATGAAAAATGGTCGGTTATTTAATTCTAAAAGTGGGTAGGTATAGAATGTAGGTCTTAAATAAAATAGATTCATCCACTTTCTACCCGCCAATAGCCGTATAAATTATAGGTCCAGTAATAGAAAATGTACATCAGTTAAGCAGCTTATGAAAAAAAGTCACCTTGCCTTATATTACGGATATTAACAAATCACATTTTAAATTCTATTAGGCTATGTCAGCGTCCAATAAAATAATAATTTAAATGTCAATGTAATAATGATAAATCGTGGAGCCAGATGATACAATTTAAGTCATCAGTATCATCAGTCATCAACTCATCACTATACAATATAAAAACAATCTTATCTTATCTTACTAATATTATAATAATAAATGAGAAAGTTTGGATGTTTAGATGTTTGGATTTTTTGTTTCTCAATCACGCTTCAACCACTGAACGGATCGGGATGAAACTTGGCACACATATAGGTTGGTTCCTAGAATAGGACTCGGTAAGTCGGTATCGAATTGCTGCCTTGGTGTGGTCAAGGTCACTGAGTGGTTAAGCCATTTCCCTATACAGCGCAATAATAAGCTTTATATTTCGTTCTCGGTTCGGTTAGGACAAGCTTATACTATTCACATTCTCGTAAGATTGAATTCTGAAGTCCACGCAGACGAAGTTGCGGGCAGAAGCTAGTTTATAGATAATTATTGTAGATCCCAGTAGATTCAGTTCTAATTCGTTAGTGCACTGAGCGCGCCAAACGGCTGGGCTTCTTAAACCCTGAGAATGTCACATAAACAACTCGCTTAAATAAATGGTTTCACTTTTAAGTCTGCACTTTGTTTACCAATTAAAAATGTCATATGGAGGGTATTCAACCCTTAAAGAAGTCAATGTGTATTTTTATTTCACAAATTGCACCATTAAATTACAACTTTGTATAAAGATAACACTAATTGTACTTCACTGCTGTTTAAACTGTTTATTGCAAATAAATAAGTAGTAGGGATTCCCCGGTACTGGCCCCGCCTCTACTCCCCCGAAAAAAATGGTGCTCTGACGAGCGAACGGCGGGGTTTCGCTCCTAAAAAAAAAAGTATTTTTTTCGGTGTTTATCCCTCAATTTAGAGCGTTTGGGACGGGTCCCGAGACTCCCAGATCACTCCTTCCCATAGCTTGCAATAGTCCATGTACTCAATAGGTACAAAAGGTTATTAACTACCTGGGTACCCTTCAGTCCCGTGGTCGCTGAGCATATTGTTCGCGCGCGCGCCAGCCCCTTTGTTCTCGGGGCGTTCGACACCATTGTCTTGCATTGGGCGCGTTCCTACTTTTTTACATATTACCTGATTGCGCTATTAACTGTTTGTAATGTGATTTTTAATTTTACCTACGTGTTTCTCATATCATTTAATAAAGTAACCATAGTGGTTTTCTTAACATACTGTTTTTAAGGATCATAGTTCTAACCTAACCTAACCTAACCTGTTGAAGTAAACCTAACATCGTGAAACCTGTCCTACCTTAACATACGAACGGTTTTTTAAGGGTTACATTTCTAACCTAACCTAACCTACCTTACTGAAGTTAACTTAACATTATGCAACCTAATCTAACTTAACATACCTACTTACTGTTTTTAATACTTTCAAGAAACTTAATTCAATTTACCTAAATTAAAGTTAGTAAATTTAGCTAATCGTAGTATTATCTTAAGCTGTTGTTACTTAGAGTCTATTCTAAACAACTATCAAAACCATATATTGCATTAGCTTGTTAAAAATAAAGTGGTTAAATGCAATCTAACCTACGTACGGGTATGTATCTACGAGCATGTATCTGCGGCTAACATTGGCTATAAGATTATCTATTTAGTACGTATATGGGGTTTACCTTCACATACATTTTAATTTTATTGTAACACACTAGTATGTTAAACTAAAACGAAGCATGTAAACTGGTTCTGACTTGATTCAAAGCGCTATGGAGTAGGTATATCAATCAAAAAAGCCTGTATCGACAAGTTTTGTGTACCCGAGTGCATTGTTATAACGGTTTAATTGTTTTATTGGTAGCCGCCTATTATGTTTTATGGTCACAACGGATGCGATTGTTTATTATTTTGGGTATTGGTGAATAAGTCGGCGTCTGCGTTAGATGAACTACAAGTTCAAACATGTTTTTAGGAAGACGCTTAACTTACGGAGCGTATAAAAGCGGTGGGGTATTGTGTCTGAACAACTATTAGCCACGCAACAGTCTTCGTTACCGGAGCTCCCTGTACTTATAGCAGTATATAGACATAATAGTGTTGTGTCGTACAGTGAAGAGTTTATAAAAAGGCCTTATAATGGATGTGAGTATGTACAAATATTTTAACTTAATTGTGTGGTTTTTTAGTATTTGTTCACCGTGTTTTTGTTAAGAGTATTGTATTTAAACAGTTAAGTAATTTTTTGTTTGATATTGTTTCAGTTCTCTGAAAATACTTTCAAGAACTATTACTACCCGGAAAATAAAGATGAATCAACCGACGAAGAAGGCACGCCTGGTTTTAAAGTTAAGCAGGCCATGGCAAAAAGCGTTCAGTAAAATAACATCGTCAAATTTTTTTAACGTCCCAAGAAGAAAACTATAGTACATTACTGCAAAGACCAGTAAGTGAGCCTTCCTGGACGAGTATGAGGTAAAAGCCCGAGCCGCCAGGCGAGGGCTTTTATACATACGAGTCCAGGATGGCTCTTAATGGTCGAGGCATGTATAGTGCTTTACTCAAAAATAGAACAAGTAGAATGATTTAAAAAAAAAATATGGTCAAATATTGATGACCACATCTGCACAACCCTCAGGGCGCTAGTCCGACTCTTAGCCGGTCGCTTACCCGGTTTTTTTTAATTTTTTTTAACGTTTCACAACTCGTCATACCGGCCGAGATGTACTTGGCGCACATAAAACTGAGATGGTGCGGAGCAAGCGATGCTGAAATGAAGAGAAATCGCGCGATGTCTGGTCTGAACGAGATAACGCTTTTGGTTTATGATGCCCTGGTACTTTTGGAGCTGAATTATCAGCTTTTCATGTAGTATAAGTAGCCTTTTTGAAGGCTGTCACAGTCTTTACAGATAGTTCCAAATTCAAATAATATGATATGTTATGGAATTTTCATACTTACTTACTGGACACTTTTTGATTCCAAATTCGAAATTTCTCAACTTTACTGGACACTTTTCCAGTTGTCCAGGAACGTCAACCTACTGGCTCCTTTTTACTGGTGTTATGGCAAGATTACATAGCATTTTTGAGTAAAAGTATTGAAGCGCTCTTCCAATGTCAGTCAAAGTTCTCCTGACGGGGTGACTATATATCAACCGGACAAGACGACGGGGCATACGCTTCTCACTTGATTAAAATCGAGATATATGATTTGCAAAAAAATAAAAACATTCCGCCCACTGAGCACTGGAAACACGCAGATGTGAGATTAAAATTCTACGCGTCTTCTGAAGAAGACACTCAGCTTCAAACTACACGTGATGTTATATTTAACATCACAAAGCAAGTAGCTTCTAAAGACAGTTGTATGAAATATTTTATTGACAATAAGAAACAGTGATAAAAAGTGTTTGTGTAGGTTAAACAAAAGCTTGTTATTGTATTACATGTAAAAACCTTACCTTTTAAGATTTCAAGACCTTTTCCAGTCTAAACAATTATCTTTTCTTTGTAAAATTAAATAGAGAAAGTCAGCCAGTTTAGATTTTTGGCTTACCGTATTCTTTATTAAAAACAAAAAATAGCTGTAAAAAATCATTTCGATACGTCAAATACTTTTCGAGATATTGAATTTTAAACTTCGTATGCGGCGCTCGAAACTCGGCGGCTAGCGCTCACGGATGATGACGTCATCGTTTAACAGCGGTACGCGCCCTTATATGAACGAGTAAGTTTACAGGGCTATATCTTTTTAACCGTAATAAGTAGCCAGTTGAAATTTTCACAGAATACGTGTTATTATAAAATCTATCGTTAAAAATTATAAAATTAACAATAAATCAAATCCCAAGAGGGGCCATACAAGAAGCATGAAAAAAAAACTTTTTTTTAGCTTCTTTATACGGGTTGTAATTTTATAATGGCTTCTTATTTTGATGCTATTTGAAGCTTAAATTGTAGACTAATTTTCATTGTTTACGACTAAATAGCAATCTTAAGTAAAACTTCTACAAATGTGAGAAAACTGATTTTATCAACACGATGGTTTAGGCGGTTACCCATCCTGTTTTAGACTACCTACGCTTGTAGTTGCTTAACTTTGTAAGTCGTAATACTCGTAATTATTTTGATGTTACTATGGTAGTTATTGTTATCTATTGTTTTGTATTACATACAGTTTAACTAAACAAACTGTCTGTCACTGAGCGGCTTTTCTGTTTGTAATGAATGTTTGTCCAGTAAGTTGGTTAAATAAAATTAGAATAATAAATAAGCACTTTTAATTTTGGGTTCACCGTTTTTTACATATAAATACCAATAAAGTATGTTGATAGCTAAGGTGAAACATGCCAAAAATTTAAAACCAAGTGCGAGACGCGGGACGCAGGCGGCAGAGCCCGCAGCGGTAGGTACTGTCGAGTACAAAAATATGTATACATTTGTGGCGCTTATTTTAATGGAATAAGGTGAAAAAGTGTATACATATCTTTGTACTCGACTGTACTATTCAACAATAATATTATGATTCACGCAGTTCGCTATATACCTACGCGGTCTCGTACAGCCGTAGTTTTAAGTGATCTTACTCGTTTAAAATGTCGGAGCCGCAGAAGTCAAGATAGTCCTCTATTGTACCAAAGTGTAACAAAGGGCGTTGGTCCCACAAAAAAAACTAACACACACTACCTTGCATACCTACACGAAATAACACAGTAATAAATGTAATAATGCTCAAAAACAGTTTAACACTACCTACAGTTGGCGTGGCGGTCGCTAATGCCTATACTCGAAACTCTAATTCAAGACCAAAATCCTAACCTCAACGGGCGCACATTCGCTGTGATTACTGCATTTTGGTTTAAGTGTAGGTATTTTTATCAATAAAACTTACCCTAATATTACTGGATACACGAGTTCTCATTCATGTTTTTATGAAATAATGTTAAAATAACTAAATGATCAAGATGGGAACTGTCAGATTTTGGTCTTGAATTCGAGTTTCGAGTATAGACCTAGCGAAGCGAGAGTGTTGTAGGTATGTAGGTACCTATCTATTTGCGAGTGAGAAACCCGGTAGCGCCCGCGCGCGAAATTTGAAATCGATGTAATGAATACACGAAGTCTCAGAACTACTACTAGGTCAATCAAAAAACCACGTTTTATAGTTCGTTCTTTTATACGGTAGCGATATTAATTCTACATTAACACGAAATTTGTAAAGAAAGGCCTACCACCAAAGTTAAGCAACCACCGCTTACCTAAACATTGTGTTGATTTAAACTAGGTTTTTTTTTAAACATATTTTTAAGAGATTTACTATAGTTTACTGTTTGGTCGTAAACTATATATGTTAGTATGGAGTTTAGATTATCATTTAAGCTTAATGTAACACCGAAATAAAAAGCTATAATACAAATACAACCCGTACTTGGTCTTCCAAAGTTAAGCAACTACACGCGTAGTCTAAAACAGGATGGGTGACCGCCTAAACCATCGTGTTGATAAAATCAGTTTTGTCACATATTTGCAGGAGTTTTACTTAAGATTGCTATTTATTCGTAAACAATGAAAATTTGACTACATATTAAGCTTAAAATAAAAATACAACCCGTATAAAAATGCTAAAAAAAAAGATTTTTTTCATGTTTCTTGTATGGCCCCTCTTGGGATTTGATTTATTGTTCATTTTATAATTTTAAACGAAAGATTTTATAATAACACTTATTCTGTGAAAATTTCAACTGGCTACTTATTACGGTTAAAAATATATAGCCCTGTAAACTTACTCTTTCATATAAAGGCGCGTACTACTGTTAAACGATGACGTCACTCCAGCAAGATGGCCCCCACGCGCTTTAATATTATTGACCCAAATTTCAAACGTTTGTAGAATCAAAACTACTGGGTCTATTTGAATGAAATAAAAAGTAGTATGTTTGTTTATTTATAAACATTACTGTTACAAAGTTTCAAGCGATTTGGCGTACCTACTGTCATTCTTCATTGTGCTAAATACTTTATTGACTATAAGATGCAGTGATAAAAAGTGTTTGTGTAGATTAAACAAAAGGTTATTATTGTATTACATGTAAAAATAAAAATCTTATTTTAGTTCACATATTCTTTTATTTCACAAAAAAAGTCTTTAACATATTTCTTAATATAAGATAATTACATAATGAATTTTCAGACAACAAACTTAGCAAATCTTTCATAGTTTTTCCATGAAATTTAAAATACAAATAAACTAAACAATATCAACCACAAACAGAGGTAAAATGGTTTTGAAGTAGTTATAGTTATAAGACCAGCGCTTTGTATTCCTTTTTAAAAATAACTTATGATAACCTGAAGGTTTCCGAGCAAAGGAGTCAAAGTATTCCCGTATACCATAAATGTCAATATGTATAGCAACCCAGTGGGAGCCCGGTTTCGAGTCTGGGTCCAAATTACTTACAATAAAGACAGGAAGATTAACCCAAATAGGAATTCTATTAGCAGCAAAAACGTTTAATTCAAACGAAGGGCTGATTATTTTCATACAAAATTGAATTTCATTTGTATCCATTTTTAATAAAAAAATATGAATAATTTGATGATGTTGCCAACAATAGCTACAATGAAATAAAGTTCATGGATTAAAACATTGTATTTATGTGTTTACTAACTATTGTAATCTACAGATATATCACGATTTTTGTTTATTTCAATAACGTTATCAAATTCTGCATACACAATACAATTAATGGTGCAGGGTAGAGCAACATCAAAGCGAATTTCTAAGAGAACTCTTCCATGTCTTACAAGATTCCAGTGTGAAGTTGAACTAGCAGATAAATCAGGGGTTAAATCAAAACATAACAAACAATAACCTGCTCCATAATCCATTCTGCTTATATCATTACCTTCGTTGTGAAAATGAATACCAGTTTCGGAAAATAAAGTGTGATATGATGATGCTATTAACCCAGAACCAGAACCAAATGATGGTTGTAATGTTTTAGAAGGAATTTCATGACCATCGACATATAAACTAAAGGAATTCATATTATAGTGTTGAAAATTAAATTGATTCATAGCTAAATTGCCATTAAACCCTGCATTCGATAAAAAACCAATAATACATCTTTTAGGAATTTGCCCGAGAAATATTGTTACGCCGATGGGATAAGGCGTCTCATTTTTCAATCGTTAATTTTGGTATATGGCAATTTTCCACTAAGAGTGAAAGAGATAGCATGATTAGAAAGAGACAGCGATACTGAGAACCTTCGAGAAGCATGTGAAAGAGATAACACGATTGGAAATGAGACAGCAATACGCAGAATATTCCAGACCAGTGAGTCAAGGTCAAGGACATCGCGAACAATACAAGGTAGAAAGGCGTAGAACAATCCAGTAACGAATAGTCTCGAACGACCTTGGCGGGGCAAAGTACATCGATCATTCCAGAACGCATTCTGGAATGATCGGAGGCGGGAACTATAAAGGCGGACCGATTGCAAGTACCTATTCAGTCTTTAATTGGAAAGCAAACAGTGCGAACAAGAGCGACCCGAGCGATCATCTGAGTATTCGAATTTATTGTGCGATAATTGTTTGTAACGAATTAACTGCGTGCGTTATTAAAGTCTACTTTTGATTATCGGTGTATTTGTGCATTTCTATCAGTTACCTACCCCCATGTACGTAACAATATATTATCCAATGTTTTACCCTGTATCCCCGACGGTAATGTAAGAACCTTAACTTCTGCCCTTGTGATATGATATTTTGCAGTCGTTGTTGCCAATACTTTTTGATGTGCTAACAAAACGCTACGATTAATTTATGCCCTTCTTATAATGAGACTGGCATCCATTATTTGCACTTTTTTTTTTTTATTTTGGTGACAAATTAGATTAAATGACTCCTTCGAACGTACTAACTTAATGCGTATTTCGACACCATTTATTAAGAATTTCTCTTGGTTAAATATGTCGGCATGTAAATGGCCCATCATTTCCACTTCCTTACTCTCTTTGACAAATTCTAGTCTTTTATGAAACCCTTTGTTATTTGCATCAATAGTACCCATATGATTTGCAGTATCAACATACCACAATCCACAAGTAAGATGAGTTTCTTTGGCTGCTGGTCCATAGTTTAGAAGATTTTCCATATAAGCACGGTAAGCATATGTATTGTTCGGGGGTGATATGAGTTTTTGATTTAAATATACATCTAGCTGACTGAAAAGGGAATGTAACCAATTATTGACGGGTGCAACCAGGGTATCTAGTTTTAATTTTGTACCATCCTGATTCAATATTTTAGCATTAATGTGTAACATTGTGTGGGATAGATCAACATAGTCATCTCCTGATCCGGGAACTTGGAATTCGATTGAAGCGTCATCACTTAAAGATGAAATTGGTTTGTAATGAACCCACTGTCCACTTTCAATACTTGATTGTGTTGATGGAAGGGCAAATATATCTAATTCAGATTTCACACATTCACAAGAATGACTATGTAGGAATGACATTATTTAGTTTGTAAATATATCCTCAAGAGTTTTGTTTTTATATTTTTTACTTGCTCTTCATCTCGATGCTTTCAATGTAATCAGCGGTTCCCTTCTTTTAGATGTCATTTTATATCCAGATCCCGATATGAGGGAATCAATTTTTTCATCGGCTTTTCTTTTTAAATTAGCACTTGCCTCCTTGAATCGTGATCTAATCGAACTATCCATAGGGCGTGAATTTACCATATCGGATAACAAACCAACTCTGGCTCCTAACGTTTCTTTTCCAATATTTTCAAACCGCTAGATAACAAAGGGAGCACTGATCTAAATAGCCCTCCCAAAAAACTCCCTTTACCATGCCCTCGTTGAAATGGAACTCCTTTATAGACAATTCCTACACCAGAGCCGGCTTGATGCGAATAATAATGCTGGTAAGGGCAAGAGACTGACGATCTGTTATAATTCATTTTACTCGTTGAAAGTGTAGCTTCACGCAGGAGCTACCAAATTGGAATGGTACATTAACACCGGTAGTTGTCCTTATATCTATTTCAATAGTATCGAACTCCCTACGTAAAACTGGTACATAGCGAGCAGGTGAGAAAATGTGAGTTTTATATGCACCATAAATAAACTTAGTTGGATCTAGTGGTATTATTCTAAGCAATGCTGTTATAACATCTCCAACTACTTGCGGATGAATTATATCGGTGTAAACAAATATTTGTGGTGGTAACCCTAAATATAAATTGGCAGGGTTTTTTCCATATGTAACTTGTTTCAAATATGATCTCGGTTTGAAACCCAGCTGGAGACTTAGTATCGAGGTTGTTATGATAGAGGTTATTTCATTATTCGTTGTTGTTACTCCAACCATTTTTGTCAATGTATCATACCTAAATTTGACATTATTTTTTAGTTGTGGGTTCTCATTAAACGCTTGAAGGAAATGATCAATATTATCGTATGTAGTGGCTGGTATATGAGTTTTTATATCGACAAATTTCCTTGACTTATTTTAGCTGAGCTGTAAAGACGTGCTCGAGATGGCTGTCACCATAACGTGCCTCCAAAGCTTTTGTACTAAGTTACATAGTTAGTACAATCGCAACAACATAACTTTATCCCATTTTAAATAAAAAACAATGTAAAAGCGCGTGCGTCCCGCTAACAAGCGCCTAAGTCACACTTAGACGGCAACAAACAAACTAGCGCCCCTTCCGCTCCCCCCGTACGAGCGGCTATCACAGTTGGCGGGGCGTACATCGTTAGATTTTAAATTTGTCATAAACTTAGCGCTGTTTACGTTTCGTAACTTTGTTATTTTTTATCGATAATTGAAAAATAACAATAGGATTTTGTAAAGAATAAACTTCTAAGATCTTGGGCATTAAAAAGTGAAAATCACCCAAAATCTAGTTAGCTTAGTATTCGTAGATAATGTCGAGGGAGTTGATGAAAAGGTTGAAAATCGCCTCCATGACTTCAAGGAAAAAGTCGAGGACCACGAAAATCGCCTCCAGACCATAAGAAACGAAGTGAAAAAGCTAGAAATCAAAGTGGTCAACGGTACCTGTGGACCTGAGACATCCATCCCGGCAGCTGGAAGATTCAAAGTTCCACCATTTGATGGAACCTCATCATGGACGGCCTATAAACTCCAATTCGAGTCCGTTTCCCAGGCGAATATGTGGAACAAAGACCAGGCGAGGACGGCGTTAACCTTGGCGCTACGAGATGAAGCCCTCACCATTCTGGAAGCGCTGGGAAAAGACAGGACATAGGACCGCCTTCTTGAAGCTTTGGAGGCACGTTATGGTGACAGCCATCTCGAGCACGTCTTTAGAACTCAGCTAAAAGACCGAACCCAGGGACGTAACGAGTCATTACAACAGTTGGCTCTGGAAATAGAAAAGCTGGTCAGAAAGGCGTATCAAACTGCATCAGGCTCATTGGTGGACAGCATGCTAGTACAGGCCTTCATTGACGGAATCCGTGATTTAGAAGTCAGAGCTGCTGTGCGACTAGGACATCATGGAAGCCTGAAGGATGCAGTTGCCCACGCTTTGGAAGTAGAAGCTGTACGCCAGGACTCGAGGCCTTTTAGGGTGCGAGAAGTTTCAGCCGACTGCTCCTCGCCGTGAGTTTGGACCAAGGTGTTATTGGTGTGGAGAACGCGGGCACTTACAATCAAGTTGCCCAAAAAGAAAGAGAACACAACGAGATGTAGGCCCAACGGAGAGGCCCGCAGGCTCTGATGCAGTAGAGCCGCATCAGGGAAACGAGTAAAAGCCAGGACTAAGGGACGAGTGCTGGCTGGTGGTCAAAATGTCCCAGTTATGATCTCACAGGTGAATGATGGGAACAGTCTGGTCGTAAAAGGAGAAATTGGTGGAATACCATGTCACCTTACTATCGACACCGGAGCTTCTCGGACAGTGCTACTGAAATATTTAACCAGAGATCATTTAGTCCGACCCAAGCATCTTCAGCTGCAAACGGCTACCGGCCAGTACATTTCCGTCCTGGGGGAGCAAGAAGTGGAGGTGCAAATTGGGTAAAAGAAATACTGGAACAAAGTCGTCGTTGCTAACATCATCGACGATTGCATTATTGGATTGGATTTTATGAGAAAACATGGCTGCAAAATCGACTTGAAAGGTGGAGTCCTGAAATTCGGAGTAGATGAAGTCCCTATTGAAGGTGGTGTAAGTGAACAAGTCTACTGCGCAAGAAGGACCATTCTTCAACCAAGATCGCAAGCCCTATTTCCTGTGAACTTACCACACTATGCAGGACGAGGATCTCATCGCTGCGTCTTAGTAGAAAAAATTGACGGTAGTCAACCATGGATAACAGCTCGCACGGTTGTGACAACGTCATCTGCTGCGTTTATCCGGATCCTAAATCTAACCGACACTACATACACCCTTAGTAAAGGAACCCTTATCGGGACTTGCGAAGAAATTTCTTGGATACGAAGTTGCCAGGGATCGAATGGAAGCGGACAACCTGCAAGTACCGGAATGGACATTACAGGATTATTGGATGGTTGCAAAAACAATCTCACCAAGGAAGAACTCCTGAAGGCGCGTAATTTACTGCTGCGTTACAGCAATGTTTTCTCTGCGCACGACGGTGGTATTGAAAGAACTGGAGTTGTACAACATGAGATCGACACTGGCGGAACCATGCCTATCCGACAACGTCCTCGGCGAGTTCCAGTAGCTCGCGAAAAGGAAGTGGAAGACATGATTGAAGAGATGAAGAAGAACGGAGTTATTGAGCCGTCAACAAGTCCTTGGTGTTCACCGGTAGTTTTGGTAAAGAAGAAGGACGGCACCATGAGATTTTGTGTTGACTATCGCTGACTTAATGATGTAACCAAAAAGGATTGTTATCCACTGCCACGAATCGACGACACGTTAGACACTTTAAATGGAATGAAATGGTTTTCCACATTGGATTTAAAAAGTGGCTACTGGCAAGTGGAAATCAAGGACCAGGATAAGGAGAAAACGGCCTTCTCGACCGGAAAGGGACTATGGCAGTTCAATGTTATGCCGTTTGGATTGTGTAATGCACCAGCAACCTTTGAGAGATTGATGGAACAAATACTTGCTGGTCTTCTGGGAGATACTTGCCTGGTATATCTGGATGACATTATAATAGTTGGGAGAGACGACGATCACCTTGGAAAATTGGAGCAAGTTTTGGCTAAGCTGCGAGATGCGAATCTGAAACTCAGCCCGAATAAATGCTCACTTTTCAAGCGTAAGGTGAATTATTTGGGACACGTGGTGTCAACAGACGGTATCCAGACCGATCCTGAGAAGATAAGCGCCGTTAAGGATTGGCCGACACCGAAGGACAAGACCGCAGTTCGTGCATTCTTGGGACTTTGCTCGTACTATTGACGTTTTGTGAAAAACTTCTCAGATATAGCGAAGCCCTTGCACCAGTTTAAGGAAGAAAAACGACGATTTGACTGGAATGATCAGTGCGCAGCAGCTTTTGATGATCTCAAACACAGGCTTTGTGAAACTCCAATATTGGGATACCCAGACCCTGAGAGTGATTTTATTGTTGACACAGACGCAAGTAACACTGGTATCGGAGGAGTTTTGTCACAAAAGAAAGGAGATCAGGAATTTGTAATCGCCTATTTTAGTAAGTCACTATCGAAGCAGAAATTACTGCGTCACTCGGAGAGAATTACTGGCAGTTGTCAAGACATTGCAGCATTTCAGTAAATACTTGCTTGGGCGAAAATTTCGTATCAGAACTGACCATGCTGCTTTAAAATGGTTATTGGAGTTTAAAAATCCTGAGGGTCAAGTAGCGCGCTGGATTGAACAACTACAGGAATATGACTTCATCATTGAACATCGCAGTGGAAAATCACACGGAAACGCGGACGCCCTTTCCCGAAGACCTTGTCCGGATGACTGTAAGCATTGTTTAAGGCAAGAGGGCAAAGATTTTGTGAGAATGTTGAGAACTGATACCGTAAGTGAAGAATGGAGCAATGAAGTCATGCAACAAGCGCAGCAAGAAGACCAGGACATTAGACCCATTTTCGAGTGGATCAAAGCAGGCGTTCCCAAACCGAAATGGTGTGAAGTAGCTCCGATGAGTACTGAAACAAAAAGCTACTGGGCCCAATGGGAAAGTTTGGTTATGCATAATGGCGTATTGTGCAGGAAATGAGAGTCGGCAAATGGAAAGTATGATCACCTACAGGTGGTTGTTCCAAGAAAAAGAGTAAGTGATGTTCTGAGATCCTTCCATGATGGAATTTCCGGTGGGCACCTTGGAATGAAGAGGACCTTAATGTAAATTTGTCAACGCTTCTACTGGATTCACTGTCGTGAAGATGTGGAAGACTGGTGCAGGAAGTGTACAAACTGCTCCTCAGTCAAAGGGCCGCAAACACGCAGTAGAGGAGCGCTCAAGTTGTACAATGTTGGAGCTCCTTGGGAAAGAATTGCTTTAGACGTTGCAGGCCCGTTTCCGACATCCGACTCGGGAAACAAGTACATCCTCGTTATAATGGATTACTTCACCAAATGGCCTGAAGCATTTGCCATCCCTTACCAAGAAGCAGTCACTGTAGCGGAGAAATTAGTGATGGAAGTGTATTGTCGATTTGGGGTGCCTCTCGAAATTCACAGTGATCAAGGCAGAAACTTTGAGTCCCAGGTGTTCCAGGAGACTTGCCGAATCATGGGAATCCATAAGATCAGAACTACTCCATATCACCCACAATCGGACGGAATGGTCGAGAGATTCAACCAGACATTGGAAAGACATTTGGCAAAGGTTGTTGAAAGTCACCAAAAGGATTGGGATAGGCATATTCCTCTTTTCCTAATGTCTTATAGGTCGGCAACTCACGAAAGTACGGCTGTCACCCCAGCTTACGTGAACTTTGGAAGAGAACTTCGTTTACCTGCAGACCTTTTAACTGGACGCCCTCCAGATTCGCCGAAATCGATCACCGAGTATGCCAGTGATTTGCGAAACCAGATAGACGATGTTCACAGTCACGTTCGTGAACATGGACTTCAAGCCAGCGAGAAGATGAAGACAAGATATGACCGAAAATCTAACCAAGTGGGGTCCGAGGAAGGTTCATTCGTGTGGCTGCATAACCCCACGCGAAGAAAAGGGAAATCGCCGAAACTATCGCCGAATGGGGAAGGACCGTACAAAGTAGTCACCAAAATCAACGACGTGACGTATCGGATACAGCGGAGCCAGCGAAGTCCCTGCAAGGTTGTCCACGTTGAACGACTGGCGAGATACTACGGGACTAATAATGCTCGGGACGAGCATGTCTTAGGAGGGGGTAGTGTTACGCCGATGGGATAAGGCGTCTCATTTTTCAATCGTTAATTTTGGTATATGGCAATTTTCCACTAAGAGTGAAAGAGATAGCATGATAAGAAAGAGACAGCGATACTGAGAACCTTCGAGAAGCATGTGAAAGAGATAGCATGATTAGAAAGAGACAGCTATACTGAGAACCTTCGAG
Organism: Acleris cristana; assembly: GCA_948252455.1. Lineage (NCBI taxonomy): Eukaryota > Metazoa > Arthropoda > Insecta > Lepidoptera > Tortricidae > Acleris > Acleris cristana. Next base: position 5,433,108 of record OX411771.1, on the reverse strand, counting down.
AAGCATGAGAAAGAGACAACACGATTAAAAATGAGACGGCAATACGCAGAATATTCCAGACCCGTGAGTCAAGGTCAAGGACATCGCGAACAAAAGAATGTAGAAAGGCGTAGAACATTCCAGTAACGAATAGTCTCGATCGACCTTGGCGGGGCAAAGTACATCGATCATTCCAGAACGCATTCTGGAATGATCAGAGACGGGAACTATAAAGGCGGACCGATTGCAAGTACCTATTCAGTCTTTAATTAGAAAGCGAACAGTGCGAACAATAGCGACCCGAGCGATCATCTGAGTATTCGAATTTATTGTGCGATAATTGTTTGTAACGGTTTAAGTGCGTGCGTTATTAAAGTCTACTTTTGATTATCGGTGTATTTGTGCATTTCTATCAGTTACCTACCCCCACGTACGTAACATTATTTTAATGTGGTTGCATAAAATTTCATTGACTTACAGTATGTAGTAGTATAAACTACTTGCAGAAATCGAAAATGCCCGTTATCTTTGCAAGGGGGTTTATATATCATTTTAGATACATTACATTATGCTATTTCATGGATTAAGCTACTGTCATTATTTTGTGTGCTGTGTTTATTTCTAGGTAAATATATTGATCCCATTACATTCTTTATGATATGGTAATTATCTGTTCACATGAGGCACCAGACGGTGGTGGTCTTGGCGGCTCAAACAGGCCAGTCAGCATGGGCGGCTGCTGGAGATGGAAGATACCAAAATCACCAAGTTAACCATTTGCGCAGAACTAACAAAATCAAGATAAGCGGTGCTCATTGACTCCAAAACAAGGAAAATAAAAATAAAATCGAAAAAGAATAAGAGTTATTTTATTACATAACACAAAATTTTATTACCCTCCTACTACGGTACGGTCACTAGCAATAATATATTAACCAACTTTGGCCGCAAAAAAATCTGACACGTCTTTATTACTAGAGGTATAAGAGCGTTTCAGATATTTTTGCGCCCAATGTTGGATAATATATTATTGCTGGTGACTGTACTGCTCATTTTTCAGTACTCGCTGAAAATCATTACAACTTCCTATAAGGTCTAGCATTACCTACGTGCAATCATGAGATATGGTCTTATTAAAAGAACTAGTGTCAGGCCCTAGCTTTGTTTAGGTTTCAACATAATAAAAAATAGCCATCTGGAATAATGTACTGTACAAATAGTGAAAGAATTTTACAAATAGATGCAGTAGTTACCTTCCACTTATTAACAAAATATCAAAACCACTCTCTCTCTCTTGAAAATATAAGTATAGGTGAATGGCCCTTTAATACAAATACAGAAGAAAAAGAAAAGTACGACAAAAAACTATGAAAAAAAGCTACAACAAATATATTTCATAACTAGCATTGTTTTTTGGCAGGGACTACTTAAACTCGCTGGTTTATACAAGCTGCGCCGCGTTCACTCGTTCGACCGACCGAACGCCGTTTCTAAGAGATTAACATTCCTCAACCGTAGCTCCAAATAAGACTTCGTAAAAACAAGTGCCGAGGTCGCGTACACTGCACTGTTTGCGAGCGAAAGTAAACTCATCCGTTCACAGGTTGTTCAGTGGATGTACAGGTTTTCTAACTGGAGTTCGCCCCATTAAAAGCCTCTTTTTGAGACGAAGATGAGGCTAGCAGCAACCCGGACACTTTGTAAGGTTCTTTCTCAACAAGGGCCTTACAGAATCTATCAGGGGGGTTCTCTTATGCCAGTATGGGGAGTACTTGAGATGTAATTAAATGAAACAATATACTTGAACACTAGGTAGTATAATGAGCATCGACACGTTACTAAATAAGGATAGCTCAAGCACGACACAGAGCAAGAGCATTAAGAACAAGAACAAGACACCGGACAAAAGGGTAGGAAGATTCAGAGTCCCCAAGCCACACACACAACTCAAGGCAAGTTCTCGACAAAAAGCGACGGCCACGACTACTGCTGGCGTCAATTCCTTCGCATTCAAGATATACATATAGGCACCACCAGTGCATATACGCACGGGACGGTGGCGCTTGGTAGCACGGGCACGGCGGGCGCGCGTCACTCTCCTTCTCGCCCTCGCAACGTCACCCATCTCCCTCAGACAGGGCATGAAGTAAAATCTGGACCACGGCGTCTTTTTCGTCTGTATCATAAAATAATAATAGATTAATTTTAACTTTAATACGTAGATGTGAAAATGAAACTATTCTTTAAGTAGGTAGTAGGCATTTTTTATTTTTTAATAAAGTAAAACTTGGTTAAGTGTGACCTGGATAACTGAGAAACCTTTATAGCTGGAACTCATGCTGGGGTCCCAACACTTTAGCACTGAATTACCTCTGTTAGCGGGACAAAACAAACCTCCATATTTGGGATTAGTTCTTTCAATTTTATCTTCATAATTACAGAGTGTATTTAACCTCTTTTACTGAGATTATATTTAAAATAATACTTTTGCTAATAGTTTTTTTATTTTATGGGTATAAAACCTCTGTAACTGAGATAACGTCGATTTATTACCTCTCTAACTCGGACTTTATTGCAGATAAATTTCCGTTTTGTTTACTAATTCTCAGTCTACCGACTACCCGCAATTACCGCACTTGGCTAATTGTGCCTAGAGGACCTTCAGTTTCAGTTTGGTTTTGAAGCAAGTAGTAATAAAGGCCCGGAAGAGATTTTTTTTGTTTGCCTACAATAGTGCAGGTCACAATAATATCCCCGATCTAAGCCACATTAAACTTGTGTATCTGCCTCTGGAAATGACACATGAACAAGGAGAACGATTCGGAATTAATAGTTCATAATACCATAGTATAAATAGAGAAGTAGCTCGTCTTCAAACAAAGGTACATCGCGCGGCTTGCACGTGTGCGTTACGCCGACCGGACGGCTGTGGGCGGGGCGAACCTCCCACACGAAACTACAAGCAGAGGTGCGGGAATGGTGATTAGACGGGGCCGCGGCGTCATTGCGTTCGGTCACGTTTGGTTGTAGGTAGTGCGCGTTAAATTAAAACATCGAGCGACAATGTCTTTGTCGAAAACTAGAAAATATTGTTCAGTTTACGGGTGTTTAAATATGGTGTAAGAAATCCGGAGCTATCGTTTTTCCACATACCTTTTGAGTCGGAAAGGTGAGTACCAACATACCTATTTAGAGTTTGTGTTGTGAAGAATGGTGTTTATTTTTTTATATTTACCTATAGCTTATAGCCCACTTGCAGCTTTTGTTAAATCTATTTTATTGTCAGCGTGACATTTTCTTTCGTTTCAAAACGCCTAAACTGTGCCCTAAACCTAGCTTAGGTAGGTACTTACAACTATCCAGATTTAATAAAAGCTGCAAGTGATTAATGTAAATACCTACTCAATTAATGAGGTATTTCGTACCGGCTTGCCTATACCTATAGAATAGATACATACTTAGGTGAAATAAATACGTATTAAGTAGGTAATTTAAGTTATTGAGTGTGACGTGTCAGTTAACATGTGACGACGTGGATGGCCTAGGTAGTTGGTAGTGACCTAGTGACTAAGTACTGCTTACGAAGCTAGCGGTCCTGGGTTCGATTCCCGGTCAGGGCAAATATTCGTGTGATGAGTGCGAGTAGGTAATTTGTTTCTGAGTCTTAGGTGTTTTATATGTACCTATATAGTAGTAATATTAAGTATGTATTTTTCACTACATAAGTAATTAAGTATCGTTGCCTAGTACCAAAAGCCTAAGCCTTGGGGTAAGGCAGCTGAATTACAAACTACTTATATTTGTTTTACAAAAAAGGGCCATTCGTTCTATTTATAACTTAAATTCTTGTGACTCCTTAAGAGAACTATTTAAAGAAATTAATATCTTAACTGTAGCATCTCAATTTATTTATGAGAATATTATTTATGTTATTAATAATTTAGATTCTTTCACCAAAAATTCTGATATACATAATTTAAATACAAGAAATAAAATGCCATTCGAAAATTCCGCGTCCGTAAAGTATATAAATCATTTGTTGGTCAATGCATTCATTTCTATAATAAACTACCTGACGTAGTTTTAAAGCTATCGTTTCCAGCACTTAAAAATTACTTAAAAAAGTCGTTAATGTCTAAAGCGTACTATACGGTCGAGGACTACCTAACAGACAAAAATGCTTGGCCTAAACCCGAAACGTACTATTCATTAATAATTTGTGCAAATGCAAAAGTTGTATCTTGTCTAGGGGACACCGTTGATGTAGGAAAACATGTCGAAACTTTTATGTGGTTATCTTGTTTTTTTTTTTTTTCGTTTTTCTCCCTCTATCTCTCTCTCCTAATGTTTTGTCATGTTTTCCTGCTGAACTACGCATGATATTTGATATTATATTTAATTTAATATTTATAGCTTTATATAATACTAGACTAAGTAGTATAATTGTAGTAAGAAATATGGTTAAAAAATGACTGACTGCTGAGTTTCTTGCGGCGTTTCTTCTCGGCAGTGGTCTCCTCTTGGGAAGCGCTGGTAGACTCCTGACGTCTTAAAGTGCCCGTGCGGCCTACTTACTGAATAAATGACTTTTATCTTTTATCTTTATCTTTTTTAAACCACCAATAACAGACAAATATGTAGTCAAAGGAAGCCGCCTTGCGCGAAAGCGGCATTATGAAGGTCAAAAAGGAATTTACATATCACATCACATACCTATAAACATATTATTTAGGGTCAACAGACAAAAAGTAGGTTAAGGAAAATAATTTAAATTTGGTACTTGGGTACCTAACAATATTTATACTTACTTACCTACTTTAGGTTTGTGTTATTTATGAAAACTACTTTGATTATAAATCATAGATCAAATTAGGTATGGTCAAGTAGGTGACCAAAATTGAAAAACATGTTCGGACAACCCTGACGCCCGAGCGGCAATAGGTATCAGAATCTTCTAAAGGGCCGGAGTCTGTAACGCGTGTATATTACCCGCTATACATTAATATATATAAATAATAAACATTTCATATAATGTAATTTATTACTTAAAACTAATAATGTTGTATTCTGCGAAATCTTAAAATTACCGATAATAATAGAAAGTTACAAACAAAGAAGCCGCTTTTGGGATTTTTAACTACGCAGCTGCGCAGGTCATTTAGTCAATTTCTTTTATCTATATTTTTTTTTGCTAGATTGTTAAAAACAGACTCTCACAATTCTTCGAAGCGAATGGTCTGCCCTACGCAACATGTGCAAAAACAATAGCGAAACTTTAAAACAATAGTTTATTACCTTCTCGGCGTTAGATTTGTAGATAAAAAAAATAAAGGACTAGCGTCTTAGGATGCAACGAAACACAACCTTAAAAACATAGAGCTTGGGGGCGGTGTCATACTGTTTCCCGCGTTAGTTTGATTGGTTAATTAGGTTGGCGTCAGTTGTGACAAGTAGGGATGATTTGGAATTTACGAAAGATAGATGTTTTTAGACGGACAGTCACCCCCGGGACGCGAAACTAGGAACAGGACAGTTGGTAGAGAAGATAGGGAATACTAGGCCTAAAATTTTGATGTTCTTCGAAGTAATCGAGAATAGCCTGCTTAACATCCACTGCAAGCCCACTTTGGCCTCTTCCTTGAGCATGGCGTGGCGTTTCAAAAGTGCCCCACACGTAAAGGTTGCTAGCGATAGACCATACAGTGTAACACGTAATGGCATGCCGATTAGGAAATCGTTCAGTCCGAATTCTAACGGTGTCAGCAATGTTTTGACCACTCACAAAGTAAATGTTTACAACATCAAACATGTCCCGATTGTCAAGAAGTAAATTTTCTTGCCGAGACATTTTTTGTAACAATTAAGTGATTTAACACTTTACTTAACAAGCACTCGCTTCAAAACAAACACGGTACTGACGTCGCTTGCGCATAGTTTTGTGAGGGTAGTATCAAACAATAACAATCGTGACGATAAGCGGCCTACCCCCTTCGTAGCTACAGAAACGAGAGACCATGATTTATAAAGTAGCGAGGATATTCTTTCGACATTTCATGAAAAAAAAAAAAATTTTTTTTATATTTTTTTTGAGCTCAGAATCATGAATATAGTAACCCCTATTGTGGAAGTTGCTGATCAAAAAAACACCCTGTATATCTCTATTGTAGATGCCGACATGGATTTATTTTATCCGCCGGTGCCCCTAGTTATCACTGGTAGATGAGAATGTGTCTAAAGGGTGTAGCAGGATAAGCCTTCAAAAATTGCCCCCAAAGCTTTGAGTTCAAAACTACTATCAGTTGATGCCCCGTCAAATGAAAATAATTCATACCAATTTTTAACCCTCTACTGCCACCTGGAACCCCACGACATTCATTTAACCCTAAAACGTTTTTATTTATTTTCTCAAAAAGTATAAAAAAATTGTCAAATTTTGCACAAATGTTGATGTGATCAATATAAACTATCAAAAAAAAAATGAGCCCTCTACTTACTTATTTTGCTAGAAAAAAACCTAAATTAAAAATTAAAACATCCTGTATAACAACTCAGGCTCGTTGTACTATCACCATTTTTTTACTAAATATTAACCAACTACCTATCTACATAATATGTAAGTTTCATGTAATTAACAAAGGTGGAACAGTGTGAAAATATAGGTATTGTTCAGTACGTACCATGTATGTAACACGCTTACGGTGACGACATTAGTAAAAGATATCGGCCCGCCAACCGGGAAGCCATCCGTAATCGATCTTTTTTTAATTTGCTAATGTCGAATGTTTAAGGAAGATGAATGAAACTCATTAATACATATTTGAACAAGTGTTTCTGTTTATTTATTTTTAACCGACTTCAAAAAAGGAGGAGGTTATACGTTCCACTGTATGTTGTTTTTTATGTATGTTCACCGATTACTCCGTCAATTGTGGACCGATTTTAAAAATTCTTTTTTGGTTTGATAGAATATACTTCCGAGGTGGTCCCATTGTCAGCAAATCTGAATCTGATGAAGGGATCAGTGAGGAATTGAGGGAACTCCTCAAATATTGTATGCAAACATATAGCGATTTTAGTATTTTTAGTAACAAGTTTGCCATCTTAAAGCACCATCCCCATGATAGTTTGGTTGCTCTTAATGTCCATCATCCATCATCCATCATAGTTCGATATTATATTATATTATGAGTCTTAATACCAATTTTAATGTACATAACGTTATAAATGGCCGAGCTCCCAAACATAAATTACCAAATTCTCATATTATAAAAACTACCTACCATCCCAAATCTCACCTCCTTAGGGGATGATTTTCGAGATACAAAGTATTAATTTAATCTAATTCAGTTTTAGCGGTTTATCCGTAAAAGCGTAACAAGCTAATCGACGACAGACAGAATTACTTTCACATTTAAAATATTAGTACAGATTTTCTACAGTAATATTTTATGTTTAGATGAAAGATTTTTTACTCCTTGAGTATTGCTTGAACTGACATTTTAGAATTAAATAACCGACCAATTTCCGCCGAAACATAAAAAGACTGTCCATTAATTATTTTAAGTGACCATAATAACCGCCTAAATCTATATATAAATGAACCCCTATTTCTCCTGGTCACGCTGTAGGTAACTTGAAATCGGTAAAGCCGTTCTCAATTTTTTTTTAAGATCCACTGGTATAGTCTGGCCAAGCTAACTCTGCAATAGAATAACCTGGCAACCGCATCTAAAACTTAATATGGCAATATTTCTTAGCTGTCTTGAAACCGGTTTTTACAAGTAGATGGTATGTCATCTTCGGCTTCCGTTACTCACTTTTTATTGTGATAAAAGTAAAAACAATGGTGAAACCTTTTAAAAGTGATGTGCCGCAATTATTGTTTCGCATACTGAGTGATTTCCAACTTGTGAAGAATCATAGGACTCTGGTATTGCTCAAAAACGGCAATGTTTACCTAACAACAAGGCGTTGACAGGTTAGTAACTGAGCAATCTTGTTAATCTTGTATCAATGTTTATTTGGTTGATAATAATAAGTGGCGTTTTGTTTATAAATCTACTGTTAAACATTAAAAAACAAAGAAGTTTTTATTGTTATTTTATTTATTTCTTCAATGAAAAGACATTTTTTTTAGTTTTTACATGATATTAAGAATCAATGATGATGATAATGTATTCAATGCCAACAAAATACTCACTTATTAAATTCTAAATAGCAGACATTGGTAAAATTGATATGGAACCTTCGAATCTCTTTCCAACAGGAAAATAATTATCTAAATCTGTTCTCAATACCTTGTGACATAAAGAAACAGTCGGAAAGGATAGCCACCTTCTTTTTTGAAGTCGGTTAAAAAGATAATTCACTATACAATCAACATAATATGTTTCTTTCCAAATAAATTTAGTATTAAGCAAAAGATCCGTACAATAAAATAATAATACCAAGTATCAATACTTATTTCTCCTCAAATCGTGGTGTTGCTATATAAAACTTTTTTAAAACTAACAGTTTTTGACTCCTGCAGACTTAGAGTGGACCAACTCTAGAGTAGGAAATTTGCAGCGGGGCGAAGCCGCTGGCGGGCCGCTAGTATTACTTTAACATAGACTAACAAATCAGCCTGTCCCATGTTGTTAAGTTGTCACACTGAGTAGCAGAAGCCATAGGAGAAATAAATTAATCAATTGCACAATTTTGTCAAATAATGACTAATGTATCTTATTCCATATAAGTAATTATTCAACAAAATTTGATGTCATTTTCGAAAACTAAGAAAATGATACAAATGAAAATTTAGAAAAAAATATCATGGCCGCCGTTTTGAATTTCTACCTATAATTGACATCATTTTCGAAATCTGCGTCCCTAAAATCTAAGAAAATGACACCTATGTCCACTTTTTCAAAAAAAGTCATTGCCGCCATCTTGAATTCCAAATTTGACGTTATTTTCAAAATCTGCGTCCCCAAAATCTAAGAAAATGACACCCATGACGACTTTGATTTTGGAAACAATGCCCACAAGGCAATAAATGGGGGGTAGAACTTTGTATGGGAGATTAATTATTTTTGAAGTAAGCAACTACCAAGAAACACACATTTTAATTAAATTTATTGATATAACGTACGTTGTAATGTTTCAACTTTGTGTTAGTTTTAATATTTATTGACCCAGGAGACTGCAAAGAACAATTTTGTATATTTATTTTTAATTTGACATTTGGAAACTTAATGTCAACTTTTCATGTTAATTTTTAATTTGACATTATAAAGACTGTTTACATCTCCATAATTAATAATCATATTTATATTTTTTTGAGGTGAGGACTTTTTACATCTTCACGAGTTTAAATTTTAACATATTTTGACCCTTAGAGACTTTATACATCTCTAAGACTTTAATTAAGGTATACAATTTACTTTGGGACCTGTTATTCCTGTGACATTTTATTTTTTAGTTTTTACCATTATTTCATATTTTATTTTATTTTTTTGTATCACTAACTTAAGTTGTAATATGTTTGTAATAAGTGATTTATTTATTTTATTTATGTTATTAATAATTTAGATTCTTTCACCAAAAATTCTGATATACGTAATTTAAATACAAGAAATAAAAATAAAATTGCTATTCGAAAATTCCGCGTCCGTAAAGTATATAAATCATTTGTTGGTCAATGCATTCATTTCTATAATAAACTACCTGACGTAGTTTTAAAGCTATCGTTTCCAGCACTTAAAAATTACTTAAAAAAGTCGTTAATGTCTAAAGCGTACTATACGGTCGAGGACCTAACAGACAAAAATGCTTGGCCTAAACCCGAAACTTAGTCATTCATTAATAATTTGTGCAAATGCAAAAGTTGTATCTTGTCTAGGGGACACTGTTGATGTAGGAAAACATGTCGAAACTTTTATGTGGTTATCTTGTTGTTTTTTTTTTTCGTTTTTCTCCCTCTATCTCTCTCTCCTAATGTTTTGTCATGTTTTCCTGCTGAACTACGCATGTTATTCGATATTATATTTAATATTTATAGCTTTATATAATGCTAGACTAAGTAGTACCATTGTGATAAGAAATATGTTTAAAAAAGACTGACTGCTGAGTTTCTTGCGGCGTTTCTTCTCAGCAGTGGTCTCCTCTTGAGAAGCGCTGGTAGACTCGGACATGTAAAGGTGCCTACAGGGCCTACTTACTGAATAAAGATTTTAATTTTAATTTTAATTTTAATTTTAATTTTAATTTTAATTTTAATTTTAATTTTAATTTTAATTTTAATTTTAATTTTAATTTTAATTTTAATTTTAATTTTAATTTTAATTTTAATTTTAATTTTAATTTTAATTTTAATTTTAATTTTAATTTTAATTTTAATTTTAATTTTAATTTTCATTTTCATTTTCATTTTCATTTTCATTCATTTTTGGCAGGCATTTGACATTGCCCCAGATCCAAGCGGAAGAGATTTTGAAGGAATTCGAATCAATTTCATCAGAGAAAAAGGGCCTAGGTCGTACTCACCTTCTGTCACATAACATAGATACCGGTAACGCTAAACCTCTTAAGCAGCGCTACTACATGCTGTCTCCAGGTAAGTTAGCGGAGCTCAATCGGCAACTCGACGAGATGCTGGAAATAGATGTGGTTGAGCCTAGCAAAAGCCCATGGAATAACCCTGTAACCATGGCCCCTAAAGCTGACGGTACCCTTCGATTTTGCTTGGACAGCAGGAAGCTTAATGAGATCTTCAAACATGACGCCTACCCCCTTCCCTATATCAATCAGATCCTTGACCAGTACCTATCCTCCCTCGATCTTAAATCCGCGTTCTGGCAGATTCCTCTAGATTCGCAGGAATTAAAGGAGAAAAACCGCTTTCACCGTTCCTTCACGCGGTCTATTCCACTTCAAGGTCATATGCTTCGGCTTGACATCTGCGCCGGCGTTTAATGGATGTTCTCTTCGGTCCGGAATACAACGGTCACATTTTTATTTATTTAGACGACATTATCGTGGTTTCGGAAAGTTTCTCGGAACACAATACCTAGTTACGTGCAGTCCTCGACCGTTTACGTTTTGCTAACCTAACTATTAACCTTTCTAAATGTAATTTTTTCCGTAACCAATTGAAATAGGTACCTTGGTTTCATTGTTGATGTATTCGGACTACGTACCGATCCTGATAAAGTTAACGCCATCGTTGAATTCCCCGTACCCACTAATTGAAGGACGTTAAATGCTTCCTTGGTACCGCATCATACTATCGTCGTTTCATAAAAAACTTCAGTAACATCGCCGGACCCCTAAACCAACTTACCTCATCCCGTAAAGGGGCACCTCCTTTCCGCTGTTCTCCAGAAGCGGATCACGCGTTTAACACGCTTAAAACTGCCATGATCACAGCACCCGTACTAGCTTGTCCTGACTTCTCAAAGCCATTCAGTGTCCATTGTGACGCTTCCGATTTCGGAGTCGGTGGGACCCTGACTCAGGAGCTCAACGGTGAGGAACATCCTCTGGCTTATTATAGTCGCTCACTCTCCCCACCTGAGCGCAACTACTCTGCAACTGAAAGGGAGGCTCTAGCTGTTGTGAATGTGGTTGAACATTTTCGTCCTTACCTGGAAGGCCATAAGCCATTTAAAATTATTACAGACCACTCTAGCTTAAAGTGGTTCCTAAACCTAAAAAATCCAACCGGACGTCTCGAAAGGTGGGGCTGTCGGGTGTCTCCTTACAATTTCACCATTGAGCACCGCCGTGGGTCTGAAAATATAGTGCCAGACGCTCTGTCGAGGTCTGTGCCTGTTGCTACCGTAGATTTAAATACAATTACCGACCCATGGTACCATAACCTTTATAATCGTTGCGAAACTAACCCCAGTTCTTGTCCCAATCTTCAGTGGTCGCCTCTACCGCTATACGAAGTCGACCACTCCTCTTAAGAAAGACTTCGAGTGGAAAGAAGTCATCCCTTTGGATTTCCGCGACGAGATTCTACACGAGAACCACTCAACACCAACCGCCACGCATCTAGGCATCGCCAAAACCTAGAGACGGTTAAAACTGCGCTACTTCTGGCCATCCCAGTATCAGGATGTTATACGTTACATAAATGACTGTACTGTTTGTTCGGCATACAAGTATAGCCAGAAAGCTAGGTACTCCCGGATTTATGGGAAGCGTGAAAGAGTGTTCTCGACCTTTCCAATGCTTGAGTATAGATCTCGTTGGACCTCTTCCACCCTCACGACAACTGAACACCTACCTGCTTTACCTGCTTGTTGTGGTATGTTGTTTCACTAAGTATTCTATGCTGTTCCCCATGCGTCGAGCGACCAGGAAAGTTATCGCACAACGTCTGGAGAATCAAGTGTTTATACTCCACGGACCATTATAGCGGACAACACCTCATACTGTACAGGGGGTGATGTCCAGCAGTTATTCTCGACATACACCATACCCCAACTACATTACACTCCCGTGTATACCCCACAAATAAATACCGTTGAATGATATAACAAAATAATTGTTACCGCGATTTCCAGCTTTGTCGAGGCTGACCATCGAACCTGGGATTTGAATATTTCTAAAATTCAATTTGCTTTAAACACTTCCGTTAATGAATCCACCTCATTCACACCTTTCATGTTGGTGCACGGCCGTGAAGCAGTACCCGATGGAACGATTTACGATGACGGCGGTACGGTAGATGAGATCATTTTCTCTTCCAGACGGGATTACTTTGACAAGATCGTGGCACTAAAAGCGATTTTCTCCTACCGTCAAAGCGTTGTTACAGAAAGCTTATGACCGGAATATTAAACCCTACAACGATAAGCGTGGCGACATCGAGTTTAATGTTGGTGACGAAGCATGGAAACGCACTTATAAACAAAGCAATGCCGGCAAATATTTTGCAGCAAAGTAAGCCTCGAAGTACGAACGGTGTCGCGTTGTACGCAAGCCTTCTCGCCTCAGCTGTGCAAGTCAGCTGTATAAGAGCTGTATAGCTTGCTATAATGCTGATGCATGGTGTCCACAGCCACACAAGCGGTCCAGAAAAGATCTCCGACCCAACCCTTCCATTGTCGGGCAAAAGAAAGGAAGCCCGTTTTTAATTGCTCTTTAGCAATTAAAAACTACAACGGAACTCCTGCCTTCATTCCCAGAGTAGGGTAGGCAGAGTTACAAAATTAGGCTAAGATGTTTAACAGTGTATAGGCCATGGTTGCAAGCCCATCGCCCAACAATACTGCAAGCCTTTATTCCTTTAGTCGGCTCTTACGACATCCACAGGAAGACATGGAGTGGCACTATATTTGGACTCGGACACCACACAGGTTATGCCCATCGAGCTTAAGGTTAACTCGAGGAAAAAAAATGAACTTAATTGACAAAAAAACCGAGTGACTCAAGAAGTTGGTTTGGAATCCTTAATGTGCCATTTGCCTAGGAGTTTCCCGCTGCTTGCCCGCAAGTTGTACAACTATGCCAAATTTCAAGTTGATAGCATTTGTAGTTGCTGAGAAAACCTGCTGTGACATACAGACAGACAGACAGACAGACAGACAACGAAGTCTCACCATAAGGGTTCCTTTTGTACCATTTTGGTACGGAACCCTAAAAATGACCGTTCCCCCCCCTTATCTCCGAAGTTTATTAATCAAAAATTCTGAAAAAAATCCTGACGTATAGATAATTACTTATATTTTCTGGGAAAAATAAAATAAAGTGTTAATTATTTACAGTTTTTGAGAAATAACAAAAAACTAAGAAAATCTGTATTAAAATTTAGGCTAGTCAAAATCGACCTTATTGCCTAGAAAAAAAAGCTTATAACAAAATGAGTATTTTCTTTTGCGGTTACCAAGCATATTATCTTCAATACGGAACCCTCGGTGCGCGAGTCCGACTTGCACTTGACCGGTTTTCATTATTAATGATCATTTATATTATAACGATTTAAAGTTGGTTAGCAACAGTCGGGTTTTTAAAGCTAGCTTTTTATGGTTCCGTACCCAAAGGGTAAAAACGGGAGCCTATTACTAAGACTCCGTTGTCCGTCTGTCTGCCTGTTTGTCTGTCTGCTAGACAGTTGAAATTTTCACAGATGATATATTTCTGTTGCCGCTATAACAACAAACATGTTTCTTTGCCGTTTTTGACTAATGTTGTATAGATAATGGTACGGAACCCTTCGTGCGCGAGTCCGACTCGCACTTGGCCGGTTTTTTTGCTTTAATCTTCGGCTAATATAAGAAACTTGTTACACCTACCTTACATTCATAATAATATATAAAATATAAAAGAGATACAGAAATATTTAGTACTACACCAAGCTAACGGAACTTTTACAAAATAGGGAATTAGGCCATTTGTTTAAAGTTCCGTGAGTTTGGGGCAGTACGAAATATTAATGTATGTATGTATGTATGTATGTATGTATGTATGTAAACACTTTATTGTACAAAAGAAAAAAACAGAACAATACAATTAATATAAAAATAAGTACAAAGGCGAACTTATCCCTTTAAAGGATCTCTTCCAGCTAACCCTTGAGAGATTGAGAAAAGTTAAAGGTTGTGCATCGAGTAAGCAAGTGTACAAATTTATTTAGAAGAACAAATAAAATAAAAAAATATAAATATAAACAATACTAAATAAAATAAAATACATTCAAATACCTACATAAATAGACACAGAAATATATATTAATACTTAAATATACATACATAAACTACATTTTATGTAAGTACCTAGAGGATAGTTGATATTTAGGAGATAGAGTCAAGCCAGAACTTCTTTAATTTGCCTTTTAGGGAATCTACCGTTTGTGATTGCCTAATGCCAGTTGGTAGCCGATTCCACAACCTGACAGAATGCACCGAGAAGGATTTGGAATAGGATTTGGATTTGTGGGACGGGAAAGCGAGGGTGAGATTGGCCTTTGACCGCAACCGGTTTTGGGAGCCGGTGGCCATGAAGCTAAATCGCTCAGAAAGGTAGAAGGGAGAACGAGGATTAAAAATAGTATTAAAAAGCAGCGACAGGATGTGAACGTTTCGGCGAAACCGAATAGGTAACCAGTTTAGCTGTGCACGGAAGTGGGAGACATGATCGTATTTACGTAGGCCGAAAATGTATCGAATGCACACGTTTTGGAGTCGCTCAAGTTTATCAAGGAGCTGTTCTGAGAGGTCCATATAAGCAACGTCAGCGTAGTCTAAGAGAGGGAGAAGAAGAGATTGGGCTAAAGTTATCTTGGTTTGTTGAGGAAGAAAATTCTGCAGGCGCCTGAGAGAATGAAGTGAAGCGAAGAGCTTGCGACTGACTTCGGTAACCTGAGTCGACCAGGAAAGTGTCTGATCTATAGTAATACCCAAATTTTTAACCGTAGAGGAAAAGGGAATTATGGTACCGTCAAACACCAAATTGGGTATCACAACGTCAGACAGCTTCGAGATGTAGTGGGGACTTCCAACAACAATGGCCTGCGACTTCTTTGTATTGACCTTTAGTCCAAAATTAGTGGCCCATTTCTGGATCGTGACAAGATCGTCATTGATAAGGTCAATCAGGGAAGGGAAGTCATCAAAACTAGCCCCCGCATAAATCTGCAAATCGTCAGCGTATAAGTGGTAAGAAGAAAGAAGGGAAGTCGTTATACCATTTATGAAAATTGAAAAAAGAAGAGGAGAGAGCACAGCTCCCTGAGGGACACCAGCAGTGAGAGTATTCCAATCTGAATTATTTTCATCCATCTTAACACGCTGGCGCCTTCCAAGGAGGTATGACTCAAACCATGTAAGGGCCGAAAAAGAGAAATTTAGGGTCTTGAGGATGCCGAGAAGAATATTAAAATCAACTGTGTTGAAGGCGCTACTGAAATCTAACAAAACCAGGATAGTCAGATGTTTATTTTATATGTTTAAACGAATGTCGTCGGTGACCTTGACCAAAGCAGTGACAGTGCTATCTATGCCCGGGGCGGAAACCAGATTGAAAGGGATTAAAAAAGGTTGTGCATATTTAGGAAACGAGACAGTCTTTGGTTAACAAAGTGCTCTATTATTTTGGAAAGTACAGGGAGAATAGAAATAGGACGATAATCGGACAAGGCCACAGGTTTTGACACTTTAGGAAGAGGGTGTACATGAGCAAGTTTCCACGATGTAGGAAAACAGCCCGAGGAGAAGGAAAAGTTGATTATGTCGGAAAGGAGAGGAGCAATGGAATCCGCCACCAGCATAAGCATGTCTAAGCTTAGGCCATCTTCACCGACGGCCTTGGTTTTTATAGACTTCAGAAGGTCTATGGTCTCCTTTGGAGTAATAGATCCTAAATCAAAAGGGGGAAAGTCGGGGTTCGGGGCATTAGCAAGAAGAGATAGTGTATTATTCTTTACGGAAGGGTCTAAAGTAACCGGAGAAGTGCTAAAATGCTTATTCAGGGCGTTGAGATTCATTTTATGACTAGAAGAGTGAGTTTGAGATTTGCCTACCCCTAGTGACTTCAAAAATTTCCATAATTTATGGGGGGGACAATTCTGAATAGACTCATGGATATAACGACGTCTTGCTTCCCGGCACTTCTTGTTGCAACGATTACGCAGGATGACGTAGTTATGATGACTATTCTCAGACGGATCGTGGCGTAACCTCACGCGGGCGCGGTTCCTCTTCGCCATGAGGGCTTTGATATCCTCGGTCAGCCACGGCGTAGGGTAATGTTTGACGCGCATCGGCTTCAGAGGGGCGTGTCGGTCGTAAATCGCAAGCAATGTGCTGTTGAAAATCTCAAGTTTAAGGTCGATGTCAGTGCAAGTTTCGATAGACTGCCAATCAGCGTTGTGAAGATCGGAGAGCAGGGCCCGCAGATTGATGTCGCCAAGATTACGACGAAGGACAAATTTGTGTCTACGTTTCGGGGGGCGAATTTTGAAAGAGGCGTAAATAAGGTCGTGGTTGGAGAAGGCAGCAGCATTAAACTGGCCGTGAAATGAGACAAAATCAGGGGATGAGGTTATAATAAGATCTAAAAGAGAAGGGGGACCATTATGAGGGAAATGAGTGGGACTGAGAGGGAGAATACTAAGATTCAATGAATTTACTAGAGACTGAAGCTTAGAAGAACGAATATCTTTTTTCATGAGGCATGTATTAAAATCGCCCATGATTACGCAATGTTCGAACTGGGGACAGAGATCAGATAACGTATTCTCAAATGCATCGAAATAACTTATGTTGGACGATGGACTGTAATAAACCCCGAGAAGCAGTTTAGTATGGTTTAAGGAAACGCTGAGAAACAAGTATTCCGGTGACTTTGAGTACATGGATGGAGACTCAGCCACAATTTCGCAAACGATATCATTTTTTAAATAAATGGCAACACCACCCCCGCGAACAGTACTCAAACCGCCATCTTTGAACCCAGTCCTGTCGTTGCGAATTAATTGGTAACCGGGTAAAGGATAGAGGGTAGTTGAGAGGGATGGCTTAAGCCATGTCTCGGAAATGAGTATGGCGTGAATGTTTTTATCAGAAAAGGTTGAAAGTAGGTCAGGAAAGTGAGCTGGTACACTCTGTGCATTGATGTGGACAACGTTAAAGTGTTTTAAAGAAGCGTGTTTGTACACTTTAGTACCTACCTTGTCTATTTAATGGCATCTTAAAACTGCCATAATATGAATTGTCACAGCGATTAAAGTGACAAGGTACTAAAGTGTACAAATATTTATGAATTCGACTGTACGTCTTTTATATTTTATATATTATTATGATTGTAAGGTAGGTGTAAAAACTTTTTCTAAGTAGCCGAAAACGGTTGAAGCAAAAAAAAATGTATTCATACATTAAGTGATCCAGTATCCACCCTGGTATATAATGTCTGTATGTGACATGTCAACATCAAATATCAAAATATTGTTTAAGCTATAATTTAAAACCCTTGCCTAAAAAGGTTAGCAGTCCCGGAACCACCGCATGTGGATTTTTTACTCTTGAGTATGAGTGAATATCAGAATTTAGTTTCCCTAGTACTAAAGCTAATTTTGGTATTATAATAATTCAATTTGAGTGAAATTGTCTTCCGATATCCATTCACTTACATGTGTCTACATTTAAAAAAATTACTCCGAAATGATAACACAATTAGTTATATCTGATTATTTGTTAAATTTACACAATTAACAATTAAACATTTTAATTCTGTGTGCGATACCGGAGCAAATGTATTCAGCAGTCCTACTATTTATACAATTTAATTAGCGCTATTAAGCTAACTAACCTTTGTACAATTAAATTAAGTTAGGTAACAAATTATTCAATTATATTAGATAGCTCTCAATTTGGTCCTAAAGACTTGCAACAAGTTATTGAAGATGTCGATATCACTTGCACTTGTTCTATGAGCTATTAGAATATATTATCAATGGGATATCTGGGCATACTTATGAGGCATTTATTAACGATATCTGATCATTTTATCGATCATTTTGTCTAATGAAATGATTAATAACTAATAAGTCTATAATTATACTACTATTTTGCAAAGATGGCAGTTTAAAGTGAGGGCCTTATTTAATAGCTATTTATGAAGTAAAATTATATATAAAGCAAAACATATAATCTTTTAAAAAATGATAGCTTGCTTATGTGTACTTATTCTGCTAACTACACTATAGTGATATAATTGTACATAGCATTAACATTAGTGACTATAGGGAATTATGCATTGTTATCAAAATCGTAATGATTAAACTATGTGATCAATAAGTTTTTAGAATTGTTATGAACCATCCTCATAATGATATTATTTTAATGTGGACTATACCATGGCACTAACAAACGTTAAATTAGAGAAAACAATAATTTACATTATTTATTTGTTTTTCTGTGATAAAACCAAAAAACATCTGTATAAACAATTTTACAAGACGTCAAAAATAAGACTTACTTTTGTAATTATTTGGAGCGGTGTGGAGAAAGTCCTGATGCCCTTATGATTTAAAGGATAAACAAGTTGTTTGCACTGGACTTTTTTATTTACAGCTCGGTCACCAAAATGTAAGGTGGCTTTTTCGGCTGTTTCCGGGATTATTGAGGCTTACAAATAAATAATGTGATATTGGCTTTTAGCAATTATCAAATAACCTAGGAGAATTATATAACATTATTCTGCCATATAATTATGGATTTAACAGAAAAAAAACGGATGAAAAAAATTAACGAATTTTCGGCAGGAATTATGCTTCAGAGATATCTAATTCACAAGGGTGCTGCTCTCCGACCTAAGTTCAGATATGATAACCGCTCCCCCTGTTATTTAGCCCTAACTTTTGACTACTACCTCTTATTAACCAATGTTCAAAAACAACTACATTAAAATCACAAGCTGATGATGACTTAGTGAAGGTACAAAATTTGACCTCCAAAAGATAAAATATTTTTATAGGGGTAAAATAAAACATTTAAATGATGTTAATAAATGTTTGCAAATATAGAAAGTATGCATATTGCAATTAAAA
This sequence comes from Acleris cristana, assembly GCA_948252455.1. NCBI lineage: Eukaryota > Metazoa > Arthropoda > Insecta > Lepidoptera > Tortricidae > Acleris > Acleris cristana. Next base: position 5,413,592 of record OX411771.1, on the reverse strand, counting down.
TATAAATGATTTACGTATCTCCCATTTTTTATACCGATTCTAAAAACTTATTGATCACCCCTCATACTACCTCTATGGTACCTACATGTGTTATATTTTTATTGACATAATTGTTTTTAAAAGTAGCAAATGAGTCTTTATATGCCAAAATTTTATTCTCCCGGGCGGCGCCGGGCGCGGACAGCTAGTATAAATATAATATTAATATAAATACGTATAATGTTTTCTAGTACACTGAGAAAAACGGGCTCCTTACGGATACGAAATTTGTAATGAGCTGGCAGCGAACTACTTCTTACGTATACCGCTATCGTAATAAGGTTGCGACGTACGTATTAAGGAGTCGGACCCATTACGCGTAAGTAGGTAGTAGCATGTTCGGTAATGTAAGCGTCACGAGCTACTGATAATGTTGTTTCCTACGTAGTAAGTATGCTGCATCATGAAATTAAAGAGTCCGACTACTTAAATATACGTAGTACGCTTAAAGAGCCAGCATACGTACTAACGGAGTTGTCAAAATTCCGACACATTATTTACGTAGTCCGCCGAAGTACACAAGTCTACAGAACCGTTAATTTAAATATGCTGACACATTACGTAAGGGTGCAGGCTACGCACATACGTAGCACGGCAGTCTCGCAATGAGCATAGATACCAAAACATTATAATGCATCCGATCACGTGTTATAATGTTCCTGGCTACTTAAACAATGTAAGTGTATCGTATATAAATAACAATACATTATACGTACTCCACATACTGTCTTAAGTACAACCACCAGTCATGTCCTACCGGGTGGCAAGTAAAAACTCAAGAGAAGTTTAAATAGTTTATTTAAAAAGAACGCCGGTAGTGTGATCAGAACAGGGTAGGTAGGTTCGTAGGGTGTGGTCTGGTTCTGCGAAGCGAGCTTGCACTTTCCTCGCAGTTGGTGACGTGGAGCGGCAGTGAAGAAACCGTCGGCAGGCCGACGGTGTTCGATGACAGGATCCTGGCGCCGGGGGTAGCACCCGGTGTGTAGCACCGGAACCCACTCCACGATCCTGGTCACCGTGGTTAGAAGCCGCTCCGGCCAAGAAGAGAAGTGGACAGGGTTTAGAGCCTGATCCCACGACGCAAGAAGTGTTGTCCAAGCGGTAGTACTCCTAGCGATGCAGTGCTCCTAGCGGTGCGGTGAAATGCTCCTAGCGGTGGAATGCTCCTAGCGGTGGAATGCTCCTAGCGGTGGACCCTGGAAAACCCAAGCATTGGCTGTGTGAGCCTGGTGTCCAGCATTGGGATAGTCCATGCCAGCCGCCGTTGAGGGGTGAAGCCCGAGGGAATAGCGCTTTAATTAATTATTGGCGGTGGCAAGAATTATCGGAACAGAGTTACAATAAAACAACAAGAAGGTAAATCAAAATAACAATTAATAGTTACTAACGACCGTTATGAAGTAACGGTCGATTATTCGAAATAAAAGGTTAAAAGAACTGTAGGAACTAACAAGTTGCACAGGTCCGCCGCTCCTCGGCTATGTTCGGGAGACGTGGCGAGACCCGAATTCACCCGAAGCGCTCGCTTCGGGCGCCGCCGTCGGCAGCTCCGCCGCTCGCCATTGTCCGCTTCACTCCGACGCCGGACGCATGCTCGTTTTTACCAAGTTATACCTACCGCTATCCGTTTATTCGTTACGTGTTGATTTTCCATGTAGTATATAGTGTTAACTTCTTTGTTGTCTGTCTTCGTTCACTTTACGTATTAATTTCTGTGCTTTTAACTATTATCTTAGTGTTGTGACTTTTATTGTGTTTACTAGAGATGTTTAATAAACTGTGTCATTCTAATATCTCTAGTGTTTCTCTGTTTGTGGACTTATAACCTAACAACATAATTACCGTAGTACTAACCTACTCTAAGTGCTACAAACTGGTGACCTACGACATTGAAGAGTAAATTGTGTTATTTTTGGACCTTATAATTGTTGTGTGTGTGATCAAGAATGGAATCGACTAAAGATGAAGCATCTTGCTCGGGAGCAGCTGGTGAAACTTGGACTTAGAGATCTAGCAGGCGGTGACGTAACGGACGAATTTCTTAAAACTCTGTGGATTGGCAGATTACCAGCCAATATTCAGACTGTCGTAGCTTCTCAGTCCGATTTATCGTTGGACAGTCTAGCGATTATAGCCGACAAGGTGTATGAGATTGCCCCGATGGGCACGCCCCACGTAGCCAGTACTGCAGTAGCTACACCGCACTCGTCATATGTTACTTCTGCTCAATTCAACGAGATGGCTAAACAGATAAGTGAACTTACAATGCAAGTAGCTAAACTCACAAGTAGGAACGAACCGTCAGCCCACGCGCCCGCACAATATTATCCGCGCTCACGTTCCCGTTCTACAAATAAGCGCGAGCGTAGCCAGTCCAGGTCAAAAACACTTCAGCCTCCTCCAGGACACCCTCACTGCTGGTACCATTTCACTTTCGGGGCTCGCGCCAATAAATGCCAATCACCCTGCAACTGGGAGTCGGTAAACACCAGGAGCAGCCGGAAGTAGCGGCCAACGACTGCTCATCTCCAACAGGCCGGCTATTTATTACAGACCAAACCACAAAAATGCAGTTTTTAATAGATACAGGTTCCAATTTGTGCGTTTTCCCGCGGTCTGCCGTTAAGACGCCTTGCACACCTTCAAAGTATGACCTTGTAGCTGCTAATGGAACTGTCATTAATACATACGGCCCCATACAATTATACCTAAACTTAGGACTAAGGCGTACTTTTCCGTGGTAGTTTACCATTGCAGACATATCTAAACCTATAATAGGCGTGGATTTCTGAAGTCATTATAATCTGCTTGTAGATTGCCGGCACCAACATCTTATCGATGGAACAACTTCACTCTCGGTATCAGCGCCACGACAAAAAGTTCCAGAGAGCATCGCTTCGATCAAGACAGTCTCCGGCAACACCGAGTTTCATGACCTGCTACGACAATTCCCAGAAATAACCCGTCCAGCAGGTACCCTAACTAAGCCTAAGCATAACACAAAGCATTTTATCAGGACAACATCAGGCCCTCCAGTCTGCTGCCGACCTCGGCGCTTGGATGTTGACCGTTTGAAGACCACCAAAAAAGAATTTGAAGACATGTTGCAGAACGGTACCGCTAGGCGATCAGAAAGTCCGTGGTCCTCCGCTCTACACCTAGTCAAAAAAAAGGATGACGGATGGAGACCGTGCGGCGATTACCGAGCTCTTACCGCCCGCACTATACCGGATCGTTACCCTATACGGCACATACAGGACTTCTCACAACAGCTTTCTGGTTGCACTATATTTTCTAAAATCGATTTAGTAAAGGCATACAATCGGGTTACCTATGTTTTATCAAATTATGTTTGACAAATTATCACTTCCCAAGTAATTTTTCGTAAAATTTCATTTGCCAAATAATCGTTTGCCAAATTAACTATTCACAAATAATAGGCTAGTTGCCTCTGTTTTAAAGTAGGTCTCAAGTTATTAATTATTGTCCGATTAGATGAAAAAAAAAAACCCACATTTTTTTAGGACCTACAAAACCGCAAAACTTTATTTTAAAAGTTTAGTTTTCGTTAACGGGCGAAAACGCTTACAGCCATATTAGTCTATAGATTATCTGTGCTGTGACGTCATACGGGCCGAAAACAAACATTTGTTTGACAGTTGACGAGAGCATTTGACATATAGATAAACATAAATGACAATGTCATGTCACAGCACAGAATACTTGCAGAATATAGCGATTGCGAATTTCACTCGTATAAGAACCGACATGAAGTTTGCTTAAGGTCCTATGACGTCACAACATGCCCGACAGCGTTTTCAGAGTTCAAAATAAAAAATAAAATTGAACAATTTTTAAATAAAAATATGTAGCCATCTTACACTTTTAATATCTGAAATCGATAAATATTGGTTTCTTAAGTCTAATACTAAAGAAAATATTAATTTATTAAGCCAAATTTAATATGAGGCAAGTAGCCTATTGTTACGCAAACCTAATGTTTGGCACATGAATGTTTAGGCATTGACTCGCTTACTAACTGGTAGTTTGACAATAAAGTCAATATTCAATTTATCATTTCTATTCAGTCTGTTTTTCATTGAGTCGAATGAATGACAAATAATTTCCATCTTTATTTCAATGGTGCAGAAGATACAAATTAAATTACAACGTTTTTATGTTATAAGGGTAAGAAGTAAATCATAAATGACGCTCAATGTAGTCTGATCGTGGATCATACTGTCATTGAGTGTTGTTTTGATTTCTCTTTATAATTATTATAAAGTATTATAATTTTTTTGTTGGTCACAGTTCTAACCTAACTTAACCTACTTTATCGGTAGAATTTCTAACCTATAACTTATTTACCTGGCAACAGTTAGGTTCTGGCGCTTCGCCGGCCGCTACCGCGGCACGCTCGCTTTGCTCGCTCGGCTCACGCGTTGTTATTGTCGCAGTTCTAACCTAACCTAACCTACTGTTCTAGTAGCAGTTCGGTTTTCTTAGGGGTCAAAGTTCTAACCTAACCTAACCAAACTTACCTGGCAGCAATTCGGTAATAAATTCTGACTGTAAACAAACTCCGATTTTTGTCTTTATATATTTCGTCATATCAATTAATTTGACTAAATGTTTATTTTCTTATGTTTTTTGCCTTAATAAAGCATTTGCTAAAAGATCAAATGCCTAAATGTCAGTTTCCGTAGTAAAACTCTGCTAAATGAAAATTTGACCAATTGAAAATTTGCGTATTATAATTATGCCAAACATTGCATTGGCAAAAAAAACAGTTGCTAAAATTTGTTTGGGTAGTGAAATTTGACCAAAATAATTTTGGCAAAACGGCAGGATCCCCATACAATCAGATGGGTCCATATTGGCTCATATAAAATTGGTCTTTAGATTTTTTATACAAATAACGATTTGTCTCTATACTCATCATTTCTTCGAAAAATTTTCCTCATACTTCATTTCTTCGAAAAATTTTGCTCATACTTATCGCAACTTATAATGTTTTTTTTTAAGAAACTGTTTCTTTTTGAGGATTGTTATAAATCTAACCTAACCTAACCTAATTTTATCTACACGTAAGATATTTAAGAAATTCTGAAAAGTGTACGGTTTCATGAATATTGGCGTTATAAGTTCAGATGATTATGAGTTCCGATCATTAGTATAAACATTTTTTATGAAGATTATAAGGAGTGAGCATTATGATGTAAAATGGTATGAGAAAAATTTTCGGAGTTCCAATAATCGGAGTTGCAATTTTATATGAACTTTGGCGCACCCCAATCAGATACCTGTTAATCCCGCCGACATACCTAAAACCGCCATAACTACACCATTTGGGCTCTTTGAATTCCCATACATGACATTTGGGCTTCGCAATGCAGCCCAAACATTCGAGAGGTTTATTGACGAAGTACTCACCGGCCTGGATGATTTTTGTTTCGGGTATTTGGACGATATATTGGTATTTTCCCCATCTGCAATGCTACATAAGGAACACCTACATCAACTGTTTGAACGACTAAGAGATTATGGCGTTTTGATCAACGCTGGAAAGTATGCCTGGGGCCAAACTGAGGTATCTTTCCTTGGCTATAATGTATCCGCATCAGGGCCACAACCATTTGACGTAAAGGTTCAAGCAATCCAGGAGTTTCCAGTACCAAGAACGGTGAAGGAGCTCAGAAGATTTTTAGGTATGTTGAGTTTTTATAGACGGTTTATACCCAAGGCGGCAAGGATCCAGGCTCCGTTGAATGCTTTAATAGAAGGTCCTAAAGTCAAAGGATCTCATCCGGTCAACTTCACCTCTGAACAGCAGACAGCATTTGATCAATGTAAAAAAAACCTCGCTGATGCAACTCTTCTAGTACATCCGGATCCGATGGCTGAGCTGTCTATAGTAACTGATGCATCTGATGTTTCGGTAAGTGCAGTGCTTCAGCAAAATAAAAGTTCGAGATGGGATCCCCTCGCCTTCTTTTCCAAAAAACTGAAACCATCGCAGAAGAAATACAGTCCATATGATCGCGAATTGTTGGCCATATATGAAGCTATCAAATACTTCTGGTACATGATCGAAGCAAGGAACTTCACTGTTTTCACCGACCACCGTCCACTTACATACGCGTTTACATCAGCCAGGCAAAACACTACATCGCCTCGACAGTACAGATACTTTGATTATATTGCTCAATTTACTACTGACATCCGCTACGTACCTGGACCTGAGAACGTGGTGGCCGATGCACTTTCCCGTGTGGATGAGGTAACTCTGGCCATAGATTACCAGGCACTTGCACGTTCTCAGGAGTCAGACCCTGAGCTGCAAAACCTACTTATAACCGGATCCTCTCTGTGTTTACGAAAAATTACTGTACCGTTTCTCTGACTGCAAGATCTATTGTGATGTGTCTACAAAACCACCTCGACCATTCATCACTGGAAACTTTAAAAAACAGGTCTTTGATATGCTACATAATTTAAGTCATCCAGGGAATTCAGCTACAGTCCGACTCGTCACGCAAAGATTCTTGTGGCCAGGCATCCGTAAGGATTGTACAGAGTGGTCAAGGTTATGCCAAAGATGCCAGCAATGCAAAATTACCCGCCACACAACTGCTCCTCTCTCCTCTTTTCCTGTCACTTCCTGGAGGTTTTCCCACATCCACTTAGACCTCGTAGGACCGCTAACCCTTTCTTCTGATTTCAGATATTGCCTCACTATCATCGATAGATTCACTCGATGGCCTGAGGCAATACCTTTGAAGGATATCACGGCCGAGACTTGTGCAGCCGCCCTTCTTTCGGGCTGGATATCTCGATTTGGCTGCCCAGAGCGAATCACAACGGACCGCGGTCGTCAATTCGAGTTTCACCTGTTTCAAGCCCTCACCGCCATAGTTGGAGCGCATCACTTTCGTACCACCGCTTATCACCCTTGCGCCAACGGGATCGTCGAGCGCCTGCACAGGCAACTCAAGGGTGCCATAATGTGCCACGATAACTCGCAGTGGACCGAAGCCTTATCCCTTGTTCTTTTGGGTATCCGTAGCTCATGGAAAGAGGATATCCAAGCTTCTTCTGCCGATTTAGTATATGGTGAGTCACTTCGCCTGCCCGGCCAGTTTCTGTCGCCGTGCGACGACCACACCGTTGAAGATCTTACCTGTTTCGCGTCACGCCTACGATCGCACATGGCAAAGCTCACACCTAGACCAGCTAAATGGCATCGTAACTCTCCATTCTACTTACCGAGAAATCTTAAAGACTGCTCTCATGTATTTGTACGTAATATTGTACTGCGTACAATATGTATAATGTACTTTAACGTTAAGCAGGTAGTTCTGACTCTAGAGGTGCTTAAGTAAAAACTCCGATTGAAATATTAGTAAAGTTATTTATTCGCCAGGACACATATCTACTGATTGGCGGGCGGGATGCTACTATATAACTCCGGACTGGATAGCGGCGCACGGTGTACAACGTATCGCCAACTAAGCATTCCCTGTGTCCCTACAGTAGTCCCCCCCTAATACAAATGAAAACTCTAAATTATTTTATAACTAAAATCACTAACGCCATTTTGGCGTAAGCTAAGGACCTACATGAGTGATTTGCCAACAACAACGTATCTTATTACATTTAGTAATTTTTGGTAAGCGGAATTAGTAAGCGTTGGTCATCACAACATGTTATTGAAATAAAATAAGTGCAGGAGCCCTGCAGTTCGCAGAACCGTGCACCTGCATGACACTTGATCTACTTGTTATTGAATTTTCACTTATGAAATTATATAGGTATTAAAATAACTGTTATGGGATACACAACACATCTAAGGACAACACCCTTAAACTTTTCAGTAAACACTTTGTTGCGGCACCGACGTTTGCATCACCGTTGGTTGGGGTTGTTCCCTTATCGCTCTAACTGCAGTAGGCGGCGCCGCCACCCTTTCCACAGTTTTCTTTATCCAGGATTTTGTATACTGCCTGCATTTGGCACGTATGCCATAGCACAGTAGTATCGTAAGGACTACGCAAATTACAATTAACGCTATGCCAACATAGTTCAGCTTCGACTCTACTTGTCCCGATAAATTTTGCACTTGGGCTATCGCTATATTATTGTTGGCATTTTTATCTTCCTTACTTTGTCCCCAGCCCATAGTTAATGACACAAAGGAACAAATATGCGATTTAAATTACAAACAAAAGTGCGACTAGTTCTCGCGACTGCTTATTAATGTTTAAGTACTTAAAATTATTTTAACTTATTTATAAGTATTAGTAAATGGTTTACGTTTCATTATTTTTTAGCTCTTTTTCTGCACTAGCACAATATCGGTGTGCAATATTATATTCATCATTATTTTGTTACTATGTCAAAAACAAAATAGCTTACATTTACCAAATACTAACATGAAAAATTAAAATTATATTCGGTGCTGCGTTTTATTAAAACGTCGGCATCGTCATTATAATTCATTGTTTGGTGCAAGCCAAAAGCAACTACAAAACGCTGTCGCTTATGCAACGCTGGTTGTTTATACTAAAGTACAAACTCTTACAATTATTCTTACTAGTTAATTATACATATATTCCACGTACCATAAAATGTCTATGAGAATTCCAATATTACCAAAAAATATAAGATATCCTAACTTATCTTACTTTTAACTATTTCCGTAATAAGTATCTCTAAAAGTTACAGGTTGTTTCACTGTTCGTCCGCTCCTTGTTACGTATGGTTTTGAAACTTGAACAGTATTTCTGGTATCACTACTTGCGCCGACGTCCTGCGTCATATTGTTATCACTATTCGTGACGCTTGACTTTGTACCATCGCAAACATCTAACACGTAAGCTGGCTTCAATCTATCTATTAAAACTCGAGCTTGCCTGTTTGCTAACTGCAATAGGTACACTTTTGGACTTCTCTCTAACACCTTATATGGTCCGTCATATGGCGGCTGCAATGATTTCTTTACCATATCGTTCCTAACAAATACATATTTGCATTGGTCTAAATCTGGATGGACAAATATAGTTTGATTTTTCCTAGTTCCTAACGAAGTTGGTCTTAATCTATTTATAGCTTTGCGGATATTTTTCACTACTTCCGATGGTTCAACGGGCTCCGCATTTAATGAGTTATCAAAGAAATATCCTGGTAATCTTAAGACTCGGCCGAAAGTCATTTCGGCGGGACTCACTCCGCTATCGCTTCGGCCTGCGGAACGCAAACCCAACATAACTAGCGGTAGCTCGTCTACCCATGAGCTGTTATCAATACGTGCCATTAGAGCAGCTTTTAGCGACCTGTGCCATCTTTCTACCCTGCCGTTTACTTGCGGGTGGTACGCCGTGGTTCGCAACTTATCTACCCCTAACATTTTCATAAGCTCTTTAAAAAATCTACTTTCAAATTGCTGACCTTGCTCTGTAGTGAGTTTTAGTGGACAACCGTAACGTGCTATCCAACCCTCAAATATGGTTTTAGCTACGACTTCCGCTGTTATATCGCTGATAGGAAAAGCTTCGGGCCAACGTGATCCTCTGTCTATTATCGTTATTAAATAGTGAAATCCCTGTGGAGATGTCGGTAGTGGCCCAACTAAATCCACATGGATGTGATCAAAACGTTCTGAATCCTCAAATGATCCTATGCCTGATACAGTATGGCGATTGACTTTCGACCGTTGACACTGTATACATGACTTAGCCCATATACCTATGTCCTTTTCTAATCCTGGCCAAAAGAATTGCCTCTTAACTAATTTCCGAGTTGCACGAATACCGGGGTGACTTAGATTATGTATGTTTTCGAAAACCAAAGTCTAAACTGTAAAGGAAGGTATGGTCTCGCTGTGTTCGTTGACATATCGCAAATAATAGATTTATTACACGTTGGTATTAATATTGATTTTAAAACGATTTTATGTTCGGCGTCGGGACTCCTATTATTTTGCATCGGTTGCAGCACATACTCGTCGCTAGCCTGCGCGTCAGCGAGTTCCTCGTAATCGAGTAGTGTGGGACAACTTATTGTCTCGATGCGCGATAACGTTTCTGCAACTACGTTTTCATCGCCGCTTATATGCCTAATGTCAGTTGTAAACTCGCTTATAAATAACAATTGACGAGTTCGTCTAGGTATCTCTTTATTACTATTACCTATATTTTGAAAAGCAAAGCATAATGGCTTATGATCTGTATAAATTGTCAACGGTCGACCTTCAAACATCTTACGAAAGTAAGTTATTGCCATATAGATGGCTAATAATTCACGGTCGTAAGTGCTATATTTCTGATGTGCAGAGCTAAACTTTTTAGAAAAGAAACCTAAGGGTTCCCATTTACCTTTAACAAGCTGTTGTAGCACGGCTCCTGCAGATGTATCCGATGCATCTGACATCACTGCTAAAGGCGCCTCCGAACACGGATGTGACAATGTAGTAGCCTTTTGCAGGCTTAATTTACATTTTTCAAACGCTTCTTCCGCTTTGTCCGTCCACTCTATTGGCGTTTTATCTCGTTTTTTTACATTAGTTAAATACCTGTCGAGCTCAGATTGGACCTTCGCGGCGTACGGGATATGAGGTCTATAAAAATTAAGCATGCCCAAAAACCTACGCAACTGTTCTACCGTTTGCGGTTTAGGGTAGTCAATTATAGTCTGTACTTTCTCGTCTAGTGGCCTTATGCATCGCCTAGAAACCTCGTGCCCTAAAAAGTGTAACGTGGTTTGACCGAAACTACATTTGGCTAAATTAATTGTTATCCCAAATTTCTCAAATCTTTCAAATACTGCCTTAAGATGTTCCTTATGCTGCGCTTCGTTATCGCTTGCTATAATTACATCGTCCAGGTAATTAAACAGAAAATCGAAACCTGTAAGTACTGAATTGTTCATAAAGCGCTGAAAGGTTTGAGCGGCATTACGCAATCCGAAACTCATTCTGGGAAACTCAAAAAGACCAAATGGTGTTATAATTGCTGTTTTCTCGATATCCTCTGTAGCTATGCTTATACAGTGGTAAGCCCTGTTAATATCCAATTTTGAGAACAATTTCTTTCCAGCTAAAATAAATGTGAACTCATGCAGTCTAGGTATAGGATAACGATCCGGTTTAGTTATAGAATTAAGCATGCGGTAATCGCCACAAGGGCGAATTTCCCCGTTTTTCTTAGATACCACGTGTAAGGGACTAGCCCACGCACTTTTAGATGGTCTACATATTCCTAATTCTTGCATAACGCGAAACTCTTCCTTGACCTTTTTATATCTTTCAGGTGGTAAAGGTCTCGCACGAGCGAATACGGGTGGTCCCGTCGTCTCTATGTAATGCTCTACGTTATGACTTTGAGTTTCTCGGAACGTTGCGGGTTTCGTAATGGCTGAAAATTGAGATAACAATTCGTAATACGGATGATTCTCATCGACAGTGTTAATGGATGGTTGATTATTACTTACGAGTACTGCAGACACATTAAAATCTGTCACCTGATCCAACAATTTATGGTCACTTACGTTTACCAGTAGTTTGTGGAAACTTAAGAAATCTGCACCCAATATTGGTTGCTTCATGTCCGCTAGCACGAAGTCCCAACGATACGGCCGTCGCAGCTTGAGGTCCAAAAGCAGCGACTTAACACCAAATGTTTTTATTTCCGTACCGTTTGCGGCGAACAACTTATAGTCTGAGCACTCTTTATCACGACTTTTCTTAGTAGCCGGTAACACAGAAATGTTCGCCCCCGTATCTACTAAAAAATTTAGTCCGTTGTTGTAGTCCATAACACAAAGTCGGCGGCCAGGCGATATAGTGCAAATTTCCGACGGTTTTTGCACTGCGCCTAATAGTTTTCCGCCTTTTTACCCCAAGCGCACGGCTGTGCACACTTGGCAGCCTTCTCTCCGTAGCGATAATGGTAAAAACACAACCAATTGGGGTTTTCCACGGCCCGTGATCTTGACTTTGATGCATTTCTACCACGGGATGTTGACCTCTGGTTACCGCGTCCTTTGCCATAGTTTCGCTGCCTCGACCTTCCTCGTTCGAGATCCATCATCCTGACACTTAATTTGGCAATCTCTGCCAAAATCACAGCCGTGTCACTGGAGCTTCCGGATGTTGAGGGTGTTGTACGTGTCGAACTCTGGTGTGTCATCAACGCCAGGTGATTTGAACGTGTAGCTTCCCACACTCTATCTGCGATTTCTGCCACATTGTCCAAGTCCGATGCCTGCGTTACAATCAGCACTGCCCGAATTGTGGTCGGGAGACGGTTTTGCCACATAATACGCAGTGTGTCATCTGGGAACTTATCTTTGGCCAGGTTTCGCATCCTTTGAAGCAGCTGGCTTGGTTTTTCATCCCCCAAGTCCATCTCCCCAAGTAACTTCTCTATTTGCCTGTCCTTGGAATCTTCCAACATATTGAGCAGCTTGTGTTTTAGCGCCTCGAACTTGCCTGACTTCGGTGCCCTTGATAAGAAATCCGTTAGTTGCAATATAACGTCTTTCGGAAGTTTGGAGACTACGATATCAAATCTGGCGTCGTCTCCCATTTTCTGTGGCGCTAGGATTGCCTCAGTGCGTATAAACCAAACTCGCGGTTGGTCCGTCCAAAAATCAGGTACTCTCGACGACAGAGATATAGCCATCATGTCTGACGGCGTTGACAAATCTGGTACTTGCAGTTGTACTACAGGAGCTTGGGGTAACTGTAGCTGTGGAGGTTCTGGCGTCCTTAGCTGTCCTGGAGCAGGTTGTCCCGGTGCGATCGAGCCTTGATCAATCATTTCGTTTTTCGAGTCGAAGGTTCGTTTTTCGAGTCGGAGGTTCGTTTTTCGAGTCGGAGGTTCGTTTTTCGTTATAGTCTGGGGTCACCAATGTACGTACTATTGTACTGCGTACAATATGTATAATGTACTTTAACGTTAAGCAGGTAGTTCTGACTCTAGAGGTGCTTAAGTAAAAACTCCGATTGAAATATTAGTAAAGTTATTTATTCGCCAGGACACATGTCTACTGATTGGCGGGCGGGATGCTACTATGTAACTCCGGACTGGATAGCGGCGCACGGTGTACAACGTATCGCCAACTAAGCATTCCCTGTGTCCCTACATATTTCTGCGCCTGGACAGAGTTCGAAGATCTTTAGAACCTCTTTATGCTGGCCCCCATAAGGTAATCAAGCGACAAGAAAAATATTTTAAAATCTTAGTGTAAGGCACGCCAATAAATGTTTCTATTGATCGATTGAAACCTGCCTTCACTTTCCATGATACAGCCGAACCGCCTAAGACTCCTGATGCTCCACTTGCACCCGCAGAGGACACTGCTAAGCGCACAAGATGTAGTAGAAGAGTGCGGTTTCCAAACTTCTATCGACCGTAGTACCACCGGTCTGGTGGGGGAGCTATGGAGCAACTAACAAGTTGCACAGGTCCGCCGTTCCTCGGCTATGTTCGGGAGACGTGGCGAGACCCGAATTCACCCGAAGCGCTCGCTTCGGGAGCTCCGCCGCTCGCCATTGTCCGCTTCACTCCGACGCCGGACGCACGCTCGTTTTTATCAAGTTATACCTACCGCTATCCGTTTATTCGTTACGTGTTGATTTTCCATGTAGTATATAGTGTTAACTTCTTTGTTGTCTGGCTTCGTTCACTTTACGTATTAATTTCTGTGCTTTTAACTATTATCTTAGTGTTGTGACTTTTATTGTGTTTACTAGAGATGTTTAATAAACTGTGTCATTCTAATATCTCTAGTGTTTCTTTGTTTGTGGACTTATAACCTAACAACATAATTACCGTAGTACTAACCTACTCTAAGTGCTACAGAACAATTTAGAAGAATCTAGATGAACACACAATAAGAAAGTATAAAACACAAATACATCTTGCGATAGAAATAGGATAGATAATTAGTTCGTTGCACTGAACTTACCCGATTTGGGGAAATGCACCCAATATAATAAGTTACTTAGGTATTTAGTACCTATTACGTTAACACGTCAAGTTGTTTCAAAGTAGTAGTTGAGGCGGCAAAGAGGCCGAATGAAGGGTGCGTGGCCTATTTATAAGCTTTCACCCCTTTCTGTTAATTTTGAATATGAGTAGGGCGAACAAAGAAATGCTAGATAGCAACTCGCGTCACAAGTGGAAAATAAGTGGAGTCGTGTACGTGAGACACCAACATGCGTAAAAGGACGTCGCGTTATGACTAGTCATAGTGCGAAGTAGACATATGGATAGTAAGACCTACTGCGATATAGGTTAGAAGCGAGGAAGGCAAGGAGTTTCATAGACAGCCTTTTAGTTCAAAAGCTAGCGCAAAAGCATAGTGCGAAGTAGATATAAGTATAGATAGATGTACTGCGATATATAGGTTAGAAGAGAGTTAGGCAAGTTTTATAGACAATACTGACGACGACGTGGTTGGCCTAGTTGGTAGTAATAGTAATTAGTAACCTGCCTACGAAGCTAGGGGTCCCGGGTTCGGATTCTTGGTCAGTGAGGACAAATGTTTCTGTGATAGACATTAATGTTTGCCCTTTTCTTAGTGAGCATACTAGTATGACCACCTAGAAACAGGGTCTAGCAATAGGATGTACTTATAATACGTTTTATATAGTGGTCGTATACCACTTTAAAATATATGGAAATCATGGCAGTGAAACGATAATAAAATAATAATCATTTTTATTAATAACTAGAAGACGCCCGCGACTTCGTTCACGTAGAATTAGTTTCCCGTTACTCCCCCCATTTCTTCCCGTTGGAGGTCGATTTTCGGAAAATCCTTTCTTAATGCTCACTTACATCATGAAAGGAACCCCTGTACCAAATTTCAAGTTTCTAGGTACAGTAGTTTCGGCTGTGTGTTGATATATAAGTCAGTCAGTTTTGCCTTTTATATATATAATATAGAAGATATGCTTATAGGTATTTTAAACTAAAATTAACTGAACTGAACTGAAATGAACTCCTCCTCCTCGAGAGTCGCTTTTACATACAATAACGTTAGGTACCTGAACTGAAAGGTGATATAAATAAATAAATAAAAATAAAAAATATTTATTTCAGACATCAAGATCCATAGGTATTGTTAGTAACAAGAAAAGAAAAACCTTAAGTTTGACTATTGTAACGTTGCACGTACATGTCGTTATTAAATTATAATCTGAATGTTTTAAAATGAAATCTTAATTATTTAAATGTGTTTTTATTTTAATAAATACATTACTAAATTAATTGCATGTTAATATAATTTATAAAGAAAATCTTATATTTATTATACATATTTTAAATCTAAATTAACATTATTAACTTATACTAATTTAATACTAAAACCATGAAATAAATAAATTATAAAATCAAATATTAACAAAAATAAATTAATATATTATTGCACAAAAGTTAACACTTGATCGGCGCGACTGTACATGCGCGCGCATCTCGATAAGTTTCCTGCGCGGCCCGCGGCCTGCGCCGCTGCGCCAGCGCCAGACTGCACCGACGCCTCTTCTGCGACGAACCTGTGCCGGTCGCGTTCACTAGCCCTGCTACGTGTCGTCTTCCGCTACAGCACAGACAAAGGAATTCCTATTTGAAGCTCAAATTACATAGTCGGTTACTTCCAACGTCCTTGGAAGGGTCCACAAATACATACTAAATTTAAGTGTCGTTTCGCACCCCAATAGGGGTGTTATGCTACGGCTAGGAAGCCGAAATAAATAATTTATCCGCACCTGCCTTGCAACGTCATTGCTGGAGGTTGAGGAACACGACAACCACCAACTGCCACAGCGACGCCCGGACCACCCAGGGATGGGTGAATATTAGAGCGTTTCAACCGCCGTCATTGTTGTCTTCAATGTATTGACGAAAATAATGACAATTACCAGCAACTTTTGATGCCAAAATCAACGGACCCAGGGGACCATTCCATTTAAAAGAATGAGAAATTAATAAAGTTTATCGAGAATAATATGCGAAGGCAATAATGACGGCGGTTAAAACGCCGAATAATCACCCGGATACTCACGCACGGCGGCCATTTTGCCGAACACCTCACCGCCGCCACCGTCCACACGTCAGGGGAGTACCGAAACTCAGAGGCACAATCAGACGGGCTTAATGTACCCCGACCTTATTTATTAATAAATAATTTTATCTAATGTTGATGACTTCGGTTGTTTTTAGGGTTCCGTACCAAAATGGTACAAAAGGAACCCTTATGGTGAGACTTCGTTGTCTGTCTGTCTGTCTGTCTGTCTGTATGTCACAGCAGGTTTTCTCAGCAACTACAAATGCTATCAACTTGAAATTTGGCATAGTTGTACAACTTGCTTGCCCGCATCTATTTGTAGTAAAAAAAATATGAAATTAATTTTATTAATAATTGAAAAGGGGTCTAGAATGGGGGGTTCAAAAATGAAAGTGGTTCGATTATAGCAAATGGGGTGTTATATGAAAGGTCTTAATCTGCACATTTCAAAACTATTTTTTTGAAAAAATTCTGTGATGTACTTTTTGATTTATAGTCAAAAATGTTCAAAAAATGACCGTTCCCCCCCCTTTATCTCCGAAGTTTAATAATCAAAAATTCTGAAAAAAATCCTGACGTATAGATAATTACTTATATTTTCTGGGAAAAATAAAATAAAGTGTTCATTATTTACAGTTATTGAGAAATAACAAAAAAACTAAGAAAATCTGTATTAAAATTTAGGCTAGTCAAAATCGACCTTATAGCCTGGAAAATAAAGCTTATAACAAAATGAGTATTTTCTTTTGCGATTACCAAGCATATTATCTTCAATACGGAACCCTCGGTGCGCGAGTCCGACTCGCACTTGACCGGTTTTTTTAATTAACCACATTCTGGGTCCGAACGTCACACTATGTTAGAATATACATCATTATTTAAATGCAGTTTTGACCAGTGCCTGGTAATAGTGGTAATGCCGCCACTGTCCATCCTGCTAGCTAGCCAACACACACGTACAGGAGACTGTTGCCCCCGCCGCGCAGGCGCCGCGGCGCATCGCTCGTGCAGCGTCGCATGGAACCCGTCGACTCCAATGCTATTTTATATTTAGATACGTTGTGCTCATACTAAACGCATTTAAAACCAATCGCCAATTACTGACAGTTGCTACGTTACCATATTTCTACAGACCAAGACGGCAATCCGTAGCGAACGCTATTGTTAGAAAGAGATAAATAGCTGTTTTTCAAATTGCTCGCCATTCCCGCCAAGACAAGTGCCCGCTCACGGCCGCCATTTAGGCGTCTTTTATTTATCGCACTCATGCAATGATTTCAAAAGGAAGGATGAGCCCCATCGAACATTTGACATAAACAGTCTTCATACAAGCAATTATTAGCGCCATCTGTCACAACTCCTGCGAACTACGTTGTCGCGAACGTTGCGAACGAGTACCGCGACTGCCGCTTTGCATAGATGTAACCTTGTGTGCATCCAGAGGCCCGTTTCACGAAGCTACAAGTTATAAATTACAAGCGGAAGTCTCTTTCTAACTCCTCCTGCTAGAAAGAGAGTTCCGCTTGTAACTTGTAACTTGTAGCTTCGTGAAACGGGCCTCTGTGGCCGAAGACGTGAAGCTGGAAGTCTCTTTCTTACTCCTTTTGCTAGAAAGAGAGTTCCGCTAGTAATTTGTAACTTGTAACTTCGTGAAACGGGCTACAGGAATATTTTTTATTTTTTTATAGTAATAAGTAATTTCTATTGTGTAACATTAATAATTGTATAGGTAATGTAGTTATTTTTTAATTCAATAAAGTTTTATAAATACATACATACTTACGTAAGTCAGCTCCACGCCGATATACACATATAGGTTGATTTAATTTTACCTACAATTTAGAATGATCACTGACGCTATTTCTATACCTACATATTTATTTATAACATTATTTAGGTACCCATAGCTGAGAAGTTTAGAAGATATGTCTATAAAAATTAAAAACTAATAGAAATTAAGACTGTATAAAAACATAAAAACCGACTTAAAAGAAGTAATGGAGCCCCTGATAAAAAATTGCATCAGCGAAAACTTTATCGCACTCGGCGTTTTGTTTGATTTACTTACTCAGTTTTTCGGTGATATTTTACAGATACTTACATACTGAATTACTTCAATAAATTATTCTGTACAATTCGATAAAAAAGATGCCCTTACAAGGTTACTTCGCGCGTCGCCAGTCGATACATTGAGCCATCATGAGTCATGACCGCCATTTTGGACTTGATACCAAAATTGTGTCTATTTATTCTATGGTTTAGGTAAACATACCGGTTATCGGCCGTTTAAACCGCTTGTTGACTTTAGAGTTGATTTCTATCATAATGCTGTACTCCAACATTTTTCAAAAAAGAGCATTTTATTATAAAATAGTGTAGTTTCATAAAATCTAACGTTTATAGAAGTATCAGTGATATATAATGTAAAAAAAAAAAATTCGTAAAAATAGCAAATATACCGGTTATCGGCCTTTTCACTCAGTTATCGTCCACCAGTGCACTGGTTATCGGCCACTCAATTCACGGTAGATAAACGACTCTTATTCAGTAGCTCATAGGGTTTATAATAGTATTGTTACGTACGTGGGGGTAGGTAACTGATAGAAATGCACGAATACACCGATAATCAAAAGTAGACTTTAATAACGCACTCACTTAAACCGTTACAAACAATAATCGCACAATAAACTTCGAATACTCAGATGATCGCTCGGGTCGCTCTTGTTCGCACTGTTCGCTTTCCAATTAAAGACTGAATAGGTACTCGCAATCGGTCCGCCTTTATAGTTCCCGTCTCCGATCATTCTGAATGCGTTCTGGAATGATCGATGTACTTTGCCCCGCCAAGGTCGTTCGAGACTATTCGTTGCTGGAAGCGTTGTCTTGTTCGCGATGTCCTTGACCTTGACTCACGGGTCTGGAATATTCTGCGTTGTGCCGTCTCATTTCTAATCGTGTTGTCTCTTTCTTATGCTTCTCGAAGTTTCTCAGTATCGCTGTCTCTTTCCAATCATGCTATCTCTTTCACTCTTAGTGGAAAAATTGCCATATACTGAAAACGCTTCTAAAGCATCGAAATTCACGATTGAAGATGAGGCGCCTTATCCCATCGGCGTAACATTATGAAAGTAAAACAATTAATAGATTCACAAAAAGCGTTATATTTTTACTCTCTTCTACGACTTATAGCTTATAGCGACTTTTGGCTTTAGCATAATTAAAAAATCTCTTAACACAATCATATAAAAATAAAATTCAAACAACATGAAACCGAGACTAAGAAGAACGAAAATAGGCACCAATACCATTAACAAATACGTGTTTTACAAACAATATAAGTATTTGTTGATTGGAATTCCGGCTTTCGCTAACTCAATTATCCAATCAACGATTTTCTTTTCTCCAGTCTGGGCCAATTTTTCTCCTTTGATCAGCAACACGTCCGCTAATCCTGTCCTGTATAGTGAAACTTGAAACTCCGTACTGCCGGCATGATTCTCTGATGCCGCAAATATTGCTGCGTATATCTGAAAGAGCGCTTGTCAGTGCTTCTTCACTATAAGCAAACCTTCGGGAAGGCTCTTCATTTTTTTTATTTTTCTTTCCTTTACTGACAGGTGCCATCTGAAAAAAAAAACGCACAATTCCAACACCAAGCACATCAACCAAAATGTATCCATTATCACATATAACATATAAGCTTCTTCGCTCCCGCGGTTAAAAAGTAGCCTATGTATTAATTCAGAGTCGGGCTATGCCAAATTTCAGTCAAACACATGTAGGTAGCCGTTTCAGTATAAAGTCACAGACAAATATTACGGCCAAAAATAGATTATATTTTTACCATTTATCGGCCACCTTAAATTTCCTAGGTCGAAAACAGTCTCTTTTTACTAATTATCGGCAGTTCTTTTTTCAAAAGGCCGGAATCCGATGTAAACGGCCGGAGACAGGTTTAATTTTTAAAAAGTAGCCCCCCGAGAACAAAGGGGTTGGCGCACGCGCAAACAATAGGCAACGTGCACGGGACAAAAAAGGGTACTCAGGTAGTTGATAACCTTTTGTATTGAGTACATGGACTATTGCAAGCTATGGAAAGGAGTGATCTGAGAGTCTCAGGACCCTTCCCAAACGCTCTAAATGGGGGGATAAACACCGAAAAAAAAAATTTTTTTTTTTTGGAGCGAAACCCCACCTCTCGCTCGTCAGAGCACCATTTTTTTCGGCCGAGTAGAGGCGGGACCAGAACCGGCGAATCCCTACTACTGTTTTACCATTTGTTTGTTTTGTTTACATTAAATTACATGCGAGACGGAGACGCGACGCGCCAAATGACAGATCCCATATACTCTCCATGAAGTACTACGGCACCTAAATCTGGGTCCGACCGTCGGACTCCGACGCAGTCTAGTGACGTTGTGTATACAATAGCTACTTTTACTCGTACTTGGCAAAATTGAGCCATCGGGCAGAAGCAAGCAGAAGTAGGAGGATTCTGTACCCTATACTCGAACTCCGAATTCAAGTCTCGAGTGACGTGCAGAATAGCTGGAGTTTGGCGGACAAGTTTATTATCCTTGGAATTGTATTTATATTGTATCCTTGAAGTTTATTATACGTGAACGGGGGTGGAATTGGTGAATATACGGATTAAGGACAACTGCGAATGTGGTTTTGATGAGAGATCGGTAGAAGATATTTAACTTCTATGATTGCCTAAGACGAAATCCTCTTACTAATAATATCTCCGAACATGCTTACTGAGTTTAAATCTCTGTTAGCTCTGGTATAAAAACATTTTTAACATTACAGTCTAACTAGGTAACATAGATTTCTGAGGTTTAAACAACTTAAAAAATAGCTTCTGCTAAATATTTTATGACAATATTTTTTTTAAAGTACTTACCTAAGTTCATTGAATTGTTATAAATATCATTCTCCCTTATCATGCATTTAATTCACCAATCACAATTACTTAAACGGTTAGGTATTGTATTTTAAGAATGTTTTATCCTACCCAAGTATTCAAAGTTACTGGTTGTGACTGCAGCAATGAAAATACTTGGGTAGGATAAATCATTCTTAAAATAATAATAAATAATATATTGTCTTTTCCATTTCCCATCCTAAACTTTTAAATTGTAAATTTTTACATACTAGACGTGCCCGCGGCTCCGCCCGCGTGAATGAATTATATGAACGTATTTGTTACAATTGTATTATGTTCATGAGCCCTGATTAGCAACGAAATGACATATTTTCAGATTATATAATTGTTTATATACATTTATTAAAATGTCAACACTCAATCATAGCTTAAATTTACACATGAAACTCAGCAATTATTTTTTTTGCAATTTTTGGGTAGAAATATTCATATTGCAATGGCAAACTTCAGGTCTCGATAACATTTGGTATCCGTTTTGATACAATATTATCGTTTTAAGATGTGCGTATATTATTAATTAATTATTATAACTAAAATACGTAAATTCGAAAAAAAAATAACCCCAACATAGTTGTGTTGGCTATTTTTAAGGGTTCTCTATCGTTTGCCCGAAATTCATTTGCCATAATTGTATCACTTGTCATAATATTCATTTGCCATAAAGGCTTTTTCTCTGAAACCATAAACTATTCAGAATTGTTATAAAAGTAACCTTACCTAACCTATTAGGCTCTATACGATGGCATGTAAAAAATACCTGAAAGGCTAACAGTTTTAGAAAAAATGCCTTTATGGCAAATGAATATTATGGCAAGTGATACAATTATGGCAAAAGAAATTCGGGCAAACAAAGTGATCCCATTTTTAAGGCGTATTACATTATCCTGACTGTAGCATCCTAACTGGAGAAGGGGCGTTAAACCATCTCATTAATTAGAGCGAAACAATTATAATCCTTTTTAAAAACAACAACAACATAATTATGTAACAATATAAATGTTTATTTCGATATGTAACAAACATCTAAGAATCAAAGTAGTATAGGCGACAAAATTAACGGAACCCCTACGTTTATGTAATTGTATAGTGTCTGAGTACAGAAAATGGAGACTATATTTGAATTTGGACGTATCTTCTCTTAATTATCTACACCACTACAAAGACTTTCGTTATTTTTTCCACCTTCAGTAAGATAATTATATTATTAAGTATTAAAAACGGATTGGTGCCATCTGGGGCTCTACTTTGAAATCCGTACTTCGAACTTCGTCTATTTCTATCCCTTTTGCTCTCGACGCGTCACTAATTCGCAAGAAAGTGACGGGGCGATCCGATGGGGCCCCTGGGGCTCTACTTTGAAATCAGTAATTCGAATGTCAGATCGCCCCGTCACTTTCTTGCGAATTAGTGACGCATCGAGAGCAAAAAGGATAGCAATAGACGAAGTTCGAATTACGGATTTCAAAGTAGTGCCTCTGGACCGTCATACTGACATAGACAAACGTTTTTGTGACAGTGACATTTCTTGGTAGGTTTGATGAGCATTTCTCAAATTGCCACTTTTAGTGACATCTCAAGAAATAAAAAAAAATTGGCTGGTAGGTAGGTAGAGAACATCAAACTACAATAATTAAATACTATTTAATACGATTAGAATATAATCTGTCCAAAAATATTTGTCTGGAGAGTTCCTTTTGTGTTACCGATACTCAAACGTTTTTACTATCCACTCTCCGCAACCTTGGCAATGTTTGCCAAACCCCTGACTCTCGATCTAAACAATAATAAAACTCAATTAAAATGTATCAATCAAAAGACAAATTAAGAATAATATTGATTGTTGTTGTACAAACTTACAATTCTAGGCATCACAGCAAACTATGTTTTTTTTTAATATTTTTTGGCCTGGTTGCGGGACCTTTAAGCCACGTCTTTATTGGGTACCTAATATTAAATTTTACTTCACAGTTTTTGTCACTTCATTTTCTTAAATAGATTTCACCGTGTTTTTTGTTGTGAATTTGTAATAGGTTTATGAGTATTAATGTTTTTCAAAACGATGCGTTCACAGAGAAGAGAACGTAACTCTCGTCGGACTGCCGAAGCTATAAAACCTGTCCCAGACGAACCAATTTAACCTGCATGCAGTCCTTCCATAGCAAATAGGAACTTATAGCTCCGTATTGCACTTGTGAGATAACCTAACCAACAAAAAGTTGGAAAACCCCCGACATTGACATTTCAAAGTTCAATACTTCAAAAATGGCTGAACCGATTTCGATATAAAATGTCTAAGAACCACCGCTAGAAAACCTGCTTTCAAATAAAAAAAAACCGCATCCAAATCGGTTGATCCGTTTAAGAGCTACGGTGCAGCGCTCCTTTAATTCATTTTTTAGGCCAGCCGCATACATACGTTTTCCGTATACGTTTTCGTGTATACGGAAAACGTGTGTATGCGGCCGGCCTTAAAGGGCTTAAGGTATTATTAGTGACCAAAAGCGTCTACTTAAACGTAAGGTATTAAGCAAGACCCTGTGGCGAGACCGATCCGAACGTTTCCGAACATTTCCGAACAATGGCCGACGGTTCAAATTGTCAATGTTATCGACATTTCATATCGTGATTGTAGAAAAAATACGCAGCGAAACCGGTAAATTGTATGCTCTTGTTCTATTCTCATGTCTAGAGAATAGATTTCAAAAGTTTATTCTTAGGTAACGTGCGTTGTTTTCGAGAAACGTGATAACAAAGTTCTTAAAATTTGTAAGGCGCCATCTCGCTTCTTCCTTCGTTTTGTATCCCGTTCTGGTTTTTCAATTTTATATAATAGATACTTTTATATAATAAATCATCATTAACAAGAATATTTTCCCAATCAAGTCTTAGTCTTTTACTTTATTATTTATTAAAGCAACAGCCAACCTAGGCAGAGTAGTGAGTAGTGTTCTTAGGTGCTTAGTTTTAGTCTCTTTCATCTGTTTAATTTCACCTTCAGGACTTTGGCAGTTGATATTTTCTTAAACCATCAATAACCTTTCACACAGTATTACAATTTTCATATTCATCTCATTAATAGTACATACAATACATATTGAAGAAGGAAAAGATTCAATATTAATAGCGGTTTTACAGTCTGTTAAATAGCTTAGAGAAATCTTACATGAGCATAGCGCAATAGTTCGCTCCATATAAATATTACCCATAGTAAAAAGTTACAGTCTGAAGTGGCAACCACATAGGTACTCAAAGAAAAAGTTGTGAGCAACAGCGGAATGTTAGTAGCATGGGACTCACCTGTTTCAGTTGATTTAAAGATAAAATGAGTGTGTTCAAATAACAAAGTATTGGCAGTTGCCTATTGTGCCTAAATGTGTTAATTTATTTTCTATTACATTGAGCACAGAAGAGATAAACATAGTTATATCATACCTATTACCTTAGAATAGGGAACAAGTAGGTCATATGAGGAAAAATATTATGGAAAATCATTTTTTATAGTAAACTGCCTACTATAAAAACTAAACACAATATTTTTCCTCATACCTATACTGTCAGACACACTTTAGTTCTGAAAGATCTTTGAAATTATTCATCACATGTATTTCCTTACTTCAAGAGCTCTAAAGACGACGCGTTAGCCTTGTTGGTTGCTACCCTGCCTACAAAGCTAGCGGTCCTGGGTTCAAATTATCGCAACTTTAACCCAACCTAACATATGTGAGTAAAATTAACCTAATTGAGTATTAGTTTTTATTTATATTTGTTCAAACAATGATTTGTTGAAAGTCATTAGAACTTATAACTATTAGGTCTTTTTATCATTAAGAATAAGCATTATTAGTTTTAGTAATATTAGATCATTTAATGTTTAGTACAAGTAAACATTAGGGTATATAACTATACTAGCTTTTGCCCGCTACTCCGTCCGCGTAGAAGTCGTTTATCACTGCTCACTCGGGATCTGTCTAATTTCCGGGGATAAAAAGTAGCCTATGTCCTTCCCCGGGACTCAAGCTATCTCCATACCAAATTTCATCTAAATCTTTTCAGCGGTTTAGGCGTGAAGAGGTAACAGACAGACAGACAGACAGACAGACACACAGACACACTTTCACATTTATAATATTAGTATGGATGGATAGGTCTACTATTCAATTACGACATACAAGTTTAGCTGTCATGACATTACCGCTAGTGAAAATTACATCAAAACGCTCTTTGTATACAGAAGCGCCACAAATCAAAAATAAACATAATTTGATTTCAAACTTAAAATAAATAGCATTCCGAATTCAAATGCAACAAACACATTTAGATTTGTGTCTCTTTTCTATTTAAGCGACAATGAAATTGAATATGAATATGAATGAATGAATAATGAAATTAGTTTTTATGATATTCAGTCTAGTGCGAGCGAATCAATGTATAGGTATATGTTAATAAAACAGAATATTTATAATATACAAAAAACATTTTATTGATACCAATTCAATTACCAATACCAGTACACTAAAGACAGAGATAAATTAAACAACAGTATAACTTTTTAACATTTTACCATATAAAATACAACTCTAACATAATAAGTTCAATTATGTATGTAAACACTGATCAGCAGTTCCCAAAGAAGTCGATTTTTTCTTGAATTTCCTTTGAATTTTATTTTTTTCTTTATAATGGTTCTTGTGCTTGTATTTGGAACCAGACACTTTTGAGCAAGACGGCAAAGACTGCTCTTGCGTCGTAAATGTTTGTGACGGAGGCCATAAAAAGTCTGTGATGGCTTCTAACTGAAACAAGAAAAAAAACAATTACTTTTACACGTGATTAGTCATAAGGGAGAGGAAGGGGGTGGGCTTATAACGAGGTGTATTCATCTATGTTCTTGTTCAACTAAAATCGTTCTGGCATTTTCTATCTGGCTATTTCTATTTTTAATTCTAAATTTGAGTTCATTCAAAATTTTACGATCGCCTGCGCATGACGATAAGTTCAGTCGCTCACAAGCTTCCAAACTATGAACAAGTTCCAATCATAATATTTTTTTATAATTCAAGGCAATATAATATAATTATTTTAAACTATGAAGTGAATCATATAAAGTGTAACCCTTCATCTAGATAACCCTGTTAACCCTGTTTATAACACTAATTGTAAGTTTATACCTTTTATATCTAAGACCATCCCTTCATCTATTCCTAATTTTATATATATATCGACGCTGGAAAGGTAATAGTACATTACTGCAAAGACCAGTAAGTGAGCCTTCCTGGACGAGTATGAGGTAAAAGCCCGAGCCGCCAGGCGAGGGCTTTTATACATACGAGTCCAGGATGGCTCTTAATGGTCGAAGCATGTATAGTGCTTTACTCAAAAAATAGAACAAGTAGAATGATTGAAAAAAAAATATGTTAAAATATTGATGACCACATGTGCACAACCCTCAGGGCGCTAGTCCGACTCTTAGCCGGTCGCTTACCCGGTTTTTTTTTTAACGATTCACAACTCGTCATACCGGCCGAGATGTACTAGGCGCACATAAAACTGAGATGGTGCGGAGCAAGCGATGCTGAAATGAAGAGAAATCGCGCGATGTCTGGTCTGAACGAGATAACGCTTTTGGTTTCTGATGCCCTGGTACTTTTGGAGCTGAATGATCAGCTTTTCATGTAGTATAAGTAGCCTTTTTGAAGGCTCTCACAGTCTTTACAGATAGTTCCAAATTCAAATAATATGATATGTTATGGAATTTCCATACTTACTTACTGGACACTTTTTGATTCCAAATTCGAAATTTCTCAACTTTACTGGACACTTTTCCAGTTGTCCAGGAACGTCAACCTACTGGCTCCTTTTTACTGGTGTTATGGCAAGATTACATAGCATTTTTGAGTAAAGTGACTAACGGGACATTTTGGGGCATATTGACTTATGTATATCGTTAGAATCAGCGAATTTTTTTACGTCTAACGATCCGGGTTACAAGGCGATCGGAGCAGTTTTTTAGCACGTTAGCCGTTATAAATTTGAAGCTTTTTGTAAAACGCAGGGTCTTACAGACCAAATTTTCGACGTTTTTTCATAAATTGTCCGTTAATCCGTCGTTAATATGAGTTTTTTACATTTAGGTATTTTTCCTGTCTGTAGTTATTAACCCAAAGGTTTGTAAGCCGTTTTTACTACGGCCCAAAAAACCTTGTAAGGCACGTTAGACCTTTTTATACCTTTGAATAGGATTCATCAAAACCGATTGAAGGTTTGTTAGCTGTAGTCATACGAGTGATATTTCGACAGGTGGCTGTTAACCGTTTTTCCTCGCCGGTCAAATGTAGCCATTGTCTAACGGGACATTAATTTCTTGAACAAGCACTTTTCAAGTGTTACAGTAAAAACCAATCAGTAGATATTAAAATTATGAACAAGTTTGTAGTACAACATATTTCGATACAAACAATAATAAAAAAGATATGATTTTTTTTCCGAAAAAACAAACTTTAAATCGCTCTACTGTAAAGTTTGTCAAATGGACGTTAGTCAATTATCCTTTCCAGCGTCGATATATATATATATATATGTTTATGCGCTAAATATGAATTCCATGTATTTGAATGATAGTTTGTAGGTGGGTATAACCCTGACAATACAGCCCATCTAAAACATTAATGATCATTGTTTTTTACATTAATAACTGCCTTTTTATTCATTATATCTCTAGGCAATTTTATATAGGAAGAACCACGTAATGGGTTAAATTTATTTACATTCACATCTAGATAGTTGAATTTTAATAAGCTCCATCCACTATCTTTCCTCTCGAAGTTAGATAATCTTGTTAAAATTTCGTTAACTATAGTTATAAAAATATCATTTTTGTCGCTGCTAAGATTCACCACATTGTTACTAAATTGAAAGTCAAACGTATTATTTAGCTGTTTGGTATCTTGAGTAAAATCTGCATTAAGAATGAAATTTACTTTTAAAGCTTAATGATCAGTAAGTGATCGATCCAATAATGTAAAGATTTTTTCTTTATTTTTTTGTAAAATTGTTTCGGGGGTAAATGGGTTGCGAATATTTTCATTAAGCAATATTCTATAAGTAGCCACCCTATTCCTAAATGCGTTTTCAATTAACTGTACATTAACCCATTGAATATCAGACCTTAAGACATTATTTTTATGGATATTACTATTCAAATGGTTGGTGAAATATCTTTTGGATACAAACACAGAACATTCAACATAATCATTATTTTTTGTACTCACATTCTCATCTAAGATTGGTTCGGATGATGTTGATACTGTATCGCGACTAGTTGAAGGGCGGTTTTTCTTTGCCAGCACTTCTTCTGACTTCGAAACTGCAGCTGTCCTCTTTACTCCACCCGCGACTTGGGAAGATCTATAAAAATAAGAAAACATGAAATTAAACATAATGTACGACTTAATAACAAATACAAAGTTTTTAATTAATTGGATGGGATATTATACTAACTCAAATCTTGTCTACATTGTTGGCAGTATGCTTGCATTGTTAAAACTCCATCAATCACATCTGAGCACGAACTATTTTGTTTGCCTTTAATATGACCATCACATGGTGTAAAATATGGTCTTACATCAGAATCTTCTAA
The DNA here is from genome assembly GCA_948252455.1 of Acleris cristana. Classification (NCBI taxonomy): domain Eukaryota; kingdom Metazoa; phylum Arthropoda; class Insecta; order Lepidoptera; family Tortricidae; genus Acleris; species Acleris cristana. The sequence goes on along the minus strand of OX411771.1, from coordinate 5,384,898 downwards.
TAGTGTGGTGGGTAATTGATTTGATATAAACCACAATCGTATACTTCTATGAAAATTAGTTATAATAATTTGTTTACTTAAACACTCAATTTGATCACGAACTAAATGGATTATGATGAACACCATGATGGAATAAACCGACACCTTAGTAACTCAAACACAGTACCGCAAACAATGAATAATTTCAACATCGAATACCTCACTTATATAGGAGCGCCCCACCTAACTGCTTCCATAACAATAGGATCAAGTTACTACAAGTCAGAAACCCATCCTTTGTCAGGTAAGTACTGGTCAAGTACTTTTACACAGGTTACAACAGGAATATTAAGAATTAAAAATATAACTTACGCATCACGATGAAGTTGGCTTATGAATTCCCCGATGTCAAGTAATTCTTGATCTTCTTCAAGCTCTTCACAGAGTCTGATGAGTTGGGCATCGTAGATGTCACAGTTCAAACTATCCATTTTGTTTAATCTACACAAACACTTTTTATCACTGCATCTTACAGTAAATAAAGTATTTCGCACAATTTAATTTTACAAAGAAAAGATAATTATTTAGACTGGAAAAGGTCTTGAATTCTTAAAAGGTAAGGTTTTTACATGTAATACAATAACAAGCTTTTGTTTAACCTACACAAACACTTTTTATCACTATTGTTTCTTATTGTCAATAAAATATTTCATACAACTGTCTTTAGAAGCTACTTGCTTTGTGATGTTAAATATAACATCACGTGTAGTTTGGAGCTGAGTGTCTTCTTCAGAAGGCGCGTAGAATTTTAATCTCACATCTGCGTGTTTCCAGTGCTCAGTGGGTGGAATGTTTTTAATTTTTTGCAAATCATATATCTCGATTTTAATCAAGTGAGAAGCGTATGCCCCGTCGTCTTGTCCGGTTGATATATAGCCCACCCCGTCAGGAGAACTTTGACTGACATTGGAAGAGCGCTTCAATACTTTAGTTTTCTTCTTGGGACGTTCAAAAAAGCTGTCGATGTTATTTACTGAACGCTTTTTTGCCATGGCCTGCTTAACTTTAAAACCAGGCGTGCCTTCTTCGTCGGTTGATTCATCTTTATTTTCCGGGTAGTAATAGTTCTTGAAAGTATTTTCAGAGAACTGAAACAATATCAAACAATAAATTACACAACTGCTTAACAAAAACACGGTGCACAAATGCTAAAAAAAACATACAATTAAGTTAAAATATTTGTACATACTCACATCCATTATTAGGCCTTTTTATAAACACTTCACTGCACGACACAACACTATTATGTCTATATACTGCTTTAAGTACAGGGAGCTCCGGTAACGAAGACTGTTGCGTGGCTAATAGTTGTTCAGACACAATACCCCACCGCTTTTATACGCTTCGTAAGTTAAGCGTCTTCCTAAAAACACGTTTGAACTTGTAGTTCATCTAACACAGACGCCGATTTATTCAACAACACCCAAAATAATAAAACGCACAAGTAACAATCGCATCCGTTGTGACCATAAAACATAATAGGCGGCTACCAATAAAACAATTAAACCGTTATAACAATGCTCTCCGGTACACGAAACTTGTCGATACAGGCTTTTTTGATTGAAATACGTACTCCATAGCGCTTTGAATCAAGTCAGAACCAGTTTACATGCTTCGTTTTAGTTTTACATACTAGTGTGTTACAATAAAATTAAAATGTATGTGGAGGTGAACCCCATATACGTACTAGATAGATAATGTTATAATGTTAGCCGCAGATACATGCTCGTAGATACATACCCGTACGTAGGTTAGATTGCATTTAACCACTATATTTTTAATAAGCTAAGTGTAGGTAATTCATTTAGAAATACCTATATGCAATATATGGTTTTGATAGTTGTTTAGAATAGGCTCTAAGTAACAACGACTTAAGATAATACTACGAATACTACGATTAGCTAGATGCTAGATTTACTAACATTAACTTAGGTTAATTCAATTAAGTGAAAATTAAGACTTAAGCTAGATTTAAATCAGTTCTTAGCTTAGGTTAAGCTCATGTAAAGTTAGGCGATCCTTAATAACAGCCGACCATGGGGTGTTAAAATTTAAAACCACTCGTAACTTCTTTGTTGGTTGATTCATCTTTATTTTCTTGAAAATATTAAAAACAGTAAGTATTTTAAGTTAGATTAGGTTGTATAATGTTAGGTTAACTTCACCAAGCTAGGTTAGGTAAGTATTAAAAACAGTAGGTATGTTAAGTTAGATTAGGTTGTATAATGTGAGTTTAACTTCAGTAAGGTAGGTTAGGTTAGGTTAGAACTGTAACCCTTAAAAAACAGTAGGTATGTTAAGTTAGATTAGGTTGTATAATGTTAGGTTAACTTCAGTAAGGTAGGTAAGGTTAGGTTAGAACTGTAACCCTTAAAAAACAGTAGGTATTTTAAGCTAGGACAGGTTTCACGGTTTTAGGTTAACTTCAACAAGGTAGGTTAGGTTAGGTTAGAACTATGATCCTTTAAAACAGTATGTTAAGAAAACCACTATGGTAACTTAATTAAATGATATGAGAAAAACATAGATAACATTAAAAATCACATTACAACAGTTAATAGCGCAATCAGGTAATATGTAAAAAAAAGGTATGAACGCGTCCGATGCAAGACAATGGTGTTGGGCGCCCCGAGAACAAAGGGGTTGGCGCACGCGCAAACAATAGGCACAAAAAAGGGTACCCAGCTAGTTGATAACCTTTTGTATTGAGTACATGGACTATTGCAAGCTATGGGAAGGAGTGATCTGGGAGTCTCGGGATCCTTCCCAAACGCTCTAAATGGGGGGAAATACACCGAAAAAAATATTTTTTTTTTTTGTTAGGAGCGAAACCCCACCTCTCGCTCGTCAGAGCACCATTTTTTTCGGCCGAGTAGAGCCGGGGCCAGAAGCGGCGAATCCCTACTACTCAGGTGCCTTATTTTATAATTTAAATTAATTGAAGACTTTTAATAAATAATCCTGCCCTGGAGTCTTGCTATTCCTAACCCATACCACTTCCCGTTCCTGATCCTGTTCCAGTCATCCCGTGATAGGCTTCACCCGAAGGCTTGCTTCGTCAGCCTTTCTGCTGCTTACACACAAGACCCTCACTAGTTTTCTGGCCTCAAGACCTCCTACGCAAACCTTCGACCTCAGCGAGGCTTCGGAGCAGAAAGTGGTTAGCAACTGCTCCGGACCTTTGGTAAGACCAGTCCCTCTGCCCTAGCGTAACCCATCAAGCGCTTTAGGAGTGCCTGATTGTGTTACAACAGACAGGGGCTTATCTACCTTCACACCTCCAGGCTTCTATTTACATTCTAGGGGTAGGGCAAACAAGTACCGCAAAATATCGGGGTAGAAATACATTTGGATCTGGGTAGTGATTCTTTCAAAAGCAAAGGTGAGCGAACGCAGGAATGATGTCTAAGCGGCGAATTTAAGTAGTCCCGTCAAAGCGAACAAAACACATTTCAGCGCGTGTATTCAATTTGGCAGCATGGCTTCTCGAACGTATAAGGCTGCCTAATTGAGAATGCACGCGCTAATATGTGTTTTGCTCGCTCTGACGGGACTACTTAAAGTCGCCGCTTGGACTTCACTCTTGCACTCGCTCACCTTTGCTTTTCAGAGAATCACTACCCTGTTACTTTAATATGACTATCATCTCGTTTTCATAAAATGTTCACTAAATAATACTACTACTATACTCGAAAATCTAATTCAAGACCAAAATCTTTACCTCAATGGGCTCACATTGGCTGTGATTATTGCATTTTGGTTTAAGTATAGGTATTTTTATCAATAAAACTTACCCTAATGTTACTGGTTACACAAGTTCTCATTCATGTTTTTATGAAATTATGTTAAAATAACTAAATAATTAATGACATTGAAATCAACCCATGACATTAAAAAAAAAACAAATACATACAAACAACAAAATACACAAGGAAAGACAAGCTGTTGCCTGCGACTCCTATATATTCCTTTTATTTGTATAGAAGCCTAACACATCAACATTTTAAATGACGTGTTATGGGATTTCAAACAAAGAAATAATCAGAATAGAGTAAAACACTCCTAGAGTAAAACAGTATTAACTCGAAACTTTATTTCAAAATCAACTTTAAAACAACTTCAATGATCTTGAAATAAAACCAGCAACTTTTTTGAGTTGATACTATTTTAATCTAGAAGTTTGGTATGAAAAAATGAGCACATTAACCTAATCAATCAACAAGCTACCTAATTGAAAATACTAACTAACCTAACTTTATTAAACCTAACCTAACTTTAAGAAACCTACATAAAGAACATCCTTGAAGTAAGTACTTAGGTACATCAGCATTATCCTCAGCAGCACTAGAATAGCCAGGCACAGGACGGCTGCCCTAGCAAAAAACAGAGTAACTACAATAAATCAAATTTTACAGGAGAGCATAAAAACTAAAAAGTTGATTTTAAAAAGAGCTGTTATGAGAAATTGTTATTTTTTGATATTTAATGTAACACGCATTGTGGTATTTTTTAATCGTATGCATTTATATCATAAAAAACTTTAAAGTTTAAGTTTAAAATGACTTTGTGTGTAAGCAAGTGTAAAATAAAATATGTTACCACCGAGTTTTCAAACAAAGAACAAAGTAAATAAATTTACTTTGTTTATTCAATTAAATTTTAGTAAGTATATATGATGGAGTGCAATGGAAAAATAAAGTTAAATTATCATATTTTATTTATGAAATGAAATGTAAACGTAATTTCCTATTTTGATACAAAACCACAATATACATATTTCAAAAACCCGAAGCGGCTGCAAGTTTATCACATGTTAGCATCTGAATTTCCAAATATTCCGGTGGCTTTCAAAAAAAATTTTCTTACGAACACAACAATAACAATAGCCAAATCGGTCGAGCCGTTCTCTAGTGATGATCTGAATAGATAATTATGTATATATCGATTATTAATTAAACTTCACTTGTAACTAACAAACTTACAATATAAGTAGGTACAACTGGTTTGATTGATTTTAATTTTGCATACCTACTCATGTAATTTTAATGTTTTTTTTTGTTTTTTTTGTTCCCGACTGTATTTTATTGTATTATCATATTATTATATTTATTTATACTTGCAATAAACATATGAATATTTTTTATAAAATGGTATTTATCGCCAAAAAAGTAAGTAAAATTAAAAATAAATTTAAAATTTATTTAAGGGTATTTTCAGTAGCAAAATACCCGATCATTATGTAAACTTTCAGTATTTTGAAAGTAACTGTCAACCGGAACCCCCGATTCATTAAATAAAGGTATCATGCTTTGGTTGTTACTGATACCAAGGTCTTCCAGTGCAATTAAATCGTCAGAACTCTCAATTTCATATCTAAAATTAAAAAAACGGACTATGTAATACATGTTTTTTTTAAAGTAAAAGTTATTCTTTCCCTAGACCTCAAGATAGATTCAGAATTTCATCGAAATCAGGTCAGCAGTTTGGTGAGGAATCAGGCGAGCTGAACGCCTGTTTACTTTTAGACAGTGGAGTATGATAGTGTAAAAATCATGGAAGTTTTATAATGAAATAATATAATAATGTTGAAATCTCTATAATCCTTTGTTTGTCATCATTAAAGCAGCTGATGTTGAAGTACTTTGAAAAAAGAGTTTCATTTCTTCTGTTTCTAACAAGAAATCGTATATTAATGATAATTATGATTTATAAAACATAATAACGTAATTCAATTTAGAATAATAAAAAAAATGGAGTGTTTAGTTAAAAAATAAATACCTTTGTGCTAAATTACCAAGCATCCTGCCAAGAGAATTATTCATCTTGAAAAGCACTAACAAAATAGTCACTTTAATCCACTTAAATTACTTTGTCGTCACTAACTATGATGTAATTTAACACTTATGATAAAGTCGTATCGCTCCCGTGTTCGTTTAAGTATAATTAGAAGGTCAAATAAAATGAAGTATACTTATTTGACTGCAAAAATACCCACAACGCAAATCAAAAACAAAGCAACTTCGGTTCTCAAACCATAAACAAAGTAAGTAGTCATTAGTTACTTTATTTTTTTGTTGAATTCACAGTTTGATTTGTTTTTGAGTTGAAATCACGAAATCTTAAGTGTACTTACTTCATTTTTAACCGACTTCAAAAAAGGAGGAGGTTATACGTTCCACTGTATGTTTTTTTTTTTTTTTATGTATGTTCACCGATTACTCCGTCAATTGTGGACCGATTTTAAAAATTCTTTTTTGGTTTGATAGAGTATACTTCCGAGGTGGTCCCATTGTCAGCAAATCTGAATCTGATGAAGGGATCAGTGAGGAATTGAGGGAACTCCTCAAATATTGTATGCAAACATATAGCAATTTTAGTATTTTTAGTAACAAGCGTAGCATTTGCATTCAGAAAGTGTCACTTGGTGAAGCGGAACTGATGATGAAGACCACAGATGGCCACCGGAACTCCTCAACGGTACCGATTTTAAGGGTGGCGATAAGATATCTCGATTAAGATAGTTGAGCGACTACAACGAAGCACATTTAATTGTTTTAAAATGACTATGATTTTCCCGCGGCGTTGCTTGCGGCGAGCTTGAAATGTCTTAAAGTTTCATATATCAACAAAGAAGTGGGACTACATAAGCTTATTATGATCACTAAAAAGTGTAAAATAAAATAAATGTTTTAAAAAACAAAAAAACCGCCTTCAAAAACGCAAAAAAAAACTTCTACTACTAGGTACTTAGTAGTAGGTACCTATCCTATTAGGTTAGTCTAACTGAAGTCGGCGACCACAATATTTTCAACAAAAAGCCGACTTCAGTTGGACTAACCTAATAGGATAGGTACCTACTACTAAGTACCTAGTAGTAGAAGTTATTTTTTGCGTTTTTGAAGGCGGTTTTTTTGTTTTTTAAGAAAAATAATTCGCGACTCATGTAAAATTAAGAGTTTTTGTTAATACAGGTCTGTGAAGAATTAAAAATTGAATAATATTATGTGAAAAAACGATTTCAGAAAAAAATGTAGTTACTCTGTTTTTTGCTAGGGCAGCCGAGGAGATGGTGACATAGTAGGTAAATGCCACTGAATCTGGTGTAAGGTGGAGAGGCTGGCTCCTGGGGCGCTCCGAAAGCGTTATGGACACTCGACGTAGACGGGGTTGCGCATTCAAGGGGCGTCCAGCTCTTGCACAGACGGAGACACAGAAGACGTTGGCACAAGCGGAGTGCAACACTAGCACACACGGAGACGCCGAAGAGGATTTCGTAACAAGCGGGTCACTACAGACTTGCACTACACTCAACGGCTTCAGACAGCGAGGCGGTGGAAGACGAGGCCTGGGGCTTCGGTAACACCATTGTAGTCACCGAGTACCTATCAACACGAATTAGAAAAAAGCTCAAATAAAACAATGAGTACAATAATAATAATAAATAATAGTACAAATGACTGACTGACAGTGCAGAGGCAGATGACGTAAATAACGTTTTCGATTGCTGTCTGCTGGCATTGCTGCGTTTGGTTTCATGTGTTTGACAGTCAATGTCAGCCAGTTAACATAAGGTTTAAGGGAAAGGTTACCGTATTCTTAATTAAAAAAAAACATTTTGATACGTCAAATAGTTTCCCTATTGAATTTTAAACTTCGCATTAATGATTAAAGAAACTAAAGGATCGGGCATAAAAATACGTATCAAATATACTCTACTCTTTCTAACTAACCCGTATTCTCGTAAAGGATCACTATACTTTTGTCGGAACCCAAAACATTCCTAATGCGGCAGGGCTTTGACAGGACAGCCATTTTATGTAACACTGTTCGACAGTGAGTTGTCAATGCGTCGTGTTTGTGTCTTAAATTATTAAATAAGTGGAGTTTCGTTACGACATTACAACATTAAAATACACTCAAGTGTAAGGAACATTTTTGTTATAATGAGGAGATGCAGTGTATAGGATGTGGAGCAAGGAAAAGTGGAAATCCAAAAAGTTTAACATTGCACCGGAAAGTTTCAAGTTTTTATTGAAATATCGGTCAGTTTTAACAATATTGCATGTTTTCAGTATTTCACATCTTATTATTAAACTATAGACCAGTATTAATCATGCGTTATATTAGGATTGTGTTTTATTTTAGATATTTTCGTACTTAATTAAACAGTACTTCTAACAGATAGGGTTGTTCGTGATTGAAATATCGATAAATAAGTAACAATGGATACTTTGGCCTATTCGTCAGTTTTTATTAAATTACAAGTTAGTACCCGGCGCGTTGCTGCCAATACTTTTTTTTTGTTTTCGGTTTGGTGAACAGTGATTTAGACATATCAGTGTCAACTGCCTGTCTAAAATAATAAAAATAAAATCCGATCGCTACCATAATTCACAGGATCACTTCGGATACCCCCAAGGGGTATCCGATTATTGCCTGTAAACTTCATCAAAATCGGTCCAGCCGTTTTGGAGTCCATAGGGGACATACATACAGATAAAATTGAGGATAATTCTGTAATTTTCTTTTCAGCCACATGCCACTCATGATAATTCTGCTACTGAAAATAGGCCAGAGGATCTACTTTGAAATCCAAATTACTGATTTCAAAGTATAGCCCCAGATCTTACTCCTTTATATTTATTACGTTTTATGAACGCCGAGGAAGCAGTGGCTGCGTTTGACAAGGCCGTCGAAGACACCCCTAAGGACGCATTTGCAAAGAGCTTTTCTCAGTGGTTCCATCGGATGCTGCGATTTATTTATGTGATTGGACACTATTTTCAAAAAATATAATAAAACTAATAACTTGCTAGTTTGCTCAGTTTTTGATATTCTAAGAACTTTCAGTTTGACCCTCGTATAAATTACATTGATTGAGCTATATACTACTTTACTTTATCCCTTTGTCTTTTGTTTTTTTTTATATCGTTAGGTTTTTTTAGATGTGCAGTTCAAAACACAGACACACACAAAGTAGGTAGTTTAGGTTTGTTAGGTAGCCCCGCCTAGCGGGGCTCTTACATCTGGGCAGTTTACCCTTCGGGCATTAGAAGCTACCTAACAAACCTAAACTACCTACTTTGTGTGTGTCTGTGTTTTGAACTGCACATCTAAAAAAACCTAACGATATAAAAAAAAAACAAAAGACAAAGGGATAAAGTAAAGTAGTATATAGCTCAATCAATGTAATTTATACGAGGGTCAAACTGAAAGTTCTTAGAATATCAAAAACTGAGCAAACTAGCAAGTTATTAGTTTTATTATATTTTTTGAAAATAGTGTCCAATCACATAAATAAATCGCAGCATCCGATGGAACCACTGAGAAAAGCTCTTTGCAAATGCGTCCTTAGGGGTGTCTTCGACGGCCTTGTCAAACGCAGCCACTGCTTCCTCGGCGTTCATAAAACGTAATAAATATAAAGGAGTAAGATCTGGGGCTATACTTTGAAATCAGTAATTTGGATTTCAAAGTAGATCCTCTGGCCTATTTTCAGTAGCAGAATTATCATGAGTGGCATGTGGCTGAAAAGAAAATTACAGAATTATCCTCAATTTTATCTGTATGTATGTCCCCTATGGACTCCAAAACGGCTGGACCGATTTTGATGAAGTTTACAGGCAATAATCGGATACCCCTTGGGGGTATCCGAAGTGATCCTGTGAATTATGGTAGCGATCGGATTTTATTTTTATTATTTTAGACAGGCAGTTGACACTGATATGTCTAAATCACTGTTCACCAAACCGAAAACAAAAAAAAAGTATTGGCAGCAACGCGCCGGGTACTAACTTGTAATTTAATAAAAACTGACGAATAGGCCAAAGTATCCATTGTTACTTATTTATCGATATTTCAATCACGAACAACCCTATCTGTTAGAAGTACTGTTTAATTAAGTACGAAAATATCTAAAATAAAACACAATCCTAATATAACGCATGATTAATACTGGTCTATAGTTTAATAATAAGATGTGAAATACTGAAAACATGCAATATTGTTAAAACTGACCGATATTTCAATAAAAACTTGAAACTTTCCGGTGCAATGTTAAACTTTTTGGATTTCCACTTTTCCTTGCTCCACATCCTATACACTGCATCTCCTCATTATAACAAAAATGTTCCTTACACTTGAGTGTATTTTAATGTTGTAATGTCGTAACGAAACTCCACTTATTTAATAATTTAAGACACAAACACGACGCATTGACAACTCACTGTCGAACAGTGTTACATAAAATGGCTGTCCTGTCAAAGCCCTGCCGCATTAGGAATGTTTTGGGTTCCGACAAAAGTATAGTGATCCTTTACGAGAATACGGGTTAGTTAGAAAGAGTAGAGTATATTTGATACGTATTTTTATGCCCGATCCTTTAGTTTCTTTAATCATTAATGCGAAGTTTAAAATTCAATAGGGAAACTATTTGACGTATCAAAATGTTTTTTTTTAATTAAGAATACGGTAACCTTTCCCTTAAACCTTATGTTAACTGGCTGACATTGACTGTCAAACACATGAAACCAAACGCAGCAATGCCAGCAGACAGCAATCGAAAACGTTATTTACGTCATCTGCCTCTGCACTGTCAGTCAGTCATTTGTACTATTATTTATTATTATTATTGTACTCATTGTTTTAATTGAGCTTTTTTCTAATTCGTGTTGATAGGTACTCGGTGACTACAATGGTGTTACCGAAGCCCCAGGCCTCGTCTTCCACCGCCTCGCTGTCTGAAGCCGTTGAGTGTAGTGCAAGTCTGTAGTGACCCGCTTGTTACGAAATCCTCTTCGGCGTCTCCGTGTGTGCTAGTGTTGCACTCCGCTTGTGCCAACGTCTTCTGTGTCTCCGTCTGTGCAAGAGCTGGACGCCCCTTGAATGCGCAACCCCGTCTACGTCGAGTGTCCATAACGCTTTCGGAGCGCCCCAGGAGCCAGCCTCTCCACCTTACACCAGATTCAGTGGCATTTACCTACTATGTCACCATCTCCTCGGCTGCCCTAGCAAAAAACAGAGTAACTACATTTTTTTCTGAAATCGTTTTTTCACATAATATTATTCAATTTTTAATTCTTCACAGACCTGTATTAACAAAAACTCTTAATTTTACATGAGTCGCGAATTATTTTTCTTAAAAAACAAAAAAACCGCCTTCAAAAACGCAAAAAATAACTTCTACTACTAGGTACTTAGTAGTAGGTACCTATCCTATTAGGTTAGTCCAACTGAAGTCGGCTTTTTGTTGAAAATATTGTGGTCGCCGACTTCAGTTAGACTAACCTAATAGGATAGGTACCTACTACTAAGTACCTAGTAGTAGAAGTTTTTTTTTGCGTTTTTGAAGGCGGTTTTTTTGTTTTTTAAAACATTTATTTTATTTTACACTTTTTAGTGATCATAATAAGCTTATGTAGTCCCACTTCTTTGTTGATATATGAAACTTTAAGACATTTCAAGCTCGCCGCAAGCAACGCCGCGGGAAAATCATAGTCATTTTAAAACAATTAAATGTGCTTCGTTGTAGTCGCTCAACTATCTTAATCGAGATATCTTATCGCCACCCTTAAAATCGGTACCGTTGAGGAGTTCCGGTGGCCATCTGTGGTCTTCATCATCAGTTCCGCTTCACCAAGTGACACTTTCTGAATGCAAATGCTACGCTTGTTACTAAAAATACTAAAATTGCTATATGTTTGCATACAATATTTGAGGAGTTCCCTCAATTCCTCACTGATCCCTTCATCAGATTCAGATTTGCTGACAATGGGACCACCTCGGAAGTATACTCTATCAAACCAAAAAAGAATTTTTAAAATCGGTCCACAATTGACGGAGTAATCGGTGAACATACATAAAAAAAAAAAAAAACATACAGTGGAACGTATAACCTCCTCCTTTTTTGAAGTCGGTTAAAAATGAAGTAAGTACACTTAAGATTTCGTGATTTCAACTCAAAAACAAATCAAACTGTGAATTCAACAAAAAAATAAAGTAACTAATGACTACTTACTTTGTTTATGGTTTGAGAACCGAAGTTGCTTTGTTTTTGATTTGCGTTGTGGGTATTTTTGCAGTCAAATAAGTATACTTCATTTTATTTGACCTTCTAATTATACTTAAACGAACACGGGAGCGATACGACTTTATCATAAGTGTTAAATTACATCATAGTTAGTGACGACAAAGTAATTTAAGTGGATTAAAGTGACTATTTTGTTAGTGCTTTTCAAGATGAATAATTCTCTTGGCAGGATGCTTGGTAATTTAGCACAAAGGTATTTATTTTTTAACTAAACACTCCATTTTTTTTATTATTCTAAATTGAATTACGTTATTATGTTTTATAAATCATAATTATCATTAATATACGATTTCTTGTTAGAAACAGAAGAAATGAAACTCTTTTTTCAAAGTACTTCAACATCAGCTGCTTTAATGATGACAAACAAATGATTATAGAGATTTCAACATTATTATATTATTTCATTATAAAACTTCCATGATTTTTACACTATCATACTCCACTGTCTAAAAGTAAACAGGCGTTCAGCTCGCCTGATTCCTCACCAAACTGCTGACCTGATTTCGATGAAATTCTGAATCTATCTTGAGGTCTAGGGAAAGAATAACTTTTACTTTAAAAAAAACATGTATTACATAGTCCGTTTTTTTAATTTTAGATATGAAATTGAGAGTTCTGACGATTTAATTGCACTGGAAGACCTTGGTATCAGTAACAACCAAAGCATGATACCTTTATTTAATGAATCGGGGGTTCCGGTTGACAGTTACTTTCAAAATACTGAAAGTTTACATAATGATCGGGTATTTTGCTACTGAAAATACCCTTAAATAAATTTTAAATTTATTTTTAATTTTACTTACTTTTTTGGCGATAAATACCATTTTATAAAAAATATTCATATGTTTATTGCAAGTATAAATAAATATAATAATATGATAATACAATAAAATACAGTCGGGAACAAAAAAAACAAAAAAAAACATTAAAATTACATGAGTAGGTATGCAAAATTAAAATCAATCAAACCAGTTGTACCTACTTATATTGTAAGTTTGTTAGTTACAAGTGAAGTTTAATTAATAATCGATATATACATAATTATCTATTCAGATCATCACTAGAGAACGGCTCGACCGATTTGGCTATTGTTATTGTTGTGTTCGTAAGAAAATTTTTTTTGAAAGCCACCGGAATATTTGGAAATTCAGATGCTAACATGTGATAAACTTGCAGCCGCTTCGGGTTTTTGAAATATGTATATTGTGGTTTTGTATCAAAATAGGAAATTACGTTTACATTTCATTTCATAAATAAAATATGATAATTTAACTTTATTTTTCCATTGCACTCCATCATATATACTTACTAAAATTTAATTGAATAAACAAAGTAAATTTATTTACTTTGTTCTTTGTTTGAAAACTCGGTGGTAACATATTTTATTTTACACTTGCTTACACACAAAGTCATTTTAAACTTAAACTTTAAAGTTTTTTATGATATAAATGCATACGATTAAAAAATACCACAATGCGTGTTACATTAAATATCAAAAAATAACAATTTCTCATAACAGCTCTTTTTAAAATCAACTTTTTAGTTTTTATGCTCTCCTGTAAAATTTGATTTATTGTAGTTACTCTGTTTTTTGCTAGGGCAGCCGTCCTGTGCCTGGCTATTCTAGTGCTGCTGAGGATAATGCTGATGTACCTAAGTACTTACTTCAAGGATGTTCTTTATGTAGGTTTCTTAAAGTTAGGTTAGGTTTAATAAAGTTAGGTTAGTTAGTATTTTCAATTAGGTAGCTTGTTGATTGATTAGGTTAATGTGCTCATTTTTTCATACCAAACTTCTAGATTAAAATAGTATCAACTCAAAAAAGTTGCTGGTTTTATTTCAAGATCATTGAAGTTGTTTTAAAGTTGATTTTGAAATAAAGTTTCGAGTTAATACTGTTTTACTCTAGGAGTGTTTTACTCTATTCTGATTATTTCTTTGTTTGAAATCCCATAACACGTCATTTAAAATGTTGATGTGTTAGGCTTCTATACAAATAAAAGGAATATATAGGAGTCGCAGGCAACAGCTTGTCTTTCCTTGTGTATTTTGTTGTTTGTACTCCGCTGTTGTTTTGGGCTCCGCGAACTTGTCGGATAAGAATGGAATTTAGTTGCGAACTTAGACCACTTGCTACATAAGACCAACTGCGTTTTAGACCACTTGCTACTTAGACCATCTACGTTTTAGACCGCTTGCTATATAAGACCAGCTGCGTTCTAATCTGAACCACTTGCTACTTAGACCAGCTGCGTTTTAGATAAGACGATACTAACCCGATGAAACTACGACACCTGCTTATTATTATTATTATGTAACGACGATCCCGTCCGAAATAAATGATTTTTATTAATATTATTATTAATAAAAATATTAAACCTTAAACCGTTATTCAGATATTCGTAATAAAAATCGTGACTGTTACTAAAACGTCAAAATCATTCTCTATGGAGTACGTAATCTGGTTTATCGATAAACATGCATCACTATAAAGGCCATTTTATGTAATATAAACGTCAAAAACTGGCACGTTTTTTTCGGGTCCTTTAGTTTCTATAGTCAAAGAAGAGTTTGCATGTTTAAATAATATTCTATTCTATTCCGGCCGGTATTCTAAGCGCTGAAAACCATAATTGTATTTGATCTGTTATCGTATTATCAACGTTTTGATAGTTAGATAGCTCTTATTTAATTGACAGTAATGGCGGCTGACGTCGAAACAATACCTACCGTAACAGGTCAAATACGATATCGTTTTTACCGCGGGGAATAGTGGCCCAGGGCCTCTATTCCCGGCAGTAAAAACGATATCGTATTTGACCTGTTACGGCATTGTTGTGACGTCAGCCGCCATTACTGTCAATTAAATAAGAGCTATCAAATCGTTGACAATACCTACGACTACAGATTATAGACGATATGGTTTTTAGCACCTAGAATACCGGCCCAGGAGTGCTGCTTAGCGGTAATTAGGGGTGCGTAGCGCAAATTAGATCGCAGGCGAAGACGCAGCACGGTGCGGCGCACAGCCTCCAGCGCGGATGACTCACACAAGTCACAGCAATGCACAGTACTGTAGCTTACTTTTAATGTTTATGCAAACCTACAGGGTGGCCAAATAACAGGTATACACTTTAGTTTTGTAATTTTATTCTATAAAATGTAAAAAATATGAACTATTCCTTGTTAAATGTAGTATTTAGGGCCGGCAGTTAAACATGGAAAATAATGTCAGACAAATGTCCACCTCTAGCAGCATGGCAGATATGAACCCTTTTCATTGCGTTTTTCATCACATTTTCACACATTTCCTGCGTTATCAAAGTGATTGTGTCTCGAATATTTTGTTTTAATTGCTGAAGGTTCATTGGCCTGTTAGCATAGACACGTCCCTTTACATAGCCCCACAGAAAAAAGTCAGGAGCTGTTAAATGAGGCGATCTTTGGGGCCAATCAATGTCACCGTTTCTCGAAATTAATCGACCGGGAAACGTTCTTTTTAATGTTTCTGTTGTGGCTTTTGGGTTGAGTAAAACGTTTTAATAATTCAAACACGATGTTCTGTCGTAAAACGATTCATAACAAATTTGCCGTATCTACACAAAGTAATTTTCATGCAACAACCAATATTAATAATATTTACCGCCAAAACAAAATGGCGGCAAAAAAAAGTTGTATACCTCCAAGTTGGCCACCCTGTAGTTAGTATTTGGGCGTTTCTTAAAAATATTGTACCTAGATTAAGAAACGTTAACTTTTCCGCTGAGTTACGAAAATTAGTCGTACATTTATATACGCCAATTATATACTCTCAACGCCAATTAGCAGTATCTCAAATTCAATAAATGAAGCAGATTTAATTCTCACCCGTTAGCAATATGCTTGCATTTGCTACAGGATTTTTTGTTTGAGTTACCACCATTTGTCTCATAAAAGTAAGTATAGCTAATCTTTCGTAACTCAGCGGAAAAGTTAACGTTTCTTAATTTTAGTCCTTAACGAGGTAAAATCTTTCTAAAAAACACCCACTTGACGTTATAATTTTTATTTTGATAATATTATCAAAAAAAATGTAATTTCGGATAGTGTGTTCACAGTAACACATTAGATCACTTCAGAGGTCCGGGGGGAAGAGGACACTGATACACACACATGGTCTGTTCGGTACTTACTTGCCTCCTTTCTGCTTTTGCCTACTAAGTGTGAGATTTGTCCCCTTTTTGAAAATATGCTACTTTTTATTCTTAAGTCGCCCCCTTTAGTTATCGCATGTGTATTATATCTTGATTTGACTGCTTTTTGTAATCATCATAAAAAAAGAAGATATTTGCCCTATTTCGTACAATAAAAAAAACATTTCTAAACTAATATTTAACATTACGTAGTTAGTAGATACACAAGCGTAGTTATCTACTTCCTGAAATTCCCGCTTTTCAGAACTATAACTCTTATGCAAATTTAAACATGTAAATATGAAAATGAGGTAGGTTTAGGTCATGTTGGTTTTGCAGCAGGCCCGGAGGGCCAAACCACCCAGAAATAGGAGCTCTGTCGACTCTGCCTAATTGATTTGAAATAAGAGTGACGACGAAGCTCCGCTCACGCGGATCTCCTATTTCTGGATGGTTTGGCCCTCCTGGCCTACTGCAAAGCTACCATAATCTAAACCTACCTCATTGTCATATGTACATGTTTACACAGTTATTATGGCCTAAGGGCAACGTTTAAGTTAAGGGCAGCCTTATACGTTCGATCGTTCGACAGAAGCCCTGCTGCCTAATATTGAGAATGCACGCGCTAAAATGCGTTTCGTATGCTCTGCTGGGACTACTTAAACTAGCTGCGCTGCGTTCACTCGTTCGACCAACCGAACGCCGTTTCTAAGAGATTAATATCCCTGAACCGTAGCTCCAAATAAAACTTCGTAAAAACAAGTGCCGTGATCGTGCGACACAGAGCAAGAGCATCAAGAACAAGAACAAGACACCGGACAAAAGGGTAGGAAGATTCAGAGTCCCTAAGCCACACACACAACACAGGGCAAGTCCTCGACGAAAAGCGACGGCCACGACTACTGCTTGCGTTGGTCTCTTCGCATGCAGGCAATTAGAAGCGACGGCCACGACTAAGGTAATTGTCCCAGCGGACGACAACGTACCAATGTATAACAGTTTCGTAGTTAATTTGAAAGAATAAGAAAAGTTACATTCAAATAACTCAAAATCATTTTCAATATATATCTTCTAAAGGCATCTATCATTTTACGTTTTCAAAAAAATATTAATCACTCATAATTTTGCAATTTTGTGACCGTATTTCCTAACAAGTGATCCGCGTCGGTCGTGCGTCGATGTTACTACGCAATTCGTTAAGAGATCAAGTGGTTTAAGTGGACTTAGTTACTGAATTATTGGAATTTGTTGGTAAGTATTGATTTTAACTATTAGATAACAGTATGAACTATTTATTTTGTGTATTTTAAATGGTGTATCTCATGAAATAAATTGTTTTGGGGGCATGTCAAACATTGGCACAGAATTTTAACGTTTAGTAGTGAATGACACCCCATGTCATACGGGCCATTCTACTTTTCAATGTACATTTTCGTCAAGATTTTGAGCAAAATATAACAGAAACAAAATCGATGATATTTATTATTTGCGTGCATGTTTTAAAATGTATAAGTTCATTCTTTGCACAACTTAATCGAGCAGCGAACTTTGTCGAGTCCTTTTTGAGATATAACGCTAATTGTTAAGGTATGTGAAAAAAAATAACAACTGCGTTACTTGAATTATATATTTTTTAATAATGACACTTTCTAAGTACATTTTCCACACATACATTCCTTTATAAGTAATTAACATTATTAAACTTTGGGCCTCTAGCAATCATATCAATATTAATAATCAGTCAACAATCAATATTTTAAGAAAATAAAAACCACTGCGCTACTTTTTTAAACAATCCAACTTCTAATTTGCCTAAATAAGGGCTATAAAATGTTTTTAGACATTAACATTTATCGTAGAGCTAAGCACAGTTTATGTTAAGTCTCTGTTGTAAAAATATTTATAAAAATGTCATATAATAAATAAGACAATGTCTCTTAAGGCAGCATTAACAGAGGGACATAAAAAGTAACGCAGTGGTTAGTTAAAGTAACGCCGTGGTATTTTAGGCTAAAATGATGTGTCTTACGTAACATAATCAATAATAGACTAACTTTTTATGCCTAAAGATAAAAGATAAAAGATAAAAGATGTTTATTCAGTAAGTAGGCCGCACGGGCACTTTTACACGTCAAAAATCTACCAGCGCTTCGCAAGAGACCACTGCTGAGAAGAAACGCCGCAAGAAACTCAACAGTCAGTCGTTTTTTAAATATTGCTTATGATAAATGATATTA
Source organism: Acleris cristana (assembly GCA_948252455.1). Classification (NCBI taxonomy): domain Eukaryota; kingdom Metazoa; phylum Arthropoda; class Insecta; order Lepidoptera; family Tortricidae; genus Acleris; species Acleris cristana. The sequence continues at coordinate 5,366,362 of OX411771.1, read as the reverse complement.
TACAACGAAAAGAAAAAACTTAACCTAGCATTATATAAAACAATGAATGTAACAAACAATATGAATATATATATCATGCGTAGTTGAGCAGGAAAATGTGTCTAAACTCAAAATTCTAAAAAAAAAAAAAACTCATAAGTAGTAAATATAAAAATAAATAAAAATTAAACTTAGACGGGGCAAACAACACATAAATAGTTTCGATACATTTTCTTACAGAAACCGTGTCCCCTAGACAATACACAATGTTTTACATATTTGTATGATTAAGTTATTATTAAGATATTTAGGTGTTTAATTTAGGCCAAGCATTTTTATCTGTTAGATAGTCTTCGACCCTATAGTAAGCTTTAGACATCAACGACTTTTTCAAATAATTTTTAAGTACTGGAAATGGTAACTTTAAAACTTCGTCAGGTAATTTATTATAGAAATGAATGCATTGACCTACAAATGATTTATATACCTTACGGACACGAAATTTTTTTATAGCTATTTTATTTTTATTTCTTGTATTCAAATTATGTATGTCACAATTCTTAATAAAAGAGTCTTGATTTTTAATGACATAAATAATATTCTCATAAATAAATTGTGATGCTACTGTCAAAATATTAATTTCTTTAAATAGTAATCTTAAGGAATCACGGGAGTTTAGGTTATATATAGAACGAATGGCTCTTTTTTGTAACAAGAAAATAGTCCGTATGTCAGCAGCTTTTCCCCAAACAAGTATACCGTACGACATAACACTATGAAAATAACTATAATAAACTAAGCGAGCTGTCTCAACATTGGTAAGTTGTCTGATTTTCCTAACAGCATAAGCTGCCGAACTTAATTTGCCTGCTAGTACTGCTATATGGGGACTCCATTGCAAGTTTTTGTCTATAGTTATTCCTAAGAAAAGCGCCTTATCCACCATTTCCAAACACTCATCATTTAGAAAAATACTAGATTCTACCGGTCTAACATTCGGCAAAGCGAACCTAACACATTTAGTTTTCTTAGCATTAAGTAGCAAATTGTTACTAGTAAACCAATTAAGTACTTTACCTAGCGTCGCGTTTATCCTACTATAATCGACGGATTTTCGGTCTACCTTGAAAATCAATGATGTATCATCAGCAAATAGCACAATATCGCAAAAGTTAACTACCGCGGGTGGCAAGTCATTTATATAAACGAGAAATAAGAAAGGACCTAATATAGAGCCCTGTGGCACACCTAATTTAACAGCTGCTCCAATGGACTTTGTTTGGTTTACAACAACCGTTTGTGTTCTATCACTAAGATATGAATACATAAGATTTAGAGAATTATTTGACAGACCATAATGTTCTAATTTTAATAAAAGAGTCGCATGGTCTACGCAATCGAAAGCTTTGGAAAGGTCACAAAAAATTCCTATTGCATCACAAGATGTCTCCCAAATATTGTATATATATTTAATGAGTACAGATGCTGCATCAATTGTGGATCGTCCTCTGGTGAAGCCGAACTGATTACTGTTAAGCAGTTTATTTCTATTGAAGTGCCCTAACATATCTTTTAACATTAACTTCTCAAAAACTTTACTTAAAACAGGTAGAATAGAAATGGGTCGGAAATTCGTTAAATCACTCCTCTCGCCCGATTTAAAAAGTGGTAAGACTTTAATATATTTCATAAGATTTGGAAAGACCCCCTCTAAAATGCAATTATTGTAGATTAAAGCTAAGTGAGGTGCAATTATATCTATGACATGATGAATGACTTTTACTGACGTTCCCCATAAATCCTCAGTATTTTTTAAACTGAGCGATTTAAATGCCTTAACAATAGAAACTGAATCTACGTGGGTAAAATCAAAGTTTACATTACAATTAGTAACATTAGCACAAAGTAATTTTTGAGCTCCAATCGCAGATGATTGAAGACATTTCGTGGTATTAATGGCTATGGTGGAGAAATAATCTTCGAACGCTAAGGCCACGTCTTTATTTGACGTGATTTGTTTGTCACCCTTGTTTAAGGTGATTTGATTATCGCGAGTTTTAGTTTTACCTGTTTCTCTATTTATAATTTTCCACACAGTTTTTACCTTATTGTCAGAAGCTTTGAGTTTAAGACTTAAGAAATTTGACTTAGCAGTTAAGCAAACTTGCTTGAAGGTCCTAGAATAATTCTTAATATAAACTAAGAAGTCACCATTCTTATTCACCTCCCTCTCTCTATATAGTTCATAAAGCCTATTTCTACTTCTATGAATGCCTACAGTAGCCCATTCACTAAACTTGGTTTTAGACCCAGAAACAGTTTTCATTTTGAAATTTTTATTAAATTGGTAAAGAACTACACCGAACAAATCATTATAAATACTATTAGAATCATTATGTGAAAAGGATAACCTACAGATATTACTCTGAACTTTAGTTTTGAATAATTCCAAACGATTGCTAGTTATGGGTCTGTATGTTATTGTCTGTGGTTCTTGATGAAAATCATTTAAAAAAGAAGCCTTTTGGCCACTATGATCAGAATTAAAGCAATTAAATATTTCCTTATCCAAACATTCGCAATTACAAAAAATATTGTCTAAACAGGTTGCACTTGAAACACCTATCCGTGTAGGTTCAAAAAACAAATTACCTAAATTAAAAGATTTTAATAAACTTAAGATCTTAATAGTATCAGTTGACGATTCCAGTAAGTTAACATTAAAGTCTCCACAGACAATAACATGCTTTTGGGTTTTACATGCTAATTTTAGCACATTTTCCATACTGGATTCAAATGTGCTGAAATCAGCCGATGGCGGTCTGTAAACACAAATGATTATGTAATTTTCTAGTTCTACGCTAGAAATTTCTACAAGCCTCTCTATGGATAGCCTAACAATATCTTTCCTTTCTTTTGATTTTACAGTACTTTTAACAATTATTAAAGAACCACCATGAATGGCGGATTTTCTGGCAAAAAAACTAACTAATTTAAAATTAACAAAATCAAAAATTAATTGATGTGGTCTAAGCCAATGTTCAGTAATACACATAATCTGTACATTTTCAGTATCTAAAAATAATCCTACTTCTAATTCTTTGCTGGAAAACCCTTGAATATTTTGATGAATTATATTTATACTCAAAGGTGTTTCCGCTGTCCTATACTTTAGTTTAAATGATCAGGATTGGCATTTATATTTGTTGAGTGGTATTTGTTAGTTGTTTGTATTTGTTTATATCTATTTGGTTCTATATTAAAAGCCAAAAGTTCTACCAAAGTTAAAATATATTTCTTTGGCAAATGAATTTTTTCAGATGTTAGCGTGAGGCGCTTTATGAATTTATTTAAGTCAAAGAAGTGATATTTGCTATTATAGCATACAGAATTATACATTAAAGAATTTAAGTATCCTATTTTATTATTATGATTATATGGCATATTTTGTGAATATGGTAATGCACAAAGTATAATTTTACCTATTCCGGCCTCTTCAATGAGGCTTAATGTTGTCATTAATCTATCTACACTAGACTTATCTATACCAAGACTGTTTCCTACTAAAATCACTAGAGTAGTAGAACTGTCATAACTTCCCTTTGATATTAATTGACATAATTGCATAAGACTTGCATTATGATAACAATAGTTTGTTACATTTTGTGTCAATTTATTACTTAACATGGAACCTATTCCAGACCCTATTTGATCTGAATAAATAATAGTTTTATTATTACTAATTTGTCTAGGGGACTTATCTAAAACTATTTTTGGGGCACATAGCTCAGAAGTATCAAGAGCCACCTCTGGCTGAACCACAGCTGTTGGTGCAGATCCTAAACAATTACAATTACAAATGCTATTATTAATTAAGGAATTAAAACGCTCTTCATTATATCTACTACTTTCCAGCAATTGTGTGAATGCCAGCATGTGCTCCTTGATTTCACTTTGAGCCGTTGAGTATTTTGATGTCATATCCTCAAGCTTACTTCTTAATCTACTAATCTCAGCATTTAATTTCTGAACACTTAAACCATGTTCAATCATATCTGAATCTAATTTTTCATTGCATATATAAAAAAACTTAAACCAGTATTACTCTGCATAACAACATATAAAACTAGAGAATCATACACTTTAGAGCAAGTCTACTACGCGAATGAGATCAAAAATAACACAGATTCCTAGTTATTGCAGTTTGCTCGACCATAAATAAAACAAAACAATTCTTTAGTTTTCAAAAACTGGCAGTGGGTTATCAAATTCCTAAAATTCCCGTTTACCTTTAAACATTTTCTTTGGATCGGGAACGATCTGAAGTATATAGTCATGTGATACATACGACATATCTCTATCCACCGATTTAAAGGTTGACTTCCATGGGTAGCGGCTGATGCGACAGACGCGTGCGGCTGACGTGCGCGACTGTCGCGCGCGTCTCGCGACAGTAGTAAACACTATGAAAACGTATGGCACCGCTTCCGTGGTTAACGGCTGACGAATCTGCAAGCCGTGCGCGGCTGAGCCGCTTACTACGGAAGCGGTGCCATACGTTTTCATAGTGTTTACTACTGTCGCGAGACGCGCGCGACAGTCGCGCACGTCAGCCGCACGCGTCTGTTGCATCAGCCGCTATCCATGGAAGTCAACCTTTAACCTTTTCCCGCTGTTGTCCAATGTTTTATAAAACATAATTTTAATCTCACCATCTTCCTCTAAATCACCGAGTGCTTCGCCGAGGTAAGTATAGGATTGTTTTTTCTCACTGCATATTTTTACCAGTACGTAAACCCCACGTGCAAATTTTGTGGGATGAACATTTTCTTTATCATTCAGATCATGTACTAATGAGGTACTTGGAAGCGGGTCCGCATGATGAGAGCTTTTTAATGGAACAAGAGGCTCGCTGTCAGATTCTGATGAAGAAGGGTAAATCGTGTCATAAATTTGTCTTTCAGTTGGTCGTGAGATGTTAGTCAAATCTAATAAAATTTCCTCGTCACTAATCAAATCGATCTCTTCAATCGGGTTGTATATTTTAGGGTTCCCGCATGAACAGAACCCTCTTTAACAAAAGCAACTTAGATGACGATACTTTATAATTCCAGAACAGTCTGTAAAAACTTGGTGAACTTGCAAAGTTCCTTGCAATGGTTTTATTTTGTGAGGAAGATAACTTGCGACGTTTTGGATTTCATCGTCTGTTATAAAATGCATTTCAATTTTAGAACAGTCTTTTAACTCTGAGAAGAAGCTTTCAGCATCGCTAATATCTGTTCCGGTAGCCACTTTTCTATCAGCGGCTCGTTTAAGAAAGCCACCGAGTCCGTCTGCAGCTCCCTTGCCATGTCCAGCTTCAAAAAAGTTCCAGGTGCCTCTAGATATTTTATATTTTGTGAAAAGTCTTGAGCAAAAAAGATAGAAATTTTGTTTTTGGCGATATTGGGTCGCTGGTCCATCAGAAAATATGTGCAGTTTTGATATTTGATTATGATCAGATATATGTAAGAGTATTGGATGTAGATGTGCCCAAATTTGAGTGACGTCACGGACGATGACGAGTGCGGTCGCGATTTGATGTTTAGCTGGTGTAAATAAATTAATAATCTATCGTAAAGTAAGATTTAATCAAAGTACTAAGTTGGTAACATTACAATTATTGCCGGACAGTGTTTTCGTTGTGAAATTTAAATAAATAATATATGTTTTGAGCTAAATAAGATAAGTGAACTAATCTTCTTGTGACTTATACCCACCAAATACACAATAAATCAATGTTGGACATTATCCGTAGTGTAAAGTTCTCAGTGCCTGAGTAAAACCGCGTCATAGCCTGCAGTTAAGTAGAGCCGGTACGCCTCGCGCCGGAAACGTCCGATTAAGGAAAATATTTAATTAATTAGTTTTCCTCATAGCGCGTGGCGCCATCTAGTTCATTAGTGCCGGAACTGAATAGTGCGCCATCTAGTGTAGTCGTGACGAACTAATAGGCCATACAGACTCAGTTGAACGATCGATATGGCGGCTTGCGCGGCAGCTTGTGGAAAGCCTCTTGCGGCGACAGGTGTCGCTAAATGCACTGTATGCCCCTCAGTGTATCACAAGCACTGTGTCAATATCCCCATTACCGGCCGCGTCCCCACTGCTTGGGCATGCCCGGCTTGTAGAGCTAAGCCTATGCGGGACAATGCGGACAACACCCCCGTTAAAGCAGCTGAAGCTGGGGGGGCAAATGCTGTTGCGTCGATGTTGTCGCTTGGAGAACATGCGGATGTCGCGGAGCAGCTTCGTTTGTTCCGGACGGAATTTACTGCGACAAGGGATGATTTGGTGGGCCTCAGGCAGGAAATGGCCGAGATCTACAAATTCGTGCGAGGTTTCGAGGCTCGTTTTCAGGCAGTAGAAGAGAGGGTGCAGCGGTTAGAGGAGCAGATGGTGCAGCGATCGACGGATGGTGATGCTAACAGCGAGTTGGCAGCGACGGTTGCCGCATTAAAACTTGAGCTTTCCGACCGCGACCAGGACCTGCTCCTCAACGATGTTGAAGTTACAGGAATCCCAGAGCAGCCAAATGAGAGCCCCGTACACCTCACTTGCTTGGTCGCGCGGAAGCTCGGCATCAGCTTGGAGGAGCGTGACATTGTCTTCGCCGAGAGAGTGGGATCGAGAAGACTAACGCCGGTCGCACAGGGGGCAGGTGCTGTGGCACCACCTGGTGTCGGGAGTTCCGCCGCCGTGCTTGCGCCGGTGCCTGCCGGGCGCCCGCGCCCGCTGATCATACGGCTCGCGCGCCGCGGGACCCGCAACGAGCTGCTGCGTGCTGCGCGCGTGCGCCGCGGGGCCGACACTTCCGACCTTGGCGTGCACGGGGAAGTAACTCGATTCTATCTGAACGAGCGGCTGACAAGGCTGAATCGGTCTTTACTCTTTAGTGCGCGCCAGGATTGCAAGAAACTCGAATGGCGTTACTCGTGGACCAGGGACGGGCGAGTCTACGTACGCCGACAGAGTGGTGAGCCGCCACACCGAATCCGATCTGAGGAGGATTTAAAACAGGTTTTTGGAAAGAGTCACATTTGAGGCATAGTGTTAAGATAAAAACAGTAACTATTTCATGTTTGTTTATTTTATATAGTTTAATGTTTCACACAAGGCCCATAGGTAGGCAGATTATAATATATATGAAGACTATAAATGTTCTCAGCATATTTCTCTTAGCCAGTTTGCGATACAGAATGCAGCAGACGACTAATATAGACTTTTATATCCAAATTTATCTGTATCATAATTATATGTTTAAATTGTCAGTGTTCCAAATAATAAACATTTGCAATGATAAATAAGCAGCTAAAGATTGGTTTGCTAAACGCGGGTTCTCTCGGCACGAATCACGACAACTTTATTGCAGCCTGTACTCAACAAGATTTTGATATTTTGGCAATAAATGAGACATGGCTAAGAACGGGGGAGGAGGGACGAGCGCCAGTACTACCAGGTTGCAGACTTCGCCACAAACCTCGCCCGCCAGGCCCCTTCTCTAGGGGGGGAGGAGTAGGTTTCTATATAAAGCAAGGGGTCAGCGCTCGTACCTTGTCCCACCCGGTAGATCCCCAGCACAGCTTGGTTGAACAAATGTGGGTAACGTGGAACCTTAATGGGGAGAGACTAGTGATTGGGACAGCGTATCGACCGCCTCGAATGGATGTGGACCTATTCTTTGATGCCATCTCTGATACGATTAGTTCCCTACGCAACTATGACCATATAATCCTTCTGGGCGATTTCAACATAAATACTTTGGCTGGTTCGGATTCAAAATTAACTAAATTTAATAATTTTCTGTCTTGTTTTTGCCTCACTCAGTTAGTTACAGAGCCGACACACTTCACAGACACTAGTAAGACCCTCATTGATGTTGTTTGCACCGATTTGCAAGCTAAAAGTATTGACGTTGCACACTTGGGGTCCCTTCATGGACACTGTCTTGTAGGTTGCGAGTTTCACATTAAGCGTAAAAAGCCAAAGCCATTTACCATCACCCATAGACCAATGCATAACATTAATCCCTTATTTTTTGGTAGGGACTTGCAAAGTATAAAATGGGAACTAATACCTTTGGGCAATGTAAATGAGACGGTCAATGATTTAAATCTGCTAATAATGTTTTTATTTGACCTACATGCACCTATAAAGACAACCGTCGTCAAGGTCCCCCAACCCCCTTGGATAACTGACACTATAAGGTCTATGATGCAATTGCGTGATAGGGCGGCAACAGACTATCACAAGACAGAATCTAGTATTAAGAAAAATTACTATAAGGATTTGAAATCCACTGTATCTAAGGCACTGTATCATGAGAAAACTGCCTACTTCAAGCACAATATCAACAGTATAAAAAATCCAAAACAACTATGGAAGAATCTCAAGTCTACCTTGTTACCAAAACATGAAGCAGAGTTACCAACTTCTCTTAGTGACCCTCACATAATTAACAAGCATTTCTTGAGCCTGCCGAGCACATTGCAGGTCTCTATTTCTCAGCTGACCTACTTTGAATTTCATAAATATAGTGATTCAGTCTTTAAGTTAGAGCCAGTAAATTCAGATATGGTTGCTAAGTTAATCAGTGGTCTTAAATCAAATGCAGAGGGCTGTGACGGCATTAGTCTGAATATGTTGTTAATGACTTTGCCATACACTCTGGAGATAATCACTAACTTAGTAAATTCCTCAATAATAACATCTACCTTTCCCGACATCTGGAAGGTGGCCATTGTGCGGCCTCTACCTAAAATATCAAATCCATCAGAGCTTAAAGACCTTAGACCCATTAGCATTCTACCATGCATGTCTAAAATAATGGAAAAAGTTGTCTGTTTGCAAGTGACTGAGTACCTGGAAAAAAATAATATATTACCAGATGTTCAGTCGGGTTTCAGAAAAGGTCGTAGCACTGTGACAGCCTTGCTGGATGTCACAGATCGCATCCTATGTGCCCAGGATCAAGGAATGTGTACTCTGTTGGTGCTGCTTGACTTTTCTCGGGCATTTGATTGTATAGATATTAATTTACTATTGTCCAAATTGAGTTACTATGGCTTTGACAGAAATGTGCTAAAATGGTTCAACAGTTACCTTAGTCATAGATGTCAGTATGTGAGGTTGTGTCAGAGTGATGGATCGTCTCAAGCATCAGGTAAAATGGAGCTCACACGGGGTGTGCCTCAGGGATCCATCCTTGGCCCAATCTTGTTCATTTTGTATGCTGCCGACATAGGGACACAAATTTTAGATTGCAAGTATCATTTTTATGCAGATGATGTACAAGTGTATATCTCGTGTAAACAGACTGAAATTGATAATGCAATACAAAAACTCAACATGGATCTCTCAAGAATAGCAGCCTGGGCCTCGGGTAATGGTTTACTGTTGAATCCTACTAAGACCAAGTACCTAGTTTTTGGTAGCAAGCAACAAATGTCTAGGCTTGCCCCTACCCGGGATGTTAAGTTGATGGATGAGCCTATTGAGAGAGTCTGTGAAGCGCGTAACTTAGGCCTGATAGTGGATGGCGAACTACGTTATGAAAAACACATTTTAAATTCGGTGAGAGGATGTTTCTACAAGTTGAAAGTTTTGTACAAGATTAGACCCTTTTTAAGTGAAGCCCTGCGAATTCAGTTAGTGGAATCTCTTGTATTGTCAAAATTAAATTATATGGACATAGTTTATGGTCCGCGTCTGCTCTCAAAAACAAAAAGGCTTATTCAGCGAGTTCAAAACGCCTGTGCCCGTTTCTGTTTCGCCATTCCGTTTCGGGCTCATGTCACACCTTATTTGAATAAATGTAACATTCTTAAAATGCTACATAGACGCAAGCTTCATCTGGCATGTCTCCTCTTCGGGGTTGTAAAGCACCAGGCCCCAGCATATCTCTTCGATAAATTGTCTTTTCGTAACCCACGAGGTAATCGGCAGTGTGGGTCGCAATTGTTGTCCCATCGACATGCGTCAGCTGCTTTTCGTGGCAGTTTTAGATATGTAGCAACAAAGTGTTGGAATAATCTGCCTCCGCCGCTTAGGAACCTGAAATGTATACATAGTTTTAAAGCTCAGTTAAGGAAACACTTGCAGGAACACCAAAAAAGTCAAGAAAATTTCAGACATGACACTAGTTGCTATTAATTTTGGTTCGAGTCACATTATCACATAGCGCCTACCTGCTTTTTGTATCCCTGAAGCATCCAGGAGCATGTTACTGGTTGTTTTACATTCACTGACTGTATGCACTTTCGGATTTGGAAATCATCTCAATCACCTTAGTTTTGTAGTACATTTTGTAGTTTTAATTTGGTTATCATGGTCCTTGACCCATTTTTGCTCATATTATTTGATAAAAATTATGTAATCTCAAATCTGTAATGTTACGTAATTATTTGTTAATTTGTCTGTCATAGATAAGGCCTGAGGCCCTACTCTGAGGGTCGAGGTTCGAAGTTGCGTTGGCTCCATCTCTGTCACTCGTCATTCGAGACTAGATTGAGAGAAAGGGATGGAAATAACGTAGCTTCGAGCTTCGATTTTCGGAGTGGTGCCTCTGGTTTAGTTTTCTTTTTAATAAGCCACAGACTGCATAAGGCGGTGTAAAGCGGTGTTTGCACGGCGATATTATCGTATTTGCGTGGCATGTTTTATCTGTTTTATCTGTTTGTTTGTTTTTCTATTACATTTTATTTCTGCCAGTATTTTTTGTGAATTGTGCTTTAACTGTTTTATGTTTGTGCGATCGTGGCGTCATTGCGCCGTGTCTTCACCAAAATGGTCACAACGGAAGACCAGCGCTGGCTCTGCCAGCATCACGCTGAGTTGTGTCCATTTCGTGACAAACTACGACGTATGCTTTTGTGTCCAGAACCCTGTATGTGTTAATTAATGTTTGTCACGAATAAATAATTTCTTTTCTTTTCTTTTCTTTTCAAATAGCTGCTGGATTATGGGAATTGTTGCTGGAAACAGAACAAAAGGAAACAACTACGGGTTTCTCGTTTGTATCTGATTTGTGATACATAACTCTAGTGTGTAGCGTCACTTGGTTACGCGAGCCGCCAAAATGATGAGACTGTATTTCTTCAAAATGTTTGCAGGCGTAGTTCTCACTAAAATCGATGTGCAACACTACTTCATCATTCTCCAAATTGTCGATGGCAGCCCGGTAAGCTTTAAACTGAGTTTTAATATTATAGACATGCTTTTTTAACTGCTTTAATGTATTTTCCAGTTTCGTTTTTAGTTCTAAGACTGTTCCTTCAATGATTTCCTTGACATTTTTGGTCACTTTAACTTTCTTCTCTGATTTTTCAATAATTTCTGATTTTCTGACCCATTCCATCCACTTTATGACTTTTTGATCGTTTCCTTTGTTATAATAAATCGTCTTTGTTTTACAAACGTCACGTCATGTGCTGTTCATACAAGTTAAAAAGTCTGTTTTACATACTGTTTGTTCGATGATTTTACTCATATTTTTTTCCAAAATTACTTTGCAATTGTATAAAGCGTCCAATATATATTGTGCATTAGTATGTAATCAACACAAACAGGTCTCTTTTGCATCAATAGACGGTGGTTTCACGTAAAATGGTCTATTTTTGACAAAATAGCTATATGAACACTTTATACTTGGATTTCCCTTTTTAAAGGTGTTGAACAGATGTTTCATAGATTCCAGAAGGTATCGCTTTTGCATTTTACTTTTCCGGTACGTAACCGTTTCCCTCTTTCCCGCAGTGGCTCTTGAAACATCGTCTCTTTTAAAAAATGACTTGATTGTCTCGAGTAAAACGTTATTTCTTGGAATTGGTTCTTTGTTTCTAAGTCGTTTAAAGCCCAAACAGTCGTTTAATATTGCCGTTTTCATCCTGGAGGCCTTCAAGGTTTCAGCATTTAATAAATGTTGAGCACGGAGCCGTTCTTTCGTGGATTTAATTTTAGAGAATCGCTGTTTTATGGAGTTGGCCAACACCAAGTATTTATCAGATATAGTGTTAAGAGACGATTTTTTGCCCTCTGCAATCTTTTCTTATATATATTTTTTTCATTTCCTTTAATTCTTCTTGCAACTTGACATTTCTCCTGTAGAGTGCAGATCTATCCCTTCTAACGTGTTTCCTTCCTCTTTGTTTTGCTGACTCGGGAGGTGGTGAGGATTCTGGAGTCATTGAAATCACTCTTTGAAGGGTCTTCTTCATTTCACTCCTTTTTAGGGTTCCGTACCAAAATGGTACAAAAGGAACCCTTATGGTGAGACTTCGTTGTCTGTCTGTCTGTCTGTATGTCACAGCAGGTTTTCTCACCAACTACAAATGCTATCAACTTGAAATTTGGCATAGTTGTACAACTTGCTTGCCCGCATCTATTTGTAGTAAAAAAAATATGAAATTAATTTTATTAATAATTGAAAAGCGGTCTAGAAGGGGGGGTTCAAAAATGAAAGTGGTTCGATTATAGCAAATGGGGTGTCATATAAAAGGTCTTAATCTGCACATTTCAAAACTATTTTTTTAAAAAAATTCTGTGATGTACTTTTTGATTTATAGCCAAAAATGTACAAAAAATGACCGTTCCCCCCCCTTATTTCCGAAGTTTATGAATCAAAAATTCTGAAAAAAAAATTGACGTATAGATAATTACTTATATTTTCTGGGAAAAATAAAACAAAGTGTTCATTATTTACAGTTTTTGAGAAATAACAAAAAAACTAAGAAAATCTGTATTAAAATTTAGGCTAGTCAAAATCGACCTTATTGCCTGGAAAATAAAGCTTATAACAAAATGAGTATTTTCTTTTGCGGTTACCAAGCATATTATCTTAAATACGGAACCCTCGGTGCGCGAGTCCGACTCGCACTTGACCGGTTTTTTTATTAGATATTCTCCATCGTTTTTTCAACCGCATTTGTAATTTCAACCACATGGTAAGGTTTGAGAGCATAGCGGTGTATTACTCTGTCAGTATCAAGTTTCTATTCAGTGTTTGAGTAATGTTCGACATGGGTGTCGAACACTACTCAAACACTGTTTTAATGAAAAACCCAATATATGACAGTCGTTTATTAAGGTGTCAAACACTAGGCCATAACTAATGTCATACATTGGTTACAGGTATTTCGCAAAGTGAAAATGCCGCCACGATCCTTACGTTATACGGACGATGATGTATTGAAGGCGATTGACGAAGTATCTAGAGGGACTTCTATTGCAGCAGCTGCGAAAAAATATGGAATCCCGCGAATTACTTTATTGTATAAAGTGAAAGGGAAAGCTCCGGTCAAGCGTCGCATGGGACCTATGAGTTATTTGTCAGAAGAATAAAAAAATAATTTTGTGAAATGGATTTTAACTTTATCCAAAGCTGGATTTCCTGTAACAATGAACCAGTTGCAAAACAGCGTCAAAAAATTCGTCACTGATTTAAAAATAAAAACTCCTTTTAACAACAATCGGCCTGGGAGACACTGGTGTGAAAATTTCAAGAAAAGACATCCAGAGATCAGTGCAAGGGTCTCTCAAAATTTGACTGAGACGAGGGCATCCCACCCCACCCCAGAGAAATTAAAAACGTGGTTTACGGAAGTAATGACCTATTTGGAAACAAATAATCAAGCTGACGTTCTTAATTGTCCCGAAAGAGTCTTCAATTGTGATGAAACTGCATTTTTCTTAAACCCAAAGGGCAGTAAAGTGCTTGCTGCTAGAGGTGACAAAACTGTATGCCAAAAAGTTAATCCAGATGAAAAGGAATGCCTTACGGTTCTCCTCACAGGTAATGCTGCTGGTGATACACCTCCTCCAATGATTGTGTTCAAGTACGAACGAATTCCGAGAGAATTGGCTTTAAGTGTACCGGATAAGTGGGGGATTGGTAGATCTGAAAATGGATGGATGACTGGGGAAACCTTTTACGAATTTATTAGTAATATTTTCAATCCATGGTTAGAGGACAAAAAAAACAGAAACCTGTCATTCTATTCATTGATGGTCACTCGTCTCATCTCACTTTGCAGACAAGTAAATTCTGCTCGGAGAATGGGATTATTCTAGTTGCGTTGTACCCTAACGCAACTCACTTGATTCAGCCGATGGATGTTGCCGTTTTCCACGCATTAAAAGGAAACTGGAAGGAAGCTGTACGTGAATGGCGGATAGAACATAATGATGAACCGATATTAAAGAAAATATATTTTTCTCCTTTGCTCAAAAAAGTTTTGGACGATACTTTAAAACTTCAGAAATCGTTTTCGAAAATGTGGTTTGGTTCCGTGGGATCCTAACGCGGTTTCAGTGAGCAGTGACAATATGTCAAGAAAGCAACTTGCAGACGACCAAACAGTGGCTGACCTAAAAAATGGTCTTTCTTTTATAGAAAAGCATATAGATCAGGATAAACTAACTTCATTTAAAAGCACTCATATTTGGACTGGAGATATTGAAGATAAATCACTGTTTCTTTTCTGGCGGGATATAAGCAATAAATATGAAGCTAGCAAGGAGGCCCTAGCTCAGAAGAGACAAAGTGTAATAATGATGGCAGAAACGCAAATTGAGCTTCCTGTGACGCCTGCTACTTCTTGTACAGCACATTTACCTCACCCAACCAAGATTTTTGAGCACGTAGGTAGCTCAACCAGCAGGACAGAAAGTGAGGTAATCCATTCAAAGGAATTGGATTCTACATTGAACGTGACAAACTTACAGATTCAGCTATTTTGGATAGAAATGAAGCTATCCTATGTCCCACAATATCAACCGTGAACTTTTTGAATGCCTCTGAGATGGAAGAAGCTTTATCGCTTTGGAACTGTTATATACAACTGCAGTTAATACACATCGGTATCGGCATTATGTGGCTTAGTATTTTGTCTATACAGTAAACTACCATATTGGGGACGCGCCTTGACGTCATTTTGCCACTACATTAAAACCAATGTCATACCTAGTAATAAGTCAGTCTAATTTATCGATTCCATAGTTCAACACCAGTATCCTTAAAAATTATATGTAACCTAGTTATACCTAAATAGTATTTAAAGGAGTGTGTTTGGGTAATAAACTGTTGTGTGTGTAATAAGTGAGTTTTCTTTTAACTCCGACGGAAGCTGCCTTATAACAAATTGGTGGCAGCGGTGGGATGACATAGGCGACTAGTTCCTAGTCCCGTCATTCCGAACCCAAGGACGGCTTCCAGATCGACGGTTAGCCTCAGCATCCTCGCTGAGCCCGCATCTCAACACCGGATCGACGGTTAGCCTCAGCATCCTAGCTGAGCCCGCATCTCAACACCGGATCGACGGTTAGCCTCAGCATCCTCGCTGAGCCCGCATCTCAACACCGGATCGACGATTAGTCTCAGCATGCTTGCTGAGCCCGCATTCGGAATACCAACAAACTATTAACCCAACTCGCAACTCTCCAGGTCAACGATCAACCTCGTGGATTTTTCCATTCCACGAGTCCGCGCCTATCCAGGTCAACACTCGCGCGTGTCATCGCAACGTGACTCCGACGCGTGGCAGCCGACGCGGCAACACGACACCTCGTCTCACCAGCCGCCAACTCGTCTCGCCGTAAAGGATGTTCCTGCACTTCGTCATCATCTTGTAAGTTTTAAATTTTTGGTATTAGTGAAAGTACCTTATTCCTGATAAACCCAGTGGTGAAGTGTTAGAAAGTGATAATTTTAACATATTCATACTCAAGGACTTAGTTTTAAGATCTTTAGACCTAAATCCTTTTTATCTGAATTGTGTATATTTATCTGTCTGATGCTCTGTACTGCATAATTAATGCCTCAACCAAAAAAGGAAGAATCTGACGAGTTCTCTAACGCTCAATCTTCATCTAGTTCGGAACAAGAAGTCGAAAAAGATTCACAACCCCGTAAAGTCAAAATGGCCGAAAAAATTACTCTATCCGTCTTAACTAAGTTCATTAAACCCTACAACGGGGACCGCGAAACTCTTCCGGCATTTTTAACAAACTGTGAAAATGCTATAAGTCTAGCTAGTACAGAACAACAGAATGTTATGTGTAAATACATCCTATCTCAGTTAGAAGGCAAAGCTCAATTAGCCTGTTGTCTGAAAACTTTCAAAACATGGGATGAAATAAAACAATTCCTTAGAACAACATTTGGAGAAAAAAAACATTCCACGCATCTTCTTTTAGAACTCCAAAATTGCAAACAGTATAGCCCAGAATCAGTAACGGAATATTCGCTGCGCGTAGAATCATGTTTAACTAGAATATTAGCTGACATCCAATACTCTTGCAAGGATAAAAACGAACTTCTAGGACGTATAGCTGCCATGGAGGATCTTGCCCTTAACACCTTCTTACTCGGGCTAAATCCCAATTTTTCGCATATAGTCCGATGTCATAACCCCTCCAATCTCAATGAAGGGATCACTTACGCGATTGAGGAAGAAAAAATATTTAACCTTAATCGAACCGACCTTCGAACTTCGAGGTCCATTAAAACGTGCAGTGTCTGTCACAAACCAGGGCACTCTTCGTCGGAATGTTTCCGTGCTAAAAGAGAGCGTAATTATTATCATGTTCGTCCCCAAATACCTACTATTCCATTGAACCAGCCTTCCACTGCTTCACAGAATCATCCCCAACCTCAATATTCAAATAGAGCTAAAATGTGTGCCTATTGTAAAAACATAGGTCACTCCATAAATGAATGTCGTAAGAGACAATACAATAATAGCGTTCGCTTTAATAATTCTGCTAACTCGTCGCAACAAACTATCGTTGGATCTCCAATTTCCAGTGCACATGCACCGAACAATCAAGTAAACACATATTTATACGAACCTCAATTCCAAGAAGCAAATAACGCCGAACCTTTAAACTTAATATGATTTCGGTTCCGTGTCTACCGAAATCACAGAATCCTAATGACACGGTCACTATTTCTTGCGGTATTCCAAATCCTAAATCCTGTAGGCAAAGTCCACTGACTAATACTAAATCTTGTAATAATCCTAAATCTCCGGAAAATGCCCGGAATATTTATTCTCAGCAACCACTGAATCGCGATATAAACAAGCGCATGCCCACTGTTTCTTCAAAAACAATTACTAAATCGCTCACTGAATCTTGTACTAAACCTACCTTAATTAACCAACCACCTTTTACTAAATCTTTCACTGAATCTTTCTCTGAACCTTGTACAAAAACCGTTACTAGATCTTACGCTGAAATCGTTTCCAAATCCTGCAATAAAAACTTAAAAATGCATCATATGCTGGGTCCCGTTGCAACCCCTTTCTCACCCTCAGAAATTGAACCTGAGAATGAAAATTCTAATCCTCACTTACCCTGCTACGAAACCAACGTATTAAGTAAAAAAATATCCTTACCTTACACTAATCTCGCCATCTCGCAATCCAAACAAACCCTCTGCTTCCTCATCGATACCGGAGCAAGCGTTAGCGTTGTCAAATACTCCAGTTTAACGGATAAACCTCCCCTTTCGTCTGAAATCATCAAACTCAAAGGTATTAACGATACCGACTCATACTGTGAAACACTTGGTTCCTTACAGTTACAATTCAATCTTCCAGACAAAAACATTAAATACAAATTTCATGTTATCAAGGATGAAATAAATCTCAAATACGACGGCATTATAGGTAACGATTTCTTGAGATTCTTTGATTTAAAAATAGATTATAAAACTAACTCTATTTCTTTACAAGGACAGACTTTAGAAATTCACTTTAATCAAGCATCTTACATAATTCCCGCTCGATCAGAGAGTGTAATCGAATGTGCTATTTCAAACCCTGATTCAGAGTTATCTGGAATAAAGGATGGTCTCATATTAGATCATACATATTCAGACGGCGTTTACCTAGCCAATTGCATCGTCAATATAAAATACAATAAACGTGTAAATGTATCCATTTTAAATACTACTGACGCTCCTATCGAAATTAATAACTACAAAATCAGAATTACTCCAATTGATTACTCTGCTTTTATCGAACATTCTTCTGAATCTGTCATGAATTTGGATCAGGCCTCGTCAAATTCACCCAATCGAATCCAGCGCGTATTGAAACTTATACGACATGAACATCTCAATTCCGAAGAAAGGAAGTCATTAATAGAGTGCTGTAGCAAATATGAAGACATTTTCTACCTTGAAGGAGACCCGCTAACTTACACCAATGCTTTACAACATTCAATTAACACTGGAAATGCAGGACCAATCAATGCTAAATCTTACAGGTTCCCCGAATGTCATCGACAAGAAGTCGATAAACAAATTAAAAAAATGCTAGATCAAAACGTAATACGACCTTCCATATCTCCCTGGAGTGCACCAGTCTGGATTGTCCCCAAAAAGATCGACGCTTCAGGCCAAAGAAAATGGCGTATAGTAATTGATTATAGACGTTTAAATGACGTCACAGTAACTGAAGTCTATCCAATCCCTCTCATAACGGACATCCTTGATCAATTAGGCAACTCCAAGTATTTCTCGACTCTCGATCTAGTTTCCGGATTTCATCAAATTCGTATGCACCCTGCTGACTCACCAAAAACCGGATTTACAGTTCTCAACCCTAATGGTATCTCCGGACATTATGAATTTACCAGGATGCCCTTCGGACTTAAAAACGCCCCTTCTACATTCCAACGTCTTATGAATCTCGCTCTTTCCGGTCTACAAGGTCTTCATTGCTATATATATTTAGACGATTGTATCATATACTCCCACGACCTTGAAACCCACATCCAAAAACTTCATCTCGTTTTCGATAGATTCCGCGAGTTCAACTTGAAATTACAACCAGATAAATGTGAGTTTCTACGTCGCGAAGTAACTTACTTAGGTCACGTCATTACTGACAAAGGAGTGCAACCTAACCCCGACAAGGTCAGGTCTGTTACTGAATTTCCAGTTCCACGAAATTCCAAAGAAATTAAATCATTTCTGGGTTTAGTTGGATATTACCGCCGATTTATAGACAATTTTTCTAAAATCACTAAACCCCTTACGTCTCTCTTGAAGAAAGACGTCGCATTTAATTGGTCATCGGAGCAGAATTTAGCATTTAACCACCTTAAAGAAAAACTAACTACGGCACCATTACTTCAATACCCCGATTTTTCCCAACCATTTGTAGTAACCACTGACGCGAGTAACAGCGCAGTGGGAGCTGTCCTTTCCCAAGGACCTATAGGAAAAGACCTTCCAATCGCATACGCATCCCGCACTATGAACAAGGCGGAATGTAACTACTCCACCACTGAAAAAGAACTCTTAGCCATCATCTTCGCAGTTAAATGTTTTCGTCCTTATTTATACGGCAATAAATTCAAAATCGTTACTGATCACCGTCCCCTTACATGGCTTTTTAATGTAAAAGATCCCGGCAGCAGACTCATGCGCTGGAGACTAAAATTAGAAGAATACGACTACGAAGTCATCTACAAGCAAGGGAAACTCAACTCTAACGCCGATGCCCTGTCTCGAATTCCAGTACACGTCACCACTCGAAGTCAGAATATAAATTTACCAAATCAACAGACATACGAACAATTCTCCCAAAAACAACTTAAAAAAATAATTGAACAGAGTAACACAAAAATCGAGGAGCATTCTGAAGCCTTATATAAGTCAAAATTCAACTCGATAGCATGCCCTACCTCTCTCGACTTTGACTCGTCCATGCCGAACCTTGAAGAAATCCTATCTCACCTTCCGAATCATGACGAGCTGCTAAATACTGAACGTGAACCCGACACCGTGCTTCTATTCCCCAGTAATGATAAAACCTATTATTTCTTATTTACTAAAATACATCATTATGACGAAACAAATTACAAATCTATTTATAACTTACTCCAGTCCTTAAGAGATATCATATTACAAAATGATCCGACTATCACTAACCTAGCGTTATCAGATTTCACGGAACCGTTTACAAAAAACATTTCTTACACTAAAATCTATAATATGATTTCATTTATATTCCACAATACTAATATAAACATACACATTTATAAAAACAAAATGATCTACCCTACTTCAGCCGAAGTCCCTAAAATCCTAAAAGAAAACCATGATTCGACAATTGCCGGACACCCTGGAATAAACAGGATGCTTAACCGAATCAAAGCTTCTTACTATTGGAAGACAATGCGATCAGATATTGAAAGTTATGTTAAATCTTGTAAGTTATGCCAAATTAATAAACCTCTGAGAAAATGTAATAAAGCCCCAATGATATTACGTCCTCCAGCACTAAACCCTTTGAGCGCCTAGCTCTAGACTTAGTCGGGCCTCTTCCAGAAGCAGGAGCTGAAAAATTTAGATATATCTTAACTCTCCAAGACGATCTCACGAAGTTTTCATGCGCATATCCCCAAGTAACAGCTACGAGTGAAGAAGTTGCTCGTAATCTCGTACACTTTATGGCCCTATTTGGTATCCCAAAAATGATCCTAACTGACCTCGGTACGTGCTTTACTTCGGCACTATTCAAACAGATTAGCGATATATTTAAGATAAAATCCTTATTCTCTACTCCTTATCATCCACAAACTAATGGCGCTCTCGAACGCAGTCATGCAACATTAAAGGAATATTTAAAATCCTTTGTGAATGAAAATCAGGATGATTGGCATTCTTATCTTTTTACAGCTATTCTTTGCTATAATACTACCCCTCATAGCACTACCCAATATACACCCTATGAACTTCTCTACGGCCATAAGCCGCACATTCCTAATTCTCTCTACGAAACTCGCGATAATCTCACTTATGACGAATACGTCCGGGCCCTTCAATACCGCATGCGCTTTAGCCGCGAAAAGGCCCTCGAAAATATCCTCAAAAGTAAAGAAACCTCTAAACAATATTACGATTCGCCTAGTCACGAAGCCGAATCATATAAGGCTGGCGACCTTGTTTTCTTGAAACAACACCATAGGCTTCGAAAGGCCTTATCTCCAATTTGGAAAGGTCCTTACAAAATAGTTAACGTTGATAACAGACACAACGTCACCCTCTCCATTAACCGCCGACATACTAAGTATCACGTGAACGAGATAAAGCCTGCTCACTCCTAAATGAATACCCATTATCTTTTCAGGACCTTTCTGCAAAGATGCTCAGCCGGAGGCAAGATAACACCGATTCTCCAAAGTCCCGGTATATATTTTGATCCCTCAACCACCATACACTTTTATCACGATTTCTGGAACGTTGTAACTCATACAAACGTAATCCCGCTGAATACTCACCTACAACGTATAGAACACCTTTTAAATGAAACTACCACTCTATGCAACAAAATTAACTTGACCTCTCTCTTTGATTGTACCGACATAGCAACATCTACTCAAATACTTCTTGAATCTAACTACGCTAAGTCGTCATCTTTGTCCCATTTATTATCACATAATGCTACTCATAAAAAGATCAAAAGATCCATAGAAATTGGCGGTGAAATTTTAAAATTCTTCTTTGGTACTTTAGATGCAGACGATGCCCGTAAATATGATAACGCCATAGAATCTTGTCAGAAAAACGAACATGAAATGTTCCATCTTATGAAGGAAAATATCCATATCATTAAATCAAGTATTAATGCATTTAACTCAACCGTTTCTAAATTAAACTCTAATGAATTAAAAATAAACGCTCAACTTAATCATATGAACCAAGCTTTGTCTCAAGTTACGATAATAAACGAACAGCTGACTTACATGTCACGGGTAAACAACTTAGTGAATGTTATTGAGAGCTCATTACTCAGTATATCTAATTACCTAGATTCGATCCTAAATGCTATCTTATTCTCAAAAGCTAATATCCTTCATCCTTCTATTTTATCTCCTATTACATTATACCACGAACTATTAAAAAATAGAAATAATTTCAATAAGAATTTTGATTTTCCTATTCCTATTACTATTGAAAATATCCATTCTATTATGGATGTTTCCAAATTAACATCTTATTATTTTAATCAAAAATTAGTTTTCGTCTTAAATATTCCATTAATATACCCAGAACAGTATACTGTTTATAAATCGCTTCCACTACCAACTCCCCACGAAGTAGAAAACCCAAATACTTTCTCTCTCATTCACCCGACCAGTTCTTACATCGCTCTAAGTGATGATAAACTACATTATACCTTATTAGATGACCTGAACATGTGTTCTACCCTGCATGACGAATATTCCATTTGTCCTTTGTTAACTATATACTCTAGTACTAGCAACCCATGTTGCGAAACTCGTCTCCTAACCGAAAAATCTAAATCTTTACCTAAAGAATGCGACTCCAAATTGATTTTTGGAGATGTTGATATATGGCATGTTTTAAACAATAATAAATGGATTTTTGTTCAGTCAAAACCGCGTCAATTGACAATAAAATGTAATGATAATATTGAAGATTATTCCGTGTCTGGTACCGGTATCCTAAAACTAACAGACGATTGTGTTGGATATTTCAAAAGCATCAAATTGCTTCCCAGTATGTCTAAAGACATTTTGATCCGTAATGACTTATCTTCTGATTTCAATATAATAGGAGATGACTGTTGTAAGAAAGAAAAATTTAATCATACCTTACCCTTAATTGCACCTATATCTCTTAGTAAAATTAACTTAGATTCTTTAAAACTTGCATCTCGTAAACTAGATAACTTAGAAGATAATATAGATTACTTACAACAGCAATCTCACTTTATAAAGTACGGGACATACTATTCTAGTGTAACGCTATCTCTAGTTGGTTTTATAATATTATTCTTAGTTTTAAAATGTTTCAAGTGTTATTATTGTAGTAATAATCGTAGACGTTCAGCACCTTGTTGTATGCGGTCATTTAATCAGTGCAATGACGAGAGAACTAAAACTCGGGTATCTGGTCCTAATGCTATTGAAATGTCAGAATTTTCCGTCGAGGATGAGAAAAAATCTGTCAGATCACTGCCAATTTTTGAAGATGATCCCCGTATCAACAAAGTTAAATTCAATTCTTCTCGTAACATTAGTAACTATTAGCTGCTGAACGTGTACTACGCTTAGAATAGGATTTAGTGTAATAAGTTGTTCATCTTATATTCTTATTAATAAAAAAATATATATAAATAAGTTATGCATTTAAGATAAATTTGTAAACTTACTACTCAGCTTCATCTATTTAAGATAAAGCTTCGTTTTACCGAGGGGGCTGTTATATACAACTGCAGTTAATACACATCGGTATCGGCATTATGTGGCTTAGTATTTTGTCTATACAGTAAACTACCATATTGGGGACGCGCCTTGACGTCATTTTGCCACTACATTAAAACCAATGTCATACCTAGTAATAAGTCAGTCTAATTTATCGATTCCATAGTTCAACACCAGTATCCTTAAAAATTATATGTAACCTAGTTATACCTAAATAGTATTTAAAGGAGTGTGTTTGGGTAATAAACTGTTGTGTGTGTAATAAGTGAGTTTTCTTTTAACTCCGACGGAAGCTGCCTTATAACAGAACCTCCTTCAGAAACTCTTGTGCTGGAAAAATTTGTAACTCCCTTGAAACCACAAAACTCTGAACCGAGTATTATCACTCCCGCGAAAGACGATAGTAGCAAAGACCTGCGTGTTACAGTTCTCACTAATACTACAAACACATAATCGGAATTATTTAGTATTATCTTGATTTTCTTTAAAAATAATAATGTTTCGCTATGCTTTTTCAAGGGTGTCATTTTGACCCTAGAATTGCGTTACCGTTGTTAATTCAGTCTTATTTATATACGATTTCGAGCAACTTATGATTTTAATGGCGAGCAAATTTACTTTCACTTGCGTCTATGTTTGCCCATACCCATTATCTGCTAAACTATAGCTGTTATGCGTTATTGTTATATTAATTTATACTCCTTTTTACCTTACCTTAGTAAGGCCCTTAATTATGTGAGGCTGCTTGGCCTGGTGGCCAAGAACAACACTAAGGACATGCAAGGACTCTCTAACTAAGGTGCAGAGGGTGGCCTGCATGGCTATAACAGGGGCGTTCAGAACAACGCCGACGGCGGCAATGGAGGTCCTACTAAACCTTCCACCGCACCGCTGCATATCGCCATACAGTATGAGGCGTGTAAGTCACTGCAGAGGTTGAAAGAAACTGGCCTGTGGAACGACGTAGCGCCTATAAACAGACACACAAAAATGGCACACAATGTTGTTCTTGACAGAATACTGACAATAGGTGGCGATAAAATGCAACCCAAGTATGTATTCCGAAGGAACTTCAATGTCCACATTCCGACGACGGATGAATGGAAAAATGGGTTGCACCTATCAGAGGAAGACAACGCGAAATGGTACACAGACGGTTCTTAAATGTGCTCCGGTACGGGGGTGGGTATTCACGCCAAAGACTATAACAGTAGCATAAGCATGGGCAACAACGCGACGGTCTTCCAGGCGGAGCTGTATGCGATAATTGCCTGCACGCAGGAGAATATTGGCAAGCCTCCACATGAGAGAACTATCTATATTCTAAGCGACAGCCAAGCGGCACTTAAGGCGCTTACAGTGCCAAAAGTAGACTCGAAACTAGTCTACAATGGAGTCCAAGCCTTATAAACAGGCTTGGCAGGCACAATAAAGTGAAACTGATGTGGATTCCAGGACACGAAGGCTTTCCCGGAAATGAAGCCGCGGACGAGCTAGCAAGGGAAGGGTCCATGGACGCATACGTCGGACCTGAACCATTTGTGGCACCCTCACTGGGCACCATAAAAGCAGCCCTGAACAATAACGCCCTAGAATATCACTAAAAAGAGTGGAAAACTACGGTAGGCTTAGGGCATGCAAAGCTCTTCATAGAAAGAGTTGACCAGAGCTGGACCAAAAAACTTTGGAAACTCAGCAGAAGACAACTCTGATATATGTATGTATGTATGTATGTAAACACTTTATTGTACAAACAAAAGAGATAACAATTATAAAATAGACAAAAATATAACAGGGATGTACAAAGGCGAACTTATCCCTATATATTATCGGAGTGTTTACCGGGCACTTTGGGATTAAACATCTCCTAGCAAAGATGGGCCTTTATGACAACACAGATTGTAGAATGTGCGGCGAAGAGGTGGAGACAATGAAACACTTACTGTGTGAATGTGATGCTCTCGCCGGAGGGAGTAACAATGAAAATCCTCGGTTTTGGCTTCCCAGAACCGAACGATTTTAAGGCACTGCCATTGCACTCCACTATCCGCTTTTTGGAAGGGGTGGAGGCTGCACTGGATTAAGCGCTTAAAGAGGGGTAACTACACAAAATATCCCATAAGGTCGAAGTGTATCCGTTAGGACCCCACCAACAAGATAAGATAAGATACTCCTTCTTAAACAACAACGCCATAAAAGGTACAGTTTAGCAGGATAATGGGTATGGGTAAACATGGACGCAAGTGAAAGTAACTTTGCCCGCCTTGAAAATCATAAATTGCTTGAAATCGTATATAAATAAGACTGAATGAACAACCTTGAAATAAAAATGCATAGTGAAACATTATAATTTTTAAAGAAAATCAAGATAATAAAAAAATATCGGGCAAACTTGGACGGTTTCACGATATTAGAAGAGATGTTTAAAACTACTGATATTTTAAAAACTACTTTACCGATACACATTCTTTAACGGAATCTAACAAAAAAACAACAACAAATTTGCCTATTTCCTCAATAATATGATCAGTAATTAGCATGCACCATGATTGAAAGTATCCTAGACGTACATTTTTAAGCTTTTGAAATTGTCAAGGTATAATTTTTTTTTCAATTACTGGCCAGAATTGGGTTGGCGCGCGTATTAGAGGTCAATGACCCCGTCGCCCTCTCGCATATAATCGTGAATATCTCTCTAAATATTAAAGGTATTGACATGTAGTTTTTTTTATGAAATGTGTTATTAACAGCGTAATCATGCGAGTTAATAAAATAATACCCTTTTCTTGCATTTTTTAATGTAAATAAATAATAAACTAATGAATAGCTAAAAAAAAAAATAAAAAATGAAGGGTTTTTGGTAGCAAATATGTTTTGTTTTTTGGTATATTTTTTTTATCATACATTGTTTAATTATCTTTCGATTGACACCCTAATTATTGAAATCGGTACAGCCGTTTAGGTTGTAGAATTTTTTGAAAAATGAAAAATTGAAGTGGCGCCATCTGTGTTCCTAAAGGGTGAAAGTTTTGCTGCTGCGGGTAAAATCGCTTATTTTGGTCCCTACTATGTATGTACAAAGCGGCTTGCTTCCATCACAAAATGCAGCTTTAGGCCAAAAATTCGCCATAACAACTATGACTATTGGTAGCACGGGCGCGGCGGGCGCGCGTCACTCTCCTTCTCGCCCTCGCAACGTCACCCATCTCCCTCAGACAGGGCATGAAGTAAAATCCGGACCACGGCGTCATACGTATCATAAAATAATAATAGATTAATTTAACTTCAATACGTAGATATGAAAATTTAACTATTCTTTAAGTAGTAGGCATTTTTCCTTTTTTTATACAGTAAACCTTGGTTAAGTGGGACAAGAGTGGGACCTGGATAACTGAGAAACCTCTATAGCTGGAACTCATGCTGGGGTCCCAACACTTGAGTACTGAATTACCTCTGTTAGCGGGACAAAACAAACCTCCATATCTGGGATTAGTTCTTTCAATTTTATCTTCATAATTACAGAGTGTATTTACCTCTTTTACTGAGATTATATTTAAAATAATACTTTTACTAAATAGTTTATTTTTTTATTTTATGAGTATTGACCTCTGTAACTGAGATAACGTCGATTTATTACCTCTCTAACTTGGACTTTATTTCAGATAAATTTCCGTTTTGTTTACTAATTCTCAGTCTACCGACTACCCGCAATTACTGCACTTGGCTAATTGGGATTGTTCATATTTTTACAATTACTCTAATTCGAAAACCATTTTAAAGCCTTTCTGCATTATTAAGTTTTTGAAATATTTTTCTATTTCGGATATTTGGACAAAAGTATATTTAACCTTTGTTTGACTTCCGTTTTTAGCTTGAAGCCCTCCTAGGTGTATCTTACGGGTTAGGCGAAACCGCTTGAAATAGTATGTTTTAATACATTATTTCAATCACTTTTTATCATTAGATATCATTTAATTGTTGTAATTTATTAGAAAATGCCAGCCCAAAATTAAAATAATCATGTCATCCATAAAATGTCTGCTAAATAAATAAAGACATTCAAACAAAACTATTGGGTCACATACAAAATTAATGAAAATGGTCTCTTAAAATTACCCATTCTTTCAAATTATAATATAAAAACCGTGAGCTATTTTTTTTGGTCTATCCCAATTGTGCCTAAATGACCTCCAGTTTCAGTTTGGTTTTGAATCAAGTAGTATTGAAGGCCCGGAAGAGATTTTTTTTGTTTGCCGACAATTGGGATACACCAAAAAAAATATCTGCTTGATTTTACATTTTTATTCGAAAGAATAGCCTTTTATAAGAAACTAATTTGAAGCATTTCATGATTAAATGTATTACTGATATTTAAAATAATTTATTAAATAAAAGTAACTTTACCTACTTGTAACGACAAGATGACGTAGATATTTATAAAAGACGGGTATACTTCGTCTAAGATTTAGAAAGACGATTTTTTATTATCTGTGATTTGTTTTCAAAGTCATAATAGGCGAACGTCATTCAAACATAATGTAAACAAAAAATCGCAAAATGATATAATTTATTATTTAAGAGTATATAAGAATTCAATCATTGCTTATTACCTAGACCTCATTTAATACAACACTTCTTACATGCACTTGTTTCTAGACTAGATTTACTTAACACAATCACATAAAATTTGTTGAAAAGGCGGGTTCCATACTTCCAATCATGAGTTTCTACAATAAATGTTGATGCCGTCTTTTTGAACCTCTTGTAAAACCTTACCACACAAATTATTAACATTTATCACACATAACTCAAAAGAGAAATAGTCTCATTAATATATTAATTTCATCATAAGAATTACAGTCAATTTGTAACCAAATAAATTTGACATGACAACAGCTGTCATCAAACGTAGGTGTCAGCTAGAATTGTACTTATAAAATAAAATATTGGAGAGGTTATATATGTTTTATATAAAACCACAAAAGTGCTTGATACAGCGCAATTGGGACGGGCATTTAGGGGTCAAATGAAGGTCATTTCTTAATTTTAATATAATCAATTCATTGTAACATATTTTTTTAATCTAACTACTGGGATCGATTCGAAAAGCCTCGAAATGGTTTTGAAATTTTCATACATTGTTAAAAATGGGTGTATCCCAATTGTGCAGCTCACAATAATATGCCCGATCTAAGCCACATAAAACTTGTGTATCTGCCTCTGGAAATGACACATGAACAAGGAGAACGATTCGGAATTAATAGTTTATAATACGATGGACGGACGGACTAAGAGAAAGATACACAGAGGGTTTTGGTCTTCAAAGCATTTTTTTCAAATGGAAAAAATAGAACTCTGTCCTTCCGCATTTCATGGGTACAGAAATATATCTAGAACTAGTAAAAATAATTAGTTTAGAAACTAATAAATAAAATTACCTTGGGTCACTGACTAGGTCTACGTCGGTAGTGTCGGTACTATGAACCAGGTACGAACGATGCCGTCTCATGCAGACTCCCAAACACGCAAGACGACCGCCGTAAATTTTCGTAAAGGTGGGGTCCAGTAGTTCTCCACGAATATCCTTTCAATAGCATAACATTAATTAATATGATATTATTAATATCTTTCTGCCCGTGACTTCGTCTAAGGAGTCAATAGATACATTCGTTAAAATGTAGGTACAGATACTGATGTTGCCATCACCTTCAAGGGGCAGTTTTTTTTTGTAAACCGTGAAAGAACAAGATTATAACTTTTCGGCGACGCAGATTTCGAATTGATATCAAATTTGGATGTGTTTTTCGAAGATGGTGGATATAACCTTTATTAAAAAGTCTTTCTGAGAATACCATGCAGATTTCGATGGCCAATCTAGGCGTCCAAAACTCTTTACACCAAAATACGTGTCAGGTAAAAAAAAGACTATCTGCTCAGGTTGATAAGACGCGGGACAATGGACTATCGTTCCCCCGGCCTTTGCACGGCCCGTTGACTCAGCAGCTCAATCTAAATTTAATCGTCTTTATTGTTTGTTTGGTTGTTGTATCAATCAAAATAGTGATGGAACCCGATAGCCCAGATAATAATGTACATATTTTGAACAGTTATGATTTTCATGGTAGGTATCAAATTTAATTTATGTTTCGGTAAACCAATATTACCTCTAATATTACTTCATATTTATATAAGTTTTTTTAGAGTTTGGCGTTTTAGTTACACTTCAGGTCCGTCACTGATTTATTTCCTTATTTAATATTGACAACAGACCTTCACTTTGAAGACTTGAAAAATTTGGCGTGCGTACCGTAATTTTGTTTAAAAAAAATAATGTTTTAAATAACAAAAAAAGGACTTCAAGAACGCAAAAAAAAGTCTAAGAATTCTATAAATAAATACGTACGTACGGAACCCTCTCCACGCGAGTTCAACTCACACTTGGCCATTTTTTAAACAAATTTTTTTTTTCGGGGGACAAATTTGGAAATTAAAAAAAAAGTTTTTGAAACCTTACTGTGTCATCTATATATAATTTTACCTGACTTACTGACTTATATATCAACGCAAAGCCGAAACTGCTGTACCTAGAAACTTGAAATTTGGTATAGGGGTTCCTTTCATGGTGTAAGTGAGCACTAAGAGAGGATTTTCCGAAAATCGACCCCCAACGGGAAGAAATGGGGAGAGTAGCGGGAAACTAATTCTACGCGTACGAAGTCGCGGGCACCCTCTAGTATGTCATATATCAAATGAAAGGTCTAATTATGAGGATCTCAAGTTTTTTTTTTTTATTATTGTAAAATAAATAGTTTTGATTTTATTCATAGAAAATTACGAAAATTGACCATTCCCCCCCCTGATGTCTGAAACTACTGGGCCTAAAATTTTGAAAAAAATATAGTTAATTGCTTGTAGATTACAAGAACACCTATAAGAATTCCATCAAAATCAATATATTACGTATGTACGGAACTGTCTCCACAAAAGTTGAACTCGCACTTGGCCGGTTTTTTTACATATACCTCTATTGTAGATGCCGACATGGATTTATTTTATCCGCCGGTGCCCCTTGTTATCACTGGTAGATGAGAATGTGTCTGCCATCTTAAAGCACCATCCCTATGATAGTTTGGTTGCTCTTAATGTCCATCACCCATCATAGTTCGATATTATATTATATTATGAGTCTTAATACCAATTTTAATGTATATAACATTATAAATGGCCGAACTCCCAAACATAAATTACCAAATTCTCATACAAACTACCTACCATCCGAAATCTCACCTCCTTAGGGGATTATTTTCGAGATACAAGTATTAATTTAATCTAATTCAGTTTTAGCGGTTTATCCGTAAAAGTGTAACAAGCAAATCGACGACAGACTGAATTACTTTCACATTTATAATATTAGTACAGATTTTTTACAGTAATATATCGCCTAGTGCCTGCTATACGGGCACATCTCAAAAAACCAATATTAAGAGAAATCGCCGATCAAAGTTTTGCGAGTTGAGTGTGCGGCAGAAAAATGGGTCTAATTCCTTAAGTTTTGGGTCAATAACACTGTGGTTTAGGTTATTTTGTTGTTCATTATATAGAGCTTCAAATCAAGGTGTAATTGGTTTTCGAGTATGCAAAGTTTTTAAAGCACTGGTCTTCAAACATAGTCACTTCGTGTTGTGGCCACATCGCAGAAAGTTTTTTACGAAATTTCGAGATGTGTCCAAAATCGCAGAAGAATTAAATGACGATAATAAGCATACTATCATACAAAAACACATTTTAAAATAATAAAATAAATGTAAAACACGAAAAATAGTTATCAGATACATCATAATCATCTTTGGCAGAGTAACAACACTATTAAATGAGATAATCAATGTCTCGAAGTATGCCTACCGCGTAAATTCTTTTGACAGATAGGTACATAATTTAAATTACCTATGTTTGAATATCTGCCCAGCTAAAATCCAGTCTCCTACTATGTGCACGACAGGCAGTGACCAGATGCTGCGCTAGAAACTAAACATAGCAGCAGCATCCGGTAGGTGTCCGTCGCTAACTTCTTAATCGGTTCCTTCCCACTTTCGGTACTCCTTCCTCTGATCACTTTGGAAGAGGCGATTTTGCTGGTATCTATCCACACGCTCTCTATAGCGACGAATATGGCTTACCCACGCGCAAACTTTCTGCTTCAGGTTGTCGATGAGTTCCGTGACACAGGCCATATAATACTGGGACCTTATTCCGGTCCCAGCAAAAGCTTGGTTCACGAAACGCATGACTCGGGGGCGTTCATTCAAAAAAAAAAAAAATCAAAATATTTATTCAGTAAATAGGCCACATGAGGGCTCTTTTACACGTCGGTAACATGAGTGAATCTACCAGCGCTTCGGACAAGACCATCATTGCGGAGAAGAAGCGCCGCAAGAAACTCCAGCAGAAGGTCATTTTTTCAATAATACCTAATAACAAAATAATACTTAAAAGTAAGTTACATTAAGTAATAATAAGGTAATAAAGTAATAAACAATAAATTCTTAAAACTAGCAAAAATAAAATTATTACAAATGTAAGGTCAATAAACCTTAAACTAATAATAAAGACTATGAGAACAACACGACGAGGTCTCTACGTCAAAAGCCATAACTAGGTAGAATGATTAATTTAACAAAAAGTCCTTGCAAACGTGAACAGACCGGACCCCACAAACAGCACCCGTTCACGAGTATGACGCGTATCTCAGCCATCGCCTCTCTCAACCATGTGTTCGGGAAATTGGCGACCCGATCAACGACGCCGCCGTAAGCAAAGACCTTTAAGCGAGCATGTCATGCTCATGCTGCCGGACAACCAACATAAAAGTAATATTGTGTGAAACAGCTGTCCGGCGAGAAACATCATAGTGTGTTCTCATTTAAAAGCGTCTTGTACACACAAGAACTAGTAAAGTTAAAAAAAAAAATACAGACAGTGAACATAAAATTTAGTGCTTAATATTAATACGCAGTTTGCTTAAAGGCTATGTTAATCAAGGTACAAATATTGTAACTATCGTAGATACCTACTACTTAAAGACATCTTGGTCACTAATGAAGTCATTTACAGTGTAATATGCCCTACCCAACAAGCAGCGCTTGATGTGAGACTTAAATTTATTGAACGGCATATTGACGATATCAGATGGTATCTTGTTGTAAAAACGTATACAGTTCCCCGCAAACGAAGTGCTTACCTTACGGAGACGGTGACCTGGAATAGCGAGCTTATCCCTGTTTCTAGTATTTAAATTATGAACGTCGCGGTTATGCCTAAACTCATGTATGTGTTTACGTACATACATGATATTCTCAAGGATATATTGAGACGCGACTGTAAGAATATTGATTTTTTTAAATTTATCCCTCAGCGAAACACGAGACCCTAATTGATAAATTGCACGTACAGCCCGCTTCTGTAGTACAAAGATGATTTGGATGTCAGCCGCTTTTCCCCATAGCAAAATTCCGTAGCTCATAACACTATGGAAATAACTATAGTACACAAGTCTCGCCGTCTCGACTTCAGTCAGTTGTCGAATCCGCTTTACCGCATAAGCCGCCGAACTTAGTTTACCTGCAAGTGTGGATATATGCGCACTCCATTGCAGTTTCGAGTCCAGAGTGACACCTAAAAATACTGTTCTATGTTCGAAGTCCAGTGTCTCATCCTTCAGTCGTATTCTATCCGCATTCATACTTTTCACGTTGGACAGAGAAAATTTAATGCACTTGGTTTTTTTGGCATTTAAAAGTAAGTTGTTGGCTGTAAACCAGTCAACAATTGTAGACAACGCAACATTGATGTCATTAAAATTATTCTGTTTCCTATCCGCTTTGAATATAAGAGAGGTATCGTCAGCAAACAAGACTATTTCATGTTTATCGCGTACTACATACGGGAGATCGTTAATATAGATTAAAAATAAGAACGGGCCTAGAATAGAGCCTTGAGGCACTCCCATAGCAACAGATGAACCAGAGGATTGTGTTCTGTTAATGTCTACCCGCTGAGTTCTGTGAGCAAGGTAAGATGTAATAAGATCAAGTGCACCGTTTTTTATGCCATAGTAGCTTAACTTCCGCACTAACGTAATATGATCAACACAATCAAATGCCTTGGATAGATCACAAAACACTCCAATTACATCTAGTGATTTTTCCCAGGCATCAAAGATATGTTTTACCAAAGTGGAACCGGCATCGGTAGTAGATCGTCCCTTGGTAAATCCAAATTGACTGCTATGAAGTAGCCTATGTTGATTAAAGTGTGAGGATATTTGATTAAGAATTAATTTCTCAAAAACTTTACTTAGTGCTGGTAGTATCGAAATCGGTCTGAAATTTGTGGGGTCTGATTTTGCCCCTGACTTAAACAAGGGTATGATCTTACTATGTTTCATCAGATCAGGAAATACTCCAATATCGACACACTTGTTAAACATAGTAGCTAGGTAAGGCGCAGTTGCCTCTAAAATGGAATTAAGTACTGTAACAGAGAGGCCCCAAAGATCTTCAGTCTTTTTGATATTAAGAGACCTAAACGTTTTGATCACAACTTTAGAGGTGACATGATAAAATTTAAACACATTCGTGCATTCCTTAACATTAGATCTTAACAATATTTCAGCCTTATTAGGAGATGATAGTAAAGATTTAGTAGTCTCCAAAGGTATGCTCGTAAAAAACCGCTCGAATTCTTTTGCCACATCAAGGTCCGAATTTACTAAAGTATCTTCAACTTGCAGGCTGTAGTGCTGGTCTCTAATTCTAGTTCTACCAGTTTCAGTGTTAATTACGTTCCAAACGGTTTTAATCTTGTTGTCAGATTTACAAATTTTGTTCGAATAATACTCAGACTTCGCGGTAGCACAAATCTGCTTGAATTCCTTAGAATAATTTTTGACGTACTCTAGAAACTCAGGCCTATGATCGACAGCTCTTATACCATACAACTCATACAATTTGTGCCTCTTTTTATGAATCTCCGGTGTAGCCCAATCACAAAATTTCGTACCTTGCTTGGCTTTTACCTTTTTCAGACTAAAGCAGGCATCAAATTCCTTAATAATACAATTAAATAAAGAAGTACATAAACTATCCGGATCTTCCCCAGTACACGTTATATAACTCAGTTGGTTAGTGACCTTGTTATTAAATAATTCTAATCGATTTTCAGTAATTTGTCTAAGTATAAACTCTTGGGGCGCTTTATCAGTCTTCCCCGTAAAGGAAGCTTGCTGGCCGCAGTGATCCGAACTTAAGATATTGATTACGGATTTCTGAATAGGGTCAAAATTACTAAATATATTATCAATACACGTAGCACTAGTTGCTGTAATTCTAGTTGGCTCATAGAACAGATTGACTAAATTAAAAGATTTAAAAGCACTCAGTAAGTTAATAGACGTGGGTGATTCGTCTAGCAGATTAACATTAAAATCACCACATACAACAATACACTTTTTAGTATTAAAAACACAACTAAGAACATTTTCCAAAATGCTCTCAAAAAGCTTGTTATCCGCCGTAGGGGGTCTGTATACGCAAATAATAATAAATTGTTCCAATTCAACACACGCAAGTTCAATATGACGTTCAACTGACTTCGCAACAATATCTTTACGTTCCTTACATTTAATGTTTCGTTTGACCATAATCAGGGATCCGCCCCGACTGCAAGATTGTCTAAGGCTTGTTCACGAAATAAAGTAGCCACCTAAAGTTGGGCCTTCATAATTATATAGAAACTTTTTGTTATGCTAATGCGTGATATTCTGACACATGTATTGTCAAGTTTAAGAAAAAACAATAATATATGTCATTGACTACATAAAATCAAAATAAATGAGAAAATTCGTAAATTAATTATCGTATCCTATTGTACAGAAAAGGGTATTTCGATGCGACAACTCGCAAAACGGTATCAATTATCTAAAGATGGTGTACGAAAAGTAATAAAAAAGTTTGGGGAATTTAATACTCTAGGTGATCTACCTGGTCGCGGTCGCAGAAAAGGCTGCGTGAATCCGAAATTGGACACGGGAATAGTAGCGTCTTTCCGTCGAAATCCATCGGCCTCTACTCGCGATGTAGCCAAAAAGTTAAAAACTTCGGTTGGGAACGTGCAAAACGCCAAAAAGAGAAATAATTTACAGACCAGGAAGAAACAGAAAATGCCGAAAAGGACTGCTGCACAGCTTGAAAGAGCGAAATCTCGAGCTAAAGCTTTGAACAAGTTTTTAATTCAAAATAACGACCGATGCATTTTAATGGATGATGAAACATATGTAAAAAAAGACATGAAAACGTTACCGGGGCCCCAGTTTTATACGTGTGCAGCTGGCTTGGATGTTTCAGAAGAGCATAAGTGCGTGGCTTTTGAAAAATTCGCCCAAAAAATCCTTGTATGGCAAGCTATTTGCTCATGCGGGCTTAAAAGTACGAGCTTTTTCACTACCGGTACAATCAACGGAGATGTCTACCGAGAGGAGTGTATTAAGAAGCGAATTCTGCCCTTATATCGGAAACATACACGTCCTCCAATATTTTGGCCTGATTTAGCTTCTGCTCATTACGCTCAAGCCACCTTAAATTTGCTTGATAACAAGAATATTAGTTATGTTGCGAAAAACATTAACCCACCAAATTGCCCAGAACTTCGCCCGATTGAAAGGTATTGGGCAAATATCAAACGATATCTGCTCAAGAAGGGTGCAGTTGCCGACAGTGAAGCTGATTTCAAAAAAATATGGAACGCAGCTTCTCGTCAGTTCACTAATAGTTCAATACAGACGCTGATGGCAGGCATTCGAAAGAAAGTCAGAAAGTTCGCCAACTCTTAGGGTTTCTACAAAAAATTGTATTATACTATCTTTTTACAATGTTTACTGTTATAATTGACTGTTTTTTGTTTGAAGTGCTGTGAGAAATACACGATTTATTTACAGTTTCTTATGGCTACTTTATTTCGTGAACAAGCCTTAGCAAACATGCTAACAATGTCATGATTATTAAAATTAAACATGCACTCATGACCCTTAAGCCAATGTTCAGTAACACATAGAACGTGTATATTAGCACTATCAATAAACAAACTAATTTCTAGTTCCTTACTAGAAAATCCCTGAATATTCTGATGAATTATATTTATTACATCATTACACAATTTATTTTTAATGTTTGTCGACCTGTGGGCAGGCACGAGGCCGCCGCGACTGCCGCCGCGAACGACGACAGCCGCGGCCGTTGTCGAAGCTGTCAGTTTAAATCCACCGGCAGCTCCAGTGCGGGGCCGGCGCTAATAAAACTCAGCGCAGGCTCCGTTCTACAGTCGCTCGCTATGCTAGTCATAGCGGGGTCTAAAATATTATATGCTAACAAATTAGCACACTCATCTAAGTACCTACGTGGTAAATACCAATAGTTATGCGTCAAATCGAACTTTTTTACAAATTTATTCGTATCGAAATATGAAATTTTTGAATTATATAATGACATTTTATATAATATCGAGTTAAAATAATCAATATTTCTATTACACTTATTTGTTAATCTGTGGGAAAACAGACAAGCGCAAATAATTATTTTACCTATATCACCTTTGCTAACTTCAGTGAGGGCCTCAGACAAATTAAATAAGTCATATTTACTAAACCTCAAACTTTTTCCTAATAACACTACTAACGTTGTCTCACGACTGAATGTGTCGGCGGAGATTCGGGAGATCAGGTGGTCCATAGACATTCCTGGTAAACAGTTGTTCACTACGTCGTTATGACCAAGATACTTTACCATTTTAGACCCGAACCCGATACCTACCATTGCCCCCCTGAAGCAGATTAGCTTTCCTATGAGAGTCCACTTATCATTATGCTGCTCAATTCGCACTTGCCAAGCGGGGACAGACCCGCGAGCTCGCGGAGCTCGGCGGGTGTCCGAAAACTTGACTCGAGCTACGCGGCACGGAGCTATGGCCCCGCAGTACAAAATTGAGCGGGTATAGATAATATCCTCTCTGGCTTGTAAATATGACACCAGCAAGGCGTTTAGGGCTCCCATAAGTGCTAAATTTCGTTTACTGGCAGGCAAGCGTGGTAAACGAGGCCTAGAGTTGGGTGTGGACCGATACTGCGCGATCGCGTCTTCCAAAGCCCTCCTCAATTGCTCATTTACCTGGCTAGTTACGCTTATATTCGCACAATCCTCAACGTCGCTAACGGGATCATCCTGCACTGACATCAGTGCGTGTTGGACGACTGGCCTCGAAGCCGATAACGCAGCAGGAGGGTCCCGTGATGAAGCGGAGGTTGTACGAATGGGTAGCGATTCAAGGTGTAGCCGATCAAGTATAGACTGATCCAGTCGCCGAAGCCGCTGAATGGCCCGCACTTAATCCGATAGTCGTTGGGCGGTAACGGTGATGGCTGGTTAAAGAGTCTGATACAGGAGCAGCATTCGTTCACGCGTACCGCGTGAGGTTAGTTCCTCCCTCTGTAGCCCCGTAGTATGGTCGCATGCAATTTTCATTATTTGATGTTGACCATCGCATGCGGCGCACTAAACCACCGGTGGCGGGAGCCCGAGGGTGTCCGTTCGCAGTATCCGCTTCTGTTCTATACGGTCTTGATCTTGTTATCATGTTTTTTTCATGTCACGGTATTAAGGACGGCGATCTCAAGCAGTCAGTGAAAGAGCGCTTCTTCTGCCGCTTGACAAAAGTTCTTAACAGTCTTTTGTCGGAGGGTAATAAGGTGCACGCCTTCAATAGTTGGGTGATGCCGCTGCTCACATACTCCTTTGGCATACTAAGGTGGACTCTATTGCTTAAATCACATCGCATGTTGCACCCACGCTCTACTGTCATGAGATTGTACATCCCGAGGAAATGTGGAGGTCGAGGCATTTTAAATGCTTAGAATCACCACAACCGCGAGGTGTGCAATCTCAGGGATTATTTCCTTGGCAATGAGTGTGGGATGCATCGTCATGTGGTTGCAGTAGACAGGAGCCTCACGCCTCTCTCCTTGGTAAACGAAAACTGGCGCAGACCAATGTTGTTGAGCACTGAAGACCGCAAGAACGTATGGAAGAGCAAGGAGCTACACGGCCGCTTCTACCGGGCCCTAACAAGGCCCGACGTAGACTTTTTAGCGTCCGTGAACTGACTACGACTTGGTGATCTCTTTGGGGAAACCAAAGGTTTTGTCTGTGCAATTGCTGATGAGGTCAGAATGACGAACAATTCCCGGAAATATATTCTGAGGGGAGGGTCGACACTTTTCGAGCGTGCCGGTGCCCCGGCAAGTCCCTCAGACACATAATTTCCGGTTGTTCGCATTTGGCCAAGAGAATCATCCATCAGCAACTTGCTCTTCAATATGGTCTTTTTGAGTCCATGAGAACTGGCATTCCACCAAACGGCCCGCAACGGATCGGAACGGAAAGAATTTTATGGTCTTTAAATCATATTAAATCATGTTCACAGTATTTAAAGTCTATATAACCAAGCCGCGCACAGCAACTTGACCGCGGCCGTCTTCCGCGACACGCGATCGTAGCCGAAAGTATGCTGCGATGCGCGATCGGTTTCGTCATAAATAGACAATAATAATTTTAATAGACGCGATCGGCTGTCGCCGCATCCGTCCGTATCCTTTCCGATTCGATGCGTTGCGAACCGTTTGGTGGATATCATCCTTTACTGTTGTGCGATGTGGACGTAACTCAAAACTTTGTTCCGAACGTTTATGATACACGGCCGCAACCCCGAAGTGGCCGTATTGCAGGTAAGGGATAGTCGATTTTTGGAAATTTGCATTAGGCCACAAGTGCATTAAGAGGCTTTAGAGGATAGTTTTCCTTATTTTTTTGAGTTAAGGTGGTAAATTAAACCCTTCTGATCACGAATCTGCAATAATATCAAAAATGAAAAATTTTGAGATGAGGTCGTATAGCAGCCACTAGGCGAATTATAGTAAGGAGTAAAAAATCTTCCATCTATACATAAATATAAATGAAAGATTTTTTACTCCTTGAGTATTGTTTGGACTGACATTTTAGAATTAAATAACCGTTAACCATAAAAGTTAATTATTTCAAGTGACCATAATAACCGCCTTAATCTATATATAACATGAACCCCTATTTCTCCTGGTCACGCTGTAACTTGAAATCGGTAAAGCCGTTCTCAAGTTTTTTTAAAAGATCCACAGCCAAAGTCCAGTCTGGCCAAGGTAACTCTGTAATAGAATAACATGGCAACCGCGTCTAAAACTTAATATGGCAATATTTCTTAGCTGTCTTGAAACCGGTTTTTACAAGTAGATGGTATGTCAGGCGGCTTCCGTTACTCACTATTTATTGTGATAAAAGTAAAAACAATGGGTGAAACCTTTTAAAAGTGATGTGCTGCAATTACTGTTTCGTATACTGAGTGATTTCCAACATGTTGAAGAATCATAGGACTGTGGTATTGCTCAAAAACGGCAATGTTTACCTCACAACAAGGCGTTGACAGGTTAGTAACTGAGCAATCTTAATCCTTAATTTGAGAATTTAGATAATCTCGCTCATTTTTGTTTGGTTGATAACAATAAGTGGCGTTTTGTTTATAAATCTACTGTTAAACATTAAAAAACAAAGAAAATATTATTGTTATTTATTACTTCAATGAGAAGACAATATTTTTAGTTTTTACATGATATTAAGAATGAATGGTGATGATAATGTATTCGATGCCAACAAAATACTCCCTTATTTAATTCTAAATAGCAGACATTGGTAAAATTGATATGGAACCTTCGAATCTCTTTCCAACAGGAAAAGAATTATCTAAATCTATTCTCAATATCTTGTGATATAAAGAAACAGTCGGAAAGGATAGCCACCTCCTTTTTTGAAGTCGGTTAAAAAGATAGTTCACTGTACAATCAACATATGTTTCTTTCCTAATTAATTTAGTATTTAGCAAGAGATCCATAAAATAAAATAATAATACCAAGTATCAATATTTATTTCTCCTCAAATCGTGGTGTTGCTTTATAAAACTTTTAAAAAACTAACGGTTTTCGACTCCTGCAGACTTAGCGTGGACCGACTCTAGAGTATTCTATATTAGTAATTATTTTACAAAATTTGATGTCATATTCGAAAACTAAGAAAATGATACCTATGAAAAATTTAGAAAAGAACATCATGGCCCCCGGTTTTTTTTGAATTTCTACCTATAATTGATATCATTTTCAAAATCTGCGTTCCCAAAATCTAAGAAAATGACACCCATGTCCAACAACACAACAACATAAACTCACGCCTTCATTCCCAGAGTGGGGTAGGCAGAGCCACAGACTCACCAACAACTCCAAAAACTTGTTGATAATTCTGTGACCACATTTTGCACAACCAGGCTAAGATGTTATCCACTGTATTAGTGACAGGTTGCAAACCCATCGCCTAACAGCACTACACAGCCTTTAGTCCCTTAGTCGTCTCTTACGACATCCACGGGAAGACATCGAGTGGAAACATTCTAAACCCGGCACCACACGGCAACCCCATGTCCAATTTTTGAAAAAAAGTCATTGCCGCCATCTTGAATTCCAAATTTGATGTTATTTTCAAAATCTGCGTCCCCAAAATCTAAGAAAATGATACCCATGACGACTTCTAAAAAAATATCAAGGCCGGCATTTTGAATTTCAAATTTGTTATCATTTTTGAAATCTGCGTCACCGTCATCTAAAAAAATGACACCCTGCTTACTTCAAAAATAATTAATCTCCCATACAAAATTCTACCCCCCATTTATTGCCTTGTGGGCATTATTTCCAAAATAAATGAAAGTTGTATTTTTCATTTGCTTATAAACAGTAGCCACTTTAACTGCCGCCAACCCGCTAGGCGAGTCCATTTTGTATGAAAATCAGAGCTCTTGGCAGTTAGTGTTAAAAACCAATTACCACGTTTCCGACTATAAAAATGTACCATAGTTCCATACAAACTTCCACCCCCTTTAACCCCTAGGGGATGAATTTCTAAAAACCTCTACTTAATGCACCCCCGTTGTACCTAAAAAAATATTCCTTTCAATGTTGAAGTCCCTAGGTCCAGCGGTTCAGGCTGTGCGTTGAACAATCAGTCAGCCACTCACCCCTTTCCATCCCTACGGGGAAGAAATTATCAAGAAAGCTGAGACACATATTTAAATTAAAAAGCTGAGACACATAAATTAATTTTCAATTGTCGACCTAAGCCCAAAATTTGAATATTCTAACTTCAAAATCGACATACTTTCATTCAAACATTCGTCCCCTTTTTTTACCCCCGTTAAGAGTGGAATTTCCAAAAATCCTTCCTTAGTGAAAAGTTTGCGCATAGATACCTTCACTGTATAAGGTATTTATGTGCAAAATTTCAAGTTTCTAGGTCCAGTGGTTTGGGCTGTGCGTTGATAATATATCAACAATCAGTTTAGCATTTTATATATATATATACACCGTGCCCGGGACGTACCCGAAGGATTTTAACCATAGATTCTAGACCCTATTTGGAGTATATAATGTGGTATAACATGTAGTCCAATAACGCATAATTTCCGAGATTTTTATTATTTAAAAAACAATTCCATAGTTAATTTTATTTGAACTCTGTCACCTAAAGCATTATTTACTAACAAAGATTCATGTTGTAAGTAGAAATATCATAAACGTACAACAAAATTAATTTAATCAATTTCTTAGTAAATAATGCTTTAAGTTAAGGTGACAGAGTTCAAATTAAGCATTTGTGACTTTTGCTCCCGCCTTGGCCTTCGAGGTTTTTTTTTACCTCCCTAGAAAATCTTGCTTGTAAGTTTTTTTTTTACTATCCAGAAAATGCAATGAGCAAGACGAGCTGTCAACTGTCATAAGTGTGCACAAGTGCTCCCAATTTTTTTAACTATCCTTACCATAAATCCACTCGTTTCTATCTAAAAATGATAAAAAAGTGAACTTTACCGTTTGACTTTCGTGTGCTTGTGTTATATATCTATAATTTTACCGATCAGTGTAAAAAAGAGTGCCTACCAATACCCTAAAGACACTATTAATATCTGTGATAAATTCACCTACCCACAAAATTATGGAATCAACTTTCTACCCTCCATAACTTTCTATCCAATAGTGTTGCCAGTAGAATAAAAATAAATACCCCAAATATTAGTCAGGGTAAATAGCAATGAGTTCAACAACATCAAAACATCCTTCTCAAGCTGAAAAACCAGCAAACAAAATACTTACTCAGCAAATCTTCCATCCATCCTTGTTTAACAGA
This sequence comes from Acleris cristana, assembly GCA_948252455.1. Lineage (NCBI taxonomy): Eukaryota > Metazoa > Arthropoda > Insecta > Lepidoptera > Tortricidae > Acleris > Acleris cristana. The sequence continues at coordinate 5,323,745 of OX411771.1, read as the reverse complement.
ACGAGATCCCAATCTTTATGTAATCTTGAGGAGCAAGCACAATCTCAAAAAAACCCAGATGATACTGAAGCAGATGACTTCACATTAGTAAGAAAAAGACTACGCGAAAGCCCAGGAAAGAATGTGGCTCAAAAACAACAGAAATTAAACACCTACTGGCTCGGCCAAGCTGTACCAATCTCCAACAGATTTTCTGAACTTGGTGATGTGCCCCAAGAAGATAGTATGGCCGTAGAAAAACCTGCTAAGTCGCCACCTATTTATGTGGATAAAGTTTGTAACATCCAACCACTACTAAAAATGCTGGATGAAGTTGCAGAAGGAAATTACACTGTCAAAATCTTACGGGAGGAACAAGTCAGAATACAACCCAATACTTCAGAACTATACACAAAGATAGTTAAAAGTCTCCAAGAGAGAGAAACTGAGTTCTATACTTACAAGTCAAAACAGGAAAGGTCCTTTAGAGTTGTGATCAAAAACCTCCACCCGTCATCCGACTTAGGCGAAATCAAAACCGAATTAGAAGGGCATGGCCACAAAGTGACTAATATCTGGAATGTTAAACAAAGGTCTACCAAAGAACCCCTGGCGATATTCTTCGTAGAAATAGAACCAAATAGTAATAATAAACTTATATACGATATCAAGGCCCTGTTACACTGTAAAATTACAATCGAACCGCCAAGACCCAAAAAAGAAATACCACAGTGCAGCAACTGCCAACAATACGGACACACGAAAAAATTTTGCTTCAGAAAGCCAAAATGTATTAAATGCGCTGGAGACCACGCATCAGCCGACTGTGCACGCAAAGAGAGGTCAGACTCCGTCAAATGCATCCTCTGTGATGGAAACCACAAATTAAAAAGGGTGCTCTGTGTACAAAGAGCTTCAAAAAATCAAGTACCCTACTTAGCCACCAAAATATAGACAAACAACTAAGGTAAGCAACAACAACCATGTAGAAGGCCCTCAACTTAAGCCTCACTCCAACTACCAAGCAGGCAGGTCAAACCCAGACTCAAATAATGGAATAGGCAATAGTAATAAAATGTCATACAAACAGGCGTTACTATCTGAGCATCCAACGACCGCCCCACCTTCTGCATTAGGCAACCAAAATGCAGATAATGATAATTTACCGACAAATTATAGTAACATGAAAGAAATGATGAATGCCATGAGACAACTGATGCAGCAAATGAGTGCAATGACAAACCTCCTTATGGAACTCATGACCAAAATGACAAATTCGATTTACTTAAAATAGCCCTTTGGAATGCCAATGGGCTCTCACAACATGTTCTCGAAGTAAAGTCTTTCGTAGAATTAAATAAAATAGATATCCTACTGGTCTCTGAGACGCATTTCACTGTAAGGAATTATTTCAAATTACCCAATTTCTCGTTTTATCACACAATGCATCCCGACGGAACTGCTCATGGAGGATCTGCAATACTTATCCGCACCAATATCAGACATCACGAAGCTGAATCCTACAGAACTCCGGAAATACAATACAACTGAAGATAACCGCTTTATACTCACCGCCTAAACATGCAATGAAGAAAGAAGATTACATACGCTTCTTCGAAACACAGGGCCCGAGATTCATAGCATGCGGAGACTACAACTCCAAGAACACCAGTTGGGGCTCGCGGTTGACAACTCCGAAAGGTAGGCAATTGCAAGCAGCTCTCAGAGATCTACATCTAAATGCTGTGTCCAGCGGTGAACCTACTTATTGGCCTACAGATCCTAGGAAAATCCCAGACTTAGTAGATTTCTGCATTGTTAAAGGAATCCCAGTGAACAATATTACCTGTTCTTCCTCTCAAGATTTATCATCTGACCATAGTGTTGTACTAGTAGAAGTTCGACATAAATTCATACCGGTAAAACCACCAGCCACGCTTCACAATCACAAAACAAACTGGAACCTGTTCCGCTTGCTCGTTGATTCCTCCTTGGAAACTAAACTCCCCCTTAAATCTGAAGACGAGATTATGTTTGCGGTAGAACATTTCAATAAATGCGTCCAAAATGCTGCCTGGGAAAGCACACCGGCTATTGAAAAAAGAGATACACTGGTCTACTCATTAACTGTGAGGGAATTACTGGCCGAGAAACGAAGAGCCCGTAAACAGTGGCAAACCAGTAGATACCCCGAAGACAAAAGAAGATTTAATAACTTAGCAGCAAAGCTTAAACAAAGATTACAATGTGAAAGAAATGAAAACTTCCAATATTATTTAAAAAAAATAGGTGCTACATCAGCTAGCGACTACTCCTTGTGGAAAGCTACAAAAAAACTTAAAAGACCGATACCCTCTAAAGCACCAATTCGCAATAAGAATGGTACCTGGGCTATTAATGACAAGGAAAAAGGCGTGGCCTTTGCTTCCCATTTAGATGAAGTCTTTGTACCTAACGCATCTGTATCAAATAGTGAAGAAATCTTAAATCGTCTCATGGAACCCAAACAAATGAATTTACCGATCGAAAAGTTCACCAAAAACGAAGTCTCAATAGCCATTAAAAAGCTAAAACAAAAGAAAGCACCAGGATACGACTTGATTACGGCCAAAATTTTACAGGAACTACCTGATATAGCAATCACTTTTCTAACGCAACTATTCAACTGCATTCATGTGAGAGGTATCTTCCCGCAACAATGGAAAGTGGCGCAAATAATAATGATACTTAAGCCTGGAAAACCCCCTGAGGAAGTATCGTCGTATCGACCGATTAGCCTTGTACCAATCACATCCAAAGTTATGGAAAGCCTTTTTCTAAAACGTCTACATTCTGTACTCGCCAAAACTCAAATTATACCAGATCACCAATTCGGGTTCAGAGAAAAACACGGCACCATAGAATAGGTCCACCGACTTGTAGAGCAAATACACAAGACCTTTGAAAAGAAAGAATACTGCTGCGCGCTCTTTCTTCACAGGCATTCGACAGAGTTTGGCACGAAGGCTTATTGTATAAAGTAAAAACACAGCTTCCCTCAAATTACTACATCTTCCTTAAATCCTACCTTGCGGATAGACATTTCTTTGTAAAACAAGGAGACGAAGTTTCCTCCCTGCATAAAATACATGCTGGAGTGCCCCAGGGCAGTGTTCTCGGCCCTATCCTGTACTTATTATTTACTGCTGACTTACCTCTTTCGGAAGGGGCCATAATCGGCACTTTCACAGATGATACGGCAGCTTTAGCAACCCATGAAAATCCAACGCAAGCAAGCACCATTCTTCAAGAGTGTTTAGATAATATAACAAATTGGCTGAAAACCTGGCGTATAAAAGCAAATGAGACCAAGTCAGTGCAGGTAACCTTTACCACTAGACGTGCCACCTGTCCTCCAGTAACACTCAATGGAGCACAAATTCCTCAAGCAAATGAAGCCAAATATCTTGGATTGTACCTGGATCGTCGCTTAGTGTGGAAAAAACACATTTTCACGAAACGAAAAGCTCTAGGCATGCAGCTTAGAAAAATGTACTGGCTTTTCGAGAGAAAGTCCCAGCTGTCTTTGGAAAACAAAATGCTCTTGTACAAATCGATCCTTAAACCCATATGGACGTATGGTGTTCAGTTATGGGGAACAGCATCAACTTCAAATATAGAGATACTACAAAGATTCCAGTCAAAGATTCTCCGAATAACTAACGCTCCTTGGTTTGTTACAAATAAACAGTTACACGATGACCTAAAAATCAGAACAGTTATAGAAGAGATAAGTCACACAATGAAATCCTACAAGAGAAGAATATACAATCACCCAGACATACTTGCAATGCAGTTGATGCAAAGTAATTCGAAATTCTCAAGATTGAAAAGAAAAGCTCCCTTAGATCTATAACAGACAACAACCTATAGGGCACACGTCATTGGACTGTTACCCTTCAAGTCAATGCGCACCTTCATGACCATTTGCTGAATGTCTCTAAGACAGTATTGCAAAAGAACATACAAAAAAAAAAGTTAAGGTGACAGAGTTCAAATTAAGCATTAGCGACTTTTGCTCCCGCCTTGGCCTTCGAGGTTTTTTTTTACCTCCCTAGAAAATCTTGCTTGTAAGTTTTTTTTTTACTATCCAGAAAATGCAATGAGCAAGACGAAACAGGGTAGAACCGACTAGGTTAGGTTAGGTTATTTTTTTATCTGTTTATATTATAATGTGCATTATGTTTTTTGATGTTAGATTCATTGATTTGTATATGTTTTATATATTCTATTTTAGCTGTCATGTACATAATAGGCTTTAGTAGTTATAATAATTGGTATTATATAGTAATAATGTTGTACTTTATGGAAATAGTTATTTCTTTGTTTCATTATTTCCAGTGAATGTAAACGGGTTTATAAAAAGTGACCAAATCAAAAATCAAATCAAATCAAAATCAAAATCTCTTTATTTTGCCTAAAATGTGGTACAAAAGTTGTTACAGTTGGTAAAAGTCACACACATTTTGCCAGTATCTGGCATGCAAAAATATCATAACCGTACAATTTAATGTTAAAAAATGCTTCAGGACACCAGGTCTACATGGGTTTATAGCTTATAGTTACATGGATACAATAAATTCATACTTAATCAAAAAAATAATATTTAAAAATTAAAAAAAAGTCACAGTCAATGTTTAAAATAATCAAAATATTCTTCAGTACTATAAAAACATTCCTGCACTAACAAACTTTTAAGTTTAGTCTTGAATAGTCTAGTAGGCAATTCTTTAATGTCATCATGCAAGCGATTATAGATGCCAATGGACATACAATACGCGTTCTTACCATACAACTTTATCTTTTGAGCGGGGCCAACAAGGCGATTTGGATACCTTGTATTAAAATTACATGTGTCTTTGTTGGTTTTAAAAAGTTCCGGATGCAATTTAACGAATAAACAAATTTCGTATATGTACATGCTTGGTACAGTCAGAAGTTGTAGGCTTCTAAATAATGGCCTACAAGATGTTAGGATATCAGCATTACAAATTGCTCTAATGCACTGTTTTTGAGCTATTAGTGCACGTTTTACATGACTGGAGTTACCCCAAACAAGGATGCCGTATCTGAGCAGGGAGCAAACATATCCATGATAAGCCTGTAATGCAGCCTGTTTGGTGCTTATCTTAGTAAGTTTCCATAGAGCATATGCAAACGCATTTATTTTACTGCAAAGTTTGTTTATATGCCCAGCCCAGGAGCATTTATCATCCATGCAAATCCCTAAAAATGTTGTCTGGCTGGATTCTTGTATCGTTTGATCCGCAACGGCTACCGTCAGGGAGAGCTTTTTCCTATTTTTATTTACGAACTGTACAAATGTGGTTTTTTGTAGATTAACATTTAGATTGTTCCTGTGTAACCATTTTATGACATTAGCGATGGTGTCATTTATGTCCTTATTATAATTCCTCGCATTAGTACATGGTATAACTATAGAAAGATCATCTGCGAAGAGTATACAGTCAAAGTTTGTTACATTCGGTAAATCGTTGATATACAATAAAAAAAGCAGTGGACCCAGGATACTACCCTGAGGAACTCCAACCTCATTTACTTTAATGGAAGACCTATGAGCAGTAACGGTATTGTCTGAATCTATCTGAGTTATTTCGACAAATTGGGTTCGTGCGAGCAAGTAATCTCTGAGCCACTCTTTCACAACACCTCTTATGCCGTAACGCTCACATTTAGCTAAGAGTGTTTCGTGGCACACAAAATCAAAAGCTCAACTCATATCAAAGAAAATTGTAGTAACTGACAAACTATTATTCATGTAACCAAGAATTTTATCCGTTAAGGTGAAGGCAGCTAATGATGTTGATTTCCCCTTTTGGAAGCCAAACTGTTCAGACTTCAGTATATTAAACTTATTGAGAAATGACGTTACTCGTTGATGAAATGCCTTTTCAAATATCTTTGAAATTACCGGAATTAGTGAGATTGGACGGTAGGTTTCAACACATGCCTTACTACCTTTTTTGTGTAATGGCCTGATTAAGGAAAGTTTTAGTGGCTCTGGAAAAACACCGCTTGTGAATGATAGGTTCACTAGGTAGCTTAAGACTGCAGCAATCAATTGTTTACATTCTTTCAATATATTAGTCTGTATTTCGTCATAACCAGTAGCGTTGGTGGAATTTAAGGTACTAATAAGATTACGTATTTCATTTTCATCCGTTGGAGTCAAGAACAAATTAGCATTATTAGAATTTACAATAGACATGTCAGGTTTAAGGCGATTATTAGGGTTCAAATTTGTTAGATTAATGTAATAATTATTAAATGTATTTGCAATATCAATAGGATTAGATACATTGTTATCATTAATAACCAGTTTTTCAATATTCGCGTCAATGACATCATTTTTAGCTACATTTTTAATTACATCCCATGTGGCTTTACATATGTTTTTGGATCGGGCAACATAATTAACGTTTGTAAGTTTTTGAGCTTGATGTACGCAACGTTTAAGAATCTTCGAGTAGTTATTAAACTTAATTTTGCTGCGCAAATAACTAACATGGTTCTTAGGTTTTTTGTAATAGTAGATACGCAGATTTCTTTTTGTTATAACCGATTTTTTGATACCTCTTGTGAACCACGCACTATATTTAGGCTTAGATATTGATTTTACTTTAATGACTGGGAAACATAGTTTATAAAATAATGTAAACGTGTCATAGAAGTGTTTAAACGCCACTGACAGAACATTTTCTACGTACACTTCTGACCATGACAGTTTACTAAGGCAGTAATGGAATTTAGCAATGTTGTCTAAACTGTAGTCTCTTTTATATCGATACAGACACAATCGCGGCTTAGCTACATTACCAACAGAAAAAGTTAGGGTTTGACCAGTTTCATGATCAGACAAGCCTAATTCGAGAATTTCGCTTCGAGTTTCAGGGATATTTGATAATATTTGGTCAAGACATGAATCTTTACGTGTGGGACTAAGTATGTGCAATTTAAAATTGTTATTGTTAGCAATTCTTGCGAGTTCATTTGAGCTTTCTGTGGTTTTGAGTGAGTCTATATTGAAATCCCCTGTAATTACTACCTTATATTTAACTTTGTGTTTTAGTTTACACATGAGCCGTTCCAGCATATGCAGAAAAGGACGTGCACAGGCTGATGGCGTTCTGTAAATACAAATTATTATACATTTTATTGATGGGATCTCGACGCCACAGCACTCGAAAATGTAATCTTGTGAAAACTCGATCAAAAACTCCAACTCCTTCGATTGAATATGGCTTTTACAGAAAATACAAGCGCCTCCTCTCTTTTGGTGTGACCTAGAGTAAGACGATGCGAGTCCATAACCAGATACCCGTAAATTCCCTTCATTGCCGGATTTTATAAATGTTTCGGTGAAACATAATACGTCAAAACGCTTGTTTTTCCCATCTAGTTCATGAAGTGTTAATTCTATTAATTCTCTTTTGCTTACAAAACCTGCAATATTTTGATGAAAGATACAGAAACAATCACTTTTAGGGACGAAAATTTTTTTTAAAGTTTTTATTACCTTCACGGTTTAGCGGAAAGTATTCAGTAATACATTTTTGTATTAGAGTTTTATCCTTTTTAATGCTTACATTACATGGCGGTTTATTAAAGTAGTATGGTATAGTGCCTTTATGGTACCGGTCCTCATCGAATAGTGATTGCTTCCCGCTTGTAATAGGCTTACAGTTTTTGTAGCTTAAGTATTTTTTTTAATAATAATGACAGTCAAGAAGATAGTTAATCTTAGAACATAACTTATATGTAAGACTTGCATCACAATCATTCAAGTCTGTTAGGTCCAGAAAGGTACAGTTATGAAAATTTTTACATAGCAATTTCAAAGTGTTGTTCAATTTTGTCTCATTTAAGTGGACACTATTTATTACGCCAGTGACAATAATAAAAACTTCGGAACGCATTTTTATAAAGGCGCTTAGCTCCGCGAGTAAAGCCACTGGATTACAATCACATTCGCCCACATTGACAATAATTACATTATTAGAGCTAGAATTTACCGTTTCTGATGATTTTAGTATATCCTCACAACGTGCGTGGGTCTTGACGGTGGATGTCACTTCATATTTTCCATATGATGTATTCAGTCTTGATTTCTTGAGTGCGGCAGCCAGCCCCCTGCTTTGTGCTCCTCCGAGGACATATATTTTTCCCGATAGGTTATCGTGATTTGGGGTTACCGTAACGCTGCTGGGTGGAGGTGTGCTTACGATGCTCGGTGCAGTTTCTGGATTTTCGACAGTGCTTTTAATAGTCTGATCTGTATTCCTACTATCTGCGCATGTTTGCGTTGTTTGATGTTTCTTACTAGTACACTTTGTAGGTTTTATGGTTTTAGACGTCGTTTTACATATGTCTTTCAATTGTTGGATTTGCCGGTTGCATTCAGATAGTTGCTTAGTAAGGCTATCATTCTCGATAAGGAGTTTCGTAGTGTAACTATCACCGAATTCCAGTTTCTCTTGCAGGTGCATTATTTTAGTCTTTAATTCTTCTATTTCGGCTTTGTGATTTATGGTCAAATCTGGGCAGCTTCTATTGAGCGTGTCATTACGAAGTATGGAGCTGTCGAACTCTTCGTCAGATAATGAATCAAACGAGTTGTGCACAGGTAAATTATATCTCCTAACAGTAATGTTATCTACTGAATTGTTAGACTGATATTGTTGTGATTTTTGTGACTCTTCTGCAGGTTTTTTAAGTTTTCCGTCTTGTACTTTTATGACTTGTTTTGAAGTTGAAGCCTTAGCAACTTTAGTTTTCGAAAATATAGGTGTACTTGCTTTCCTTGGTTGACCTTTGAGTTGACGGCATTTAATACAGGACCATGAAGCTTTACGTTCGGCATCCATTAAATCGTAGAGTTTTTCAGAATTTGTACAACTAAGATCGTAAAATCGTCCACACAATGAGCATGTCAGAAAATGTTTATCTGAAATTGTCTTCTTACAATGAGCACAGGATGGTTTTGGTGCCATTTTATTTATTATTATTTATATTTATTTTTGATAAATTATAACTGTGCGTAGTTGCGGAGTGAAATTATAATGAGAGTTTCAAAGACGTTTTTGTGTTTATATTAGTTGCACATCTTATAGTACAAATCCTTTTTCGAGAGCGAATCCACTTAGCTTTGTACCTGACAGACAATACCCATTATCTGCATTGTTCAGTGTTGCCAAACTGCCACTTGAAAATGAAAAGCATCATAAGTGCAAACAACTTTTACACTAAAGTATTCTTTAAGTCAAATGCAGTAAGGTTTATTGTTAAACAAAGACGCAAAGATGTTGGTCACTTTGTATTTAAAAGAACAGTGAAGTTCGCATCGATGCTAAGAACGACGACCACAATTTGATACTTGAACAATGTACATGCTATGCGGAAACAAGTAACAATTTAACAATATACTTTATGAACTTGGGTTGTCGGTGCAATAGTGCAAATACTTAGTTGCATATAATTAGTCAACTTTCACTTGAAGATGACTCATCATTATGGAATTGTAGAGGGGTTGTTTACGCATTTCTTATCAGTTTAGCGAAAAAGTCAGGTAGTCATTTCTGTGGTGCTATTTGCAACGGTTGTGTTTTATCTCTAATATAAGCAGTTATTTAATTTGACGACTCGGCTCTCACTTCATGGACTCCGCCTGCTACCGATTGGATTTTTGTGGTTTAGTGCTATTACTTTTCAATTGTTATTACTTGTTTAATTTTTTATACCAAATTAGTACGCAACTATTAGTATATAGGTACAAGTAGGTACATCGTTCAAGGATCAAATTGTGTTCGTCGTTCTAAGCATCAATGCGTACTTCACTGTTCTTTTAAATACAAAGTGACCAACATCTTTGCGTCTTTGTTTAACAATAAACCTTACTGCATTTGACTTAAAGAATACTTTAGTGTAAAAGTTGTTTGCACTTATGATGCTTTTCATTTTCAAGTGGCAGTTTGGCCACACTGAACAATGCAGATAATGGGTATTGTCTGTCAGGTACAAAGCTAAGTGGATTCGCTCTCGAAAAAGGATTTGTACTATACGTCCGCTGCTCCTGTGTCAGGTGTCCGCTCCGGTCTTGTGTTAGCGGCCGCGCGCGATAACGAGCGCGGAGGATGACTCACCGTCGTCCGCGGGTCGCGGGCGGCGGGTATTCAATAAACAAAGACGTTAACTTGAAATATTTTAAATGTTTTTTGGTAATATCTTTGAAACCAATAAGTATTTTTTAAGACGGCTTTCTCCACTGTATTTCTCAAGTCACTCTCTACATAACGATATAATTTGGAACACTCGATGACACTTATTTCAAACACTTAGCAATTAAAAACGACGGAGCTCAGAAATACGCGACTGCCTTGCGCTAGCGGTATCGGCCGGTTCTCAAATTATATTATCACTGTTATAGGTTAGGGTAAAGGAAAGGGGACGCAGGACTTGGAAAAAAAATTGACAATTCATCCCTGACATACTTATTTTAACGTGTTCTATAAGATAAAATCATTTAAATTAGGTGTCATTATGACACCATTTTGTCGATTTTTTTTCAGTCCTGCGTCCCCTTTCCTTTACCCCGAACCTATAATATTATCAGTTCTTATATCTCGTATTACTTACTCTTGTTTCAAAGAATGTATGGGTAAACCTGAAACTTGAAGCGTTTACCGACAAATTGCTTGCGATTTTCGACCGTCACGCGCCTTTAAAGCCTTTGCGGGTTAAACATTACCCTGCGCCGTGGCTTACTTCAGATATTAAGGCTCTAATGGCTAAGAGGAACCGGGCCACATATTATTGAAATAAGAAGTTCTATTTTCAAATTTTTTTCGGTTGTCTAGAGCGTATCGAAATGGTTATTTCGGTTGTTTCGGAAGTACCACAGACTATTCAACGATGAAAAGAGTGACGTTGCAGTATTCTCTGTGAAATCTTAATACACAAATTTTAATCGACGAGTACAAAAAAAAGCATTATATTTATTGCCTGATAAGTTGTGTACGGACGGGGGTCAATTTCTCAAAGCGTATTAGTCTAATAATATTATAGTGCTTTGTCTCGTGAATAAAACTACAAAATGAAACAAAACACAAATATTATTAAAGTAATACTTTTGAGAGGCCCCTTCAGACTATTACAGACCCTGGGAAAGTCTTGCTAATAACTGTGAATATATATACCTAGGTGTTCACATATTTTCCATACCATTAAATAAATAGGTACCTAATCAATTTTATTGCTAGGTAGGTAGTAAATGTAGTAATAATTGACTAAAGTCTAAAAAGGTACAATAACCTGTATTAAAAGCTGATTTTATATTTTACAAGTAGGGACTTAAAAACTAAGTGCTGTCACATCCGTTCATACAAATCAGTACCTACAACTTTCTAGGGAATGCCAAATACCAAAGATTTTTTTCCAAACCTTATGGAATTAACCCTTTACAAGACCACTCGCACAGTATTTGTGACCACCTATGTAAGTATATGACAATAACATTTACCAGTGTACATAAAAGGGTGGATCACTTAAGGTATGAAAACGTATTTTTTTGCTTTAATCCTCTTTTGCTAATATGAGAAACTTGTTACACCTACCTTACATTCATAATCTATACATATCTATCTATCTATCTATACATCTATACATATAATAAAGCTGAAGAGGGTCGAAAGTCTGTACATGACAGATATTCCAAAAAAACACAGTCATTCTGAATAAGGTTTGAGTAATAGCGATCAGCGAAACTATAAGCTGAAACTTTGGTCTGGATTATGTCTGTGTCTATTCAGCTGTTATTCAAGCAATTTGGGCACATTTTTAAATGCTTTAGTCTGTATAACAGCGATGTAAAGTCTGGGTAATAACCTAGTAATGGTCCACTTAGCTTAGTAACATCGGAAAAAAAGCTGACATCTCTTTTATACAGCTATTATTTCATATTTATTCAGACAAATGCATATGGATATTTTTATTAAGAATTTATTCAGGAATAAGTTCATTTGCGTAATACTTTTCAAACAAAATGAAGAGTTAAAGGCTTCGGCACACCAAACGCGTGGCAGCAGCAGCGCGTAGCGTCGCGTGGCTGTTAAAATTACAACTCATACTATTCTCTGTGAATGCACCGTGTATAGTATCTATATTTTTACTCTGTGCCTTTCTCTCTTGCTCTGTAGCTAATTGTGTGAGGTTGTTGCTGTGCCATGTTAAGTTGAATTAAAATGTTTATAAGGAAGCTGGAGTTTATAATATTCTCATAAAGTGATTCTCCAAACCCTGCGCCCCGTGCACATTTATCAGTTATGGGCCCAGATGTAATAAATACTGCAGAATAGATTATCACACGCGGAGTCGTGAACGGAAAATAAAAATGGCAGTCAATAGGGAGAATGTTAGCCGATATAATATTGTGCAATTTGATGGTGAGAATTTCAATAATTGGTCGTTCCGAATAAAGAGCATACTAAAAGAAAACATGTGTTTGGAAGCGGTGGAATGCAAGGATTTTGGCCTAAGTCAAGAAAACAAAAAATTAGAAGCGCGGGCGCAAGCAACTTTGATATCGGCAGTAGCCGATAGCCATCTTGAATACATACGGAAAAAGACGGCATACGACATGTTTAAAAACTTAGAAGAGTGCTTTAAAGAAAAAGGAACTAGGAGCAAACTCTTTCTAAGAAGACAGTTGCGTAAAATTAAATACTGTGATAAAAAATCATTAAAATAACACTTTACTAAGATACAAGAAATATGTACTCAATTGAAAGAAGCAGGAACTGCCTTGTCTGAGGAAGAGAAAGCGAATTATATACTTTTATCAATGCCTAAGTCATAATGACTCCGTGGTAACAGCGTTGGAAACAATAGGAGACTTAAACCTAAATGTCGTCAAGGAAACATTATTAGCGGAGGAGGAGAAACAGAAAAGATTCTATGAAAGGAGTGATGAAAATAGAAATACATCAAATGCATTCAGCTGTTACATATGTGGAAGGGAATGTCATAAAAAATATCAATGCAGATTTAATACAGGACGAGGACAAGGATTTTATACAGGGCGAGGTCAAGGATTTAATACAGTACGAGGTCAAGGATATAACACAGGACATGGATTCAATACAGGACAAGGACAAGGATTCAATACAGGACGAGGACAAGGATTCAATACAGGACGAGGACGAGGATTCAATACAGGAAGAGTACGAGGATTCAATTCAGGACGAGGACGAGGATTCAATACAGGACGAGAACATGGAAGGGGACAAGGAAGTAGTCAAGGAAGTATCAACTATGCTGAGGAAAGTGAATATGAATCTAGTGCATTTTTTAGTGGACAAATGAAACAAGTAAGTGATCATTCTTGGATCAGTTTTGGAATTTTGTGTTGATTCAGGTTGTTCAGATCATCTAATAAATACTAAGGAACACTTTATAGACTATGTTGAGTTGAAGATACCAAGGAAAATAGCTGCAGCTAAGAATGATGTATGTTTACAGGCAATTGGAATAGGAAATATAGAAGTAATATGTAGAGTTGGTAAAAATGAAAATAAGTGTACAATTAAAAATGTATATTATGTTCCAGATTTAAGAAAGAATCTATTGTCAGTGTCAAAAATGGAAGCAGTCGGTTTGAGGGTTGAATTTAATCAAGGAAAAGTAAGAATATTTAAATACAATTACCTATTAATGATAGGAAATAATACAGGTACGTTATATACTGTCAACTGTCGGAGCAATGTTAATTCATGTCATTTAACAAATAAAATTGATAGTGATCTATGGCATAGGCGATTTGGACATTTGGGTTCAAACAATTTAAACTTGCTTGTACGGAACGGCATGGTTGATGGTTTGTCAGAATTAAAAAATAAAATAATTAATAATGATTTGTGTGAACCATGTATTTTGGGTAAAAGTAGTCGACAGCCATTCAACAAACTAGGAATTAGAGCAACAAAGCCATTACAAATAGTTCATACAGACGTCTGCGGACCAATATCACCTGTTACTTCGGATGGAAATAATTATTTCCTGACTTTCATTGATGATTACACACATTTTACTATGGTGTATTTAATTAAACATAAATCAGAGGTTTTCAAAAAGTTTGAAATATACTACAATTTAGTGACAAAACAGTTTAATTTAAATTTACTAAAACTGAGAATGGATAATGGTGGTGAATACATTTCAGATGAGTTTAGGGAATTTTGTAACCGGAATGGTATCATCATGCAACATACAGTACGATATAACCCGCAAATGAATGGAGTCGCAGAGAGGATGAACCGAACACTTATGGATAAAGCTAGAGCTATATTAATTGATTCAGGGATGAAAAAGGAATTTTGGGGAGAAGCAGTTTTGTTTTCTACCTATGTAACAAACCGGAGTCCAGTTGCAGGAAGAGATAAAAAACCAAGTGAATTATGGGAAGGACGTAAACCAGATGTATCAAATTTGAGAGTTTTTGGATGTAGGTACTGCATACAATCATGTGCCAAGAGAACTGAGAAGGAAGTTGGATGACAAAGGTAAGAAGATGATAATGATTGGATATAATATAGGAGGATATAAACTTTTTGACATAGAGAAAAACAAGGTGGTGACAGCAAGAAATGTAGTTTTTGATGAGAGACCTATAAAAACTGATACAATAGCATGTATACCGGATTATGACATTTATGAAAAGACAGAACAAGGAAAAGACAACATATGTAGAAAACAAAGTTACAGAAAAGGATACGAGAGAAACTGAAAAGGAAGGAATATTAGAAGAACATACTCATGAACAAGAAAAGGAACAGGAAGAAAGCTGTGAAAAAGGAAGAGCGAAGAGGTTAACTAGAAAACCAAAATGGCAAGAAGAATATGTTCTAGATTTGGAAGGGGATGATGAAGCTTTATTTGCCCTGCTGAGTAGTCATCATGAAGATGTACCATTGTTACATAATGACATTGAAACAAGGAAGGATAAAAAGGACTGGGAGAAGGCAGTAAATGAAGAACTTAAGGTATTGGAAGAAAGTATGACATTTGAGATAGTTCCGGAACCAAATAATCAGAAAATTTTAGATGCAAAATGGGTTTTTACTAGAAAAGAAATCGGAAATAGAAATGTTTGTAAAGCAAGACTAGTAGTAAGAGGCTTTCAACAAGAAGAGAAATTTGAAGATGTGTACTCACCTGTTCTGAGACTACAAACACTCAGAACATTGTTATCAGTAGCTGCTAGAAAAGACTACCATATACATCAAATGGATGTGAAGGGAGCATTTCTTTATGGAAGAATAGATGAGGAGGTATATCTTAAACCTCCAGAAGGGATGATGATACAAGAAGGCTATGTATTAAAACTTAAGAAATCGCTATATGGACTAAGGAAATCACCAAAATATTGGTATGACAAGTTTAATGAGACTATAACATCATATGGTTTTAAACGATCTGATAATGATTACTGTTTGTTTAGTAAAGGGGATTTGTATTTACTGTTATATGTTGACGATTTGTTGATTCTCAGTTCTAACTCAAAAGACATTGAAACAGTGAAAAACTTTTTGAAAACTGAATTTCGTATGAAGGATATGGGCATTAATAATTTAATGTATTTAGGTATTTCAATTCAAAAGAGTTCTGAAGGCATTTCAATAGATCAGGCAAAATATTTACAAAATGTACTTAAAAAATTTAACATGGAAAACTGTAAGGGTTGTGAAACACCCATGGATGCTAACTTTAAATTTGATGAAAATGCACCTATTGACATGTCTTACGAACATCAATGTAGATCATTGATAGGATCACTGATGTATGCAACTGTAGGTTCTAGACCTGACTTGGCTGCTTCCGTTTATTACCTGAGTAGATTTCAATCTAAGCCTAACATAGAATTATGGAGAGCATTGAAGCGATTGTTAAGATATGTGAAGATGACTGTTAATTTTTCATTGTTGTATACTAAAGATGATACTAGTAAGCCTTTGCTAGGATATGCAGATGCTGACTGGCTGGATACCTGTTTAAAGTTTTTAATAATACTGTTGTATGGAGATCTAAAAAGCAGAACACAGTTGCCTTAAGCACTACAGAGGCTGAATTTGTAGCATTATGTGAATCTATTATGGAGGCTTGCTGGATGTTAAAATTGTTAGCTGATTTACATATTAAAGTTGAAACTGTTACAATCTTTGAAGATAATCAAAGCACTATTAAATCTATTAAGAATCCTGATCAAAAGAGATTGAAACATGTTGACATCAAATATAACTATGTTAAACAAAAGGTAGAAGAAAACATTGTATGTGTAAAGTATATTAGTACAAAAGAACAGTTAGCAGATATTTTTACGAAGCCTCTAGGGAAAAATATTTTTGTTAATATAGTGCAAAATTTGGGTCTCATACAGAGAAACGTATGTGTTGAGGAAGAGTGTTAAAATTACAACTCATACTATTCTCTGTGAATGCACCGTGTATAGTATCTATATTTTTACTCTGTGCCTTTCTCTCTTGCTCTGTAGCTAATTGTGTGAGGTTGTTGCTGTGCCATGTTAAGTTGAATTAAAATGTTTATAAGGAAGCTGGAGTTTATAATATTCTCATAAAGTGATTCTCCGAACCCTGCGCCCCGTGCACATTTATCAGTGGCGTCAGCAGCGCAGCACCCGGCGGCGGCAGTTGGTTTCAAGATGTCGAACGATACGGACTCCGACGAAGAATTTTTATTCCTCATTGCTCTTCGAAAAAAAAGAATTTGGGTTCATGATATTAATACCAGACGGGAACAATATGGGGAATATCATCGTCTGTGCAGGGAGCTGGAAAGCCACGAAGATCGTTTTTTCACGTACTTTAGATTGTCGAGAAGTAGTTTCGAAGAATTACATGAATTATTGCGCCTTGCAATAATGAAAACTGACACAAACTACAGATCCGCGATATCATCAAGAGAGAGGCTAGCGATTTGTTTACGGTAAGTGTATTATTTTATTATTACTGAATTTAAAAAAAAAACCTAGTTCCCCAGTTGAAAGAGGCAGGATAATTTGTAAAAGGCTCTACAAGTAGGTACCTAGCTACAAAAATGTTACGCCGATGTATACCTAGGCAGCTATTATTGCATTGTAGCTTATTTCAGTTTCGGGTTAAATAAAACAAAAATAATTTTACCTTAATTTGTTTTATCTATTACGAGAATTTACAGTGATATTTTAATTAAACTTAAATCACAGCCTAGTTACAACTTCATACCTATTCTCACGAAAAAATCAGTGGGTGCAAGTATTACATTATAGGTATTACATCAAGTACTTAGGCCGAAGTGTTATTAATACTATATTTGTATTTATGATTAAAGTACCTATTAACCAGTTAACATAATTGAGTATTATCTTATCGTGCAAAATCACAGTCTCAGTTACCAAGGCACAGTTATTTGGCTTGTGTTTCTATCCTAACTTAAATAATACTTAATAAGCAGCATATTAACAACATTCACAACTCGGGAGGTTCTTATATTTATTATACTTAGTAAGTAAATATTTTTTAAATCACAGTCTAGACACAGCTTAAGGCACTGCTCCCACCGCCGAGTAACTAGAGTCTGTCTAATGAAAGATGAACCTGGGAAAAAGCGGCAAATTCAAAAAATCTTCATATGGTATTACCGATCAATGTAGGAATAAACGATTTTGATACTTTTCTTATTTTGTTTATTTTGGTAGGCACAAAGGAAGAGGAAACGCGTGCTTTTTCACAATACTAATGCCCGTATTAATAAACTATAGGTACTCAAGTCTACTAATACCGCACTCAAGTGTCCGTTTATCCATATTAAGACCACACACGGTATCATATTTAAGTACAGTTTATTTGTAGAAGCCTGAGAGTCTTACTATTTAATAAGTATGGGTGGATCAACTTTTTTGTTGTTGTTAGTGTCCCGTAAGCCAGGAGACAACAGTGACAGTTTCTTAGATTTTTTTTTATAATGTATACTTCTATCACACTCAGGAGAAAAGCCATAAAAGAATGGTAGTGGACTTATATCCTTTGAAATCATAGTTTTAATGAGTGACCCAGGAAACGTCACCCTGGCACCGAACTATAAAGAAAAGTTGATTGACCCGTATAGTCAGCATTAAATAAATAGATAGTGACACCCAAAGTCGCCAAACGTGTACCGAACTATTTAGCAACTTTGGGTATCACGAAGTATTTGATGCTTTGAAACTATCTATGAAAAAAAATGCAGACCACCATAATAATGCTTGCATCAGCATGCTTTCTCATTTGCGAGCTCTTTTAGTAAATAAAATCACCAATAATAAGTCATTAAGTAAACATATTTTATTTATTATTAGGGTAAAACCGATCCCATCAAAAACATAAATGTGAAATGAGAGCCAAGTTCAATATTATGATATATTCCTTGGTTGTTGACTTTAACGACAAAAGAAGTGAGATCTAAATGGGTGCCAAGTTCAATGGTCAGTCCTCAAATTTATTTATAACAACATTGTGACGGTATGCGCGGACGCACACAGCCGACAATGCCGAGTCCTGTGAGGGCTCGACTTTAATACCTCTAGTTCAGGGATCCTAATAGGAGTTTTCACGGAAACAACGGTTTACCCAAACCAACACCTGTAATTAAATATTTACAACACAATTCACTTAACCTAAATCACCCGCGGAAATACGGATGATCCACGTGACCATAGGCGGAAGCTATCTTTTGATACGGGACGGGAGTGAAGCTCCTTACTAGATGGTTGGCGTGAGGCGCCGTGACGGGAAGAAGAAGTTCCTTAACCGCAGATGGAGTGAAGCTCCCAAATATGAGGTTTGGCGTGACGCGCCGAGATAGGGTGAAGGAGGTTTCCCAAATCGCGGATGGAGTGAGAGTAGTAGGGAATCCCCTGTACTGCCCCCGACTCTGCTCCCCCGAAAAAAATGGTGCTCTGACGAGCGAGAGGCGGGGTTTCGCTCCTAAAAAAAAAAAAAAAATTAGTATTTTTTTCGGTGTTTATCCCCCCATTTAGAGCGTTTGGGGCGGGTCCCGAGACTCCCAGATCACTCCTTCCCATAGCTTGCAATAGTCCATGTACTCAATACAAAAGGTTATCAACTACCTGGGTACCCTTCTGTCCCTTTGCTCGCCCACCCTATTGTTCGCCCGAACGTCAGCCCCTTTGTTCTCGGTGGTGTCCAACACCATTGTCTTGCATTGGGCGCGTTCCTACCTTTTATTACATATTACCTGATTGCGCTATTAATTGTTGTAATGCGATTTTTAATTTTACCTACGTGTTTCTCATATTATTTAATTAAGTAACCATAGTGGTTTTCTTAACATACTGTTTTTAAGGGTCATAGTTCTAACCTAACCTAACCTAGCTTGTTGAAGTTAGCCTAACATCGTGAAACCTGTCCTAGCTTAACATACCTACTGTTTTTTAAGGGTTACAGTTCTAACCTAACCTAACCTACGTTACTGAACATACCTACTGTTTTTAAGGGTTACAGTTCTAACCTAACCTAACCTACCTTACTGAAGTTAACCTAAAATTATACAACCTAATCTAACTTAACATACCTACTGTTTTTAATACTTACCTAACCTAGCTTGGTGAAGTTGACCTAACATTATACAACCTAATCTAACTTAAAATACTTACTGTTTTTAATACTTTGAAGAAAATAAAGATGAACCAACCAACAAAGAAGTTACGAGTGGTTTTAATTTTTAACACCCCATGGTCGACTATTTTGAAGGATCACCTAACTTTACATGAGCTTAACCTAAGCTAAGAGCTGATTTAAATCTAGCTTTAGTCCTAAGTTTCACTTAATTGAATTTACCTAAGTTAATTTTAGTAAATCTAGCTAATCGTAGTATTCGTAGTATTATCTTAAGCTGTTGTTACTTAGAGTGTATTCTAAACAACTATCAAAACCATATATTGCATATAGGTATTTCTAAATGAATTACCTTCACTTAGGTTGTTAAAAATATAGTGGTTAAATGCAATCTAACCTACGTACGGGTATGTATCTACGAGCATGTATCTGCGGCTAACATTGGGTATGACATTATCTATCTAGTACGTATATGTGGTTTACCTTCACATACATTTTAATTTTATTGTAACACACTAGTATGTAAAACTTAAACGGAGCATGTAAACTGGTTCTGACTTGATTCAAAGTGCTATGGAGTAGGTGTATCAATCAAAAAAGCCTGTATCGACAAGTTTTGTGTACCCGAGTGCACTGTTATAACGGTTTAATTGTTTTATTGGTAGCCGCCTATTATGTTTTATGGTCACAACGGGTGCGATTGTTACTTGTGCGTTTTATTATTTTGGGTGTTGCTGAATAAGCGTCGTCTGTGTTAGATGAACTACAAGTTCAAACAC
The DNA here is from genome assembly GCA_948252455.1 of Acleris cristana. Lineage (NCBI taxonomy): Eukaryota > Metazoa > Arthropoda > Insecta > Lepidoptera > Tortricidae > Acleris > Acleris cristana. The sequence continues at coordinate 5,303,266 of OX411771.1, read as the reverse complement.
GTTTTTAGGAAGACGCTTAACTTACGGAGCGTATAAAAGCGGTGGGGTATTGTGTCTGAACAACTATTAGCCGCGCAACAGTCTTCGTTACCGGAGCTCCCTGTACTTAAAGTAGTATATAGACATAATAGTGTTGTGTCGTGCAGTGAAGTGTTTATAAAAAGGTCTAATAATGGATGTGAGTATGTACAAATATTTTAACTTAATTGTGTGTTTTTTAGCATTTGTTCACCGTGTTTTTGTTAAGAGTATTGTATTTAAACAGTTGTGTAATTTATTGTTTGATATTGTTTCAGTTCTCTGAAAATACTTTCAAGAACTATTACTACCCGGAAAATAAAGATGAATCAACCGACGAAGAAGGCACGCCTGGTTTTAAAGTTAAGCAGGCCATGGCAAAAAAGCGTTCAGTAAATAACATCGACAGCTTTTTTGAACCTCCCAAGAAGAAAACTAAAGTATTGAAGCGCTCTTCCAATGTCAGCCAAAGTTCTCCTGACGGGGTGGGCTATATATCAACCGGACAAGACGACGGGGCATACGCTTCTCACTTGATTAAAATCGAGATATATGATTTGCAGAAAATTAAAAACATTCCGCCCACTGAGCACTGGAAACACGCAGATGTGAGATTAAAATTCTACGCGCCTTCTGAAGAAGACACTCAGCTCCAAACTACACGTGATGTTATATTTAACATCACAAAGCAAGTAGCTTCTAAAGACAGTTGTATGAAATATTTTATTGACAATAAGAAACAGTGATAAAAAGTGTTTGTGTAGGTTAAACAAAAGCTTGTTATTGTATTACATGTAAAAACCTTACCTTTTAAGAATTCAAGACCTTTTCCAGTCTAAACAATTATCTTTTCTTTGTAAAATTAAATTGTGCGAAATACTTTATTTACTATAAGATGCAGTGATAAAAAGTGTTTGTGTAGATTAAACAAAATGTTATTGTATTACATGTAAAAATAAAAATCATATTTTAGTTCACATATTCTTTTATTTCACAAAAAAAGTCTTAAACATATTTCTTAATATAAGATCATTACATAATGTATTTTCAGAAAACAAACTTAGCAAATCTTTCATAGTTTTTCCATGAAACTTAAAATACAAATAAACTAAACAATATTCCCCACAAACAGAGGTAAAATGGTTTTGAAGTGGTTTATAGTTATAAGACCAGCGCTTGGTATTCCTTTTTAAAAATAACTTATGATAACCTGAAGGTTTCCGAGCAAAGGAGTCAAAGTATTCCCCTATACCATTAATGTCAATATGTATAGCAACCCAGTGGGAGCCCGGTTTCGAGTCTGGGTCCAAATTACTCACAATAAAGACGGGAAGATTAGCCCAAATAGGAATTTTGTTAGCAGCAAAAACGTTTAATTCAAACGAAGGGCTGATTTTTTTCATACAAAATTGAATTTCATTTGTATCCATTTTTAATAAAAAAAATATGAATAATTTGATGATGTTGCCAACAATGGCTACAATGAAATAAACTAAATTGATTAAAACATTGTATTTATGTGTTTACTAACTATTGTAATCTACAGATATATCACGATTTTTGTTTATTTCAATAACGTTATCAAATTCTGCATACACAATACAATTAATGGTGCAGGGTAGAGCAACATCAAAGCGAATTTCTAAGCGAACACTTCCATGTCTTACAAGATTCCAGTGTGAAGTTGAACTAGCAGATAAATCAGGGGTTAAATCAAAACATAACAAACAATAACCTACTCCATAATCCGTTCTGCTTATATCATTACCTTCGTTATGAAAATGAATACCAGTTCCGGAAAATAAAGTGTGATATGATGATGCTATTAACCCAGATCCAGAACCAAATGATGGTTGTAATGTTTTAGAAGGAATTTCATGACCATCGACATATAAACTAAACGAATTCATATTATAGTGTTGAAAATTAAATGGATTCATAGCTAAATTGCCATTAAACCCTGAATTTGATACAAAACCAATAATACATCTTTTAGGAATTTGCCCGAGAAATATATTATCCAATGTTTTACCCTGTATCCCCGACGGTAATGTAAGAACCTTAACTTCTGCTCTTGTAATAGGATATTTTGCAGTCGTTGTTGCCAATACTTTTTGATGTGCTAACAAAACGCTAGGATTAATTCGTGCCCTTCTTATAATGAGGCTGGCATCCATTATTTGCACTTTAAATTTTTTATCTTGGTGACAAATTAGATTAAATGACTCCTTCGAACGTACTAACTTAATACGTATTTCGACACCATTTATTAAGAATTTCTCTTGGTTAAATATGTCGGCATGTAAATGCCCCATCATTTCCACTTCCTTACTCTCTTTGGTAAATTCTAGTCTTTTGTGAAACCCTTTGTTATTTGCATCAACAGTATCCATATGATTTGCAGTATCAGCATACCACAATCCACAAGTAAGGTGAGTTTCTTTGGCTGCTGGTCCATAGTTTAGAAGATTTTCCATATAAGCACGGTAAGCATATGTATTGTTTGGGGGTGATATGAGTTTTTGATTTAAATATACATCTAGTTGACTGAAAAGGGAATGTAACCAGTTATTGACGGGTGCAACCAGGGTATCTGGTTTTAATTTTGTACCATCCTGATTCAATATTTTAGCATTAATATGTAACATTGTGTGGGATAGATCAACATAGTCATCTCCTGATCCGGGAACTTGGAATTCGATGGGAGCGTCATCACTTAAAGATGAAATTGGTTTGTAATGAACCCACTGTCCACTTTCAATACTTGTTTGAGTTGATGGAAGGGCAAATATATCTAATTCAGATTTCGCACATTCACAAGAATGACTATGTAGGAATGACATTATTTAGTTTGTAAATATATCCTCAAGAGTTTTGTTTTTATTTTTTTTACTTCCTCTTCGTCTCGATGCTTTCAATGTAATGAGCGGTTCCCTTCTTTTAGATGTCATTTTATACCCAGATCCCGACATGAGGGAATCAATTTTTTCATCGGCTTTTCTTTTTAAATTAGCACTTGCCTCCTTGAATCGTGATCTAATCGAACTATCCATAGGGCGTGAATTTACCATATCGGATAACAAACCAACCCCTGCACCTAACGTTTCTTTTCCAATGGTTTTCAAACCACTAGATAACAAAGGGAGCACTGATCTAAATAGCCCTCCCAAAAAACTCCCTATACCATGCCCTCGTTGAAATGGAACTCCTTTATAGACAATTCCTACACCAGAGCCGGCTTGATGCGAATAATAATGCTGGTAAGGGCAAGAGACTGACGATCTGTTATAATTCATTTTACTCGTTGAAAGTGTAGCTTCACGCAGGAGCTACCAAATTGGAATGGTACATTAACACCGGTAGTTGTTCTTATATCTATTTCAATAGTATCGAACTCCCTACGTAAAACCGGTACATAGTGAGCAGGTGAGAAAATGTGAGTTTTATATGCACCATAAATAAACTTAGTTGGATCTAGTGGTATTATTCTAAGCAATGCTGTTATAACATCTCCAACTACTTGCGGATGAATTATATCGGTGTAAACAAATATTTGTGGTGGTAACCCTAAATATAAATTGGCAGGGTTTTTTCCATATGTAACTTGTTTCAAATTTGATCTCGGTTTGAAACCCAGCTGGAGGCTTAGTATCGGGGTTGTTATGATAGAGGTTATTTCATTATTTGTTGTTGTTACTCCAACCATTTTTGTCAATGTATCATACCTAAATTTGACATTATTTTTTAGTTGAGGGTTCTCATTAAACGCTTGAAGGAAATGATCAATATTATCGTATGTAGTGGCTGGTATATGAGTTTTTATATCAACAATTTTTGTTGACTTGTTTGTGGGTGACACCACCTTTTTCTTTATGTAAATTATATTTTCATGATCTTGAACATTATACATGGAACACGGGTATTGAAATTCCACTAATCCAACTACCCACTCCCCTTCTAATTTTATGTTCTTAGGTAATTTAGTTAGAAAATGTGCAGTCGTGTTGTCCGTATAGTAATCCGTTGAACTGTTGCTTAACAAAGTTAAATAAAAACTATTTTCGTTCATATTTTTTTCAAGCTTGATGCGAGTATCCAAGAGTTAAATTTATTGGGATAACCTTGCCACTTCACTAGTATTTCCTTTATGCCTCTAATATGACGCGAACGTATTATTTTATCAATTTTATACTCGGTGGAGGGGAGGTAAGTCACTTTTTGTAACTCTTTAGAATAAAATGTACCAATGATGGGTTCGCCTTCCAAATCCTTTAACATATAAACAACTCGCGGTGATCTATTAATAATTGAATTTATTATAAATATTTCATCACTCCAGTTACTTTCATAACCCTTTTGGAATACATGTTTATATTTAGTTATTCTAACATGATCGCCTACATTAAATTTTGGTGTTTCCAATGAAATTTGTCTATCTTTTTTTCGATAATATAAATTATTCCAAACGGTCATAATATTACCAGAATTAACATCAATTGGTCGCATTTTAATGCTAGAATGATAGGTATGGTTGTACGAATGAAGAAGATCTTGTAAAATTTTAGTGTAATTATATGTATTATTATGGGTGAAGTAACGCCACATTTTCATTTTAAGAGTTCTTTGAAACCTTTCTACTATACTTGCTTTAATGTCGGGGTTATTAGTAGTATAATAATTAATGTTTTTGCTCTTAAAATAATCTCTCACTACCTTTGAAACAAATTCTGTACCTTTATCAGATTGTATATGACGAGGAACAGAGTTGGCTTCGGTAAATATGCTTTCAAAACATTCTTTAACTGTTGATGAATCTTTCTTTTTCATTGCTCTCGCAAAAGCATATTTACTGAACACATCAATAACACAAAGAATATATTTGTATCCATGATTATATTGACTATACGTACTCATGTCACTTAGATCAGCTTGCCAGAGTTCATTAAAGTTAGATAGGATATATCTATTTCTGGTGAATCGCTTATGAATAGGTTTATGTAGCGTGTACGTATCTTGAGATTGTAACCATTTTTTTACTTCCTCTTTGTTCATTTGTTCTTTCATTTCCTTCGCTATATTATTTAAACTACTATAACCAGCTGGATTGGAGACATCATAGTAGATCCTATTAATATCTAATAAGGAGTCCATTTTTCCCAATCAATTTTCTTATGATGACGCTTAAGTTGTCCTGTAGTAAGTGGTGTAGCTCTTTGTTTTTCTTTATCTGTTGACGATCTCGTACTTGTTGATGCAGGTAATGTAATGGGTTCAATCGATTGAGCTGTTTTAATAAATTCCAAGTTTGCAGGATTGCCTATGCAGCTTAAAGGAACTCTTATATCTCTTAAAAGTAATGCAAACTCTTCCCACCCTGTTGGTTTAGGACGTTTTAGAGATCTAACCGTGTCACTTATCAGATCAGTAATATTACTATTTGAAATGGTGCGGTTGTTTATTACAACTTCACCAGTTGGCTTCCACCAAATTTTTGGTTTACTTAAAACAATGCAATCCAACAAAGTTCGAGTTTTTTTCTCATATGATTTGGGTAATATATCTATAATTTTTGATGGGCTAATTGGCATCGGTTCTGGATTTGTTTTACCAATCGGTGTAACTGCTGTAGTACCATCTCCTTCTGGTAAAGGTGGTTTTGCAACTGACTCATTATATTCATTAACCTCCTTTTTGTTCACTTTTGACTTTAGATCATTACTTTCGTAGTTGAGTTGAACCTCCCCCTCCGTTACGATTGGTATTCTAAATGGTTTTCGATCTGTTTCAATAAAATGTAAAAATCGTTGCAATGCTTGTGAATATAAGGTCCACTTTTCACGATCATTCATTTTACTTTTAAGGATTTTTTGCATCTCAGCATCTAGAAGGGATGATGAATTTTCAGGTAGGCTCTCATTGCGTTTGAGTCTTTCAATAAAATCTGATTCTACTAATAGCATTTTTTTCGTATTTTCCATTTTGTTTATGATAAAGAGTTAACTAAGGCACTTAAAACTGCTCCTAATATAATAGGTAGAAATGCACCTCCCTTTTGAATTATAACAGTTTTTCTTATTTTATGTTTTCCTTTTGAAACTAATTTCCGTAAGATATCTTTATATTTTTTTAATTTAGATTTTTCTTTTTTTTCTAAAGGAATTTTTCCATTTAGGACGTTATAAATGCACTCACAAATAATGTTGATCTCATCATCATCACAAGATTTAAGTAACGCCGTGCGATATTTTGGTTTAAGCAACTGCAATGCTTCAAGTAAATGTTTATATGTGTTTACTCTCGCATGCATCATGTAGAACTGACTAAAATTTGTTGATTTTTATCGTATTTAAACCCGTTTTTAGGAACATACACTGTGCAATGTCCATCAAACGGAAATATTTTTGTTTTAAAACGACATATGTCATTTGTATTTTGTTTCAAATCAATCATGAGGTAACCATGTGGTTCTTTAGTAGCATCTTTGTAGGCTTCATCTACAAATTTTGGGTTTTCCGGGTAAACTTGTCGTGACAAGTAGCGTATTTGGGTTTTGTCCCTGGGATTCTTAAAATATACAATGTAACTTGTATTTAGTGAAATATCTCGTTGGCCTCTCCCCTGATGAAATATGTTTTGAGTAATATAAAAAAACACTTAAGTTTCTATGATGGCTACCTTTTGTGAAAATGTCAACTATTCGTCCATCTGATTCTCTCATCAGGTCATCTGTATATATAAAAGGCTAAACTGACTGACTGACATATCAACGCACAGCCGAAACTACTGTACCTAGAAACTTGAAATTTGGTACAGGGGTTCCTTTCATGATGTAAGTGAGCACTAAGAAAGGATTTTCCAAAGATCGACCCCCAACGGGAAGAAATGGGGGGAGTAGCGGGAAACTAATTCTACGCGTACGAAGTCGCGGGCGTCCTCTATCTATTATAAGAAGCTTAGGTTTCTTCCCATCAAACATTGAAAAATCTGGTATTCCCTGACTATAATTTACATTTTCCAGATTGTACAGGGGTTGCATTTCATCATAACACCAAATAATTTCATCGAATTCAACATTACATACATCTTTGAAATTATTTAAAAAGTTTGTGACAAATTGAGTTTTGCCACATCCACTTGGACCAGCTACAATGGTTGTGAAAGGATGATAAAAATGTATCATAATTAAAACTCGTAATACGTGTTGATATGAAAACAGATAAACTTGAAATGACACAATTTATGAACTCAATTACTTTTTAAATAAATCCATCAAAATAAGGGTAAACACATTAAACAAAACAAAGATATCATAGTCAAATTTTTTTTTTATTTTGAAATTTACACTTTTCTGAGTATCATTTTTTTTTAAAGAACCAGTACAAAAACTCAACATAAGTCTCTTTTCAAGTTACTATAAAATAATAACTAAAAAACAAATACAGAGTACAACCACTTTATTTTAATTCACCTTCACCAATTTATATTTACAAAAAACTAAAATGTATTTACATTTTCTACAATTATTACAATTCACAATTCACAATTAAAAATTAAAAATACACAATGTACAAAAAATAAAGTTGAAATTTTTGAATGTTCTGTGATTATAAATTACATGGAATAATTATTTTGTGATGATCCATGGGGTATTTTATAATGTCCCCACGCTAGAGTGTCCGAAGAGTTTTCTAACAAGTACCGTTTTGTATCGTTATGAGATAATGATACTTTATTTATATTTTGAGTAAATATTACATGTTTTATTGATTTAAATCTCAGCATTTGAGCATGTTGCATATTTTTTTCAAATAAACACTTTTTATAATCGTTGAGGGTCAGTTTTTTAGTAACACATTTATTGACTCCTTTAGCTTTTGATATAAGACTATGATTCTCAACATCTAAGGCATACATTTTAGATCGTAGGCCAACAAACTCTTTAAAAATTTTACCATTGTTTTCATCTTTGAAAAACCCTAACCGCTTTTTATTTATTAATGGTAAACCATATTGATTGTTAGATGGATAGTCTGATGTATCAAAATATAAATCGAGCTCTGATTTTATGTCCTCATAATAGTTTTCAGTGAATATTTGATATACTAAACTATCGGTATCTGTATAAAGAAGCCTGAGATTTTCTTGATATTTGGTTTTCATGTAATCGTAATGAAATTTATACATGAAAGTTTTAGATATATCTAAAATACAAAATCCTAAATAAATTGGTTTATTATAAAAGATTTTAGTTTTATTCAATTGAATAGCAACTAAGTTCTCCGAAAATACTGATAAACTGTGGAACTCAGGTTTCGCTATCATGGATTCAACCCCCTGTGATTTCCCATGATTTTTCCAATGATTTAACAATTTAACGTTAACATATTTCAAAACATTTTCCATGGTCTTACCGAACATTGAATTATTCATACTTTTATAGTGATCTTTATCAGAATCACAAGTTGCCTGCGATCGCATGCGTGTGTTTAAATCTATGTAACTTTTTAACCACTTAGATTGTTCGAATCTCAAAATGCGATGGATTTTAAGTAATTGCAAACCATTCTTCAAACATTGTTTAAGATTTCTGTAATGTAGAACATAATTCATTTTCCTATTTAAATTAGGTATCAATTTTTTTTCTTTGGAATTCCCTAAACAAACATTTTCAGGACAGAATGGTAAATCCGAATGAGAGTCATGCAATTCATTAGGGTATTCTAGATCGACTTCTAAAATGAATCCATGTTCAGCATCATCAGAAACATTAAAATCAGTATCTACATTTACCCATTCAAATTTACCAGTAGGGAGACATTGGGACATAGCCCAACCATAAAGATTATTTGCATCCAAATACATAAGATATGAAGAAGGAATATTTTGATCATATTCTGACATAAATTTATTATTAGCTTTTGCGTGTCTTTTACTGCATTGTGATATGCCACCTCGAATATTTTTAGTTATGAAAGCTATTTTATCAATGTCGGTTAAGAGTTCTAGATTTATTTTTGTAGTTTTGAGCATCGCGTCCCAACTTAATCCCGGAGCAGTATAGTAATGGGCTGGATCTAACCCATAAGTTCTAAGACATACATTTCTAAAATTTTCAAATACATCTGTTAGTAACAAAACATCTGTTTTTAAATACAAATCAGAATAATCCCCCATATTTTCACAATGAAAATGAGACCAAACATCTTTCGCATGTTTATAATCGTCTTCTGAAATGTTGCAATCAGTCAGAGAACTGTAGAATTTATCTTGAGAGGGAAGAGAAGTTAACTTTAACGAGTCATATGACGTCATGTGTTCATAGGGATAGATACCCTTTCGTATTAATCGTTTAAAATCCTCTTCACATGGGAAACTCAATTTTAATTCACGAAATTGTTCGGGTGTCAAGGTTTTGGCTAATTTTTCAAGACTACAACTCATAAATTTAAGTGAATCAAGAAATTTCAATTTTATTGTGCGATTATTCACTTTCAAGGATTTAGTAAAGGAAATGTATTTCTCTTTGTTCTCTGGTATCAATTCAATGTTTCCTTCCTCAAATCCAAGACCATGTACTATAAAATGACTATCATAGTTGCTCAAATTATGGAAAAATACAGGTACAAAATTAGGTGGCCTGTATTTTTCAGAACAAATTTGATGTGCTACTCCTTCATAAAAACCTGTATGATGATTATAAGAAATAGTGGATTCACCTTTTAATTTTTCATCACAAATGTAACATGTGATACTCTGAGCAACATCTAAATTATTTGCATCAGACAAAGGTAAAGGAGTTTTGGCAAAAGTATTACTCCTACAAATGTTTTCTAAATCTTTTTTAATGTATTTCATAAATGTCTCGGCACAATCTTTACCTTTATATGTTCTATATATTGACAACTTATCATCATAAGAACACTTAATGTAGTATCCAAAACTATATACCTCATGTTTTTGTATATTTGTTGTAGAGGATGTACTAGGATTATTGAAACAGGAAGGAATTGGATTTAAAAAAGCCTCAAAATCGGCATAAACAACAAAAGGCACCCTTAATTTACGATCATAATTATTGAAGGTAAGTTGGTTAGATGACACATTTTCATTGAACCAGTTTTTCCTTTTATCCTGTTCTGAAGGTAAATTTGTACAAACATGGAAACAGTCATTTCTTTGATGATTCAATAAATTTTCATTTGATGTAAAGCTTGTTAGACAACCATCGCAAATATGTACAGCATGTTGTGTATTATTCAGTTGTGTAGATACTAATCTAGATAAATTTTTGATAAAGCAATAATGTGCTTCGCTACCTTTGGTTAAATATAATAAGTTTAAGTGCCTAGCTTTTTTACATTTAGTAAAGTGTAATGGTCCTATCACATCATGTTTTTTACTTTGTAAATTGTACTCGAGTCCAAAAACATTTATGCTTATATCATTTATTTTTTCAAATTTATGAATATCAGTTAATTTAAATGGGAAAGTAAAATTTTCAAAATTTAATTTATTTTTATGCAATATATATGAATTCGTTGTATTTGTATGATGGTTAGTAGGTGCATATAACCCCGACAATACAGCCCATCTAAAACATTCATGGTCATTGTTTTTCACGTTAATAACTGCCTTTTTATTCATTATATCTCGCGGTAATTCTATATAGGAAGAACCACGTAATGGGTTAAATTTATTTACATTCACATCTAGATAGTTGAATTTTACTAAACTCCAACCACTATCTTTTCTCTCAAAGTTAGATAATCTTGTCAAAATTTCGTTAACTATAGTTACAAAAATATCATTTTTGTCGCTGCTATGATTTACTACATTGTTGCTAAATTGAAAGTCAAACGTATTATTCAGTTGTTTGCTATCTTGAGTAAAATCTGCATTGAGAATAAAATTTACTTTTAAGCCACAATGATCAGCAAGTGATCGATCCAATAATGTAAAGATTTTTTCTTTATTGTTTTGTAAAATTGTTTCGGGGGTAAATGGATTGTGAACATTTTCATTAAGCAATATTCTATACGTAGCCACCCTATTCCTAAATGCGTTTTCAATTAACTGTACATTAACCCACTGATCGTCGGACCTTAAGACATTATTTTTGTGCATGTTACTATTCAAATGGTTGGTAAAATATCTTTTGGATACAAACTTACTGCACACAGAACATTCAACATTATCATTATTTTCAGTACTCACATTTTTATCTAAAAAAAATTCGGGTGATATTGATTCTGCATCGTGACTGGTTGAAGGACGGTTTTTCTTTGTCAGCACGTCTTCTGACTCCGAAGCTGTCCTCTTTACTCCACGCCCGACTTGAGAAGATCTATAAACATAAGAAAACATGAAATTAAACATAATGTATGTGTTAATAACAAATACAGACTTATGGATTAATTGGTTGGGATACTATACTAACCTAAATCTTGGGTACATTGTTGGCAGTATGCTTGCATTGTTAAAACTCCATCAATCACATCTGATGATGAACTATTCTGTTTGCCTTTAATATGTCCATCACATGGTGTAAAATATGGTCTTATATCAGGATCTTCTAATAGAGTGACTGGTAATTGATTTGATATAAACCACAACCGTATGCTTCTATGGAAATTAGCTATAATAAACTGTTTACTTAAACACTCAATTTGATCACGGACTAAATGGATTATGACGAACACCATGATGGAATAAACAGGCACTTAGTAACTCAAACACAGCAACCAAAACAGTGAATGATATCAACATCGGGTACCTCGGTTATATAGGAGCGCCCCCTCCTAATTGTTTCCATAACAATAAGATCAAGTCTCAACGAGTCGGAAACCCATCCTTCGTCAAGTATTGCTCAAGAACTTATAAACAGGTTAGAACAGGAATATTAGGAATCAAAAATATTACTTACGCGTCACGATGAAGTTGGCTTATAAATTCCCCAATGGCGTATAATTCTTGATCTTCTTCAAGCTCTTTACAGAGTCTGATGAGTTGGGCATCATAGATGTCACAGTTCAAACTATCCATTTTGTTTAATCTACACAAACACTTTTTATCACTGCATCTTATAGTAAATAAAGTATTTCGCACAATTTAATTTTACAAAGAAAAGATAATTGTTTAGACTGGAAAAGGTCTTGAATTCTTAAAAGGTAAGGTTTTTACATGTAGATAATACAATAACAAGCTTTTGTTTAACCTACACAAACACTTTTTATCACTGTTTCTTATTGTCAATAAAATATTTCATACAACTGTCTTTAGAAGCTACTTGCTTTGTGATGTTAAATATAACATCACGTGTAGTTTGGAGCTGAGTGTCTTCTTCAGAAGGCGCGTAGAATTTTAATCTCACATCTGCGTGTTTCCAGTGCTCAGTGGGCGGAATGTTTTTAATTTTTTGCAAATCATATATCTCGATTTTAATCAAGTGAGAAGCGTATGCCCCGTCGTCTTGTCCGGTTGATATATAGCCCACCCCGTCAGGAGAACTTTGGCTGACATTGGAAGAGCGCTTCAATACTTTAGTTTTCTTCTTGGGAGGTTCAAAAAAGCTGTCGATGTTATTTACTGAACGCTTTTTTGCCATGGCCTGCTTAACTTTAAAACCAGGCGTGCCTTCTTCGTCGGTTGATTCATCTTTATTTTCCGGGTAGTAATAGTTCTTGAAAGTATTTTCAGAGAACTGAAACAATATCAAACAATAAATTACACAACTGTTTAAATACAATACTCTTAACAAAAACACGGTGAACAAATGCTAAAAAACACACAATTAAGTTAAAATATTTGTACATACTCACATCCATTATTAGACCTTTTTATAAACACTTCACTGCACGACACAACACTATTATGTCTATATACTACTTTAAGTACAGGGAGCTCCGGTAACGAAGACTGTTGCGCGGCTAATAGTTGTTCAGACACAATACCCCACCGCTTTTATACGCTCCGTAAGTTAAGCGTCTTCCTAAAAACGTGTTTGAACTTGTAGTTCATCTAACACAGACGACGCTTATTCAGCAACACCCAAAATAATAAAACGCACAAGTAACAATCGCACCCGTTGTGACCATAAAACATAATAGGCGGCTACCAATAAAACAATTAAACCGTTATAACAGTGCACTCGGGTACACAAAACTTGTCGATACAGGCTTTTTTGATTGATACACCTACTCCATAGCACTTTGAATCAAGTCAGAACCAGTTTACATGCTCCGTTTAAGTTTTACATACTAGTGTGTTACAATAAAATTAAAATGTATGTGAAGGTAAACCACATATACGTACTAGATAGATAATGTCATACCCAATGTTAGCCGCAGATACATGCTCGTAGATACATACCCGTACGTAGGTTAGATTGCATTTAACCACTATATTTTTAACAACCTAAGTGAAGGTAATTCATTTAGAAATACCTATATGCAATATATGGTTTTGATAGTTGTTTAGAATACACTCTAAGTAACAACAGCTTAAGATAATACTACGAATACTACGATTAGCTAGATTTACTAAAATTAACTTAGGTAAATTCAATTAAGTGAAACTTAGGACTAAAGCTAGATTTAAATCAGCTCTTAGCTTAGGTTAAGCTCATGTAAAGTTAGGTGATCCTTCAAAATAGTCGACCATGGGGTGTTAAAAATTAAAACCACTCGTAACTTCTTTGTTGGTTGGTTCATCTTTATTTTCTTCAAAGTATTAAAAACAGTAAGTATTTTAAGTTAGATTAGGTTGTATAATGTTAGGTCAACTTCACCAAGCTAGGTTAGGTAAGTATTAAAAACAGTAGGTATGTTAAGTTAGATTAGGTTGTATAATTTTAGGTTAACTTCAGTAAGGTAGGTTAGGTTAGGTTAGAACTGTAACCCTTAAAAACAGTAGGTATGTTCAGTAACGTAGGTTAGGTTAGGTTAGAACTGTAACCCTTAAAAAACAGTAGGTATGTTAAGCTAGGACAGGTTTCACGATGTTAGGCTAACTTCAACAAGCTAGGTTAGGTTAGGTTAGAACTATGACCCTTAAAAACAGTATGTTAAGAAAACCACTATGGTTACTTAATTAAATAATATGAGAAACACGTAGGTAAAATTAAAAATCGCATTACAACAATTAATAGCGCAATCAGGTAATATGTAATAAAAGGTAGGAACGCGCCCAATGCAAGACAATGGTGTTGGACACCACCGAGAACAAAGGGGCTGACGTTCGGGCGAACAATAGGGTGGGCGAGCAAAGGGACAGAAGGGTACCCAGGTAGTTGATAACCTTTTGTATTGAGTACATGGACTATTGCAAGCTATGGGAAGGAGTGATCTGGGAGTCTCGGGACCCGCCCCAAACGCTCTAAATGGGGGGATAAACACCGAAAAAAATACTAAATTTTTTTTTTTTTTTTTTTAGGAGCGAAACCCCGCCTCTCGCTCGTCAGAGCACCATTTTTTTCGGGGGAGCAGAGTCGGGGGCAGTACAGGGGATTCCCTACTACTAGTGAGGCTCCTTACTAGTATCTGACACTGCTGGCCTAAACGCCCTCAGTCACAGTGCCGACGGGATGGTAATCCCCGAGCCGCCAGACGCACAGGACCTGGGGAGTCCAGGGGTTTGGTGTAGATACTCCAAATAAGTACGATATGGTTTCAACGCCGACGGGACGGTAATCCCCGAGCCGCCAGACACGTTGAACCTTTTGGGAAAGAGAGTTTAGGTGTGGGAAAAGATCTGAACGCCGACGGGACGGTAATCCCCGAGCCGCCAGACACGTCCGGACCTTTGGGAAAGAGAGTTTCGGTGTGAGAGGAGATCTGAACGCCGACGGGACGGTAATCCCCGAGCCGCCAGACACGTCCGGACTTTAGGAACGGTGGTTAAGGAATAGAAGAGGGAATGACACTTCGACAGTTAGATGTAAAGGTAGGGATGCAGCGAGACGGTAGTCCCCGAGCCGCCAGCGATCCGCACCCTATGCGAGCACACCGCGAAGTGCGCCGCGGCCACACTCGTAGTCATCACACACTCCTCCTCGCGTCAGCGAGGAGGTGTGGGGAGGCCTTAACAGGGCATGCGAACCCTTTTAGGCGGTTGCTATCGCAGCTCGTTAATGCGAGCCGGTCTGAAGACTTATGGATTAATTGGTTGGGATACTATACTAACCTAAATCTTGGGTACATTGTTGGCAGTATGCTTGCATTGTTAAAACTCCATCAATCACATCTGATGATGAACTATTCTGTTTGCCTTTAATATGTCCATCACATGGTGTAAAATATGGTCTTATATCAGGATCTTCTAATAGAGTGACTGGTAATTGATTTGATATAAACCACAACCGTATGCTTCTATGGAAATTAGCTATAATAAACTGTTTACTTAAACACTCAATTTGATCACGGACTAAATGGATTATGACGAACACCATGATGGAATAAACAGGCACTTAGTAACTCAAACACAGCAACCAAAACAGTGAATGATATCAACATCGGGTACCTCGGTTATATAGGAGCGCCCCCTCCTAATTGTTTCCATAACAATAAGATCAAGTCTCAACGAGTCGGAAACCCATCCTTCGTCAAGTATTGCTCAAGAACTTATAAACAGGTTAGAACAGGAATATTAGGAATCAAAAATATTACTTACGCGTCACGATGAAGTTGGCTTATAAATTCCCCAATGGCGTATAATTCTTGATCTTCTTCAAGCTCTTTACAGAGTCTGATGAGTTGGGCATCATAGATGTCACAGTTCAAACTATCCATTTTGTTTAATCTACACAAACACTTTTTATCACTGCATCTTATAGTAAATAAAGTATTTCGCACAATTTAATTTTACAAAGAAAAGATAATTGTTTAGACTGGAAAAGGTCTTGAATTCTTAAAAGGTAAGGTTTTTACATGTAGATAATACAATAACAAGCTTTTGTTTAACCTACACAAACACTTTTTATCACTGTTTCTTATTGTCAATAAAATATTTCATACAACTGTCTTTAGAAGCTACTTGCTTTGTGATGTTAAATATAACATCACGTGTAGTTTGGAGCTGAGTGTCTTCTTCAGAAGGCGCGTAGAATTTTAATCTCACATCTGCGTGTTTCCAGTGCTCAGTGGGCGGAATGTTTTTAATTTTTTGCAAATCATATATCTCGATTTTAATCAAGTGAGAAGCGTATGCCCCGTCGTCTTGTCCGGTTGATATATAGCCCACCCCGTCAGGAGAACTTTGGCTGACATTGGAAGAGCGCTTCAATACTTTAGTTTTCTTCTTGGGAGGTTCAAAAAAGCTGTCGATGTTATTTACTGAACGCTTTTTTGCCATGGCCTGCTTAACTTTAAAACCAGGCGTGCCTTCTTCGTCGGTTGATTCATCTTTATTTTCCGGGTAGTAATAGTTCTTGAAAGTATTTTCAGAGAACTGAAACAATATCAAACAATAAATTACACAACTGTTTAAATACAATACTCTTAACAAAAACACGGTGAACAAATGCTAAAAAACACACAATTAAGTTAAAATATTTGTACATACTCACATCCATTATTAGACCTTTTTATAAACACTTCACTGCACGACACAACACTATTATGTCTATATACTACTTTAAGTACAGGGAGCTCCGGTAACGAAGACTGTTGCGCGGCTAATAGTTGTTCAGACACAATACCCCACCGCTTTTATACGCTCCGTAAGTTAAGCGTCTTCCTAAAAACGTGTTTGAACTTGTAGTTCATCTAACACAGACGACGCTTATTCAGCAACACCCAAAATAATAAAACGCACAAGTAACAATCGCACCCGTTGTGACCATAAAACATAATAGGCGGCTACCAATAAAACAATTAAACCGTTATAACAGTGCACTCGGGTACACAAAACTTGTCGATACAGGCTTTTTTGATTGATACACCTACTCCATAGCACTTTGAATCAAGTCAGAACCAGTTTACATGCTCCGTTTAAGTTTTACATACTAGTGTGTTACAATAAAATTAAAATGTATGTGAAGGTAAACCACATATACGTACTAGATAGATAATGTCATACCCAATGTTAGCCGCAGATACATGCTCGTAGATACATACCCGTACGTAGGTTAGATTGCATTTAACCACTATATTTTTAACAACCTAAGTGAAGGTAATTCATTTAGAAATACCTATATGCAATATATGGTTTTGATAGTTGTTTAGAATACACTCTAAGTAACAACAGCTTAAGATAATACTACGAATACTACGATTAGCTAGATTTACTAAAATTAACTTAGGTAAATTCAATTAAGTGAAACTTAGGACTAAAGCTAGATTTAAATCAGCTCTTAGCTTAGGTTAAGCTCATGTAAAGTTAGGTGATCCTTCAAAATAGTCGACCATGGGGTGTTAAAAATTAAAACCACTCGTAACTTCTTTGTTGGTTGGTTCATCTTTATTTTCTTCAAAGTATTAAAAACAGTAAGTATTTTAAGTTAGATTAGGTTGTATAATGTTAGGTCAACTTCACCAAGCTAGGTTAGGTAAGTATTAAAAACAGTAGGTATGTTAAGTTAGATTAGGTTGTATAATTTTAGGTTAACTTCAGTAAGGTAGGTTAGGTTAGGTTAGAACTGTAACCCTTAAAAACAGTAGGTATGTTCAGTAACGTAGGTTAGGTTAGGTTAGAACTGTAACCCTTAAAAAACAGTAGGTATGTTAAGCTAGGACAGGTTTCACGATGTTAGGCTAACTTCAACAAGCTAGGTTAGGTTAGGTTAGAACTATGACCCTTAAAAACAGTATGTTAAGAAAACCACTATGGTTACTTAATTAAATAATATGAGAAACACGTAGGTAAAATTAAAAATCGCATTACAACAATTAATAGCGCAATCAGGTAATATGTAATAAAAGGTAGGAACGCGCCCAATGCAAGACAATGGTGTTGGACACCACCGAGAACAAAGGGGCTGACGTTCGGGCGAACAATAGGGTGGGCGAGCAAAGGGACAGAAGGGTACCCAGGTAGTTGATAACCTTTTGTATTGAGTACATGGACTATTGCAAGCTATGGGAAGGAGTGATCTGGGAGTCTCGGGACCCGCCCCAAACGCTCTAAATGGGGGGATAAACACCGAAAAAAATACTAAATTTTTTTTTTTTTTTTTTTAGGAGCGAAACCCCGCCTCTCGCTCGTCAGAGCACCATTTTTTTCGGGGGAGCAGAGTCGGGGGCAGTACAGGGGATTCCCTACTACTAGTGAGGCTCCTTACTAGTATCTGACACTGCTGGCCTAAACGCCCTCAGTCACAGTGCCGACGGGATGGTAATCCCCGAGCCGCCAGACGCACAGGACCTGGGGAGTCCAGGGGTTTGGTGTAGATACTCCAAATAAGTACGATATGGTTTCAACGCCGACGGGACGGTAATCCCCGAGCCGCCAGACACGTTGAACCTTTTGGGAAAGAGAGTTTAGGTGTGGGAAAAGATCTGAACGCCGACGGGACGGTAATCCCCGAGCCGCCAGACACGTCCGGACCTTTGGGAAAGAGAGTTTCGGTGTGAGAGGAGATCTGAACGCCGACGGGACGGTAATCCCCGAGCCGCCAGACACGTCCGGACTTTAGGAACGGTGGTTAAGGAATAGAAGAGGGAATGACACTTCGACAGTTAGATGTAAAGGTAGGGATGCAGCGAGACGGTAGTCCCCGAGCCGCCAGCGATCCGCACCCTATGCGAGCACACCGCGAAGTGCGCCGCGGCCACACTCGTAGTCATCACACACTCCTCCTCGCGTCAGCGAGGAGGTGTGGGGAGGCCTTAACAGGGCATGCGAACCCTTTTAGGCGGTTGCTATCGCAGCTCGTTAATGCGAGCCGGTCCTTGGTTTTGCCTTCTTGGCTTTTTGGCGTCGCGGTGCGTTAGTGTGCGCGGTTGGGCGCTCACTTTCACGGTCGTTTGTCTTGGGTTCTTCGGTCTGTGGTTCCAGGTCTAGCAGCAGCTCTTCAGTCTTCTCGCTGAGAAGCTTGGAGAATAGGCTTTGGGGGCCGTCTCCTTTTGATTGGCCATTAACTATGGCCAGCATCTGTTGCCTTAGAGTATCGTCTTCGCTTTCTCTGAGTAACTCCTGCGTTAACTCGAAAAAGCTCTGCACTTCCTCCAAGGTGACGGGCGCTTCAGCGATCCGTGAGTTTTCTGACGCGGGCGCGGGTGCTCTCGCAGCGTTCTGCGCGGGCGCGACTGCCCTGTCGGGCGGCGCGGGCTTGACTGCCGGTGCCGCTGTGTCGGTGGGCTCGCTATCGGAGCCGTTCCGGGGATCAGTGGTGGGGCGTGCGCCTCCGGTAGTGGGGGCGCTCGCTGTCCCGTTCCCTTCCTCCCACCCCGCGACTGCGGTGGTGGGGGATGCGGTAGTGGGGGAGGTGGGTGCTGTGGCCGGCGTTGGTGGGGCGGCTTCTTGCACGGGCACTAGTGCGCGTGCGTTGGCGGGTACTCCGGTGGGCGCGGGTATTGCTACCGGCGCAGTTTCTGGGCCGGGAATCGTTGTCCGGCTGATGTTGCGGCGCTCGCCCCTGGGGGTGGGGGACGTCGCGGCGCGTCTAGGGCCCTTGCGGGCGGAGGTGGTGCGAGCTGTCGTGCCCGCCCGTCTGTTTCTTGCCTCTTTGCGGCGAACTGGGCAGGCGGCGAAGTTGGCAGGATGGGCTCCCCTGCAATTGGCGCAGGTGGCGGGCTCCTCTCGGGGTCTTGGGCAGTCCTGGGCTGCGTGCGCCTCTCCACAGCGCACGCACGCGACTTGAAGGTGGCACTGCGCGCTAGAGTGCCGGAACTGCTGGCAGCGGTGGCATTGGGCGGGGCCTTGTTTGCCCCGCCAGGGCTCTACGGTGACTCCGGGCATGCACAGCAATTCGTGTATTGCGTACACCCCGGGGTTCTGGTGGGCTGGACCGACGAGCTGCACGAAGTGTACACACCTGTGGCGCCCCCTGCGCCCCTGGATGCACCTCGCGTGGTCCGTCTGGAAGCCCTTGGCTTCTAGGGCGGAGCAGATGTCCGCCGTGTTTGTGGAGGCGGGGAGTCCGCGGATTGCTACCTTCATCGGCTTCCCGTTTTCCTGCCGGGAGTACGAGAACCAGCGGACTTCCCGGGTGTCTTCTTTGGCGTGCAGCTCGGCAAAGTACCGCTGCACGCATTGGTGTTCCTCTTCGGAGGTGGGCAGGATGCGCACGCCATCCCCATAGGCGTGTGCGGTCGGGGGACGGCCGAGGCGCTCGGCGATAATCGTCAAGTGCTTCGGCCAGTCGGGGAGGTCGGCCGCTACCAGTGGCGGGTAGCGTGACCTACTGGGGCCTTTCGAGGCGGTTGCTGGTGGTGGTGGGGATACGGCATCGGAGGCTGCAGCGGTGGGACGCTGCTGCTTCGGTGCGACGGCCGGAGGGCGTTTGCCCTTGTGGGCCGTGGTGTTGGTTGCGCTGCGAGCCGCGGCCTGCGCATAGTTGCGCGGCTGTGGCGGTCGCGGAGTTGGTTGCGGTGGCATACCATAACTATGGGCCGGGCTTTATACCAATCTTGGTTTTAACCAATCTTGGTTTTGTATGCGCCAATCTGCGGCTTTTACAGCTTATCTGCGGCTTGTTACCGAGGGACTCTTCGGCCCATCTTGGCGTTGCGAAGAGGGAGTCGGGGCTGTCGTGTCACGGACAGAGGGTTCGGGGATTAAATCTCGCGGCAGAGGGCGAGTTTTGCGGTCCGGCGGGCGCGCGTGTAGCGGCGCTATGCCGCGCAAGTGTGCGTGCGGGCCTCTGTCGGCACGGTCAAACATTCCTCGCGCTAGGTGCGCGATAAAGTCATCTAGGCTTTGCCAGCGAAGGTCTCGGGCGATAGTGTCGTTACGCACGTACTGGGGTGCGCGTAGAATCGTGCGCAGGGACTGGGACTCCTGCGCACGGAGTCGCTTTTTGTTCGTTTCGGCTGTTAAGGCGTACCAGGCGGGGGCGGCGTATGTGAGCCGGGACCGCACGTACGCCTTATAAATCCCCAGCTTCGTGCGTAAGGGGAGATCGCTGGCAAGCAGTGGACGCAGGCGGGCTCGCGCTGCCTTCGTCTTCTGAATGACCGTGTCGACGTGCTGCTTCATGGTTAACCCTCTGTCGATCGTGACACCCAGGTAGGTCACGGTGTGTGACCACTGGACTTCCTGACCGTAGAGGAGGAGCGGGGGAGGCGGCCGTTTGAGGCCTGTCGCTATCGCCTGTGTTTTACCGACGTTCACTGACAACCTCCACTTTGCTAACCATCTTGGTAATGCATCCAGTGTGGGCTGGAGTTTCCTAACCGCGTGCTGGGCGGTTATAGAGGAGGCGAAATATGCGGCATCATCGGCGTAAAGGGCGAGTTTCGCGTCGCCCAGCACGGGTATGTCGTCAGTGTAACGGGCGTACAGGGCCGGTGACAGGCAGGATCCCTGCGGGACGCCCGCTCCGATGGGCCTCTCGGTGGATGTGGCGTCTTCTACGGCCACGACGAATTTCCTGTCGGTCAGGAAGGAAGCCAGGACTCTGTTGATGCGGCGGGGAGCTGTAGACGTCGACAGTTTGTAAAGTAGGCCCTCGTGCCATACTTTGTCGAACGCCTTTTCCATATCTAAGAGTACTGCAACGGCGTACTCTTTCTTGTTGCAAACAGCCGTTAGGTGGTGCAGTACTCTAGCAAGCTGCAGGGTTGTCGAGTGCCCTTCTCGAAACCCGTGTTGCTCCGGACGTGGCTCAATGTGTGGCTGCAACTTGGTAAGCAGGAGTCTCTCGAACACCTTGGACATCGTGCTGAGAAGAGTGATCGGGCGGTAGCTCTCCGGTAGTTTGCGGTCTTTACCCATCTTGGGAAGCATCACCACCCGGCCGAGTTTCCAAACGGTGGGGAAGTGGCCCGAGCGCATCACACCGTTGAACAGGCTAGTCACCGCCGCCACAGAACGGGGCGGAAGGTGACGAAGCGCCATGTTCGGGATGCGATCTGCGCCCGGGGATTTGCGCAGCTTCGTGCGTGCTAGTGCTCGCTGCACTTGGCCGGGGGTGAAAAAGACGGGGTCCTCTACCGCCACGATTGGTGCCGCGAAGTATCGTCCAAGGTGTGTCTCGACTGCTTCCGTGTGAGCCACGTCATCCGTAGGGAAGGGGGTAAACTGCCTCTCCAGACAGTCCGCAAACAGCTCTGCCCTTTCTGGGGCTGTGTATCGCAGACGCCCGTCGGCGTCTAGGAGAGGTCTCGTCGCGGCCGGGACGGTCCCAATGGCCCGGCAAAGGCGCGAGAGCGATGGTACATCTGTGCCCAAGGACGCCAGGTACCCCTCCCACGAATATGCAGCTTGCTTGTTCAGCTCCCGCCGCACTCGCTCCACCAGCGCGTTTAGTTGCGTCTTCGCTGTCGGACATCTAGTAGCTTGCCAAAACCGCCTCAGCTTGCGTTTTTGCTCGATAAGTGCCAGTATCCGGGCAGGTAGGGGTTTTAACCTCTGGCTACCCGGAGAGGTGTGAGCTGCAGTCTCTAACGCTTCGCTGATGGCGGTGGTGATCGTGTTGGCAGCTAGGTCAACCTCCTCGGCTGTGGAGACCGGCCGGGGCGGAGGGCAATTGCCCATAGCCGCCGAGAAGGTTTCCCACCGGTACTTTCTCCCTCTTTGCCCTCCTGGCGTAAGTACCGGGATGTCCTTGATGACCAGGAGTACGGGCCGGTGATCGGACGGTAAGTCCGGCAGTACCTCCTGCGTCATTGTCGCTGAGACTCTCTTGTGGACCAGGAAATCTATGATGTCCCCGCCGCCGTGCGCGTCGCAATAGTGCGTCGGCTCTTCGGGGCCGGAGATCTCAAAGTCCTGGTCGATGGAGGCTTCATATATCCGTCTACCCGCCGTCGTGGTGCATGAGGAGTGCCAGGCCGTGTGCTTGGCGTTGAAATCGCCGGCCAGGATGGTCGGCACGGCGGACCCCAACAAATCGCGCAGGTCGGTCGCGATGTGCACCACGTTGTCAACGGGCGGGCGGTAGACGGAGTAGAGTCTCAGGATGTGCCCCGAGAGTTGGAGCTCGACTCCCAGGGCAGACAGCGAAGACGTCTTGATGTCGTCGAGTGGCTGGTGGACGATGTTATTACGCACAAGGGCCGCCAATCCCCGAAAACGGATCCCTTGCGCGGACCTCTCGCATCTAGTGTAGCTCTGAAAGCCTGAGAACTTCGGAATCTCGCCCTCTGCGAAGAAGGTTTCGCTGACCAGCAAGACATCAACCCGCTGCTCACGAAGAAAGTGACGCAGCAGGCCTATCTTTTTGGTCAGCGATTGGGCGTTCCAGTAAACGATCCGAAGTTCCCTACCGTTCATTCTGTTGGGCGTTTTTCAGAGGCTGCGGAGGTAGTGGTGGTGGTGGTTGGGACGCCCTGAAGCACGGCCATCATCATGGCCTTCAGGGCATCGAACATCGCCCCCAAGTCTTGAGCGCTGGGGGCGGCAGTGGCGGTTGTAGTCATCGGCGGGGCGGGCTCTTCCGCCGTCGGGCGTCTGTTTTTGCGCCTATTGCCCGGTTTGGTCCCGGGTGCGGCGGCGGGCTTAGTCCCGCTAGCGCCCTTTTTGTTGGGGGCGTTGGCCGGCGCCATGAGAGAGGCAGGCGCCGACTCCTCCACGGTGGACTGTGGCACGGAGGCTCGCGTCGTAGGTCCCGGGCGTGCGGGGATGGTGCGCGCGACTGTAGACGCTCGCTTGTTTGGGGCCTCCCTCTTAAACTCCGGGCAGGCCGCGAAGTTGGCCGGGTGTGGGCCCCCGCAGTTCGCGCAGGTGGCCGGCTGGTCTCGGGGTCTCGGGCATTCGTGGGCGGCGTGCGGCCCTCCGCAACGCACGCAGGCCATCGGGCGGTGGCAGCCGGCCGACGAGTGCCGGAAGGACTGGCAGCGGTGGCACTGCGCGGGCCCCTTTTTCCCGCGCCAGGCTTCAATCTTAACACCGGACATGTACAGCAGCTCGCGCACGCTGTAAATGCCGGTGTTGTTGGCGGCGGGGCCCGTAAGTTGCGCGAAGTACACCACCCCGGGTCGGCCGCTCCGCGCGCTTATAGGCTTGACATAGTCGCACCCGAATCCCTTCTCTCCGAGTGCGACTATGACTTCTTCTGGCTCGATGGCTTCTGGGAGGCCCCGGATGGCGACCTTTAACTTCTTGTCCTCCTCCGGTGTGTAACAGATCCAGTCACACTCGGAGGAGGGCAGCTGCATCAAGTACCGGACGATAAGTCGGTACTCCTCCCCGGTCGGCGGCAGGAAGCGGACCCCCTTGCCGAAGGGGTTCGCCTTCGGTGTATGTCCCACCATCTTGGCGATACCCGCCAGATGCGCCGTCAGGTTCGTCAGTCTGTTGACGACGATCGGCGGGTACCGTTGGGACCTCTTGGGTGCTTCGGTGGCCGCGGTGTTGGCGGCAGGCGGCTGGGTTCCAGCCTGCGCTCTTCGGGCGTCGGACGGCGGGGCGCGGGCGCGCTCTGCATAAGATGCCGGGCGCTTTTCGCTTGAGGCGGCTAGTGGCGGGCGTGTCGCCGGGTTTGCGGCGGTTGCGGTCGAAGTACTGGCAGCGGGGCCGCTGTCCACCGTGCAGTGGCGCTTTTGTTGTTGGAGCGGCGGCGACTCGTCGGC
The DNA here is from genome assembly GCA_948252455.1 of Acleris cristana. Taxonomy (NCBI): domain Eukaryota; kingdom Metazoa; phylum Arthropoda; class Insecta; order Lepidoptera; family Tortricidae; genus Acleris; species Acleris cristana. The sequence continues at coordinate 5,278,580 of OX411771.1, read as the reverse complement.
GCGGCCTCTCTTTTGCGGCGGGTTTAGCGGCAGGTCTTGGAGGCCGGGCCAGTGCTCGAGGAACGACTTGTCCCCTTCCTCGAGCGAGTTCTCCTGGCCCAGCCGAAACTTCTCCAGCCGGAGAAAGGCTTGGACCCACCTTTTGAGGCTGTCCGACGCACGAGACCCCTGGGAGATTTCCTCGACCAAAATGCCATCAAGCATTAGGTCTCGGAGCTCCCCAGGGTCCGGCGCCGGGCAACGGCTGAAGATGGGTGCTGTGGAAGGTGTTGAGCTGCGTGGGGTCCCGACGGGGACATCCAGTCCGAGGAATCGGTCACACGAGCCGTCGGAGTGCAACTCGTCTTCGTTGCCGACGTCTGAGGCGAGTTGTCCTTGGTCCGTGGTGGTGGGTAGGTGGTCCAAATCGGCGAAACGACTACCCCCCGTCACAGGGTGTCGTTCCGGGGCGACATTTTTAATAAAATGTCTGGGGGGTAGTTGTGATTCGGCTGAATCACAACTACCCGCGCTAGTTTCCTCCATGGTGGAGGGTGGGGGAAGCTGTTCTGCCCGACGCGTTTTGCTATCCGGGGTCTGCCTCACTCCACATCCCTTTCCCGGGGCGTCCGTTTGAGCGGGACCGGGTCTGGAGAGCGGAGGTTGGCGTCCGGAAGCAAGCGGCAAGTGGACACGAAGGCTATCCCCGCTGGCTTTTGGGCCAGGCAGTTTTTGCGAACGGTTTAACGAAGTAAACAATACGAAAAACTTAAGGGTGGTGGTGCGCGTCCGTAGGCAGGGGTGCGTAGGCGGTCCTCTGCGCCGCGGCGCCTGCGCCGGGCGCTTATATAGGCCGTGAGGGCGGGGTGCGCGGCGCGGGGTCGGTACTTCGCTATGGAGAGGCGGCCGCTTCGACTTGTGACGTCACGCTGGCCTACGTGATCTCGGGTGCGTAGGCTGCGGTCCTGAGCCAGCGCGTGACGTCACAACATATAATATCATTTCTTCTTATAACTTAGGATAATATATTGTAGCCTAAGGTCTGACTTGGCTAGTTTTCATTATACGAATTATATTAAAGCCTTCGCAAGTTCTAACCCTGTTACTTGTCGGTTCTTATTTTATTATTCCGAAAATTTGGCTTGCAGGTAGAAACTAGCCATCGAACATAATAATTCGTATACGATACTAGCCAAGTCAGACCTTAGGCTACAATATATTATCCTAAGTTATAAGAAGAAATGATATTATATGTTGTTATAAATAAATTTGAGGACTGACCATTGAACTTGGCACCCATTTAGATCTCACTTCTTTTGTCGTTAAAGTCAACAACCAAGGAATATATCATAATATTGAACTTGGCTCTCATTTCACATTTAAGTTTTTGGTGGGATATCATTACTTTTTGTAGATAAATTATTAGTAGGTACTTATTTATAACAAAATTATTACCAAATGGTTTTTGTTAAACTACTGTATTTTCCTACAACTCAGTATAAGTTAAGTGTTCCTAATAAAATCGATTAAGTGAAAATTTTAATAAAATGATAAAAAATTACCAGTTTATGATTTATTCCTTTGTATTCACCTAATTACCTATCTGCATGCCAAATTTGAACTTTCTAGGTCATCTGGAACTGGGTTAGAGTTTTGATCTATAGGTCAGTGATAAAAATGACGATTTTTGGACGTTAATATCTAAATAACCGTTTGAGATGGGTTTATGAAATTTGGAGCACTTATGTACCTCGCAAGTCTCAATATATGTGCCAAATTTGACACGTTTATCCGAAATAGTTTTTGAGTTATGAGGGGGTCAAAAGTGGCTCCAAATGGTTCGTGTAATATTACACTGAAAGAACGAAAAGGTTGAGTTTGAACAGGTTGGTACCAAATAAGTTCAATCAACAAAATAAATAGTTGAGGCAACCTTTTCAATTTGTTATTTTTACAATATACATTTTGTTGAAGTTACAACAGTTGCTCTAACAACAAAGACATGTTGGGGCAACATTAAATTTAAGTTAATATTGTTAAAATAATAATAATAAATAGTAAAATCAACAAATGAAGTATATTAAAACAACAAGAGGTATTCAACATTTTCCTGATTCCTAGAAACAACTATATCAACTCGTTAAAATGACTGTAAACAATTGTTGATTTAAAGTATTCATTAATGTAGGTTCCATAATACCCGATTAAAAGTGTTGTAAAAACCATTCGAGCAGTTGAAACAACGAAATAAATATGTTAAAACTACTACATTAAAAGCAAATTGACACAACCCCTCTAAATGTTTGTTTCAACCTTCACCTAGTAGTTGTGGTAACAATGTTTACTGGTAAAAACAACAGCAATGTGCGTCAGTAGAATAAACCTATTTAAATGGTTAAACTGACACGGGAGTGACGGTTAAGATGACAAAGTCAATATGTTCAAATTACTGAAAATGAAGCGAATTGACACAACCGTTTCAAATGTTTGTTTCAACCTTCACCCAGCATTTGTTTCAACAACGTTACCTGGTAAAACCTACAGTAAAGTGCGTCAGTAGGATTAATCTTTTTAAAAAGATGAAACTAACAGCATAGTTACGGTTATAATAACCAAATCAATATGTTCAAATTACTGAAAATAAAGCGAATTGACACAACCTTTTCAAATGTTTGTTTCAACCTTCAATCAGCATTTGTTTCAACAACGTTACCTGGTAAAACCAACAGTAAAGTGCGTCAGTAGGATTAATCTTTTTAAATAGAATAAACTAACAGCATAGTTACGGTTAATATAACCAAATCAATAAGTTCAAACTACTAAAAATAAAGCGAATTGACACAATTTTTTCAAATGTTTATTTCAACCTTCATCTAGTAGTTGTGATAACAATGTAAGCTGGTAAAAACAATAGAATCGTTAGTCAGTAGAATTAACCTTTTTTCATAGTTATATTCACACCGGAGTGACGGTTAAAATAACAAAATCCATGTGTTTAAACTACTGCAATAAAAGCAAATTGACTCAACCCCTCCAAAAAAATTTGTTTCAACCTTCACCTAGCAGTTGTGGTAACAATGTTAACTGATAAAAACAACAGCAATGTGCGTCAGTAGAATAAACCTAATTCAATAGTTAAAACTGACACCAGAGTGTCGGTTAAGATAACAAACTCAACATATTCAAACTACTAAAAAATAAGAAATTTGACACAACCCCTCCAAATGTTTGTTTCAACTTTCACCTAGCAGGTGTGGTAACAATGTTAACTGGTAAAAACCACAGCAATGCGCGTCAGTACAATTAACCTATTTAAAAAGATAAAACAAACAACATAGTTAACCCCGAAGTGACGGTTAAGATAACAAAGTCAGTATGTTCAAACTACTGAAAATAAAGCAAATGGACACAACTTTTTCAAATATTGTTTCAACCTTCACCTTGTGTTGTCGTAACAATGTAAGCTGGTAAAAACAATACAATCGTGAGTCAGTAGGATTTACCTTTTTAAATAGATAACACTAACAACATAGTTACGGTTAAAATAACCAAATCAATATGTTCAAATTACTGAAAATAAAGCGAATTGACACAACCTTTTCAAATGTTAGTTTCAACCTTCACCCAGCATTTGTTTCAACAACGTTACCTGGTAAAACCTACAGTAAAGTGCGTCAGTAGGATTAATCTTGTTAAATAGATAAAACTAACAGCATAGTTACGGTTAAAATAACCAACTCAATAAGTTCAAACTACTAAAAATAAAGCGATGTGACACAATTTTTTCAAATGTTTGGTTCAACCTTCATCTAGTAGTTGTGCTAACAATGTAAGCTGGTAAAACCAATAGAATCGTTAGTCAGTAGGATTAACCTTTTTAAATAGATAATGTACGGTTCGACACGTACAGGTATTTTTGCTAACATCGCGCCCTACTTTTATTAGTCATGTAGGTAAACATAATTATTACGAATATTAATATTGTAAACACACTTCACAAAACAACGTCAGAGACGCTTGACCTAGCCGTTGAACTGTAACTTTTATATAATAAACGTTTAACTTTATTATCTTTAACTTTCAAACTATACTTTATGTAACCGGAGCCATACTGAAACTCGGTAGAGCTTCTACATAAATTTGGTCCTTCGAGCCGGATGTGTTTGTGAGTTGGTTGCGGTAGAGTTCGGTTGGCTGGCCTCCCACAAGCGGGTCTCACCAGTGAGCTGAATAGACGCACTTACCGTGACTGAAGAGCAAACGCACTGGATAACTGCAGAGAAGAAGATCGCGGAAACTTCGTTGTCTTCTTGTGTAGTGAACAGCAGTGGATCAACGGTCCGCTTATCAAACAGGAAAGGCAAACTGCCAGGAACACATATCCAGCCTAGAAATATCTTTCTGCTAATAACATGGCATTCGCTGGACAGTACAAATTTGACGAAGGTAGCCGACCATCATCACCAGGTGGGGCTAACTGGCCGAACTTACTTCAACAACAAAAAAAATGTTTTGAGGCAATAAGAGCACTCAAATCTAACTTCAAGAAGGATGGTCCCTCCAGAAGAACACCTGAGTACCTAAAAAAACGCCTTAATACTTTAGAAGGTTATTGGGTGGAGTTTGTAGGCAACGACGACTTGTTGAAGCAGATGGAGGATAAAGAGAACGAATACTTCGTGGATGACATCTTCAACAAAACAAAAGTCACGTATGAGGCATTAAAGCAAGAAATAATGACGTCGAATCTTGCATTATCTCTTGGGATGCAGACAACCCCAAAGAAAATGGATGGCAACGCCTCTTCTCAGAGAGGGCGAGAGAGGAAACTGACTGAAATAGTGCAAAAAGAAGCCGGCGCAGCCTCCGGGAGCAGTGAGGTGCTATTTGAAGAGAGCAAGACTACGTTACGCCAACAACTTTTAAATTTTAACGCATTAGAGAGAGCCATTTCAAAAATCGATTTAATAAAAATGGATGAGAAATGGGAGCTGGAGGACAGTCTTAACACCCTTAAAGCGAGATGGAATGCCATAGACAAGCTGCATTGGGAATTAAACTTCGTACTTGGAGAAGACTTACCGGTCTACGGTAAAGAGTACTCCAAATGGGAAAACGCTTACGACGCTCTGAAGAAAAACATAAGCAAGAAAATTTGGGCGAACGCACACTACAAAGAGTCGACACCAAAAATGGAACTTCCCGAGTACGACGGCAACTACAACAAATGGGTGTCCTTCAAGGACTTATTTATAGAGACTGTGCACTCTAACCCGTTATTGTCGAAATCACAGAAGATGCAGCATCTCAAAGCAAAACTAAAAGGTGACGCAGAGAAACTTATACAACATCTTGCGATCAGCGCAGAAAACTACGACTCCTGCTGGGAGATAATCCAACACCGCTATGAAAACAAGAGACTGCTATTTTCATCATATATTAATACTTTATTGGGTCTCAATGTGATTCAACAACCGTCTGCGTTCAACATTAAGAAAATGCACGATACTATCAAGGAATGCATTAACGGATTAACAAATTTGGGACTAGATATATCAACTTGGGACCCTCTTCTTGTTCATTTATTGCTGCCGAAACTCGACGCAACGACCTACAACGAATATACTCATGACATGAAGAACCCAAGGGAGTTACCGGACCTTCAAGAATTAATTGATTTCCTAGAAGCAAAATTCATCGCTTTTGAGTCCATGAAACATAATCAACAAAATCATAGTAGCCACAAGCCTGAAAATCTACCGAAAAATCAAGGAAATTGGTTTCAAAAACCTACGCTGAAGAGTTTCAACTTTCAAAACAAGTTTCACGAACCAGGAGCAACGACCTTTAAGAAGCCAGAAAAGTGGTCAAAATCACACTACACTACATTCAAATCATGCCCACTTTGCAAAAAAGGCCACGTTTTAATGTATTGTGGCACGTTTTTAAACATGGATGTTGCAACAAGAAACGAGAACGTAGCTAAATTGCAAGTATGCCGAAACTGCTTGTTTAGTCATAACGGAAAGGAATGTGTGTCAAACAAAAACTGCAAACTTTGCGACAAAGCACATCACACACTGCTCCATAATGAAAACATGGAAAACATCAAAGGTCACCAACGATTAGCGAACCAAATACCCTCAACTTCAACTCTACGATCAGCACATCACGTGAACACTGACGTCGAAGAAGTCCTGCTCACCACCGTCAAACTGATGGTTGTCAACGTAGAGGGAAAGCACGTGACTCTACGAGCACTATTAGATCAGGGATCGCAAGTGTCCCTAATATCTGAAAATGCTGCACAAAGACTTAGGTTGCCTCGACGTAAACTTAGCGCAGTTGTATCGGGAGTTGGATCATCTGAAGGGAATAGCAAGGGTTGCTTATCAATTGAATGTAAGTCAATACACTCAGACTTTACATTTACAACGGAAGTTCTCATCATGAAAAAACTTGTCAACAACTTACCGTCAGCAACCCTGAAAAACGCAAAATGGGACCATTTGGAGAACTTGAAGCTGGCGGATCCAGATTTTAATATCTCAGGACCCATAGATATCTTACTGGGAGCAGATGTTTATTCTCAAATCATTGTGGATGGAGTATTGAAGCGGGACACCGAGACTCCAGTAGCACAGCAGACGAAGCTAGGGTGGATAATTTGTGGCAACGTAAAAAGATTTAACTGCCTAGTAGTGGTCAATGAGTTACAAAACTTAACCAGATTTTGGGAAACAGAAGAGATCAGCTGCTCTAAAGAATCTACGGACAGCGATGATTACTGCGAAAAGCATTACGCCCAGACTACAGAACGCTTAAGCACGGGTGAATACGTTGTGAGAATGCCATTAAAAAGCGATGTAGGAACGAAATTAGACAAGACTAGACCCCAAGCGGTTTCGCAATTTCTTCAGCTAGAAAAGAAGATGGCTAGGCAGGAACATTTTGCCCAACGATATAAACACTTCATCACGGAATACCAAGAACTAGGTCACATGGCACAGGCAAAGGGTTTAACATCCTCTGGTCTTCAAGCCTACTTACCCCACCATGGAGTAATACGGGAGGGATCCTCAACTACAAAACTACGTGTAGTATTTAACGCCTCCATGAAAAGTGACACTAAATACAGTTTAAACGATTTGATGGAGAGAGGACCCAACCTACAAAAGGACCTCGTAACGTTAATTCTCACTTGGAGAAGCTACAAATATGCGCTAACAGCTGATATTGAGAAAATGTTTAGAGCCATCCGACTACATGAGGATCAACAGCCACTTCAAAAAATAATTTGGAGGTCAGCACCACAAGATCAACTGCAGGAAATGCAGCTCTGTACCGTAACGTACGGAACCAAAGCGGCCCCCTTTCTAGCCATGCGTACACTAAAGCAATTAGCTCAAGATGAAGGTCACGCTTATCCCGCAGCAGAGAAAGCGTTAAGCAATCAATTTTACATGGACGACGTAATAACGGGCCATAACACAATCGAGGGCACGCAAAAATTACAAAAACAACTTTATGAATTACTGAAAAAGGGCGGATTTACTTTAAGAAAATGGGCAAGCAATGAACCATCAGTATTAAGAAACCTCGCAGAAGAAAATAAAAGTAACCAAGAAATATTTAACTTTAGTCCCGATGAAACTACGAAAACACTTGGCCTTGGGTGGAATAAAACTAAAGACTCATTTTGCTTCGACTGGGAACTGCCGGAGGCTAAAATCAAACACTGTACGAAACGTTTGCTGCTCTCCGACATTAGTAAAATTTTTGACCCCCTCGGCTGGCTGGCGCCAGTAACTGTGCACACCAAACTACTGTTTCAAAAGGTATGGAGCAGCAACATTGGATGGGACGAGCCGGTCCCGGAGCAAATCGCCAAACAATGGGACGCAGTTCACTCCCAATTAAACCTAATCAAAACTAAGACGATCCTGAGATGGATAAACTGCGTGAACAAGGAGATTGAACTACACGGGTTTTGCGATGCAAGCGAGAAGGCGTTCTCTTGTGTCATGTTTAGCAAAACTACCAATGAACAAGGCGAGATAACTATTACTTTGTTAACAGCTAAAACAAAAGTTGCGCCACTCAAGGCAAAGCCCACACTGCCACGATTAGAGCTCTGTGGAGCCCTACTACTAGCGAAGCTTATGGCGAAAGTGAAGAATGCTCTTAATGACCACAAACTAACGGTGTACTGCTGGACAGACTCTCAAGTGGTACTCGCATGGCTACAGGGGAGTAGCACGAAGTGGGAACCCTATATAGCGAACCGAACGACCATGATAAACAAAGTGGTCCCCGCCATGCAATGGAGCCATACTGAAACTCGGTAGAGCTTCTACATAAATTTGGTCCTTCGAACCGGAGACATGTGAAATCGAAAGAAAATTCCGCCGACTGTGCATCAAGAGGGCTTCTGCCCGCACAGTTACTAAACCTTAACTTATGGTGGAACGGCCCACAGTGGTTGACAACATGGGCGGAAAACAAACCTATAAACGAAGAAATATTTACAACAAATACGGAAAAGGTATTCGAGTGTCAAGTAACACGCAAACAATGCAATAGCGAAGACATAATAATAAATATATTACAACGAAACAGCACAATGTCACACGCGATTCGATGTGTCGCATGGGTGTTACATTACATAACAAAGTTACGTAACAAGTCCCAATCAGCTGATAGAAATCAACTTACTATTGACGAATCAGCTGATGGAAGTCAACTTACTATTGACGAACTGAACGAAGCAACTCATCGTATCATCAAAATAATTCAACAAGATAGCTTCCCCGAAGAAATAGAAAAGCTGAACAACGGGGAACTAGTAAACAGAAATAGCAAAATTTTGAATTTAACACCATTTCTTGACGATAAAGGCATTCTACGAGCAAGGGGACGGTTGAGTCACTCGGCCCTCCCGGAGGAAACGAAGTACCCTATCATACTCCCGCACAACGGCCACCTTACGGAACTTATAATCGGGGACGCACACAAACAAGTGCTACACGGAGGAGCACGCATAACGCTCGGACAAACGAGACAACAGTATTGGATCATAGGAGGAAACCGAGTGGTTAAAGGTTTCCTACGGCGTTGTGTCAGATGTCTACGATTAAAAAACCGTGAAAAATGAACAAATAATGGGAGATTTACCGAGACCCAGGGTAACTCCATCCCGTCCGTTCACGCATACAGGCGTGGACTTCACAGGCCACGTGGATATCAAACTGAACAAGGGGCGAGGTATAAAAACATGCAAAAGATATATCGCTATATTTATCTGCTTAGCGACAAAGGCTGTTCACATCGAACTGGTGTCCGACCTAACTTCTCAATCATTCTTAGCTGCCCTGAAGCGCCTTTGTGCCAGAAGAGGTACTCCGAAACATATTTACTCAGATAACGGAACTAACTTCAAAGGAGCCGCCAAAATTTTACAAGATGAATTCAAGATGTACGAAACATTCTCCTCGCCCGAGTTCTTCAAAGAAGTAAACAAGATTCAAATACGATGGCATTTCCTTTGTCCACGATGGCCATCAGCAGCTGGTATTTGGGAAGCAGCGGTCAAGTCAATGAAACAACATTTGGTTAGAACCCTTAAAAATGAAAAATTGACATATGAGCAATTTACCACCCTACTAGCTCAGATCGAGGCTTGTCTGAACAGCCGACCGCTGTGCCCGCTTACAGAAGACGTGGAAGATCTGGACTACTTAACTCCTGGCCATTTTCTAACAGGAAGCCCAATGATGTCACTGCCCCGAGAAAATCTCACCGAGCAAAACTTAGACATTCGCAACAAGTGGAAACGTATCGAACTCATGCATCAACATATCTGGAATCGTTGGTCCAAAGAATATCTTCATCAACTACAAACAAAAAGCAAATGGCGCAACCCAAAAGATAACATGCAAGAAAACGACCTGGTCCTCGTGAAGGAAGACAACGTCCCTCCAGGGAGATGGGCCATGGGTCGCGTGGTAGAACTACATCCAGGTCAAGACGGATACGTCCGGGTAGTTACACTAAAAACGCAGTCTGGAATTTTTAAACGCCCCATCGTCAAATTAGTACCACTGCCAAAAGAAGAAACCGCTCTGCCAGAGCAAGGGGATGCTATGAAAACAACTACACCTCAGGAAACAAAGAAGGTCTCCAATTTGAGTCACAAAAACTTCGACAGTAAAAAGCGCACAGTACCACTGAGCAGTCACGTGACCACCTTGTTGTTTACACTGATCTTATTTACCTTTGCATACTCACAACCGACTCAATATTACAATAATACACCGATTGAAGGTAACTCGCCGATATACTTTGACAACATAGGAAATCTTCAGCTCATCCACGACGAATGGACGCTGTTAGTGTACTACAATTTGACTACCTATTGGCAGGGGACGAAAAAAATTGGAAAGTACATTGACAACTTAAATAATATCTGCAACAGATTGGACAAAAAACCGTGCCAACCGGCCATTATACAACTACAACACGAATTACGTCAAATATCAGAATATAATGACCTTCTACTGACCCAACACATGAACAGGAAGAAAAGAGGCTACTTCAACGGAGTCGGAAACTTGGCGCACACTCTATTTGGCGTATTAGACGAAAACTTCGCTGAAAAATATCAGAATGACATCGCAAAGATCCAGGAAAATGAAAACTACCTTTTACAACTTCTGAAGAATCAGACCAGCATTGTCGAAACAGAAAACAATATTATTAGAAACAATGAAAAATTTATGAAGACCCAGTTGGAAAGCATTCATAACTTCATAGAAACGACAAACGACACCATGGAGAAAATTATTTACAGGGTACAATCGGTGTTGACCATGAATGATTTAAACGCAGCATCCCTTACAGCAAGCCTTATTTTATGGAACTTAAAACAGACGCAGGACACTCTACTAAACACCCTTACCAACATTCATAACGGGCACCTAGATGTTCACCTTCTAACTCCAAAACAACTATCGCACCAACTAAGTGTGATCGCCGCAAGAATATCAAAACGCCTAGCATTGCCTGTAAAGAACTTTGAAGACAACATTAAAGACGTATATAAGCTACTGTACGTCAGAGCAAGGGTGACTTCATCGTACCTGCTCCTTGAAGTTCATATACCACTGATGAATGACGACGAGTACAAGATCCTTCGAGTCCTGCCTCTTGTAATGCACGGACCAAACAAAGAAACTTTAACCGTCGCACCAACAACAACGCACATCGCAGCCAATTTTGCCAAAGAAACTTATATAATGCTCGAAGAAAATGATCTTGAGCATTGCCAAAAGATGAAAGAAAACTTCATTTGCAACACTAATCATCCAATATACAACTTTCGCAACGAGAATGCCCCATGTGAAGCGGAAGTACTCAGTCATCAAAACAGCCGCCATTGTAATATAATAAATATTAATTGCCGTGAGACTTGGATCAAGTTGCATAAACAAAACCGCTGGCTTTATTTATGTTGTAGCACGTGCCACGCGCGAGTGCTATGCGAAGATCGAATTACATCAACAAAGATATTCAACACTGGAATAATCGACCTTAACGACGGCTGCATACTTCAGAAAAAAGACTCAACTTTATATGCTTATAGTCATTTTGGAAGCACCTTGAAACTGGAGCCAGACATACCAGGAGCTCTGGACGTAAATCTCAACCTTCAGGAGGATATTACATTTAATCTTAGCAGCATTTCGCTACCGCCAATAACGCACAATCAAAGCACAGAACATGACCTACTGGATAAGAAGTTGGAACTTCTTAAACAAAATGAGAAACTTCCGGTCGCCGATATAAGTACCCATGACATCCACCAGTATCTTGTCTTGTATTTATTGGTGGTGGGAGCCATCGTGGCCACAGTCTATATTCTCGTCAAACGCTGTCGGCAAAGAAGTACTTCGATCACCAAGTCGACAGATCCCGAGGACCCGCAGGGGCCGCGAAACGAGCCAAAGAAAAAGAAAAAGCTAAACGTGTCTGCACGGGCTGGACAGCCGCAGAAGGAAGAACATGAGATGCAAGAAAAGAAAAATCCCATATACCAAAAAATTCGACATCCTAAACGAATGTTCAATTTGGATTCCGATTAAAACATTTCATTTGTAATTGTAAAGGTTGAGTCTCTCTGATAATGTCCGTTTCTCTTTATTATCTTGGCTCGCCCTTGGCAGCATGTACGGTTCGACACGTACAGGTATTTTTGCTAACATCGCGCCCTACTTTTATTAGTCATGTAGGTAAACATAATTATTACGAATATTAATATTGTAAACACACTTCACAAAACAACGTCAGAGACGCTTGACCTAGCCGTTGAACTGTAACTTTTATATAATAAACGTTTAACTTTATTATCTTTAACTTTCAAACTATACTTTATGTAACCGGAGCCATACTGAAACTCGGTAGAGCTTCTACAGATAAAACTAATAACATAGTCACGGTTAAAATAACCAAATCAATATATTCAAACAACTAAAAAAAAACAAATTGACACAATCCCTCCAAGTGTTACTTTCAACTTTCACCTAGCAGTTGTGGTAACAATGTTAACTGGTTAAAACCACAGCAATGTGCGTCAGTAGAATAAAAGGTAATTAAATGGTTAAAACTGACACCGGAATGACGGTTAAGATGACAAAGTCAATATGTTCAAACTACTAAAAATTAAGCAAACTGACACAACTTTTTCAAAAGTTGTTTCAACCTTCATCTAGAAGTTGTGGTAACAATGTAAGCTGGTAAAGACAATAGAATCGTGCGTCCGTAGAATAAACCTTTTTAAATAGATAAAACTAACAACGTAGTTACGGCTATAATAACCAAATCAGTATGTTCAAACAAATAAAATAAAACAAATTGACACAACCCCTCCAAGTGTTACTTTCAACCTTCACCTAGCAGTTGTGGTAACAATGTTAACTGGTAAAAACAATAGAGTCGTTAGTCAGTAGGATTAACCTTTTTTCATAGTTATATTCACACCGGAGTGACGGTTAAAATAACAAAATCCATGTGTTTAAACTACTGCAATAAAAGCAAATTGACTCAACCCCTCCATTTTTTTTTGTTACAACCTTCACCTAGCAGTTGTGGTAACAATGTTAACTGGTAAAAACAATAGAGTCGTTAGTCAGTAGGATTAACCTTTTTTCATAGTTATATTCACACCGGAGTGACGGTTAAAATAACAAAATCCATGTGTTTAAACTACTGCAATAAAAGCAAATTGACTCAACCCCTCCAATTTTTTTTGTTACAACCTTTACCTAGCAGTTGTGGTAACAATTTTACTGATAAAAACAACAGCAATGTGCGTCAGTTGAATAAACCTAATTCAATAGTTAAAACTGACACCAGAATGTCGGTTAAGATAACAAACTCAACATATTCAAACTACTAAAAAATAAGCAATTTGACACAACCCCTCCAAATGTTTGTTTCAACTTTCACCTAGCAGGTGTGGTAACAATGTTAACTGGTAAAAACCACAGCAATGTGCGTCAGTAGAATAAAAGGTATTTAAATGGTTAAAACTGACACCGGAGTGACGGTTAAGGTGACAAAGTCAATATGTTCAAACTACTAAAAATCAAGCAAATTGACACAACTTGGTACAATACACATAATACATATATACATATACAGCTAAAATGGTACTTTAGGTTCAATGGCCTTTATGTTTTATATCTGCTATCGGTTATGTATTTTTTCGTGTTATATAAAACTTTATCTATCTAAGCAGTTGAAGAGCAATTTCCGTGGTATGAAAAATACTAATAAAGGCCTTATTTTTGATAAAAAACTAGTGCACTATATTACTTGTTTCCATAGAAAGCCTTAAATCTTTGAGTCGTTTAAATATAAAGATATATTTAAAGATATTCTTATTAGTTCTATGAGTTTGGTTTTATTAGATGGTTAAAATGTTAAGTTTGTATTTGTTTAACCAACGTCACGATAACTTTATTTTTTTATGGGTCGGAATTAGGTTTTATAGTACCGTGAATTTATCCTATTACCGAGGGTAAGAAAAGATAACCCTCGGTAATAGGATGTATGGGAACCTAGTTCCGAGGTATTTAGGTTTTTTATGGGTCGGAGTTAGGATCCCATACTATCTCCTATCACCGTGGGACAGTAAATGAAATAACAATTTTAGGGTACCGTTGTCCGGATTCCTTAATAAAATTGAGATATTTTTGATAGTAAAGCCCACCTTTTGGAAACTGTTGTACTAACTGATGGTACAACGCTTATCTATTGGCTGGGTTTTTATGTTGGTCTGTCGAAAACTGGGAGAATGATGAATGATTCGTTATTTTATTAGAATAAATAAACGAATATTTTAAGAGTTTCATTTTCGCCATTAAACAACAACTCGAGCGTGTTTTAGGGTTTAGGGATTATAACGAAGGTAGTCAACTAGAAAGAGACAGATACATGAAAAAGCGAGAACATCAATTAACTCAACTTTCTTATCAGTTGTTTACTAGCCAGTTTACTCCTTTTCGATTCCGATTAGATATTAATTCTCAGTAATTAGTTGTTTGCATTGCACACTGCGGTTTAAACTTATGTTAGCGTTGCACGTGGCTGTGTTGAAAATTAGAAACGGTTATTTGTATATACATATTATGGATTCAAAAAAGCTAAAAAGTTGTTCTAATTAGGAATTTAGCTAGTCAATTTATTCTTTAAATAATTAATCTTTATCCACTTTTAAATGTTTTATTTAAGTAGTTTTACTAAAAAAACAAAATGAATGTTAAATATTAAATGTAGGGAACCAAAAATACATTAATCCTCTACCCTCGGTAATAGGAGCCTCATGCGCGGTAAAAGGGTCAAAGCCCGTCCAATACCACGGTAATAGGAGAACCCGACTTTTTGGGTTTAATATTTATTTTATCCCAAATAATCACCAATAATGAGGCCATAAAGGTGCAAATTACAAAGTTCAATCAATACACTATTATAAAAAAAATCTTTTCGGTCGTTAGGATGTCTTGATACCCTTAATTTTTGGCTCTTATTTGAAAACTTCCTTAACTCCCACGGTAATAGGTGCCGTTACCTTAAGCTGGTAAAAACAATAGAATCGTGCGTCAGTAGAATTAACCTTTTTAAATTGATAAAACTAACAACGTAGTTACGGCTAAAAATCAATTCAGTTTGTTCAAACAACTAAAAAAAAACAAATTGACACAACCACTCTAAGTGTTACTTTCAACCTTCACCTAGCAGTTGTGGTAACAATGTTAACTGGTAAAAATCGCAGCAATGCGCGTCAGTAGAATAAACCTATTTAAATGGTTAAAACTGACACCGGAGTGACGGTTAAGATAACAAAATCAATATGTTCAAACTACTAAAGATAAAGCAAATTGACTCAACTTTTTCAAACGTTGTTTTAACCTTAATCTAATAGTTGTGGTAACAATGTTAGCTGGTAAAAACAATACAATCATAAGTCAGTAGGATTTACCTTTTTAAATAGATAACACTTACAACATAGTTACGGTTAAAATAACCAAATCAATAAGTTCAAACTACTAAAAATAAAACGAATTGACACAATTTTTCCAAATGTTTGTTTCAACCTTCATCTAGTAGTTGTGATAACAATGAAAGCTGGTAAAAACAATAGAATCGTTATTCAGTAGGATTAACCTTTTTAAATAGATAAAACTAATAACATAGTCATGGTTAAAATAACCAAATCAATATGTTCAAATTACTAAAAATAAAGCGAATTGACACAACCTTTTCAAATGTTTGTTTTAACGTTCACCCAGCATTTGTGGTAACAACGTTACCTGGTAAAACCTACAGTAAAGTGCGTCAGTATAATTAACCTATTTGAATAAATAAAACTGACAACATAGTTACGGTTAAAATAACCTAATCAATATGATGAAACTACTAAAAAATTATGATATTGACACATCCTTTTCAAATGTTTGTTTCAACCTCCACCTATCAGGTTATTGTGATAATTTGCAGTTTTTCAATCCATATAAGTAACTAGAGGACGCCCGCGACTTCGTACGCGCGTACGCGTAGAATTAGTTCCCCGCTACTCCCCCCATTTCTTCCCGTTGTGGGTCGATTTTCGGAAAATCATTTCTTAGTGCTCACTTACATCATGAAAGGAACCCCTGTACCAAATTTCAAGTTTCTAACTACAGCAGGGACCGGAAAACCCCTTCATTTGATTAACCCTATCGATAGACTAAGCCTATCACTTGATAAAGGAGGTTATTAAAAAATACGAGGGGAAGTAAATCAATGAAGCGATTTGTGATGACTTTTTATGGGGTACCTATGTACTTATGATTACATAATAATTATTACACAAGAATGCATTTTTATTGTCATACGTCCAACGGTCCAGGTACAGTCACGAGATTTAATTTGGGACACACCTTGGGTCCAAAATCAATCTGACATTCTACAACAATAACGTTGAGTTTCCTTAAAGTTACAAATGACTTGACATCTGTAATGACATTAACAACTCCAAGCTTATTTTTCTTGAAATGGGTCCTAAATTAACGCTCGTGACCGTACCTACTGCCCCAATATGCAAAGTTGTATGGCTGTAATTTATAATTTACAAATAAGTACACAAATTTACTTTTTTTATCTTGATGCCTCCGCAAAATGCTCAAAAACCAAAAAGTCTTATAAAATAATTAACCTACGAGTAGGTATGTAAAAATTTGCATACCTACCCCGGGTCTCAATTAAGTTAATAGCATCTACATTAGGTACTTACCCTTAACCGTCGCCCGACTAGTTGTAGTAACAATGTCGACCGTCGATACGAGTAAAATCGTAACTAAATTTAAGTGTTTTTTTGACTTTTACAGGGAGAGTTAAGTGAAAAAAGATCTACAAAACTGTATTTTTACATTTTTGATACATTGAGAAATAATAAAAATACCCAATTTCATAACATCGTATGTCGAGGTTCATCAATAGTAATCCACTATCACATTAAGAGAAAATCATTGTAACTAGACTTAAGAATATTTTTTTACCCGAAATCGCTTCCAATTGTCACGATCACAGGCCAGTATCATCGCATAAATAGTTACGATTTTAATGTGCCAACGTTTTAGCAAGTACAGAGCACGTAAATGTGGTTAAAATGTTACTCTACTTTAAGAGCTCGCGCTATAGGTGTTTCGGTTTTGCGCCTAAATTGATTTACTATGATTTTACTGGCCCGTTCCTTCCATTTGCATTTTTTGCCTCGAATAAATAATTTTGAAGACGGTTTTTACTTGCACCGTGTGACGTGGATGTAGGAGCACGTCTGTTTATGTGTGTTGGACTTTTTTTTTTTTAGTGAGTGTTAATTACTTAAATTAATATGGAAAAGTTCCACTGAATCTAGTTATGAATGAAGAGTGGTGGAAGTACCCGTAAGAACAAAACTATTTACCTATTGCGATTGTATTATAAACCTGTTTAATTAATTAAAAGGTTAATTGGACCAAACAAGTAAAACTTTTACTCAGTGTAAATCGCCTACTAAGTAATACTAACTGTTTTTTTTTCGAATATTAAGTATTCTGGTTTTGTTAGTGAATACCTACTTTCTTTAGTTAGGTAAAAAGTCGCTAGAGTACGTTAAGAGAAACAATTAAAAAAATATTTCCGACCGGTATTTCGTTACTATTACTTAAAATGACTTTGTTTTGTAAAAAGGCCCCGATGTGTATAGTATTGTATAGCTATACGTATTTAACGTTTGTTTGAGCGTGATTTGAAATATTTCAAAGGATTGATAACTTCACCGATTTGCGAAATTCTTTTGAAAAAATAAGTCTCATACTTCTAAGATAGTACGTTATTAGATACAACGCACTATAACTTTCACGCTGCGTTAATTGCGGAAAACTTTATACTTGTGCTTGTTTTTTGACAAAATATTAGGTAGGGTAGGAAAGTATTGGGTCCTTACCTATGAAATTGGTGTTATTTTTACGTGTTTTATTTCGTACGGAATTTATTCATTTCAATTTTTACTTCCAAATTATTTTTAAATTTCATTAATACTGTATGTTACAAAGGTTTTAGATACAAATAATATGGTTCAATTTCTTACTTATTGTTTAAAATTAAAGTGTGAACTCAACTCTTTTCATGTGCTGTGAGTTCAAGTGTTTCAATTACGCAGAGTTTTATGAAGCTAACAATTTTAAGTAATTAAGATATGTATAATGTAGCTTAGAAGTGTCCAATATTCCTGACAGAATTTTGTTTGGTTTGCATTTGACGTTACTAAATAATCCGCAAAATTAAATGTATGAAAACCACCGTTTTCATAAAATTCTCCATATAAAACGCCAATTTCATAGGTAAGGACCTATATTAAATAAAAAGGGTAAAATTAAAATTAAAATAATTAAGAAAAGAAGGAACCGACTTTAAACGGAGTCATTTGTTTAGGACATCTTGGGTTAAAAAAACTGAAGTCGGCGTCCTAGAATATTTTAACCAAAAAGCCGACTTTAGTCTGACTTAGGACGCTTTGAATTAATGTTTTAGTTTGGAGTCGCTTCATTGTTTTTAAACATTTTTAATAATAAAATAAAATATTAGGAATTAAGTTTTCTCAGTGTCAGTGGAGCGATACCTGAACACTATAGAGACTTTTACAGAAACTTGCCTCACTCAAATGAAACTGAACAAAATACTTTTGAAGATTAAGATTCGCTAGTAAACTCATCCTCCCATATGTAATGTAGTTACGTAATATTTAATCATATAGTTACTGTCAATTGGAAATGAAAACATAACTACTTTATTAAGTATTAATGATATTGATCATCGATGAACACATAACATATTTAATTGAACTGTCATAAAGTTATACGTACCTGGTCTATTATTTTATCATTGTGATCTCTTTGAAGAAGAAAGGTAATTAAAACAGTTAATTAAAATAGTCAAAATACTAAATATTAGCACTTAATAGTGCCAAAGTGAAAGTTTATGTTTTGTTACCCATTTGTTACTAAAAAACTTGATTAAGCCAAAGCAAGTGTTGATGTTTATTAATTAATTACTATATTAGCTGGCAACCAGATTAGTCCTGAAGTATCTAAGTACTTACCACCCTCTACTTATTGAGGGTGGTAATTACCAAATTATGGTGTTAAAGTACTTTTATTGTTTCTTAATTATTATTTATTAAATAAAAAGTTAAAAAATATTCAATATTCAGTAAAAATATTTTTTAAATGAATAATAATGATAATTGGCAATTATCTAGTTAAAACTAATACAATTCACTGTATAAATATATATTTTTTATGTTTTCTAACCGGAGTTACTATATTTTAAGTCATAAAATACAATAAAATAGCCGCGAATCTGTTGCAAGTAACATGGTTTCTTTAGATACGATGATATTGGCCTAACAAATAATGGAAAAACTTAGAGCTGTAAGATGGTATTGTAATATACAATAATACTCGATAATCGATAACGCAAAATACGTGATCGTAACTCGATCTAAAATTTAAAATAAACAGTTTAGAAAAAAAATGAAAATTTAGAATTAAAGAGCACCAAATTCTGAGAAACATGATATGTACATTTGTACGAAAACATAAACTAATAAGTAAAATATCGCGGTTTGAAGTTGCAAAATACGTTTTTTCGCTCTCCTGAAAACCTCTGTTTTGTAGGTACGATTTTACTCGTATCGACGGTCGATGTTATACAGGTAAAAACAACAGCAATCGGTAGGTACCTATTTAGGTATAAAGTCAGTAGAATCAATCTGTTTAAACAGCTCAAGCCAATGCCTCCTCTGTGACGGTAAAAACAACGAAATCAATATGTTCAAACTAACTACCTACCTGTGTCACCTAGGTAGGTACCTACTTTACAGATATTTGACCATGTTTGACTCCTGGTTTTTACGAATTTCAAAAAAAACTGTTTTTTTTTAATGCAATAATCAAAGTCTTGTTTCCTAAGAACAAACTCGATCAGATATATTTTGGTAGTTTCAGATTTTGCCTCGCTAACCCTATTTGACTGCTCACCTGGTATAAAGTAGTGATATCTTTTATTAGCTTGACATTAGTAGAATAGAACAAATTTTTATTTGCTTGAAAATGGTTATTAATACTAGCAAAAGTAGGCAAAAACGGTAAAAAAGGAACCCTTATGGTTAGACTGCGTTGTCTGTGTCTGTCTGTCCGTTTGTCTCTTCAGTTTTTTTGTGGCAGCTACAGATGCTATCCACCTGAAATTTGGCATAGTTGTATAACTTACTTGCCCGCATCTGTTTTTAAGTAAAAAAAATATGAAATTAATTTTATAAATAATTGAAAAGGGGACTCGAGAATGGGGTTAAAAAATAAAAGTAGGCCTTAATCTAAACAATACATATCAAAACATTTTTTTTATAATTTCAATTTTCATCCTTTATCTCCAAAGTTTATGAACCAAAAAATCGGAAACTACTTATATTTTATGGGCAAAATAAACGCAAAATTTTACGGCTTCGGAAAATTTGCAAAAACCTGTCCGTCTGTCCGCCCGTCCCTCTGTCCGTCTGTCCGTCTGTCCGACAATTTTTCCGTCAAAATTTTTTACACTCCTACGCGACGAAGCTTGGATAAAAATATTACTTTATACTTATAATTGATCTTATAGGGCCAATCAATACCTACTTATTATTTTTTACTTTTTAGAGGTGTTTGTTTACAGACTTTTGATTCCGGGGTTTTTTTAATTTCCAATTTAATTTTTTACTTCCTTCCTGAACTTAATTCTACTTCCTTATCGTAGAATTAGGTTCGAAAAAATACTCATTTTGTTAAAACTAAATACGGAACCGTCGGTGCGCGAGTCCGACTCGCACTTGACAGGTTTTTTTTTAAAATAATGACATTCATAAAGAAAATCATCCAACCAAAGCGTACAAACAAACTCAAAGTTCTATTCAATTATTTAATGTATCAATTATTGTGCATCGACCAAATTTTGTAAAGCTAGGTGCACGGTATAAAAAAGGTTAAAGTTTTACTTCAATGCCGTTTCATCGTATTTATTTATCAATGCGTCATTTATGTTTGTTCATCATAATCAAAACCAATAGAAAATACATTTTGTTGTAGAGCGTTGTTAAGCATGTTAAAAATCGCTTATGATTGTAATGTTGTTACTAATTAAGGTTGTCGCAGACATAACCGCTCGGCAACGAACCGGCACCGCCTCGCCTCATCTATATAATATAAGGCGAGGCGATGCCGTTACGGTGCTGATAAGTGTGCGTTGCAGTTGAGTTTCCTACAAAGAATACTGAACGGCTCGAGTTGAGGCGATACCGATCCGCCGCATCGGTTATGTCTGCGCCAATCTTTATTATTAAATTGTACCAATGAATAAAGTTCTTGCATTGTTTATTTAGGAGACTTACTACATACCGGGGTTCAAGTACAAAAATAAGTACATTCCAGCTAAGGGAAAACTTATTGATCGTTACAACAATCAGAGGCGCTTATTAAAAAAAGAAGGCGTACTTGACTTGAAATCGAAGAAAACATAGAGAAAATTGTTGGTATGTGTGTGAATTTGCATTTATGTCTTTACCCGATTGCCCGGAGGAAAGGTTGTTTCTGGGCAAGCTCTGCAGCGTTAACGGCTTGACGGATTTTCAACGTAATAAGGTGTCATTCAAAATAATATCAACTGAAAAGCGAAAAACAAGCTTATAAGCTCAATTTTTTTTTTCAAGAAATTTGTTTTCAATTCATTGCTTGTCCCCGCCTGCAAATGCTATTCCTAGATGATAGAGCTTGTTTTTCGGTTTTCAGTTGATATTTTATCGCAGTTGGGTTTTTAGTTATATTATAGTTTATTATTTTATGAATACCGTTGAAATAATTTTCCATACAACTTTTTTTTATATTAACTTCGCTTGTAATAATACCACCGTACTAACTATTTTTTCGTTATATTGCAGAAAACGAAGACTCTGTTATATGGTTAAAATATAACAAGGAACCTTTTTGCGAGGTTAAGGAAAAATGGATTGAAACCAGGAAATATCGCATAGAAACGGATTATAAAAACGCAAAAATCAACTTGCAAGATATATTAAACAAATACCCAATACTAAAGCAAAGCTTTGGATTTCAGCTTGTGAGTATGATATTATTATAAATTATTAGCACTTTATAAGTGTTAAAAATACTTACACCTTTATGTTGTAAGCACATTAAGCACTAGTTCACTAGTTTATATGTACGGTTTGCAGATCGAGTTGGACTTCGAGTATAGGTATCCAAATAAGGCTATCTTACTTTTTGAGAAGTTCCCAGAATTCTTACAAAAGGCAAATGAAGTATTGGGTGTGAAGGTTTTTCAAGACTTGAAGAATGTCTTTGAAAGCACAACAAAAGAAGGTAAGATCTAAGTACCTACCTAGTTTCATAATATTCGCATGTATAGTCGTAGGATTTTGACTTAGGTCCCAGGCCCCAGCTGTATACCTATGATTGATATTTTTTATTTATTTCAGACACAAAAATATATATCGCCCTATCTTTCCTTTGCGGGAAACTTGTTCCGACTGTCGGCAGATCGGAAAAAACAGGAGGAAAAGATGAGAAGGTAAAATTGCTGATATTTTTCAAGGTTTTCTATTCATTACTTAAAATACATTTCTTTTTTTTAGTGGCAAAGGGATTTCGGAGAAAAAAAATACCATAAGCCTACAATTTTAGAATCACGTGATAGTTTAATATTACATGTAAAGGTAAATATTGTTTATCCTATGAATCCTAATTTATCTTACAAATACAATGCTGTTATAAATTGTTGAAAGGGCATAATAGCATTGATTAAAGTAAATTCATTATATTAATCGTACCCGCTCAGCAGGTACCTATTGACAAAGTTATGCCAAGAGTACCAAATGTTTTTTTTTTTTTAGGCTCAAAGTGATATTCAAAACCGCCTTGCAATACGTCGGGATATTCACCTAAAGAAAGGTCTCACATGTCAACCAGTGGTAGTTTGTGTCGGTTCAGACGTCGAGAATTTGTCTGAATTTTACATCAATTACGACGACGTAACTTACCATCTCGAGTCTCTGTTGAAAGCTGTTGACATCTGCTTCAAAACCTTTCACGTGTTTGACATCCAATATCCCCGTGAGAGTCTTCAGCCATGGATGTTCATACAACACTACTTTTATGGAATAATCACACCGCAAGATCGCAAATTTCCAAATGTTGCCACCTTAATTGCAGATTTATTGTAAGTGATACTAACTGTACTAAGTGAAGTCAAAATGATGTTTAAAACCAACTGCGTATAACACGTCATCTAAACGTAATTTACCTCTTACTTTAATGATTAAACAACAGTTAATCCTTGCACAAAGAGTTCATACAAGACAGGGTTTCACTAATAGACTGACATCTGGCAGCACTGATATTACTCCAATTATTTTACCTGAATTAACTGCCGCGACCGTAAACGGAGTTATTCTACGTGACATTCGAATAAAATGGGTGACAAAATATGGGACTATGTTTAAGCCCGGTTTTATTATTCCGATTTTCAATGAGCAAGATATTCTATTTTACAAAGTCCTTTATATACTTAAGCTGGAGACGGAAATAATTTTATTTTGTAAAATTCTTGAAAATATTGGATTTAATAATCATTTGCAAGCGTATAATCTACACGAAAGTAGTACCAGGAATAAATTTGAATGCCTTCATCTAGAAGAAATTACTAGCTTTCCCGTAGTTGCTCATTTTGTTTCTAATGGAGATATTTATTGCAGAGTAAAACAATAACTTAACTATTCCTGTCCCTTTACCATGACTCACCAATAGGGAATATGCATGATATTTTATTTTTGCTTTAATAAAAGCTCATTAATATACCTAAGAAACAGTACTATTTTTTTTTCGAACAAATAAAAATAACCAATATATAAGCCATCAAAGATTTGTCTCTATATCTCTTTCTAGCAAAACAGAATGTAGCATGGCGTTTATATGGCCGTAGTGTACTATGACGTCACAGTCCATATCGGATCTCTGTCTAATCGCTGTATAAATAGCAGTTTAAAATGCTTGTCTTCCGTATTTCTTAGCCAATTTCAATTTAATTTCCCTTTTTGTTATCTTTTTTTATTATATATCATATTTCGTTAAGAAAAGCTATAAAAAATATCATGCATATACCCTATTACGGTACTCGCTAGCGAGTCGAATGCTCTGTCCCTCGCACTCTATAACAGTATTGGGAGCGACAGAGCATTCAACTCGCTAGTTAGAGCTACTTTTTATAATCGGTTTCTATGCGGTAATTCTCTGTTTCAATCCGGTAATTATCGGTTTCAATCCATTTGTCCAACCTCGCAAAAAGGATCCTTGTTATATTTTAACCATATGGGACTATGTTTAATAGGCCGTATACTAAATTTTGCCGGTTTCGCTGATTTACGTGATTTTACAGTTGACATAAGTATTTGTATAAGTTTTAATGCACAGCATCAAAAATCATTTCTATTTTTATCAAATGTACGAGCTACTTTTTTGTTTTTATTATTTTATTTTAATTTATCGACCTGAAACCGGCGACTGTTATTGTTGACAAAATCGAGATTAATTAATCTCGCTTTTGTTATTTCATTTTCAACTTTACCTATGTCGGAGAGACTTAGGTGTTGCTCTACCTATCTGTATGCTTGCGACTGTTTTGGTATTATTTTATTATTGTAACCAAGGTACAAAAACGCGATGGTAAATCCCCTTATTATACAGGGTGTTCAGTAAATAATGGACAAGGTTCTGTCCATCGACAGGGCACCTTAGGTTGGTCCTCAAGTGGTTTTCGAGATAATCGAACTTTTCTATTTTCTTAATAATTGGCACCTTACTTCACTTTAATGATCGCCTAGGCCACAAGTAAAGAGATTTTCTCGTTCTGTTTGTTGCTAAATATTCTCTAATAGTGACACTAACGGATGTGTAGGTATTAGAGCGTTATGGTGGCCAGACTGATTTCTTGTTAATTGTGTCTTAATTAATAACAACACATTTTTCTTTAAAATTTGCAACGAGTTTGATTGCTTGTAGTGAATAAAAAATGTATGAAGACCAGAATGACCAACATGTCAAATACCACAGCAACAAATTTCTGCCATAACGATTGTAATCCTAAATTCCATTTCCATAATCGTTTGTTGTATGTTAATGATGTGACATATTTTTTATCGACCTAATAGGCTATTGTCGTAGTGTTACCTTTTATCGTAGTGTTGTAGCATTTCACATTGACGTAAATTGTGTTTTAAAACATTTAAAACCAGTCAACTTTATTTTAAACGGAAGCAAAGGTCGTTTTTTAAATTCGATAGTTTAATAGAATTCAGTCTTTGTTGGATATACTTAATAATAACTTCTCTGCTATAATCAAAAATCTCAATTGTGATACCATTTTAGAATCAGTATTAGATACACTATTTTTCAGAATGTTGGAGGACCCAATTTACAAGAAATCAGTCTGGCCACCATAACGCTCTAATACACATCCGTTAGCGTCACTATTAGAGAATATTTAGCAACAAACAGAACGAGAAAATCTCTTTATTTGTGGCCTAGGCGGTCATTAAAGTGAAGTAAGGTGCCAATTATTAAGAAAATAGAAAAGTTCGATTATCTCGAAAACCACGCAACTTTTACTAAACTTATAAATAAGTCCTTTTTAGGGACCAGCCTAAGGTGTCGATGGATAGAATCTTGTCTATTATTTACTGGACACTTATTATGTGGTTATAATATTAAGGTGTATTTATAAATGTCGAAAACTGTAGTCATTTTTTAATTTCATACAAGGTGAAAGCGCTTTGCTTTACAATGGGTATTTGTTTGAGAGTGAACCTGCAGGTTTTCATACAAAATGCGAAAATGTTTCTATCCCACTAAACCTAGTCCGATCTAATTTTGAAAATGATGTAGACATCATGGAAAACTAGGTTTGAATGTTTTCGTTTTAAATAATAAGTTCTTACAATTTAAATATTTGCAAAATGAAATATTTGCCAAAATGAAAACTGCAAAACCTAGTTCATAAATATCATAAATAATGTCTACAGCTTTTCGAAAAATCGTGAAATCGGACTAGGTTTCAAAAGTATCCGATTAGCTATAGAGCTATTACTTATCGCCTTTTATATGAAAAGGCGAAATTGTTATGCAGGTTAACATTCCTCTTGAAGATAATTACAGCTAATAAAAGTTTTCACAATTATTATTTTTTGTTATTTTGCCGCACTTTCTTTGTCGTACCAACTTTTCGTTTGGTTAGGTCTACATAATTAATCTCAATTTTGTCATTTCATTTTCAACTTTACCTATGTCAGAGAGACTTGGTGTTGCTCTACCTATCTGTAGTATGCTTGCGGACTGTTTTCGTATTATTTTATTATTATAACTAAGGTTGTTAGGTCTACGTATAATATTGTACAATTAACCTCGTGATAATGACTTTTTGGAACGGTTGTGTTGGTTAATGGGTATAACAGTGTTGATTTCACCACGTTTAATAGCCAGCGGCATGGATCGACTAAAAGCTAAACAAAGTTTACAAAATATGTGTCTAAATTGGCGTAACAAAAAAATATTTCACTTTAAAATGGTAGAATCAACAACTAGACACTTGAACCAACTAAACTGCTTTGTTCAAATACCATTAAAATGAGGTTAATTTAACTATATATTTCAAGTAGTCTTAACAATATTCCAAAGTTGATTTAACACTAGATTGTGTTAACCCAAACCCTATTTCAAAATGTCAATTCAACAATATAATCTCATAGATACAACACCAAGACGTTTATCGGCTCAACAAAATTGCTTTAATAAAAAGTAACCATTGAATCGAGGTTAATTAAACAGTGCAATTCATGTAGATCTAACAATTCTAGATAAAGTTGATTCAACATTGCAGCTCTGTTAACCTAACCCCTACTTCAAAAGTCAATTTAACATAAAAACCAGTAGATTCAACACGAGAAAACTTAGAGTCAACAGAATAGCAATGTTAAAAATGCTATTAAATCGAAATTGACCTAACGATTAATTATGGGTAGACCTAACAAAACTAAAAGTTGGTGCAACATTGCTACTCTGTTGAAAGAACCTCTGCTTTGTAGGTTAATTCAACATTATAATCAGGTAGATCCAACACTAAAACTCTTTTAGCTCAACAAAATTTCTTTATTAAAATGACTATTCAATCTAGATTAATTTAACAGTATGATTCATGTACACTCGACTATTCTTGCAAAAGTTGAATCAGCATTGCAGCCCTGTTAGCCCAACCCGTACTTCGAAAGGCAATTTAACATGAAAAATATATATAGATTCAACAACGAAGAAACTTATCGATTCAACCAAATAGCAATGTTAAAAATGCCATTAAATCGAAGTTGATCTAACAATTAATTATCGGTAGACCTAAAAAAATAAAAGTTGGTGCAACATTGTTACTCTGTTGATCGAACCTCTGCTTTGAAGGTTAATTCAACATTATAATCAGATAGATCCAACAATAAAACACTTGTTAGCTCAACAAAAAATCTTTATTAAAATAACTATTCAATCGAGGTTAATTTAACAGTATGATTAATTTACACTCTACTATTCTTGCAAGAGTTGAATCAACAGTGCAGCCCTGTTAGCCCAACACCTACTTCGAAAGTGAATTTAACATGAAAAACGGGTAGATTCAACAACGAAGACACCTATTGACTCAACAAAATGGCAATGTTAAAAATGCCATTAAATTAAAGTTGATCTAACAATAAATTTTCGGTAGA
The DNA here is from genome assembly GCA_948252455.1 of Acleris cristana. Classification (NCBI taxonomy): domain Eukaryota; kingdom Metazoa; phylum Arthropoda; class Insecta; order Lepidoptera; family Tortricidae; genus Acleris; species Acleris cristana. The sequence continues at coordinate 5,250,673 of OX411771.1, read as the reverse complement.
CCTAACAAAAATAAAAGTTGGTGCAACATTGCTACTCGGTTGATTGAACCTCTGCTTTGTAGGTTAATTCAACATTATGATCAGGTAGAGCCAACAATAAAACAATTATTAGTTCAACAAAAAATCTAGTTATTGAAATTACTATTCAATCGAGGTTAATTTAACAGTATGATTCATGTACACTTGACTATTCTTGCAAAAGTTGTATCAACATTGCAGCCCTGTTAGCCCAACCCCTACTTCGAAAGTCAATTTAACATGGAAAAAAATGGGTAGATTCAACAACGAAGAAACTTGTTGAGTCAACAACATGGCAATGTTAAAAATGCCATTAAATCGAAGTTGATCTAACAATTAATTATCGGTAGACCTAACAAATATAAAAGTTTGTACAACATTGCTACTCTGTTGATCGAACCTCTGCTTGGTAGGTTAATTCAACATTATAATTAGGTAGATCCAACATTAAAACAACTATTAGCTCATTAAAAATAGAGGTTGATTTAACAGTACGATTCATGTACACTACTATTCTTGCAAAAGTTGATTCAACATTGCAGCTCTGTTAAACCAACCCTTACTTCAAAAGTCAATTTAAGATGAAAAACACGTAAATTCCACATCAAATTACTTATTGAATCAACAAAATGGCATTGTTAAAATGCAATTAAATCTAAGTTAATTTAACAATTAATTATGGTTAGATCTAACAACTTAGTCAAAATTTGTGCAACATTGCCATACTGTTAACACGACCTGCTTTTAGGTTAATTTCACATAATAATCATGTAGGTAAAACACAAACAATTTTATGTAATCAACAATCTGCTTTGTTAAAAATACCATAAGTTGAGCTTACTTAAATATATAAAATCAACATTTCTGGTTTGTTAAAACAACCTCTGCCAAACGTTGAGTTAACATATTATTAATAAGGTAACAGGTAAGTAACAGGCACAACATATTTGAAACGTTAAGACAACCAATTTCCAAATCTGTAAAAACAACGAAAATCTAAAGGTAGGTGCTATAAATTATGAACCTTTCCCTAGATGGTTAAATTTACGATTTTGTTGAAATGTTGAATCAACAAAACTACATTAAGTTAAAATTACCTTGTGGGGTTAACAATACAGCTTTTGTTAAATTAACAAAACTCACGGGTAGGTGCTATATTAACCCTAAAATTTTGTTGTTTTATGGTAAAAACAACCCAAACGTTCTTTCAGTGTACACACGGTGCTGCTCGCCAGTTCTGTTACTTGAACTTGGCTTGACACGCTACCGCGTGTCTAGATGCTTTCTCTCAACTCTGCTAATAGGCATCTGAGTGTAGGCACTTGCTTCTTTACAATATAAAATTCGTTCACTTTATTTCCGATGGCATGGATGTCAAAACTATCTAAATTGGATACTGTGGCCTTGTGAGTTCGCTTCTTTCCTGGAGAGTACTCAGTAGAAGAGTAGAAGACACCATGGTTTACTTTGCCTTCATTCTCTTCAATGTCGAAACACTGATATCTGTAAAAAGAAAGAAGGAATGAATTAAACAGAACACCATTTACAAATATATTGTGACACGCAGTACAGCCCCATTTTACAGTCCGACAGCTCTAAGAACATGTGGGTTTAGGTGAAATCAAATTGCATCGGTGAGGTTCAAATCGCAACAGTTTAAGAACAAGGAAGACAGGTATAACCCGAACATCTTTTCCAAGAGGTCATGAAGTGTACGTAGGTACATATTAATATGTTTATGATATCTTTTAACTAAATGTATATAAACACCTCCTTAGTGTTTTACTGAAACTAGGTATGAATGTCAGTTATATTAATCATCTGTCTATTTAATTAATTAAATAAAATTGCGATTGTTAAGAGATTCAATATGGTATAGGTACAGACAATACACCTATGTATAGGGAAAGACAATGATTTAATTAATTTTAGTATTTACTTGTCATTGATGATAATTCTTCTAAATACTTCGTTTGACTCTGGCATAGTAAATCGTTTTGCTCCAACTCTTTCAACTGCTGAAGATTTTTCAAAACTGTTTGTTTTTCACCATCCACTTTCAGCTTATCTGAAAAGAATACATCGTTTAATTTCTTAATGGAAAAGAAATACCAATTTCAAAAGATAGGTAGAACAGAAAAGGTATATATTCTATGAAACTTTGGATTGAAGATATAGAAATAATAAGTATCAAAATTAACATGCCATACTAACCTTGTTATAACCTATGAATTCGGTCACCGTATGTAAACACTCTATTTTTTGTTTCAACAATGCTTCCCTCTTCTCTTGTTTTTCTTTATATTTGTTTTAATGGTACGAAGGATCTGTCGCACACCACTTTTGATAGTTTTACGCATGTTTAGTCCGTAAATTTCGAGAAGAAAACTTTAATTTGACAGACTCGAACCAACAACGACTTGTTTGTCAATGTCAAAACGTCATTTTAATAGTGTTGCCAGACCTGCCAGTCAAATAAAAGCCCGGTTCATCATTCATTAGACAGACTCTATCGATGAACTATCGGCGATTTTCTCACCCAAGAAACGAACAAAAGATAATCGCTCCGATGTAAAGAAAAGAGAGAGATTATAGCTTACTCGCCGGGCGTTGGGAGAGTGTCCTCGCCGGCAGTGTGAAAAGCGAGCGATGAACTATAAATATATATCTCTCTCTTTTATTTACACGGAAGCGAGTCTCTTTTTTCGTTTCTTGGGCTAGAAAAAAGTCGATAGTTCATATAGTGCGACAAAAAAGAGTAGAAATTAAATGAGGGCGCCACTTTCTACGTAACTGTCACATTTTTGACGTAAAATGCTTGAACATGGCAACAATTTAGTATGGAATTTTTTTAGTTCCATTTTATTTAATTTCTACTCTTTTTGGTCGCACTGTATCTCACTCGCCGGCGCGGCGGTGGGACCAGTGCCTAATATCTAATTATTCGGGATCTTCTTATATTTATTACAGTATTTTTTCACATCACAGTCCTGCGACTTGGGTCACAGCTGAATGTCTAATTATTGCACTCATGCATGAGTCAGCTTATATGAAATAAAAACTAAAATAATCAGTCGCCTAATATTTTTCATTATTCATTTTGTAGAATTTTTAGTACACAATGATAAAAGGCAGATGATAATTATTATCTCGGTATTTATAATCGCTCGTACTCGTTATTAGAACTATTAATACTGAGGTCCTCTGGATATAAGTTTGTGCGTACCTCACTGATGCAATCAATTGTAGATGTCATTTCATGGTCTTGTTGAAGCATCTCGGAATGTGGTGAATTAAGCTGCGAAATTTGTGGAGCAGAGTGCAGGTAGGTATGTAGTTCGTCATCGTTTGGGTCGTCTTGGGATATGATGAAATATACGGGTGACCTGTGCTGTGGCATTTGTGAAAATTCACTTAATTCTGCCTCAGCAAACATCTGGGCTAGTTTTACTTTAATTTCTGCTTGTTTAGGTAATGATAGTTTTTTAAACGTGCTTGCATAGCTTAGAAATAAATGATTAGTTCCATCACGAACTTCCCTTTTTTTATTTCTAAGGTAGTTTATGGCTTTATCTATATCAGATTGACTTTGTTGTGTAGTAACTGCTGTGTTGTTGTCCGGATCCGGTTGTTCCTACAACTTGTTTTTAGGGTTCCGTACCAAAATGGTACAAAAGGAACCCTTATGGTGAGACTTCGTTGTCTGTCTGTCTGTCTGTCTGTCGGTCTGTATGTCACAACAGGTTTTCTCAGCAACTACAAATGCTATCAACTTGAAATTTGGCATAGTTGTACAACTTGCTTGCCCGCATCTATTTGTAGTAAAAAAAGTATGAAATTAATTTTACTAATAATTGAAAAGGGGTCTAGAATGGGGGGTTCAAAAATGAAAGTGGTTCGATTGTAGCAAATGGAAGGTCTTAATCTGCACATTTTAAAACTATTTTTTTTTAAATTTTCTGTGATGTACTTTTTGATTTATAGCCAAAAATGTACAAAAAATTACCGTTCCCCCCCCCTTATCTCCGAAGTTTATTAATGAAAAATTCTGAAAAAAATCCTGACGTATAGATAATTACTTATATTTTCTGGGAAAAATAAAATAAAGTCTTCATCATTTACAGTTTTTGAGAAATAACAAAAAAACTAAGAAAATCTGTATTAAAGTTTAGGCTAGTCAAAATCGACCTTACTGCCTGGAAAATAAAGCTTATAACAAAATGAGTATTTTCTTTTGCGGTTACCAAGCATATTATCTTCAATACGGAACCCTCGGTGCGCGAGTTCGACTCGCACTTGACCGGTTTTTTTATGTCTCATATAGCCATCTCGTAGGCCTTTCCATTTTGCTTTGACTGCTGCAGGTGTAGAATATAAATTATTGTTAGGTACCTAATGATGTTGATACACATTCATTAACGAATGTTCTAATAGTAGTTTATGTGACTGTTGCATAATAAGGGGCATTAAAATTCGAGTGAGTGTTTATGAAACGAGCCGAAGGCGAGTTTCATAATAGCATCTCACGAGTATTTTAATGCTTATTATGTACAGTTACATACACTGCTTTATCTACACACATATCATCAAAGCTCTCTATGATGTATTCAGAAATCGCATGTAATGACCGGCATTGCAGCATTGATTAGAGCTATAATATTAGTAAAATAATACAAAAAATAAATGGGATAACAGAGACAATTATTTATTGTAATAATTATTATTTACAGTTTTAATTGTGCGGTGGTTGAATTCCACTTTTCCAGTTTTGATAGTAGAATCATGTTCGTGGATTTTGACGGCAACAACATATTTTCGACGCTCATTGCTTTATCCCTGATATCAGGTGGCGTCTCCGAAATATCGTGATCATGATCACTATCTTGATCACTCATTTTAAGTAGTCGTACAATACAATAATTATTTACGAACAAAACAACACAACAAACTTATTTTTCCGACAAAATAAGCGTCAAATGTGGCGGCAAATCAAAATTTGACAAGTTGTTTTTTTTTAATTCAGAGACTACTAGATTAAGGGTCAGCTATCAAATCGTTCGATATCAAGTGACGTTCGAGATATGTCAAAGTTGTGTGAAATTGACATTTCATTTTCAATAAAATGTCATCTCGACTGATTTAGAATAGAGGTCTAATCAAAAATGCTTCGTTTTTCAGAGATGTTCGAAATTTGAATGTCATAAGAACATCGAAATTGATGTTCTTATGAATTCATAAGAAAACTACCACAGATAAAAAAATTGCTCTAAAAACAGAGTTGATTATTATGCTGGTCATAATTTGCGGTTTCTGAACGCATCATAGAGCGTTTATGATATGAGTGTAGATAAAATATTAAATTGGTAAATAAACAAGTAGCCGAAAACAAACCGCGTGCATTTACTTTGTTATCAGTCCTTAGTACCTAGTCGGCGGCGGCGGCGGTCTCAAAGCTTTGACGTCGCCGCCAGCTTCGATTCCGTCAAATGACTTAATATAGGTAATAGCTCGAATAGACATTGAGTTAAAGACTAATCTGGTTTTAACTAACGGAACTAACGAGCCCGGAACGGCTTGGGGTTTTGATTTGGTAATATGGCAACCGGCGCACGCCAAAATACGAATATACCTACGTCACATAGTCACAGTAGGGAGGTGGTAGGTATAAAAAATAAACCAGTATCGGCGCAAAAATGTCTTCACGTAAAAGTCTAAACTACCCTACGTGCTTGAGATTTAAACATCGTTAATGTTTACTCCGTCGAAATTTAATTATATCATTGGTTTAAAGTAAATTTTCTAGATTAAAATTCATATAGTTTTATAGTGCTTTGAAAGACCTAAGTGCGACATTAATCAGTGTTAGAATCAGTTTAGTATTCGCGAAATAATTACAGTGTTAAGTTGTAGTTACTTATTTTGCTCGAGATTGTGTTGTGACTCATCATCAGTGATCGGAAATAGGTGAGCTAATTTACCTAAACTTGATGCATGTTCATTCAATAATGTATTCCCATCTCACTCACGCATGAATGAATATGCGTCAAGTTTAGGTAAATTAGCTCACCTATTTCCGATCACTGCTCATCATCGGTTGGCGTTGGCGGCCGCTTGCCCCCGTACCACAAGACTGGACAAACAACGTTTGCTATCGTTCTACTGTACGTAATCCAATGCAATTATAACTTTATGACGTTTTAGTGGTACCGGGCAGAACTTATATTTTATAATGTCATCTACGAGTAAAGACGCGTTAATGTATAAACAATTTGAATGTTGTGCTGACGTTTTAATGGCGGGAAATATCTAAAATGTTCAAATAGAAAATGTCGGCATGAATACAAGTACGAATGCGTCGGATTCACTGAGGATAAATTCAAAAAACTATCTGAAACTTCGAAGAAGTCCTGGATCTGTCCAGCATGTCAATGTTCTTTACCTAAAAGTGACAATTCGAATACACCTATACAAAATCATCGGCGAACCGAGGATACTAACGTTACACAAAGAATAAAAAACAAGCCGCTGAGTACGCCTCCCACTAACGTCGCCGCAAGCTCCACTGAGTTGCCCGAGTGGTACGAGTCACTCGAAAAAACATTGTCCGCTAAACTACGAACAATCGTTACTAACGAGATTGCGCCCGTTAAGACATCTAACGAAGAAATCCTGCGTAGTATCGCTTTTATGAACGAGAAATATGACGAGCTGCAGTCCCAAGTCACAGCCGTAAAGAGGTACTATTATTGAAAAAAGAAAATAGTGACCTAAAATCTGTTGTTACGGATCTGTCTTCTAGGTTTAATTTACTGGAGCAGCATTCTCGTGAGTGCAATGTTGAAATCTCATGCTTACCTGAACACTCTAGTGAAAATTTAACCAGTGTCACGATGCAAATTAGCAAAGTTGTGGCTTGCCCGCTTCAGGAATCTGACATTGTACTGTGCAAGAGAGTAGCTAAAATACAGCCGTCGAGTCCGAGGCCTAGATCGGTCATCGTGAAATTGCGTCGTTACTAACGAGATTGCGCCCGTTAAGACATCTAACGAAGAAATCCTGCGTAGTATCGCTTTTATGAACGAGAAATATGACGAGCTGCAGTCCCAAGTCACAGCCTACAGTAAAGAGGTATTATTATTGAAAAAAGAAAATAGTGACCTAAAATCTGTTGTTACGGATCTGTCTTCTAGGTTTAATTTACTGGAGCAGCATTCTCGTGAGTGCAATGTTGAAATCTCATGCTTACCTGAACACTCTAGTGAAAATTTAACCAGTGTCACGATGCAAATTAGCAAAGTTGTGGCTTGCCCGCTTCAGGAATCTGACATTGTACTGTGCAAGAGAGTAGCTAAAATACAGCCGTCGAGTCCGAGGCCTAGATCGGTCATCGTGAAATTGCGTTCCTCTTCCCAAAGGGATCAGTTAATTGCGGCCGTATCAAAATTCAATAAGAAAAATCATTTGAACGAAAAATTAAACACGAGCCATCTTGGAATCGGAGGAGCAAAGACACCTGTCTTTATCTCGGAACATTTGTCACCTGCCTTGAAGGCCCTACATGCATCGACAAGAGTTGCTGCGCGGGAAAAGTCCTACAAATTTGTTTGGATACGAAATGGGCGTATTTTTGTTCGAAAAAATGAAGAAACTTCTAGTGTTCAGATTAAAACCTCTTCTGATATTTATAAGATAATTTAATTTTAACAATTATCCGTCCAATAGACCGATTTTTTTGTGTATAAAATTCAATATATATTATCAAAATGTGAGAGGTCTTCGGACCAAATTAGACGAATTGAAATTGGCGGCCAGTACATCTGATCATGATGTTATAATTGTTACTGAGACTTGGTTGCATGAGGGTATTAAGGACCAGGAGATATTTGACTCGAGATACTGCATTTTTCGTCGCGACAGACAGCTTGCAACATCTGGCAAAAAGGATGGCGGTGGATGTTTGATTGCTGTCTCGAACCGTTTATCTTCATCAAGACTGAGCTGCTGGGAGAGTGAGAGCGAAGATATTTGGATTTTAGTGCAGGACCCTATTTCTAAATTAGATTTAAGGATTGGTACAATTTATATGCCTCCTAATTCTAGTATGTTCACGTACAACAATTATTTTGCTAACTTAAGTGATAGAATCCAGGGTGGGGATCACAAAACTATAATTATTGGTGACTTTAATTTGGGAACTATTAAATGGAATCTCGATGATGATAACTTGTGTATGAAACCCTCTGCCTGTAATTCTGGTATATCTCATGCTCTTTTTGATTTCATGTCTCTAAATAATATGTACCAGCTAAATAGTGTTTTAAATAACCACTCTAGAATCCTTGATCTTGTATTAACTAATTTTCTTTGTCCAGTTGTCAGTCAGTCTGTGGATGCTCTTTCTAGGCTGGATGGTCACCACCCGGCCCTTGAAATTTATCTAAATTTGGTAAACTATAATAAAGAGAGGTTCCTAAAGCCTAAACAGTTTGGTTCTTTTAACTTCAATAAGGCTGACTACTTTTTGGTGAATGAAAAGTTAAGTGTTATTGACTGGAGCACTGTATTCTCATCTTGTGTCTCAATGGACGACATGGTTGCAGCTTTCTATGATTCTTTGAATAAAGTTATCGTAACTACGATACCTAAATCCAAACCGCGTAACTTCATATATCCTTGCTGGTTTAGTCCTGCTTTAATCAAGATGGCTAAGGAAAAGGAAAAATTGCGACTTAAGCACAAAAAAGGACACAATCCTCGCGATCTTTTGGAATTTCAATTACTGCGTACAAGAGTTAAGGCGAAAATCAATAAGGATTACAGAAGGTATTTATCATCGATCGAAGATAATTTGACTTGTAATCCAAAAAAGTTCTGGTTATTTGTCAAAACGACTAGAAAAAGCATTTCTTCTTTTCCGTCGACTATGAGTCTCGATGGTGTTACGGCCACTAATAACTCTGACATTTGTAATCTCTTTGCGTCTCACTTTTCGGCCACTTTCTTAAATAGCACTCAAATAATGTCTTCCCCTGACACTGGTAACTTTTCATTTTCTACTGATGTTACTTTTTACTCTCTTGAAATTTTCGAATCGCCAGTCTTGCAGGCTCTAAAATCTTTAGACGTTAGTAAAGGTGCAGGTCCGGATGAAATGTCTCCTTTATTTATTAAAAAATGCAGTGAATCGTTATCGCTTCCTCTTTGCCTAATTTTTAATAAATCCCTCAGTCTGTCGCACTTTCCCACCCAGTGGAAAGAGTCCATGGTTGTTCCTATATACAAAAAGGGTGATAAGACACTTATTTCCAATTATAGAAGGTTAGCCTGGCACGCGAAAGGGAAAATCTCGCCCTTGCAGCATGGATTTATTTCATTTAAGTCTACTACTACAAATTTAGCTTGCTATGTGAATGAGGTAGGTAAATCTGTGGACTCTGGCTGCCAGGTCGACTCCATTTACACAGACTTTAGTAGTGCATTTGACAAAGTGGACCACAATATCTTACTCCAAAAGCTTTATGATAACTTTAGTGTCACCGGTGAGGTCTGGTTTTGGTTAAGATCATACCTTGCAAACCGACGCTTGAGGGTTGTTAAAGATGGTTATTTTTCTGAGTCCTATGTGGCTACATCTGGAGTTCCCCAGGGACCCCACCTCGGACCACTGCTTTTCGTTATGTTTATAAATGATTTACTAGACTCTGTCAAACTATGTATGCGGATGACCTTAAAATGTACAAAGTCATAAACTCGGTGGTTGACGCACAGCACTTACAGGATGACCTAAACAATATCAAAAGTTGGTGCCTAGTAAATAACATGACCCTTAACGCTAGTAAATGTCTTTGTATAAGATTTACAAGAAAACGTTTGCCCATAAGAACTAATTACAAACTGGACGGTGTTGTTCTTCAGGAAGTTGACTCCGTCAAGGATCTAGGAGTACAATTAGATTCTGAACTTAACTTCAGAAGCCACATAGATTCTGTAATTAGTGAAAGTAATAGAATGCTAGGCTTTATAAAAAGAATAGGTCGTCATTTCAAACGCACGCAAACTTTTAAAACTCTTTTTGATTCACTTGTTCGTTCACGACTTGAATATTGTTGTCAGATTTGGAGCCCAATGTATCAGGTGCATATTGATCGCATGGAGAGGGTACAACGATCATTTACTAGATTTCTTGTGTTCAAAGTCAGCGGCAAACGTATTTCAAAGAGAGCTGATTACAGTGCCAGACTCGATCACTTTGGGCTTGATAGCCTGGAGCAGAGACGTATTTATCTTGATATGGCACTCCTACATAAAATCATCAATGGAGATGTCCAAAAGCCGTCTTTGCTGCGTTGTCTAAATTTTGCTGTCCCTAAACACAATACACGGACCTGTCGTCTCACGTTCTTCGGCCTTGATCGTACCAGGACTAACCTAGGAAAATCCTTGCCTCTTTACCGTTTGCAGAAGCAATATAATGAACTAGCCAAAGCCCGTTGCATTGACATTTACCTGCATTCGATATCAGTTCTGCGACGTAGACTGCTGAAACCATCGAAACCATCTTTACCGCACGCTCCTGACACACAGGGCACGTAATTGATGTTTATACTTTAGTTTATATTTTTTGTATTTTTTTTTAAGTATTGCTCGTTTCTTTTTTCTGTCTGCAAATTTTAGTGTTTAATTAATTGTTTTATAGTCTCTGTGGCAATGCTGTTGCACGCCTGTAATTGGTGCATAAACGGGAATGAGACTTGAATATTCTGCTGGTGTATAATCTGTTTATGTTACTGTTGGTGTGTCTTTATAAATAAATAAATAAATAAATAAAGTAATTTGTATTGCTCCATGTACTTATGCCTGTAAATGTAATATTAGTACTTAAATACCTACTTAATTGGGTATTTCGTACCGGCCTGCCGCCTGCCTATATCTATTTGCTTCGAATCTTGGTGAAATAAAATACGTAAGTATTAAGTACGTAGGTAATTAAAATTATTGTGTGTAAAAATATGATAGAGTTTTAGTTGGCAACATCTACCTATTAGCTATTACCTATCTGCACTACCGGAGCCGGAGTTCTTTGTGTATAAAAAATTATAATGCCGCGCGGCGGTGCTTGCCGCCAATAGACAGTAGTCAAAGGAAGCCGCCTTGCACGAAAGTTAGCATTATCAATTATCAAACAATTTCGAAAAGGAATTTAGTGTCAAAAGTACCTACTTAATGCAAGTATTGTAAGTAAAGTAATTTAAATTTGGGCCTTTGCCCAGCAGTGGGACACTATATTAGGCTAATTAATAATAATAATAATAGTTAGGTTGGTACAATGAAGTAAGTAATTAACTACCTAATTAGTAATATTTTCTGTTTAAGGTACTTATCAACTGGAGACTCTTTTCAAACAATCGCATTTTCCTTTCGAACCGGACGCAGTACTGTATCTAAAATCGTAGAACAAGTATGTCAAGCCATTTGGGATAAATTGCAAACAATTTATATGCCTGCACCAACTGAGGAAAAATGGAAGGAGTATGAAGCAGGGTATCGAGAAATTTGGGGTTTTCCAAATTGTGTGGGCAGTATTGACGGGAAACACATTAAAGTCAAATGCCCACGGAATAGCGGATCTAATTATTATTGTTACAAAGCATACTTTTCTATTGTTTTACTAACAATAGTAGACCCGTTCTACAAATTTTTGGTCGTGGATATTGGAAGTTACGGGCGACACAGTGACAGTGGCATATTTGAGAACTCACTTTTTTATAGAGAATATATTCATAACAAGGAAATTTTGCCCCCGAAACCATTACCAGGATCCAGTGACCCTGTGCCTCATGTCTTAATAGGCGACGAAGGATTTGGCCTTAAACCTTTCCTAATGAGACCTTTCCCAAAAAATTACACTTTAAATGATGAAAGCAAAAGGCGCTTTAATTACAGACTATGCCGTGCACGGCGTACGGTTGAAAACGTTTTTGGTCATAATACAGCAATCCCAACAACAGAAGATACCGCAACAACATCTCAAGTACCTACATCTTCAGAAGCAGCGCTGGTGTCTTTAAGGCGTACAAATCGAAGATCACCAAATGTAGCTTTTGAAGTTAGACAAAAATTTGTAAGATATTTTAATAATATATAAGTAATAAATAATGTTTAAGTACTTACCGGTCATATTTAATTCCCGTGCTATCACCTCCCACAAACGCAATTTAAAAGTTGTATTTCTGTAATATTTATTTTGATAATTGTATAAACACTTATTTTTACGTACATATTCGATATTTTTTTCATTCCTATCGATCTCCATCACGCTTTCGTAAAAAAATACTGGTTCTGGCACCCGCGTCAAGTCGACGTTACACAAGTGACGCGTCGCGTCGCTGTCGCCGCTCGCCACCGCCCCAACCCCCTGTGATGGCGGCCGTATTTTTGACTTTGTTCGACGACGTTAGCTCCGTCCCTTTCTCTCGAATCTTGAATGACGAATGACAAAGATGGAGCTAACGTTACGTTGAACCTTGATTTTCAAAATAAAGACCTCTGGCTTCAAGAGAGGTCGATTTTTAACGTCCTTTTTATTATTTTTAACGATTTTAGAATATCGATAAGTAGTGTTGAAATAAACAAATAGACACACTACATATCCTAGATAACATTCAACTTACAGTGCGATAGCACTTAGAAGATGCTTCGGGTTTGTACTTGTCTCTCACTCGCTCTAATATACGTGCTCACAGACTGTACTATGTTTAAGTATCTACCTATATATATATATATATATATATATGTATAAAAATGGTTTAGAACATACATACATACACACATACATACATTAAACTCGTAAATAAAGTTTCCCAGCCGAAGTTTGTCTGCACTAGAAGAATATTTCGCTAGTATCCAACGCGCATTTGTAAAAAAATACAACCACTCTACACGCCGCTGCTGCCGCGCCGACGCGCTGCTGCTGCCGCGCGCCCGGTGTGCCGGTAAACATGGCGGCCGTATTTAACACAACTTCGCGGAGCTGCGCGCGCGACGCGCGTGTGCAGCGCGCCTGCGGCGCGCGTGCTACGCCGCAAGCGCGCTGCGCAGCCCGAGTAGTCTCGGGTAGCAGCGGCGCGTAGCAGCTGACGCGCGCGTGCGGCGTGTGCCGGGTTGCATTTGTTTTGTTGTTTTACAACTCCCTGACGCCACGCGACGCTACGCGCTGCTGCTGCCACGCGTTTGGTGAGCCGAAGCCTTAAGTTGTAAAGTATAAATAAAGTGGTATTTAATCTTACACACTCTGACACTTCATAGTTTAGTTGCAGTGAATAAAAATACTAACGAGGTTGGAAAGTGAAACTGAGAATCGGTAAGTAAATGTTATTTTGTTTTATAACCATGTTATGCGTTGAATAGTATTGCGCAAGTAGTTCTATCGTAAATAGCATATGAGTTATCTCTTTTTTTTTCACGCGCCGCTTAAACAATCAAGTTTAGTGATAGTAAATAAGACAAATAAAAACTTTTAGAAGTAACAAAAAACACTTAGGATAAAACTGCTAATGCTTATCAATCAAAATTTCTAAAATAAATGATAAATTTTATTTTTAACAGTAATTATTTACTAAAATGAGGCAATTGAAATATATAATGATTCAATAGTTTGCTTAATAATAACTTTTAATGGGGATTCATTATAAGCGGGATAAAAGCTCTCCACGCAGCTATTTAACAGCACAGCTCTGAATAAAAAGTCACACCTTGCTTACTATTAAGCTTTTATTTGAGAAATAGTGATCTGGCAGTACAAATATCTGAATAATACTTGAATACGTTACTAAATGTTGGATGTAATACAGCTAGTTCTTTTCCTAGATTTCCATGAATTATTTTCCATTTTTTATCGAAATGTTCACAACACACCCGCCGCGATACAATGACGCAACGACAGTAAAACAATGTTTTAATAGTTCCTAATTCAATTACTACCCAGAAAAACTCTATATAAATTGTTTAAAAATGGTACTTTTGCAAGTAATCGCGGAATAAGAATTCACCATTCAGCTTCCATCTGTGTTGGTTAGCTATAAACTATGATTTAATTTCCCAGGATCCCATTATGTATAAAGGACCCAGAAAACACTTTTATACAGTAGCTGAATAATTGATAAAATGTGGAACCTTATGTGACTTGAAGATGAAATAAAAGCGGTTATTCAAAATCAAGCTTTTTAATAGAAATTAACTACACCATTATTCAGAAGACAGCCGCCGAGGACACTATTTTACAGCATATAATGGTTTCATACGCAATAATCTTAGTAAACGAGTAACTTTTTACGTTTCCCAAACATAAGTGTTACGTAAAATTATAACATAAAATTGTTAGGCATAAATCACACATCACTTAATGGGATTAAGGGATACATCAGTATGTACTGGTAAAGTGGGGTTATTTGACATGAAACGGGGTAGTTTGGAAGGAAAAAGAAGTAAAAAAGTAATATTACTGTTGAAGCCCTTTTCTATACCTACTTTCAAAGATTTTTCCCTCTGACTGTATTATATTTAGAAAAAAATGTGATTCTAATTCACCCCACAAGTTTCAAAGTGCCCTACTCCGCGTTACGCTGATGGGGATGGGGAAACTCACGCGGATGGCGGGTGTCAGAGAGCACGTTGGTCACGATTCGACTAGCATCGAAGCACCAACCCATAAAATGCGTGCTTCGCTTCCGCGTGTTTATGCGTGCGCCTTAATACAATTTAATGTTACCTACGAATAGAAGCTGAATATATGTATAAATGCTCAGAGCAGCAGCTAAACAGAAGCACGCAGATAAGCATGCTCAAAATGATCTTTACATTAACATTCTCATAAAACGGGTAAAATCATACACTGATCAATTCCAATGCAAATCGTTTATTGAAACATATTTTAATTCACTTATTATCTAATTACTTTGGAACTTTTAGCAGTCAGTTAAATCGGTACACAGTTGAAGAAGATTAATGGTAAACATACGTAAAAAATATACGTAGTCGAACATAGATCCTTCTCCTTTTTTGAAGTCAGTTAAATAACTAAAATCATAACAAAAAATATTACTATCTAACTAACTTTACAATATAAAAAAATTAACACTTGAATGAATCATCACACACACTCGAAAATTCTTTAGTACGATTTGACAAAATCAATTCGCTCGATTACTTTCGTAATGTGCATTCTTATTTCTATTATTGTTTTCACGATAACTTAAAATAATATCTTACGTATTATTCTGGTTCTGATCGATAACATTCGTAGTCTTATTATGTAGTATGATCATTCAATTTTATAATTCAGATTTATCATATTAAAGGTTTTTATACCCCTTCTTTCATTTGTTGGGCCTGGACAAATGCTTTCAATATCAGTTTTATCAACTACTGATATATCATCATTATGAGGTCACGCAAATTTGCCTTTTCCTTTGTTCCGTAAGAATTTGACCTTGAAACTGTATTTTCCGTAACTATCTAAAATCTGTCCTAAGTAGTATTTGGTTCTTTTTTCCGCTTGAAATTTTACTAAAATATAGCTATTAACGCCGACTGTCTGCATGCTCCGTTCCTCTTCATTGACATAATCTTCTGGCTCATTTTTTTCTTCACTGCAGTCCTGTAGAGTATCTTCTGAAAAAATAGATCCCTCAGAAGTATCATGGACTGAGTATAAATCGGAGTTTTCTTTTCACTATCAGAATTGTGCCTTTTTTTCACTCGAAGTCGTTTTTGGTGAAGTGAGCCATCCTTTTGTTTTGTTTCTATATCGCTGCCTAAATAAGCATTTTCATCAACACTCATCACCTGATAATCTTCATCATTGACTCCAATATCAATACCTTCAGTTATATCTTGTTCTGATATACTTGCCTGTCCACATTCATCAACGATCATGTCTCCCGTTGCTTCATCCAAAATATAGTGTTTAACATTTTTGTTAGCATTTTCATCGTTTTGTTCAAAACTGTGAACATCTGGTGCGAATTAATCACATCTACCATTTAAATTTTGGCAGTAACAACTAAGTTGTCTATACTTTACGATGAACTTCTTTTGAGTAATTATTTGATGCAGTTTCATCGTGTTTTTGAGTGGAGCGAGTTTTGTACCGGCATCTGGTTCCAAATCTTGAATTATACTAGTAGGAACGTAAGTAATCTTAATTGATGTTTCTGATGCTCTCAATACATCAAAAGCTTTTTCAGCAGTATATCAGGATATCACATCCCTGAGCTACTTTGGAATCAAGCGTCCTTTTTATTGCTCCTCCAATCCCATCCGCCGCACCTTTGCCATGACTGGCTTCAAAAAAAGACCATGTGCCATAGACAAAACCATAGCCGTAAATGTTTCTGCTAAATAGGTAAAAAAATTTTTTTTGTCTTTACTGCGTGGTCGGCCCGTCAGAGTAAAAATGGATTTGGTCTATGTTCGGATGAGATGACTTTATTTCTTTCAGAACTTGATCCAAGTGAGCCCAAATAGCTTCGGGATTGTGACGATTATCTGGTGAAATTGAGCAGAATGACACGGGTTCTGCATCCTTTGTATAATACACACCTGTATGTAGTGTTATCTGAGTTTTTATGAAGTGCGTTGCCTGAACTTCTCTGAAATATTTGGCTGTCCAGTTCTCTGAAAAATCTATATGTATTATTATTTCGTAATCTTTTAGGTTTTCTAAGCAATATTTATATTGCCGGTATTGATGATACACGTTATAAACGCGTCTTTTGAAGTTAACTAAATCTCTGTTGAACGCATCGATTAGATCTTGTACACTTCCTTCCTTCTCAATCTTCGTCATTTTTTTAATGTTTTCAGGTTCACCGTATTCGTGATCAAGGTTTTTCCACTCATGCCAAGTTACTTTTTCTGATAAATTCTCATTTCCTTGTATATGTTTGTCTGCACATATATTGCATTCTCCATACATGCATGTCTTGAAATGTATATCACAAGCCATTGTTGAAATTAGGTCGTTAAGATTACTTGTTTCGACCAAACCAAATGATTTTAATTTTGTAGCCCTGAACTGCATGTTCGAATGCTTAATACAGCCGCAAGTCTCTAAGTCTTTCAAACTGGGTCTCACTACGTAAAAGGGCCTATATTTTTTAAACGTGCTGAAACTGATTGCCTTCACTTCGTTTACAAATTTGTTGTGTAAGGTTTTCAGGTTGTCCAGCAAATATCTCTTCTGCATTTTGATTTTTTTAAACGTTTCATTCCTTTTTGCCGGCACCGACTCACATCGTCTCTTATGTAAAAGTCTTTAATTATCTGTATAATTTTTTAAATTACTCCTTAAGCCTAAAGACCGTGATAAGCGTGTTTTCATTTTATATTTTTTCGCTATGTCACTACCGACTACTTCTTTAAGTGACCTTTTAGTTGTTGCTGAACATGAAGAGAATTTATCTTTTAAAGATTCTTTGAGAACATTATGTTCCAATAATGCTTTTTTTACGATTTGTGATGTTTTGCAGATTGTCATTAATTAATTGTTCTGTTCTCTTTAGAGGCGTATACTCATTTTCATTTAACACCTCTGTACCACCACCACTTTTACCTTCAATATTTTGTACTTTCACGGAATTTAATTCGGTTTTTAGATTTTCACATATTTCTTTTAATTCGTCGAGTTTTTTCTGTTGTCTGATACCTTTTCTTTGAAGAGCATTGAAACCTTTCCTTATTTTTTCCATATTTTCCTTAAGTTCTTCAATTTCTTTTTTTTGCTTATATTCCATCCTGCGGCAAGAATTTCTATAACCTCTGACATTCTCTACACCAAGAAACCGTTGTTGAAACGGTATATCGTTTCCTACATTAGGAAGTCGCTGTTGCAAGTGTTCTTCAGGTGGCATGTCTGAGTCAGTTTTGACGTTTGACTTGCTTTGAAGATTTTTTGCATTTCGCTCTCGTTCTTTTCTTTGTACTCGTTGTTCTTCTTTTTGTGTAATAATAGTTACTAAACCAGGTCCCTTTTTCCCCCATACAATTTAAAGTCATAATGTAATGTTGTTCGTAATAATGTATCACTAGTCATAACTCTTTTTTCTCTGAAACCGTAATTTTTTCAGGAATTTTGTATTGGTCACCCTGTAGAATTCCATAGGTTAGGTTAGGTTTATTTTATAACAATCATTAAAATTCATAGTTTCAGATAAAAAAGAGTTATGATTATGACTAGTGAAAGATTATCACAAACATTATGTTATGACTTAAAATTGTGTGGGAAAAAATATGGACCCACGGTAAAAATATTATTTTGGTTTTTTTTATTTTTATTTTATAATATCCTGTTTCTAAATACCTACTTGAAAAAAAAATGCCTTATATATTTATAATAATAGACATAAATGTAATTAATTCTTAATTGCCAAAGAGTAAGTGAGCACTATGCAATTGAATTAAGTAGGTAATTACAAACGTTATGGCACTTGTTTTTTTTTACCCCTGCCAAGTGTGTCACGTGACCCTAATGCGTAAGATCAATGTGCACTAGGCCTTATGTCTGTTTTACGTAACATTTACGTAACGTTAGGTAAGGCGTGACGTAAGTTTTACGTAAGTGTGAGGTAAGTGTTACGTAATTTTACAATAAAATAAGGATATCTCACTAGATCTTTCACAATTCCTAAGAAAACAAACACTGTTCAATTACGCTTGATGAATTCTATATGTTCATATGAATTTGCAACCAAAAATATGGAAACTTACCTTTCAAATCAGCGAAAAACCATCCAAAAACTTATTGACGAAATCACTACACACCACAGAAAATTGCCGACTGACAATCAATCAATCAATCTTTTTAGTTTATGGCATGCGTCGCGGAGACAATTTTGCCAATGTCAAGTGAATCAGGACCGGACGCAGTACTGTATCTAAAATCGTAGAACAAGTATGTCAAGCCATTTGGGATAAATTGCAAACAATTTATATGCCTGCACCAACTGAGGAAAAATGGAAGAATTTGGGGTTTTCCAAATTGTGTGGGCAGTATTGACGGGAAACACGTTAAAGTCAAATGCCCACGGAATAGCGGATCTAATTATTATTGTTACAAAGCATACTTTTCTATTGTTTTACTAACAATAGTAGACCCATTCTACAAATTTTTGGTCGTGGATATTGGAAGTTACGGGCGACACAGTGACAGTGGCATATTTGAGAACTCACTTTTTTATAGAGAATATATTCATAACAAGGAAATTTTGCCCCCGAAACCATTACCAGGATCCAGTGACCCTGTGCCTCATGTCTTAATAGGCGACGAAGGATTTGGCCTTAAACCTTTCCTAATGAGACCTTTCCCAAAAAATTACACTTTAAATGATGAAAGCAAAAGGCGCTTTAATTACAGACTATGCCGTGCACGGCGTACGGTTGAAAACGTTTTTGGTCATAATACAGCAATCCCAACAACAGAAGATACCGCAACAACATCTCAAGTACCTACATCTTCAGAAGCAGCGCTGGTGTCTTTAAGGCGTACAAATCGAAGATCACCAAATGTAGCTTTTGAAGTTAGACAAAAATTTGTAAGATATTTTAATAATATATAAGTAATAAATAATGTTTAAGTACTTACCGGTCATATTTAATTCCCGTGCTATCACCTCCCACAAACGCAATTTAAAAGTTGTATTTCTGTAATATTTATTTTGAAAATCGTATAAACACTTATTTTTACGTACATATTCGATATTTTTTTCATTCCTATCGATCTCCATCACGCTTTCGTAAAAAAATACTGCTTCTGGCACCCGCGTCAAGTCGACGTTACACAAGTGACGCGTCGCGTCGCTGTCGCCGCTCGCCACCGCCCCAACCCCCTGTGATGGCGGCCGTATTTTTGACTTTGTTCGACGACGTTAGCTCCGTCCCTTTCTCTCGAATCTTGAATGACGAATGACAAAGATGGAGCTAACGTTACGTTGAACCTTGATTTTCAAAATAAAGACCTCGGGCTTCAAGAGAGGTCGATTTTTAACGTCCTTTTTATTATTTTTAACGATTTTAGAATATCGATAAGTAGTGTTGACTTCTAAACAACTAAGGGAATCCGTAAATATAACAGACTTGTTCAACTTATGTGACTCCACATACGACACCGCCTCCAGAAGAGCTATCGCTTCACCTGTGAAGACTGAAGTTTTGGGGGGAGACTTAAAGTTTAAAATAATTTTGAAGCGAGGGATCCACACAGCTGAGCCCACACTCCCCTCTTCTGAGAAGCGGGAAGCGTCGGTAAACACAGTGAGCCAGCCGATCCATTTCTCAGCCAAGATCTTATTAAATTCAAGGTTCGCATTGAATGTGAGCTTATGGCCGACTGACAAAACGATATGGCCGTTACGGGTTTGACACTGACATACATCAACGGCAGTGTTGCCATGATAGAAATTTGGATACTACCAAGTGGCTAAGTAGAAAATTGATAATAAATACTGATTACGTAAAACGTTTTTTATTTTACGAAAGAGAAACTTTTCTAAAATTTCCAACTTCTAATATCAGTGGAGCATTGAAAAAAGGACTGAAGACGGCCTATTAATACACTACTTTAAAAATATAAAGATACACACAATAAAGTCAAGTAGAAGCTCACAATGGCATAGAATATCAAGTAACTGACTGAGGTGACAAGCAAATTTTAAGCAAATTACACCACTTTTTGAAATAACAAATATTTATTTCTAACATAGTTTCCGTTTAATAATTATTCAATGCTTTGCCCTTGTAAGTATACATGTCATTACATAGAATAAAATTAAAAATAACCCCTTTAAACGTCATTTGGGTGGAAACAAAGTTAGGCGACAAGGGTCACAGGTAAAAAGTGGCAAAAAATACGGCCTTACACATAATAAAGTTGTAGAAGGGAAAAAATCTGTACATTCGAGATATGAACTTAAAAATACTATAGGGGACCTCAGAATCAGCAGCAAAACACGTTTCTACAATTTTTAGAGTTGGTGTCTGTTTGTCTGTTAAATTTTTCTCCTCGCATCAATTGAAAACCACTGAACCAATCTTAATGCGGTTTTCGCTAAAACCTCTATTTATACTATGCTAAAACGTTTCAATAACCGGTGACCAGGTTTGTATTATAATAAAAAATTAAGATATGAAAATCAAAGGGGGCGAAAAGAGGGGTCAAAGTTAGTATGGAAAAAAGTTACCGGATTGAGCTGGTCACTTGAAACTCTGTATAATTGGGTAAGTAAAGTTTTTTGAAGGGGTGTATATTATATTTTTTTCTGATAGTGTTTGGTCTATAAACCAATAATCTACAGTTATTTTATTTTTAATCATTATAGTTCTTCTAAAATATATTTTTTTAAGTCCGTTATGACAGTTCTCTGAGCGTTACGGAACTATACGCGTTAGCTTAGCCTAAATGATAATTAAAAAAAAGACGTATTATGACAGTACTTTGTCTGTCTGTTGTCAAAATTGTCAAATGAATAAAATAATGGTTTCGCTTTCGTTTCCTTGAATTTTACGACGACTTCTGCTCAGACCCTTGGATTTGGATATTACCGCATTTCTCGACAACCACCGCAACGCTTTTTTGGACTTAAAGATAAAGATAAAGATAAAGATCGTTTATTTGTATAACATAGGTAGGTACAATAGGTCTTAAATATTAGTTAGTATCACCATGTTGTGCCGCGAGGCATACAAACTGGAATTGGACCTACTCTTGACGGCGTATTTTGGCTGACAATACGACCTCTGCATTAGTTTTTGGACTACGATACAAGTTGTTTGCATCATCTTCATCCTTATATAATGGATACATCAAATATAAGTCCTGCAAACGCTGCTTATGATAGAGCATATTACAAGGATGAAGTAAGATGTTTCGTACCGTCGTATAAAAGTAGTATAATATTGGGCATTCTGGCCCACCTCGTTCGAAAATTTCGCCCTCCTCACTCGTGTGATCCAAATGCCCAATATTATTTTGTGGATTTCAAAATTTGGGTTTGCGCAAAATGAAATTCATGCATGCATTCTGTCCCACCTTTTTCGATATCGAGCGAATTCGTCCTCCCCACTCGTATGATCCAAATGCCTGACATTATTTGTGGATTTCAAAATTTGGGTTTGCGTAAAATGGAGGTATAGATTTTATACATTCTTAAAGCCCAAGTTAAACTAAGAATATTAGTTGATTTCGTAAAATGCAAAAGCCCCCACTCGTATGATCCAAATGCCTGACATTATTTGTGTATTTCAAAATTTGGGTTTCCGTAAAATGGAGGTATAGATTTTATACATTCTTAAAGTCCAAGTTAAACTAAGAATATTAGTTGATTTCGTAAAATGCAAAAGCTTAAACACCTCGCACTTGGCCGGAGCGCAGAGGCGTTTGTACAACTTGTCGTGAAGGTGATCAGGCTCCACAGACAAGATCGGGTCACCCAGGACGTTTAGTTCCCGGTGGTCGTATGACCGCTTTTGTGTACATGGTGAGTTTGCATCCTTCACCAGGGACGAGTTCATCCGTTATCTACCACCGCATAGTAACAGAATCCCTCCCAAATATTCGAGATAAGTTCAGCAATACTCAGTGCAAGGGTGATCAAATCGAGCATCGAGATTGACAAGCTGGGACTTAGCACTACCAAGCCGGTAGGTCACAAGGAGTACTAAGACACTTATGCATTTGGTAAAGTTCTTACTATATATATCAACCTGAGTATAAAAACTTCAATAGCGTGATGTAGGTTTTAACTGGTTTTCGGTTGTATAAAACCAGTCTTATCATCATTTAAATTACGAAACTATAAGATGTTTTATAAACAATTCGTTAGTTCAACTGATTTTTGGTTTGTAAAACCAAAACGCAAGAAAACAACGCATAAATGTGCTCCAGTTAATGTTAATGCTATTATAATGCCATCTATAGGAACGTTATATATTAATACATTTCTAAAAAAACATATCTCACTTTAACATATTGATGTAAAATCAGTTTTATTGTGTGCAAAATTAAGCTTAGCTAAAAATATAATCGCATGCGACATACAATGTTTTGCGTAATTGTAATTAGAACTCGAAGACCGTGCGGTATGAGATCCGCGATCACATTTCAGCCATGGACGCTCGCTATTATTGTGATGATTTCACGCAAATGAACATAGGTGGCGTAGAATAACGAATATTTTGCTTAATCTATCGGAATTAATCGAAACCATTTGCAACCTATATGAAAATGTAATGCATTCATTAAGCTAATAAATTATTTCAGTACTTAGCCTATAGAGGGCGCTTATTATGAAACCATTGTTAAATTCTTTATATAGGTAATATTTAATTTTTGTATTCAATGTTGGAATTAGAATAAATTACAATTATAGGTGTTTTCTGGATTAAGAAATCGATTTGTCAAGTTCGCTTGTTCGGGAAAATACTTTTTCTGTCTCCAGTACATTTGCGTAAATAATTTAAATTAATATATATATATTAATATTTATTATTTTAAATAGGCAATGTTTCATTTGTTGATTTAACAAATATTCCTGCATTTTATTAATTATTTGGAGTTTCTTGCGGCGCTTCTTCTCCGCAATGATGGTCTTGTCCGAAGCGCTAGTAGATTCACTACATATTACCGACGTGTAAAAGAGCCCTTATTTGGCCAATTTACTGAATAAATATTTTGATTTTTTTTTGAATTTTGAGGCATTGGTCAATTACGCAACATGTTTTTTTCAATCGATGTGTTAGGGAAATTGCACAACGTCGGTGGCCCCATTAAAAATATGCAAGAATATACATTTTGAGGGCTGGCACTATCGTAAATGTATCAAATAATGTTATAATTGGTAACATTACTTTTAATTGTGTCGAACATTTTGAATACATTTCGTTCATTAAACTTGATATAATTATTTTACCAGTGAGAAACCCCAGTTAAATGTTAACAGTTACTGGAATAAACATTCAAACTATCACAACATGTAAGCTCAAAGAAAAAAACCAGTTTACACGACTTATAATAAAAATAATGTTAATTACCACAATAGGGATGTGAAGATGGAATCTTCTCTCACTGGTTCTTCCAGTGCAATAAAAATAGCAATAATATTAAATTAATAATAGCGATATTAACTGCTTTATGCAAAATTACTCAAGTAACACCCCTGGCGCATGTAACAAAGTCATCAAGAATTCGCTATTTATTTGTCAACTTCCACAACTGCGTTCTTTTTGTGCTCCGAGACTTCCAGCTACCGCCACCGCCGCCCTACACCTCGTCCGCCAGCTGACCGGCCAGTGCATTACCACCTCCTGCTGTTTCATCTCGCTACTGTTAAAATGTGAGTAAGTACACTTTTTTCCCAAATAACTTTAAAATGTTTCAGTGATTTAATTATATCAATTATTTATTATTTATAGGTCTGATACCGAATTTGAAAGCATCGTTGCTGCTAACGTGACCCCCGTCACCTCAAAATTTGGAAAACAAAAAAGAAGTGCAGCTAATAGGTATATTTCCCGTTGACTTGTTTTCACTGTTAATGTATGGTTTTAAACAAAAACGATTAATAATTATCCATATATCCTGTTTTAGATCTGATTCAGAGGACAGCGTAAGCCAAGATAATCTGAAATCGAAAAAAACCATTAAGAAACGAAAATCATCATCAACCAGGTATTTGTTTTTACTATCTTATTCATTATCTTTTTAAAAGGTAATTCTAGTAAACCTTCTAACATCAAAGTGGTTGTACTCATTTAATTGTTTTTTACAGTTCTGCCGCATCGAAGATAAAAGGAAACCAAAACCCTCATGATTTGTTTGGTATATTCCCGGAAGATTTTAATATTACGTCGAAACCCTCTGTTTCTTCAAATGCGCTTGACTCGTCTATAATAAACCGACTGCCGACAGGAGCAACGAAACGAGCATGCGTTCTGAAGGGAGACTTCTTCGTGGAGCTGAAGGTGTCTCACACCGAAGACATTCGCGGTGAGTTGCCCGATCAGCGTTGGAAGAAAGCCCTTCTTGCAGTTAAGGCTCAAATCAACAGTGAAACACCACAGTGGAACTCGTTGCAAAAATTTGTTCAACGACTTCAAGAACTTTTTGTAGAGGCTGACGTTAAATTTTACTCTAACAACAAGTAATTCAGTATTATTTTAACGTTTGCGTAAAATGTCTGTTTGCTCTTATTATTTTTTATTGTGTTGTAATCTGAATAAACTTACATAAATATGCCTTTTTGCTCAGAGTGCTCCATAAGAGTAGAAAGAAAACAGTGGGTGGGTCACTTAAAAAGTAATAAACATAAAAATAATTCCGTTGTAGAACTAAACGATGAGGTTTATCAAATTTCCTCAGCTTTTAAAGGTCGCATATCGTCATATAGTATAATTGCTACTGATGATTTTAAAACTTGGTTACCTGACGTATTTTTGAACTCTTTGAAATGCAAATTTTTAAGAATTTTACAAAATGCGCTTCAAAAACAAGTGAGCCTTAAAGTTAATTTCGAATACTTTTGCAATTTTCTTTTATTCAAAGATGACAGGCAAGAAATTAAGTCTTTCGCAATAAAAAAAATTTTTGTGCATCAAAATTATGATTTGGAGAAGCTCTTTCAAAAATTCTTTATAACTATAAGAAAAAAGGTAGAAGAATTTGAAGACCGCGATACTGGTTGGACATTTTTATCAAATTTGTATTTAAAAATAAATGTCAATAAATTTGATCCATTAAAAGCGTCATCTTACGTGGATTTGCCTAAATTAATAAAAAATAAAAAGGCTTGCATAAATATTCGCAATAACGATGACTATTGTTTTCTCTGGTGCGTTGTTGCCGCCATTTACCCGTCCTCACATCATAGTGAGCGTACATCGTCGTATCACTATTTTAAGACTGTTTTAAAAACTGATAATATGAGTTTCCCTGTCACCTTTGCTGATATTAAGACATTTGAATCCGATAATATTGATATCAGTATTAATGTGTATTCTTTAAAAAACAATCGAACTGTTGTAGGACCTCTTTACAGGTCCGAGTACAAAAGGAAACATAGGATCAATTTACTTTTAATCGAGCGCGGTAATAACTCGCATTATGTTTTGATTCGTGACTTGTCGCGTCTTGTACTTTCTCAAATTACTAAGCATCATGGTAAACTTTATTTTTGCGAAGACTGTCTCATATTTTTTATATCGGAATACAAATATGATATGCATGTTTGTAGTGGAATTGCTACTGTACTTCCAGATAAAGGTACATATTTGCAATTTAAAAATTTCGATTGTAAACAAGACGTACCATTTGTAGTGTACGCTGACTTTGAAACTATTCTTAAACCTTACCAGGGTTGCGAGCAAGCACCATCGATTAGCTTCACCTCAAATAAACAAATTCATAAGCCTGCAGCTTTTGCGTATTACATAGTTTGTTCTTATGACGGAAGTCTGAATCGTTTTATTCAGTATCGCGGACCCGATTGCGTATCCAAGTTTTTAGAGTACTTGTACAGACATGTAAATGAAATACATGAGATCTTAAATAAAGAGGTTCCTATGATTTTTGACGATGAAGATGCTTTAGCATACAAAAATGCAAAAAATTGACACATTTGCAAAACCCCTTTGTTTGGTTATAATGATAAAGTTAGAAATCACTGTCATTTAACAGGGTTTTATAGATAAGACGGACGGAAGTGTCACGGTAACTTCTCGTTGTCTTAACTTTATCTGAATTTTAATTCATAACAATGCCAATCTCGCAAAACGAAGTCTTTTTCAAAAAATATAAGGATACTCTATGTGCAGTAAAAAAAGAACACGAAAATACCATCGCAATAGTGCAAGAATTAACAAAAAAGCTTTCGGATCAACAAAAGTTAATCCAAATGCTATCCGACCAACTTACAAAGTTAGAAGAAAAGAAGCATGTGAAGACTCCACCAATCAAGCGAGTACTAACAAGATCAGCGGCAAAATCACATGTAAGTGACCCCGTCGTTTTAACCAATAAGGAGCCGCCCCAAAGCGCAACAACCAATAAGGACACGCTCCAGAGCGGCACACCAACGAGTGTCAAAAACCGTGAGACAAACTCTACACCAACCCCGATGTCACCTCAAAATGACAACATTATAACGCCGTTGCAAAACGAATGTTCAAAAAACGATTGTTCATCTCCATTACTTTATAATCACACACAGGAACGTAACTGGACCCAAGTTACCCATAAACGCAAAAGAACTTCGAGGTTATTAATAAAAGGAACTGCAACTAACACATCCTTAAACGGTGTTGACCTGCTGAAATATGTGCATGGGTGTTTTTTCAGCAAGTCTTCATCACCAGACAGTATTACTGAGCACTTGAAGTTAGTGAAACCCGCAGAATATACCGTGGAACAGATTCCGTCTAAAAGAGATGACTACAAGTCTTACAAAATTGGAATTCCGACTTCGGTTTAAGACCATCTAATGTCTCCTGATGTATGGCCAATTCACGTCTCAATAAACCAGTGGCAGCCCTTTCTGTTCAACAATACAACAAGAACCAAACACAAATCGGCACAAGCCGCAGACGGAGTCAACAAACACAAAGGAACGGATAAGTAATCAACTTATAATTTGTCACCAAAATGTAAGAATTCTCTCCCGAAAAACTCAACACCTTGAACTGCTGCTTGACAATGATATGAAATGCGATATACTATGTCTAACCGAACACTGGCTCAAAGAGAATGAAATAAAAAATGTGACTTTGTGTTCTTACCACTTAGCATCTTACTACTGCAGAGTTACCATTGAACACGGTGGCTCAGCAATCTATATAGCGAACGATTTATTGTACAAAGAGCGAAATGACATTTGTAATTTATCCATAGAACACATCTGTGAGATATCTTGTATAGAGATAATGCAATCTAACACGATCGTTGTATGCCTGTACCGCTCCAATTTAAATAGTGTTGAACCCTTTATGACTTGTTTTGAAAACCTTTTAATGAAATTGTCTAATGAGCACAAATCTATAATAGTTTTAGGTGACTTTAATGTAGACTTCCTTGTTGATTCAACACACAAGCGTACCTTGGTAGACTTGGTCAAGTCTTACAGTTTTACACAAATCATTGAATTTCCCACTCGAGAGGTTGGTCCATCAAGTACTTGTCTGGATCACGTTTACGTGAGCCACACAATGACGGTACACGAAATTAACTGCTTATCAATAAATACTCACCTTTCTGATCACCACGCACAAAAGGTTAACATCATTCTAAACTTAGAGAGAGCACAAAACACTTTTACGAGAACTTTTTCCCAGAACCAATTACATAGTTTTAAAAGTATTATTTACTCAGTTGACTGGCACAGCCTATTTAAAAAACCAAATTACAATCCAAAGAGTCATCTTCAATCACTTATTAACATCCTCGACAACGCGTCCAGCACATGTTTTCCTTTTAAACTACAGAAAAATAAAAAACGAGACAATTGTCCGTGGATAACTAGAGAAATTATAATGCAAAAGCAACTTCTTAATAACCTAGTAGACTTATCAGTTAAAACACCTCATGATAACCGGTTGGTTTTGTTGACACTTTCACTATCACTAAAATTAGAAGAATCCATGGCTAACGCTGAACGCCTTCACTACTATAACACGTTAATTAACAGCCATAATCAACAAAAAACGTTATGGAAAATCGTTAACCAATACACAGGTCGCAAGCCACCGACGTGACGATGCTGTTCGCACATGATTAGAGACAATACTGATTCGGCTCACAAATCATCAAACCAGTTAGCGAATGAAGTAAACAACTTTTTTTTGTGCGCTGCATCTAATGCGAGCGCTCCTACCGCCTCCCCGGTAGGAGCAGCCCATTTGTTATGTAACTTAACCGCTACAAGTAATGTTTCTATTTACCTTACCCGATTTTCCGAAAAAGAATTATACGATATCATAACAAAAAACGTCGCTTGCAAAAACACATGTGATATCTACAATATATCTACAAAATTATTAAAGATTGGTTTGCCAATGTTACTATCTCAACTCACAACAATATTTAATGAGTTAGTAAAGCAAGGAGAATACCCAGCCGTTTTAAAGAATGTTAAGGTTGTTCCTATTTATAAAGGCAAAAGGCCAAAAGACAACATTCAAAGCTACAGACCTATTAGCATTATTCCAGCTATTGCAAAAAATTTTGAAAATGGTTTGTCTAAACGCCTTTCTACTTTTTTGGAACAGTTTGGGCTATTAAGTCCCAAACAATATGCATACAGGAAAAATAGGTCATGCATAACAGTTATTCGCGAAACGCTTCACAAAATAATGAGTGCAAAGGAAAAGTCCTCCCATGTAGCCATTTTATTGTGTGATATGACCCGCGCCTTTGACCTATGCGACCACGGTGTGCTAGCTAAAAAATTCCAACATATAGGAATTCGAGGTCCCGCACATAAACTTATGCTAGATTTTTTACAAAACCGGCGACAAACAGTCGTACTTAACAATGGACTTGTTAAATCAAACGAAGGAAATGTGGGTATAGGCGTTCCTCAGGGATCCTCGCTTGCTAATCTGTATTTTTTGATTCAGGTTAACGACCTTCCTGAAGTCGTGGATGGCGATATGTACATTTTTGCCGATGATGCGTGTGATGTTATCACCGCCCAAACTATTTGTGACCTAGATAAATGCATAAAATCCGACATCCTAAAACTACAAAAATGGTTTACAACTAATGGTTTAGTTCTAAACCTGACCAAAACACAGGTCATGCACATTAACCTCGGCGGAAGGCCTCCTAGACCTCTGTGCGTTAATATTGGCGGAGTTACCCTCCCACAAGTACAAGACACGAAATTTCTAGGGGTCACACTTGACTCAGGTCTAAGGTGGGACGTACACATCAATGTTCTTTGTACCAAGCTATCCGGTGCTTGTTTTGCTCTTGGTAGGCTCGCAAAGATTATACCACAACAACAGCTGAGATCAAGCTATTTTTCGTTATTTCACTCGGTAATGAGCTATGGACTCGAATTGTGGGGCACTGCAGCCGAATGGCGGCGTGTTTTCGTTCTACAAAAGCGCGCCGTTCGCATCGTCTCCTTCGCCTCCTGCAGAACTCCTGCTCAGGCACTTTTTAGGACACAAAACATTTTAACACTACCCTCTCAGTACGTGTATGACGTGGCTAGATTCGTTAGGTACAACATTGATAATTTTCCTAACAGCAAACTGACCCGCACACGACTGGGTGTAGATCCCAATCGACTATTTACGGCAAGCTCCAGACTGACCAAGTCTACCAAAACCATGCATATTTTGGGACCGAAAGTTTATAACAGACTACCTTCGCATTTAAAAAATTTAGCATCAGATGTAGCATTCCAAAGGGAATTACGGAAATGGCTAATTGACAATTCGTTCTATGATTTTAATGACTTTCTTTTAGACATATGATGTTTTTTTTTATTATTTTTAACTAATTAGTAATTACCTTTACTTAACTAATTATAATCAATATTTTGTGCACTTTTAATGAATTGTTTTAATCTATTTTGACTTGTAATATTTTATAATATTATCAATAAATGAATATGACTATGAATATGAATATATCGCGGAGCGGCCCATCAATACTGTAACTTACGATTTTGAGTGCCTAAACTTATTCCTATATTTTTCCACAATTTGTCTGGATACGACTGTCATTTATTTATCAAAGAACTGGGTAAATGTTCTGGACCTATAAAAGCAATACCTAAAAATAAAGAAAACTATATTTCATTTACACAATTTTTAAGGTTATCTAATGATCAGTATGTGCAAATACGGTTTGTAGACTCATTTAAATTTCTAGGTGCTAGTTTAGAAGAGTTAGCTAAGGGTTTATGTAGATCAGAGTTTTTCCACTTAAGTAACTTTTATCCTCGATTAGAAGAGTTTAATTTATTACTACGCAAAGGAGTATATCCTTACGATTATATGACCGGCTGGGATAAATTTACAGAAATTGAGCTACCTGAAAAGAGTTCGTTTTATAACTCGCTTTCTGCGGAACAAATTACAGACTCTGACTATGAGCACGCTCAACGTGTATGGGAGACATTTCAAATAAGAAACATGGGTGAATATACAGATCTCTATATTAAAACTGACGTTTTGCTTTTGTCAGACATATTTGAAAATTTTCGAAAAATTTGTAAGATTCATTATGAATTAGATCCCGCATTCTATTTAACCGTGCCGAGTTTGTCATTTGACACGATGTTATTGAAAACTGGTGTAAAATTAGAGTTGATATCTGATTTAGAAATCATTCGTCTTATTCAAAAAGGCATTCGAGGCGGAATTTGCATGTGCTCTACCAGACATGCTCTTGCTAATAATAAATATATGAAAACTTATAATGACAGTAAACCCGACTCGTTTCTTGTATACATTGATTGTAACAACTTATACGGATAAAGTATGAGTCATTGATTACCCATATCTGATTTTCGCTTTCTAGATTCTGAGGTAATAGAGCAATTAGACTTTATGTCAATTTCAGACGATGCAGAATTTGGATTTATTCTTGAGGTCGACTTAGTTTACCCTAAAGAGTTACATCATTTGCATAACGATTATCCCTTCTGTGCACAAAAATTTGTACCTCCAGGAGGGAAAAATTCGAAATTAATCCCAAATTTGTATGATAAATATGAGTACGACATTCATTATGTACATTTAAAAACGTGCTTGCGTAATGTTTTGACTCTTAATAAAATTCATCGGGTAATCACCTTCCGACAAAGCCCCTTTTTGAAAAAATATATAGATTTAAATACAGAACTAAGAAAAAATGCAAAAACTCCATTTCAACAGAATCTTTTTAAATTAAAAAATAACGCTGTTTTTGGCAAGACTCTCGAGGATAGTGAACGACGTGTAGATGTTAAGTTAGTAAATCAGTGGTGTGATGAGAGAAACTCTACAAAGAAGTTTGTAACAGCAAGTAAATTAATAGCACGACCAAATTTTCACAGCGCCACGATATTTTCCGATAATTTAGTCGCTGTTCAAATGAAACCGGAGAGAGTTGTCTTAGATAAACCGATATACATAGGATTCGCGATACTCGAGCTTTCTAAGAGTCACATGTATCAATTCCACTACTCTGTAATAAAACCTTATTATAATGAAAGTGATTCTCTCTGTTATACAGATACTGACAGTTTCATTTATAATATTAAAAACACTGACTTTTACGACGATTTGAAAAATCAGTTTATACATTATTTTGATATAAGTAATTATAACAAATCAAATGAGTTTCAGATACCCTTGATAAATAAAAAGGTTCCGGGATTATTTAAAGACAAGTTAGGGGGCGAGCTTATCACTGAGTTTGTAGGGCTACGTTCCAAGTTGTATTGTATCAAAAGCGAAAATTCATTACTCAAAAAAGCAAAAGGAGTAAAAAAGCCTGGTGTCCGAGAATTAACATTAGATGACTATAAGGATGTTCTGTTCAAGAATACGGTTATTAGGAAAAAATATATATTATTTAAATCTATTAAACATGAAATCTTTACGCAAACTGTTAACAAAATTGCGTTATCCAGTAAAGACGATAAGCGACTTACATTAAAAGACAAAATTTCAACTACAGCATGGGGTCATAGATCGATATTGTAGTTTTTATAAATTATAAGCGAATGTATTCAAATCTCGTTAAATAAATTGAATTGTAAATCTACAACTTTACCAGAAATGTATACCGTTAAAATAAGTAATATGTTAGTATTAAGAAACAATTTATGATTATATGTTATGTAAATACCTATTAGTACTGCTATTTGAATAAACGTACATATGCCTAGTGCAATTTGTGTTTGGATTTTTAATTTCCTAATTATTCATAAATAATTGGTTCTCCATTTCACAAGAGGTGTATGTTTATTTTTATTTTTTTATTTAACTCCAAACTAATTAGTGAGCTATTTGTGAAATGAATGAACTTTTATTTATATGAGTAAAATACAAACCTATTCATTAAAATGATTTATATTTCTTTTTTTAATTAAGTGAATTTATTAGCTAAAGAAAGAAAGACAGTTGAATGTTATAAATAGATTTTCTTCAATGATAATCAAAGTTTGCGTGAAAATTAAAAATACCGGTATTCTAAAATTTATTGTCTTTCTAACTAGCCGATAAAAATACTTACTTAAAATGAAATGTTAAAATAAGCATGTTTTTCAATCAGCAGCTTAGCTGCTGACGCCTTGTCGAGTCAGCTATGACCGCGTTATACGATACTGACTGAAATTGTTCGTCAATTGTTGTGTAATTTTGTCGATTCATGAATTCTAATCGTTATAAATAAAGGCTCATATAATACTCAGCCAAACATCAGTCTATCTTCAAAACGAAGTTACAAGTTTTTACAAGTTGTTACGAGCATCCTCAGCCCCGGTTTGGTAAGCAAACATTTGATATATTTATATATTAACAATTTATTCAAGTTACACTCGATCTATTTATGTAAATGTTATCGTCTTGCATTTTTATTTTTATTTTATTGTCTACAAATAGCAAGCATGTGCTAAAAATATTTATTTTGATTTATCTTGTTTCAGAATATGGAAGGAACACAAGACACTTTCCTATTTTCGCAATATGCTCAGGATCCATTGGAGGAATTCCTAGTGGAAGAAGAAGAAGACAGCGAGCTGGTGAAGAAACTTTTAAGCGGAATCCTGAAAAAAAATAAAGAAAAAAGATCAAAACGAAACTTTTCCAATAAAGTTTTTAAAAGAAGTGGTCACGACCGTCTGCCATCATTTATAATAAATAATAAAGCAGGGAAAGGTACGAGACTACTAAAAATACCGATAATTGACCTGAACAAAGACAGTGATGATGAAGACAAAGTGATGTTGAGTGCTCAATATTTGGCGGACGATAATTACGATGAAGTTATAGATCATGCGGAAAGTGTGATACATAAGATTTAAAAAAAACTGAGTGGATACAGTGCTAGTTTGTAGTTTTAGTTTAATTTTGTTGTAATTAACATAGTTAGTAAATAAATATAATGAAAATAACTTGTTGTTTCATTTTGCAGTTATTAATGGCCCCTTGCAGCTTTTTTAAATTTCGATATAACTTTTAAACTAGATTTAACAGTACCTATCATTATATTTTAACATTACTGGACTAAGAAAAAGCTGCAAGTGACCTTAAGACTTTTTTTTTTACCGACACGTTTTTCTTCATCTCGACTGACAGCGATATTAATTCAATTTAGTGGAAAAACTTTTCGGTAATTGATAATTCTCTTTGAATAGGTGAAATAAAAAATATGTTTGTCAATAATATCATTTATTTTGAAATCAGATATGAGAATACAGTTCTAAATTATTTTCAAAGTACCATTTTTTAATGCATAATACATTTTTTAACGCACAAGTTTTTTTATGAATTAAACAATTATATGTGCCGCTGTTTTTACAATATTTTTGATGCATTGATTGAAAATTAGGAAGGCCCTTTTCACCCAAGTCTATTACAGTACAATTATCACACAAATCTTTAACCCATTTAATTTTTTCTAACCCTTTTACAAATATTTTCTTATTTTCAAAATGAACATAAATCATTCTTTTAAACTCTCTATAATCAATGAATCCTTCACGCCATAAGATACCGAGGTTTTTCTCTATCCATATAACATTACTTTTTTCTTTTTCCGATAAAGTAAAAAATGCATACGGGGGTTTTATTAAAAATACTTGCGTGTATTCATTTGTACTATACGCAAATTCTTTAAGAATAAATTCATTTGTAAATGATTTAAACCCCTGGAGATCTACAAACAAGCAGTCTGAGCTCATGATATCCTTCGGGTAATATTGGTCAACGGTTTGTATTCTACAATGCTATCATTCAAAATAAGACAGTAAGCCGCAGTATTACCGGGTATGTCCTGTTCACACTCTAATTCAACTCTCACATCTATTGAACCCGTTTTTAAGGTTTCGTTTTGCCGAGAGCAGTCGATAACAAACAGAGGTGCTTTATCTTTAAATTCTTGCGGACTTAGCAACGGCGCTTGACTGCGGTTATAATACGACTGTTGGAATTTAGTATACTGATCGTATAATATAGCGAATTTTTCAGCTGCGAAACTAACAAACAAACTGCCAACAAACTGCCCCCAGTTTGGCGAAAATTTTATGTATACCTACCACCTAAGTTGTTTTTGAAATAAATAAAAAAAAAAAAAAAAACATTAGAACTTTCATACGGAAAATAGGTTGAATTTAAAAATACTTTTACATCTTTTAAATGACAATGATCAAAGTGTGTCATATCTTTGTTAGTCATATTTTTTCTATCTGTTTTTAATCCGATAACAACATATCGTGGCTTTTCAATTTGAGATGAAGTTTTGATTGCCCAGGAATGCTTTGATGTTTTCGGTAAAAGTGGATACTCATAAAGATCCCAGTTTCTAAATGCTACCTGAATAGCACGATCTTTTTCCAAGCACTTCATTAAATTTAACCTTTCCCGATCAGAAACTTTTATATGTGGCATACGCCATACTATTTTAGATATCGTAATGTTATCTATATATTCATTTGTATTTAATGTTACGCTATTTAAATTAGTATTGGATCTCAAAAGAATAAGTTCATGCTTACAGTTTATAACTATTTTATTGTAATCCTCTGCAAAACCAAGAATCTTGTTTAAAGGAATGCGTACAGAAAACGACCCATGCGAAACTTTTGTACCGTTAACATCCCAACCCCATGACTTTGACATTCTCGATTCATGTTCATTTAGAGATAAGAGAGATTTCATAGTAGTTGTAACTCCAGCATTTTTAATTTTGTCTATTTCGATTCCATTAAGCTCATATCGAATATCTTGAAACAAATGAAGTATGGGGTTGTAGGGACACAATATGCAGCGTCAACTCATATCTCGGTGCATGTGCACTTGGATATGAGCTGACGTAGCAACGCGTACTCGGCGCAGGAGACGCGGCCCAGTGACGCCAGTCGTTCCCGGGTTCTTGTAAATGTAGGTCATACTTAAGAAATAAATCAAGTATATAACATCAGTATTTAATTCCGGAAACGGCTCACCAAGTACCCAACAACTGGTGACCCCGCGGTAGATTTGATGGATTCACCTCAAGCATTACCGACAGAGCCAGCAGAAGTCAATGCGGTCTCCATTTCATCGCGTATCCCCGAGTTTTGGATGGATGAACCGCGTGTTTGGTTCGTGAGGGCAGAAGCGGTACTCAATCCTCAGAAGATGGGAGATGACACGAAGTTTGACATGATTGTGGCGAAATTGCCAAGAGAGGTCGTCATGCAAATCACTGATTTATTGACCTCGCCACCAGCAACGGGAAAATTTGAAGCACTCAAAACTAAGTTGATAACGTTGCTAGAAGATACCAAGGATAAGCAGGTAGAGAGGTTGATGGTGGAAATGGAACTCGGAGACCAGAAAGCTTCTCAACTTCTGCGCCGGATGAGGGATTTGGGACGTGATAAATTTCCCGATGATACTATTCGGATTCTGTGGCAAAGATTGCTGCCTCCTACGGTGCGCGCGGTACTATCAGTAGCAGATACAAAAGATCTAGATAAGTTGGCATTAATAGCAGACAACGTTCTTGAGGCCACAAGGTCCGGGCAGATCGCAGCAGTTTTACAACCAGCTGGTTGTTCTCACAGGGAAGCAACCACGGCAACGGATACGCAGTCAGACACAGACAAAATTATGAGCGAAATCGCGAAGCTTAGTGTTCGTTTAAGAGACATCGAACGACCCGGACCCGTAAATAACTTTAGTGCTCGAGTACCACCGAACGCGCGTTCGCAACACAGAGAAGAGCAGCAACCACGAGCTAGGCGCACTCCAAATGATCCAGGATGGTTATGCTTTTATCACTTTCGTTTTGGAGCCAAAGCCGTCAAATGCGTGCAACCACTCGTGCAACGCCGTCTATGCATTAAAGACTTAAGGAGTCCACTACTTAAGTCTTTAATGCATAGACGGCGACACGGATGTATGGCACAGTCAAGGACGGAAGTCTGTGCCATACATCCGTGTCGCCGTCTATGCATTAAAGACTTAAGTAGTGGACTCCAATTTTTAGTGGATACGGGAGCAAACATTTCAGTGCTACCAGCAGTGAATAAGACTAGTTGGGGCGAGAGTGCGGACTATAAATTATTCGCGGCCAACGGTACGGAAATTAGGACTTACGGGACAAAATCATTAACCCTGGACCTGGGGCTTCGCAAGCCGTACCGTTGGGAGTTTGTGTTGGCCGAGGTAAAGCAACCCATTCTAGGAGCAGATTTTTTAACCAAAAATAAGCTGTTGGTCGACATGAGCGCAGGTAAGTTTATAGATCAAGTTACGGACAATAGCGTCATAGTAAACATTGTTAGCATGTTAGAATCATCAGTAAGTACTATTAGTATTAATAACCCGTATTACAAACTGTTATCACTTTTTCCTGAGTTAACAAAGCCGGCGTCGTTCAAGGAGACGCCACCTCACAATGTAGTACACTTTATAGAGACCACCGATCCACCGGTGTACGCTAAAGCAAGACCACTTCCACCTGACCGCTATAAGAAGGTCAAGGAAGAGTTCCGTATTATGCAAGAGATGGGCATTTGCAGGCCTTCTAGTAGTGCCTGGGCAAGCCCCTTACATGTAGTTCCAAAAAAAGACGGTGGTTTACGTCCTTGTGGAGATTATCGTCAATTAAACGCAATAACCAGACCAGACCGTTATCCGATTCCAAGGCTACAAGATTTAACGTTTATTTTAGCAAAAAAAAAACTATTCAGTAAAGTAGACATCAACAGGGCCTACCATTTTATTCCAATAGCTGAGAGCGACATCCAAAAAACAGCTATAATAACTCCTTTCGGTCTTTTCGAATTCCCTAGAATGACTTTCGGTTTGCGAAACGCAGCTCAAAGTTTTCAAAGGTTTATGAATCATCATGTTCTTAGAGATCTAAATTTCGTTTATGTTTACCTAGATGACATATTCTGCCCCCGATAGTGAAAAGGGCGCATCTAACATTTTTGTCAAAAATGAGTTATTTATATTGCCGTGATCAGCAGAAAAAGACCTACCTACTGATATTTTTAGTTTTTTCCTAGGTAGCCTATATTACAAGTTACCATAAGCAAAAAGGGCGTAACTTCACTCACTTTGTTACAAAAACTTCAATAAAAAGACGCATTTCAAAAACATGTAAATGGTCTTCATAAAAAAGACGTAACTATGGATAATGCGTCCTTTTGTTTTGTCAAACTTTCAACAATTTAGTAAAAGAAAAGACGCAAGGTATAATCCATCACCTAATACTTCAATAAAAAGACGCATCTAAGTACTTGTGCCTTTTCAACTATGCCAGGACTTGAAAGAATTATTTTGACTTAGACGCATCTAACTTAAATATTCAATGAAAAGGGCGCTAGTGACCACTTGCGCCTTTTCAACTTAGCCAGAGCTTGATAACCTTATGTTAACGCAAACGCATCGACACCTTATACTAAGTAGAAAAGACGCAAATGACCACTTACGCCTTTTCAGTAGTGTATTTTGCTAATTCACAAGTATGCTCGTGGCATTTGCGTCTGATTTTGATGTAGGTTTTTTTTTTGCGATAATTACAACCTTGAAAAGAGGTAGTTAAGCGTGCATTTAAATTTAAATTATGTCAGTCGAATATTAACCCTTAATTTATCAAGAAGAAAAAACATAAAAACCAAGTATCTAAGTGTTATTATTTTTTGCGGTGTTTATATCTACCGGAAAAATCATAAAAATCATAAGAATACAAAGTCGGCTTAAATGTCCAGCATGATGGACGTTGCCAAAGATATGCAAAATATGTTTTCTATTTTTAAGAAATAAAACATTAATGAAAATCCGCTTGCAGGTTTAGGGCTGATTTTTCAATCCCCAGATAAAACTATCCGTCAGTTAAATGTATTACTATCCTTTTCTTAGGTCATATGAAAGAAAAGGACGGAGCTAAAATTTACCTTCCGGATAGCTTTATCAGGGGATTGAAAAATCAGCCCTTAATTGAATAAAAACTGAAACATGATATAATAGTATTTTATAATATAGTGTTTGCCGGCGGCTTTGTCCGCATGGAACTCTGTTAATGAGTTTTCCTGTAGAAATGATTATATTTCCGAGATAAAAAATCAAAATGTCCATCCCCCGGACTCAAGCTATCTTCATTTCGATTCGGCGGTTGAGCGTAAAGAAGAAACAAATAAACAAACAAGTTTGCTGATGGCAGCGTTATTTTCCCGGCGTTGGCAAAAGAACTTAGGAACAGTTCAGCATAGTAAACCTTGAGTTTCGACTTCTAATAAACATGTCAAAGACCAACCTAATTTCCAACTGCAGTTGTAGGATCAAATCAACATTTTTTTGACTTCAGAATTTTATTGAAAGAGCTGAACATAATTTAATTATCTTGAATACAAAGAAACCGTGGTTTTTACAAGGAAATAACCACATTGACATCCGAGAGGCATTGTTTGAATAAAGTACTGCATTAATATTCTTGTTTTATAAAATATTTCTAGGTTCTCATTCCAATCTTTCTGGGACCGTATCGGTTTGCATCAAATAGTTTTGTTTAAAAATTATTTTGACAGTCAAGATAGGATACAAAATTACAAAACAAAGCAGTATGGAAGCGACTACAAAGACAGTGTGGCTTGGGGCAGGGTGACCTGAAAAATAAGCTACAGTTTATTACAGGCAGTAACATTTAAGCGAGCAATTGTTATTTTTTATGTAAATACTTTATTATAAAACTAAGCAGGAAGTATAAGTTGAAAGAAAAGTTCATATTAATTGGCAATAGGAAGTATGCTGGCCGTAGCAAACGCGAGTTAGAACACTGCGGCATTGGCAATGGGAAGTATACTGGATACACTTTAACTAAGCATGTTTTTAAGACATAAATGGGACTTTTTTAATTTTTAAAATATAATTATGCAAATACATCATAATGTTGTCATATATTTACAGAAAAATCATACAAATAAAACATTTACTGAGCGTAAGTGAGAAGCGTCTTTCCCCATTTAAATTCTGACGGCAATTGACGAAAAATTACCGTTCGCACTGGCTTTTTATATTTTTTATTTAGTATAGTTTTTGTATTATAATAATAATATGAGATTCCCCTGTATTACCTAAAATTCATCTAATAATTTTATTTTTACGCGTAGATTTTGGTTTTTACAACGTCCAGTTTACTTTTATCTTTTCATACGGTTTTTCATTATTATTTTCCTGATTGCACCTTAGAACGTTGTTAATGTGCAAACTATTATTTCAAAACATTTTTTTACAGGCAATTGAACTACCTACATGTGAAAGAGTAAAAAAAGAGAAGATAATTACTTTTTTAATTGAGTAAAGGTAGTTTTTTGAAATATCAATTACTATGTTAAAAAGACGCTTGTGTCCAAATGCGCCCTTTCATCTTAGGAAAAAAGCTGGAAATATCTGTCAAGCACTTATATTAAAAAGAAGTTTGTGATTGTACTTAGTTGAAAAGGCGTAATTGGTTACTTGCGTCTTTTAAACGGAGTACCGAGTATTTTCCAGAGATTTTTTTGCTTAGATGAAAAGGAAAATCATAAATAATTAAATAAATAAGAATAATTTATAAAATATTTTATTACTAGATTGACAATATGGTACATATCTATATTACTTCGTTTACGGAAAGTGTCTATGTCTATTTGTTTAGAGACAGCAAACATTTTTTTAATTTTCAACTAAAACATTTAATTTCTCGATTTCGACTTCATGTTAGATGCGCCCTTTTCACTATCGGGGGCAGTATTAATTGCAAGTGAAACAGAAACTCAACATCGCGAACACTTGCGTATAATTTTTGACAGGCTCCATAAGCATGGTATTACTATTAATATCACGAAATGTCGTTTTGGGGAGACAAAGATAGAATTCCTAGGGTATGAAGTGTCAACTAAAGGGTTAAAACCATTACCGGATAAAGTTAAGGCAATTACAGACTTTCCTAGGCCAAAAACAATAGAAGAGCTTAGGAGATTTTTAGGCATGGTCAATTTCTACAGGGCTCACTTGCCAAATGCTATGAAATGGCAAGCAGAGTTAAATAATTATTTGTCTAGCTCTAAAAAGAAAGATAAAACCAAAATTGAATGGACTAATGCAGCAAACGAAGCTTTTCTAAAGTGTAAACAAAGTTTGGTAAACGCGGCTTTGTTAGCTTACCCCGTAGACGGGGCTAAAATGTCACTGTGGACGGACGCGTCAGATAATTTCGCAGCAGGGGTGCTCCAGCAGGAAGTTAAAGGTTTATAAGGCAGCCATTAGGATATTTTTCAAAGAAATTAGACTAAATACAGCACGTACGACCGAGAGCTACTAGCAATATATTTGAGTATAGTGCACTTCCGAAACATGTTTGAAGGGCGTCAATTAACCATTTTCACAGATCATAAACCTCTAACTTTCGCTTTCAGCAAATTAGGTAGTGATAAGGAAACGCCGAGACGAACAAGACAGTTAGCTTATATAAGTGAATTCACAACAGACATTAAACACATATCAGGGGATAAGAATGTGGTTGCTGACGCATTGTCTCGCATCGAAACCATAACATGCCCCACGGCGATAGATTATACCAGACTTGCTGACGCGCATGGAAATGACGAATATGTTTTAAGGATGACGCAGTCCCAGGTAGACAATGCGACATCTAACTAAAGTTTTAAATGGATAGGGTTGTCACACTGTAATAGATCTATTTTTTGTGAAACAAGTACAGATAAAATAAGGTCATATCTTCCGCAAGAATTTAGGCGAACGGCGTTTGACAGTATACACAATTTAAGCCACCCTGGCGTTCGCTCAACTCGCAAAATGCTATGTAAGGTATATTTTTGGCCAAATATGAACCAGGACATTTCTAAATGGACACGGTCATGCGTTCCCTGCCAAAAAGCAAAAGTTAACCGACATACCATATCGGGTTTGGGGACATTCCCAAACGCAGGCAGATTTGAGCACATTCATGTAGATTTGGTCGGTCCTTTACCAACATCGCCGCAGGGATATCGGTATTTAGTTACGATAGTAGATAGATGTACGCGTTGGCCGTTTCCGGTATGCGAGATGACAGCGGAAGTGGTAGCGAAAGTAATTTACGAAGGATGGATTGTACGGTACGGGTGCCCCATCAAACTTACCAGCGATCAAGGACGGCAATTTGAAAGCCGGTTATTTGAAAAATTAATGATGCTATTTGGAATTGATAAATTAAGGACCACCCCTTATCACCCCCAAAGTAGTAGTATATTATTGGGAGTTTCAAAACACATTTTACATGTTTTGTGTTTTGAAACTCCCAAGGCGTTTTTTGATGAAACGCTCATTTCGAGTTGATCGTTTTTTTAAACGCTAAAATAGGTGTTTTGAAACTCCCAATCGGTTTTGAGGTGTTTTGAAACTCCCAAGGCGTTTTTTGACGAAACGCTCATTTCCATTCAGACGTTTTTTTAAACGCTCATTATTTAAGAAGTTCATACGGTTTCAAAAACACATTCTTGTTCTGAAACTCCATATTCACATATAACTACTTAATATCTTGAAGGTGTAGGCGCATTGGGTACAAAGCATTCAAGCTTACAACACGTAGTACTTGATATAACGTTTATTTTTAGAAAATATGAAGTTTGTGAGACAACCTCAAAACTTACAATTGGAAGTCGTTTGTCCAGTTCGCAACGATTGCAATTCACGTCATGGAGAACTTTTACCGAACACAATTCGAAGTATAATTTGTGGTCCTTCTAACTGTGGAAAAACCAATTTAATTGTTGGTCTTTTACTGCATGAACGGGGGCTACGTTTTGAAAACCTTTATGTTTACTCAAAAACTCTTTTCCAACCCATGTATCGATTTTTGGAAACAGTATTAGCGTTAGTTCCCACAGTTAAATTTCAAAAATATCAACAAAATGAAGAAATACTCAGTCCACATGAAGCTAAGATTAACTCAATTATTATATTTGATGATGTTGCATGTGAAAATCAAAACAACATAAGGGATTACTTTGCAATGGGACGTCATAAAAATATTGATAGCTTCTACCTTAATCAAACTTATAGTAAAATTCCTAAACAATTAATAAGAGACAATGCTAACTTAATAATTCTATTTAAACAGGATGATATGAATTTACGTCATGTTTATGATGAACACGTTGGAAGCGATATGTCTTGGTCACAGTTTCGAGAAATGTGTGCTAAAGTATGGAAACTACCATATAATTACTTGGTTATAAATAAAGATTGTAGGCGTAATTCAGGATGTTATAGAATGGGCTTTGACACATTTATCATTATGGATTAACTATAATACGTAATGCAATGTTACGAAACATTTATTGCTTCATAGGAAACCATCATGATCAGACATGAACCTTGAAATGAATGACGAGAAAACTTTGAAAGAAAAAGTAATCAAATCTGTCGAAGCCGTTAAAAAGAAGGTTAGACTGATTCGTAATATGAAAACTGATAATGATATGATGTTGGAATCAGTATTGAAACCAATAACAGATCCGCTTAATGAAATAGCAAAAAATGACGACAGTAATTACATAAACACTTACGATACGAACGTAGATAATAATGTTCCACAATGGAGAAAGTTGGCAAAAAGATTTAAATTTAGTCCTAGTGAAGAGAAGAAGCAAACTATTAATGATCTTACTGTTGTGAGGAACTCTTCTCAATCTAGTCTTTATAATGAAGATGATGGGAATGAGACATCAAACGACGATGAAAGTGATGTAAGTGATGGTGTGGATAGTGAAAATATGATTGATCAGGATTCAGCAAATGATATTTCATTTAAGACATCTGATTCTTATGCATCTCCTCGCGAAGATCCTGCATTTCAAAAGCAATATACCACGAACATAAACATTCCATTTGGTATACGAACGGAACGGGACAAGCTAATGCTAGGAACTTATCCAGTATACACCAGTAACAATAAAATCAAAGTAAATGGTCGTACTTACAATTTAACACCAGGTTTAAACGAATTGCTATATAAGAAAATACCGGATTTAGATATTGTAACTGAGGACGATAAACGTAATTACAAAATCTTATTATTAGAGACTAATGCACATAGAAGAGATTTTAATGCTAATAAACCAATAAAAAGCAACAAAGGTATAAAATATTTACATGTAATAAGACCGCTTTTTAAATTAGCTAAAGAACGAACAGTAAGTGGTGATGGATTACCAACAATGAAAAGAGTTAAAAATAAAGTGTCTTATGTATATTGGGATGACCCAAACGAATTAGTAGATAGATTAAAATTACTTATAGCTTCCCGTGAAGCTGGTAATACAGGATTAGATAATGAAATCATATCCATTATTGAAGAATTGCAAGAAGCGGGATTAGTTAACAATGCTAATATATAAATCAGTTACTGTACTATTATCGTTAGTCGAGGCAGAACTTTTGACGTACAAATATATCATAAAATGAATATAGATAAATTTGGTCATCATCTTCATAAACGCCTGCGTGTATCTGAAGTTTCTGAACTTAAAAATAATGCTTTACTCAGATCAGATGATGGGCATTTCGATTTACAGTCATTGAGATTAAAGGGGCTTGCGCATCCATTGTCGCCTAATGATGCCGTTA
Source organism: Acleris cristana (assembly GCA_948252455.1). Lineage (NCBI taxonomy): Eukaryota > Metazoa > Arthropoda > Insecta > Lepidoptera > Tortricidae > Acleris > Acleris cristana. The sequence continues at coordinate 5,205,790 of OX411771.1, read as the reverse complement.
ATAAGCAGTATGTTGATCAGCTCGTTCAGAACCTTTATGAGAAGAAGTATCTAGATTCTTTGTTTGACACTATAAATTCACAAATTCATCAGCTTGCAAATCAGTTGAAATTGAACTTTTATACAAAAAAGGAAACAGACGACATTTTCACCAAATTAAACGATGGCAAAGCAGCAAGTCGTGAACGAGATACACAGATCAGCTCGAAAAAACTTTAAGCGACGAGCAGTTTTATTAAAAGGAATTGATGATTTGTGGCAAGCGGATTTGATTGACTTACAAAATTTGCATAAGATAAATAGAGGATATAAATACATTTTGGTTGTAATTGACGCCTTTTCAAAGTACGCGTGGTGTATTCCAACAAAATCTAAAACGAAAACAGAAATTAAAAATGCTTTCGAACAAATTATTAAAGCATCTAAACGAGTACCGATAAACTTACAGACAGACTTAGGGAAAGAGTTTTATAATAATGAATTCGATTGCTATGTAAAAAAATTAAAAATAAATCATTATTCTACGTATTCAATTAAAAAAGCATCTATTGTTGAAAGGTTAATAAAAACGCTCAAAACTAAACTTTACAAACATTTTAGTTTAATAGGAAATTATAAATGGGTTGGAAAACCTTTAAATGATATAGTTAAATCCTACAATCAAACTATGCATCGTACAACAAAATTTCAACCAATTGATGTAAATTTTGATAATGAGTCGCAAGTAAAGAAAAACATCCAAAACGTGCAATCCAATCTAGGTAATCAATCAAATAAATTTAACATAGGAGATTGCGTACGCATAAGCAAGTATAAAAGCGCCTTTCACAAAGGTTATACACCGAATTGGTCAACTGAAATATTTACTATTAAACATGTAAATCGCACTCGCCCAGTTACTTACCTTATTGAAGATCAACGAAAAAATACAATACTTGGGTCATTTTACGAACAAGAACTTCAGAAAACGAAATATCCTGATGTTTACCTCATAGAAAAGGTGATCAAAAAGAAGGGGGAAAAATTGTATGTAAAGTGGTTAGGGCTTAATGATAGCGAAAATAGCTGGATTGGTAGAAATGCCATTGTATGAGCATATTTATTAACTTTATTGTATTAAAAATCGTCATTAATATTTTGGATATGAAAGGGAGAGGACTTTTAAACAGTGCTATTAATCACTTACCAATTGAACTACACTTACCCGGCTACAATTATTGTGGACCAGGCACAAAGTTGCATAAACGTTTGCTAAGAGGTGATAAGGGAATTAATGAGCTAGACAACGCATGTATGCAACACGACATAGCCTATGATAAATATTCTAACCTGGCAGATCGTCAACATGCAGATTTAGAACTTTATAAAATGGCTAAACAAAGACTGAAAGCGAATGATGCTGGTAAAGGGGAAAAACTTGCTTCATGGCTAGTTAGCAAACTAATGAAATCTAAAATAAAAATCGGCGCGGGGATAAAAACATTTAAACAGTTTGTATCTAAGATACGTGCTGAATTAAAGAAAAACAAATCTAAAAATAAAGGCACTGCAATTAATCAAGCTTTTGCAGCTGCAATTAAAGTATTCCGTAATAACAATACGAGTAAATTACGAGTTCCTCGTTTAATACCGATCCCAAAAACTGGAGGTATTTTACCACTGATACCTATTTTTGCTGGACTTTCTGCATTAGGATCTTTGGCAGGAGGAGCTGCTGGGATTGCTAAAGCTGTTGGAGATTACAAAGCTGCGAAGAAAAACTTAGCCGAATCAGAACGCCATAACAAAATGATGGAATCTATAGCATTAGGAAAAGGTTTACATATAAAACCGTATAAGAACGGTAAAGGATTGTGTTTAAAAAGTTCAAAAAACTAAATAAAAGGTTACCTAGACGAGCTCTTACAAATATTGATATTTTAAAGTATTCAAAAGATATACCTTATTTTCGCGGTGTTTATATGAGAGATAGTTTGCCAAAACGACCAAAAAGAGTAGAATGTGCAATCATAAATTTAGATAGTTCTGAAAACCGCGGGACTCACTGGGTAGCCTATGTCAAGGACAACAATTACTGTGAATATTTTAATAGTTTTGGTGATCTGAAACCACCGTTAGAATTAATAAATTATTTAAAGAATCATGTTATTTCATACAATTACCTCACTTATCAAAAGTTTAACACTGTAAATTGCGGACATTTATGTTTGAAATATTTAAAACAGTTTTGGAGTAAACGTTTAAATATCTCTGTACAATAAAAACCATATCATTTTCATGATGTCTTTCACTTTGTCTATAACCGGAACCTCTTCTGCCTTGATCACTAATTATTCACCAGCTTTTCAACTCGATGGTGAATATGAATGTGGGTTGCTGTACATGTCAACTTTTAACTCGATACCGAATATAGATTACAGAAATAATACATTTTATTATGGTAAAAATGAAGAAGTAGAAATTCCAGAGGGGTCATATGAACTTCAAGACCTTGATGATTACCTTAAACGACACCTGCAAGGATGTACATTTTCACTGACATGTAACAATAACACATTGAAGACGTCTATATTGTGTTCTAAAAACATCTACTTCAATAAAGAAAATTCGATTGGAAAGTTGTTAGGTTTTGGAGAAGAAACTATTCAAGCTAATATATTAACAGATTCCCCTTTTCCTGTTTCCATTCTATCAACAACTATAGTGCGGGTTGAATGTGACATAGTGAGTGGATCATTTGTTAACGGTAAACCGAGCCATATAATTCACGAGTTTGTACCTAATGTTCCACCTGGTTATCGAATTATAGAAATACCTAAAAACGTAATCTACTTTCCTGTTACACAAAACAGCTTAAGCTCTCTCAAAATAAGAATATTGGATGTAAACGATAATTTAGTTAATTTGCGAGGTGAAGAGATTCAAATTTATTTACATCTTCGAAAAAAATGATAAATTTCAATAAAAGTGTAGTCTCGCGCGACAAACGTACTAGTACTCATTGTACTATCAAGAAAAGAAGACCTAAAGAACCAATTACAAAGCTAACAGAAGAAAATAAACAATTTTTAAAAAACATTGGATTGTTAAAATGAGTATATTAAATTTAACAGATTCTTTAAGCTTTGATAACACGATTGAAAGTTTTGAATATCATTCATATAAACCATACATAACAAGTTTTAATTTGAACGATGAAATTCGTATACCTATTAACCAACAAGATCTTTACGTATTGCCATCGGCGAGTACTCTCTATGTAGAAGGCGATGTTGCAGTATTCAATAGAGAGACAAAGACGCCGGTGAACAGTGTACAATTTACGAATAACCCTATACTTCACTTGTTTCAAGATATTCGATATGAACTGAACGGGATCGAAATAGATAAAATTAAAAACGCTGGAGTTACAACAACGATGAAATCTCTTGTATCCATGAATGAAATCGAATCGTCTATGTCACAGTTATGGGGATGGAATGTTAATGGTACTAAAATTACACATGGATCATTTTCTGTATCTATTCCTTTAGATAAGATTCTTGGTTTCGCAGAGGATTATAAGAAAATAATTATTAACTGTAGGCATGAACTTATTCTTCTACGATCCAATAGTAATATAAATAGTGTTAAATTGAACACCAATGAATACATAGATAACATTACTATATCTAAAATAGTATGGCGTATGCCACATATTAAAGTTTCTGATAGGGAAAGATTAAATTTACTCAAATGCTTAGAAAAAGATCGCGCTATTCAAATGGCATTTAGGAACTGGGATCTTTATGAGTATCCACTTTTACCTAAAACATCAAAACATTCTTGGTCAATCAAAACTTCATCTCAAATTGAAAAACCGCGATTCGTTATAATTGGATTGAAAACGGATAGAAAGAATATGGCTAACAAAGATATAACACGGTTTGATCACTGTCATTTGAGAGACGTCAAAGTTTTTTTAAATTCAAACTATTTTCCGTATGAAAGTTTAAATGTTAGTTTTGCAGCTGAAAAGTATGCTTTATTATACGAACAGTACGCTAAATTCCAGCAGTCTTATTATAACCGTGGTCAAACACCATTGTTGAGTCCGCAAGAATTTAAAGAGAAAGCTGCTCTGTTTGTAATCGATTGTTCCCGTCAAAACGAAACCTTAAAAACAGGCGCCATAGACGTACGAGTAGAATTAGAGTGTGAACAGGATATACCTGATAATACTGCAGCGTACTGTTTAATTCTGAATGATAGTATTGTAGAATACAAACCGTTAAGCAACATTACACGAAAAATATCATGAATTCAGATTGTTTGTTCGTGGATCTTCAGGGATTTAAATCGTATAAGAATGAATTTATTATTAAGGAATTTGCATACAGTACAAATGAATACACACAGGTATTTTCAATAAAACCTCCATATAAGTTTTCGACGTTAATGGAAAGCGAAAAAAGACAAGTAAGATGGATAGAGAAAAACCTAGGTATTTCATGGCATGAGGGCTTTGTTGATTATAGAGAATTTAAAAGAATGATACGCTGTTTTTTGGAAAACAAGAAAATATATGTAAAAGGGTTAGAAAAAGTTAAATGGATTAAAGATTTGTGTAGTAACTGTACCGTAATTGACTTGGGTTGTAACGGTTTGCCTAAATTTGAATCTATGTATCAAAAATATTGTAAGGACCAGAGTAGTTATAGTTGTTCAACGCATAAAAAATCTTGTGCGTTAAAAAATGTTTTATGTATTAAAAAATGGTATTCTGAAAATAATTTATCATTGTATTCTCATTTGTAATAAAGTACAATAAATATTATAACTGTAAAGCATATTTTTATTTCATAATTATTTCCCTTTATATACCTACCTACATATGATAAGATAGAGTGTCCGATCCGAAAACTACAAATTTAAGTGCCTGTAAAAGTTTAAAATAACAATGATAATGACAACTATTTGTTATTTCATGGGCACTTAAATTTTAAAGTTCGAATTGGACCCAATGGGGTTACAAAAGGTTTAGAAGTAAAATAAAACCAGATTCATAGGAAATAACATTTATTTATTAATTACCACACCTTTGTTTATAACATAGCATCTTAAATCTAATTTTAACTTTAATATTAAAACAAAGATTGATGACCCCAAGACAACGTCGAGACTTGATTATCTAGTATAACGCGTTTGTCATCATTTGACGACAGTGCTACTTTATTCAAGGACTGAGTAAAAATAACATGTTTTAAAGATTTAAATACAATATTGCGTTTTCTTATCCGCTCCTTATTTAATAGTACTTTTTTATATTCCTCAAAATCCACACCGCGCAATACATGTCTCTTTGTGCCTTTAGCCTTTTTCAGTTGTTTGTTTTCTGTTTTTATACAATATAATTTAGACCTAAGGCCAACGAACTCGTTTATTATTTCTCCACCAAGTTCATCTTTAAATAAACCGGGTACTTTTTTATGTTTAAGAGTTATACCGTATGCGTTACTGACAGAATAATTACTTGTATCAAAATAATGTTGAAAATTTCGTTTTATATCTACATACAAATCTTCTGTATTTATGGAATACAAAAAAGAATCTGTATCGGTATAACATAAACTTAAATTAGATCCATAAAAAGGTTTCATGACAGAATAGTGAAAATCGTACATATGAGTTTTCGATATTTCCAAAACAGTAAATCCAATGTAAATTGGCCTGTCAAGAGTTACCGATTCCGGTTTCATTTGTATGGCGACAAAATTTTCACTAAAAACGGTAGAACTATGAAAATTAGGTCTACCTGTTAGATGCTCTGCTGTGTATTTCTTTTTTGTTTTATTTCTATTATCACTCCACGCATTAACTAACAGAACATTTAACCTTTTTTCAGCGTCTTCCAACGTTTTTCCAAATATAGCATTGTTTGCAAGTTTGCACGAATTTTGCTCAAACACGGATTTAGCTTTTTGTCTTAACTTTGTATTTAAGTCTATGTATTGTTTTAAAAATGGACCTTGTTTAAATTTGATTACTCTATGTACGTTTTTCAATACCAAGCCATGCTTTATACATGTTTTTAAATGCACATAATGGATGACATACTCGTATTTATCATATAAATTTGGGATAAGTTTAGGTTGCTTTGAACCAGGCGGTGTGAATTTTTGAGGACAGAATGGAATGTCATTATGCAAGTCATGCAAATGTTCTGGATATTCTAAATCCACTTCCAAAATATAACCATAATCCGAATCATCAGGTGTTTGTAGGATATCGAGTACATTAATTTTATCCCGTGGTAATAATTTGAAATCATCATAAGGTAAATTGCCACACATTGCATAACCGTATAGATTATTACAGTCTATGTAGAATAAGAAACTGCTTGGATTACTGGAATCAAAGTTTGGCATGTATTTATTATTTGCCTTTGCATATCGAGTAGAACATAAACATACACCCCCACGAATACCTTTTTGAATCATTCTAATTATTTCAAGGTCATCAATGAGTTGCAACTTCACACCAGTTATAAGTAACATGGCATCAAAACTTAAACTTGGGGCAGTTAGATAAAAAGCAGGGTCTAATCTATAATTGACTTTACAAGTTTGACGAAACTTTTCAAATATGTCAGTTAGTAATAATACATCTGATTTAAGGTAAAGATCGGTGTATTCTCCTAAAGTATTAATATTGAATGATTTCCATACAAGCTCGGCATGTTCATAATCATATTTGGATATAATCTCATTTGTTAATGAGTTGTAAAAATAATGTGGCTGAGGTAAACATTGCTCTTCATAGCGACTCCAACTAGACATATACTCGTATGGATAGACGCCCTTTCGTTTCAATAAATCGAAATGCTCTTTTAAAGGAAAAAAATGTGAGAGATGAATAAAGTCTTCTTCATTTAAGGTGCTAACAAGTTCTTCCAAACTTGCTCCTAAAAATTTGAATGAATCTACAAAACGAACGGGCATATATTCATTTCGACTTGTAATGAAAAATTTCGTAAATGATATGTAATTTTCTTTGTTTTTTGCAATAACTTTGACTTGACCAGGAAGTTCACCCAATTGACGTATAAACAAATGACTGTCGTACCCTGATAAGTTGTGAAAAAATACTGGCACAAATGTTGGTAGGCGGTACCGAATATTACAATAAGAATGGGCTGCCCCTCTATAGCGTCCTGTCAAATGGCAATGATCTCTCACGGAATCGCCGAGTAATAACTTGCGACAAAGAAAACAATATTGAGAGTTCAAAAAATCATTTTCTTCTGTCTCTGTAATAGTTATTGGCTTCGGGTCAGAATATATTTTATTTATTCTATGTACATCTTTTTGCAGATATTCGAGAAATTTTTCTACGCAGTCTTTTCCACGATAAGACACAAATTTGTTTAGGGAGCTGTCGTATGAACTAACAATGTAGTACGCAAATGCAGCTGGTATGTGTTCCTGCAATGTTGTAGTACATTTCGAACTAAGTTTTTCATCCGTATTTGGTTGCAATAAGGATTCAAAGTCTGCATAAATTATAAAAGGCATATTTTGCATCCGCTCAAAATTTTTAAATTCAATATGCGCACCCCGATTAGGTAAAATTGTCTTTACGCCCCCGCATACGTGAGCATTAAATTTGTCTTGACTATTAAAAAATATCATACATTCATCGCAAAAAAATATTTTCCCGTTATGTTTTGTAAATTGAAGTTTAAGCAGGCGACTTAAATCTTTTATAAGACAGTAATGTGTTTGACGACCGTTTTCTAACATTAAAAGGTTAATATGATGTTGCTTCCGACATGTGGTTTTGTAAAGTGGACCTACGATTTCAGATTTATTTTTGAGTGCGTACACATTAATACTAATACGTTGATTGTTTTTTTCGAATATTTTTATGTCAGATAATCCCACAGGAAAAGTCATGTCCTTGCTATTAAGAACACCTTCATAATGGGGATATGAAGATACCCTATGCACATTATTTTTAGCTGGAAATAAAGCAGCCATCACACACCACAAAAAGCAAAAAACATCTTTATTTTGTATATTGATGCACGCCCGTTTTAGTTTTATATTTTTAGGCAAATCAATGAATCCTGATGCTCTCAGTGGGTTATATTTACTGATGTTTACCTCTAGGTATAAATTGCGCATAAAAGCCCAACCACTATCTCTGTCTTGAAACTCATCAATTTTTCCACAAATACATTGTAAAAGATTTAAAAATATTTCATTAAAATCATAGTTCTGATGTATAACTATATTTTTCGTTGCAAAAGATTTTACGTCGCAAGTATCGTTTTTAAGTAAAGAAAATTCAGCAAATAATTCAAAATTGACTTTGATAGTATTAAACACTGATTGTCTTGCTTCCAAAATTTTACGAACACTGTCGCGAAGGCTACGTATAAACTCGGCTGGTGCACAAACCTGGTCTGGCCCGCCTTCACGCCCCCGCACACGGTAAGATGCTATCCTACTTCTAAAAGCTGAAGCTATTTTTTCAACGCCTTCACCGTTATCAATAGAAATATTATTTTTATGCACAATACTTCGTAAATGGGCAGAAAAAGCTCGACTAGGAACAGATGTTTCGCAAACAGAACAAAATATTGATTTACAACTCATATTTGTTTTTTTAAGAATAGTAGATGAAAAGTGCTAGAAATTAAGATAAACAAAAGTATCGCGAGAATTATTATTTTTAGTAACAATATAACGCTCGGTGAAATTTTAAATTAACTACAGCTTTCTCCTATAGATCTTTTGTCACAATAGTTTTAAGTCAGCCACATTATTTAATTTCAACTGAACAAAACATAGAATTACAACAATTTTTTTTTTTTTTTTTTTTTTTTTTAAGAATACTATTTTAAAAGTGTTGGCAAATATTACAAACAGAGGTAACTAATACTAGAATTATTATTTTAAATCGTGATAGAACGTTCCATCTTCAGCGAAATAGTCCTTGTACATAATTTTAGCACTTTATTAATATCTGACACCTCTGACGAATTAACATCTAACTGTATTTTTAAAGTAACTAGAGATCTCTCTCATCAATCTTTTGGCGAAATGCTTTTTATGTAAGCCGCATTATTTAATTTCAACTCAACAAGACATAGAATTACAACTAACTTTTAAGAATAGTAGATTAAAAGTACTGGCAAATGTTACAAACATAGGTAAGTAATACTAGAAATATTATTTTAAATCGCGATAGAACGTTCCATCTTCAGCGAAATAGTCCTTACATAATTTAAGCACTTTATTAATATCTGACACCTCTGACGAATTAACATCTAACTGTATTTTTAAATTAACTAGAGCTTTCTCCCATCGATCTTTTGGCGAAATGCTTTTTATGTCAGCCACATTGTATAACTTTAACTCAAGAAAAAGGTCGCCTGATAATTGTGCAGTTCGACGCACCCTGCCCCCGGGAACTTGCCTTATCAATACTGACGGCAGCAGCAGTGGTTCGGGTTTGCGAGCACGCCAGTCACCATCTTCACTGTCGGAGTCGATTATCCAGCCGCCTGCAGGACCGTTGAGCTGCTCTAGCAGACTTGTCTGCGCCAACTTTTTTGAGCTGTAAATCGATCAAAAATAAATAAATAATAATAAACGGAACAAACATGTGCAGAGCTAAGTACCTATTTCAATTTATTTTTAAAATTACCATTTACTGAAATAAATACATATTTTACTTACCGTGGAGTCGGTGCTTCGTCTTCAGATTCAGTCGGCGGGAATTTCGTTTTTGACAGCTTCGACTTCTTTGACCTATAAAACAGAAGTTCCGTAATATAATAAAGCACTTTAAAATGTATTCAGGTAATACTTGTTTAAAATTGAATTACCGAGGTATTGAGACTTCGTCTCCTGATTCGGGCAGCGGGGTTTTCTTTTTTACCACCTTCGGCTTCGTAGACCTTTAAAACACAAAACATAATAATTACACCGCGACAATGCACTCCTAACACACAGCACCTTAGATATTAATTAATTACCTTGAAATTGGAGCAGGATCTTGAAGCTCCGAATATGGACGAGTCTTCTTGGAGACTTTCACTTCAGAGTATTCCGTATCAGACCTGTAAAAAAAAGAACATGGAATATTGTATACGATTTATTTAATTAATAATCAATAAAACCATATCAGAACACATAAATATTAAAAACTTACGAACATTATTTTAATGCAGTTGTAGCTTGCGACTGATTGACACTGGCTTTCTTGTAGAAATAAATGTAATTAAGCGTTACAACGTAAAAAGTTTCCGCTCAGCACTTTACAACACTCACAGAAGTTCTCAACATTTAGATATTTATAACATTCTATTTGTAATAACAGTACTACGGAATGCGAACAAAACAAAGTTTTTATAAAGGTTTAATACCTCAGACGTCGATTTGCAAAGTAAGCATTTGTGTTACAAACAAAAGTATCATGTTAAATATGTCGTAATCGGTGCATCAATGAAAGGAACCGGCGTTTAACAAAGAAGCCGACTTCATTTAGGTTCAATTTACACTGAATGCGATGATTGATTTATTTTATAGGACTTGTCAACAATACTTGAATAAACCTGTACTGGAGTTAAGTTCGTGTTTAGCATATTATATTTTGTAGGGCTCAATAATACATGTTTAAACCTGTATTAGAGCTGTGCACGTGTTTAGCAAAGGAAAAATATAAATACATACGTTTAATATCGCAGTTCTTCTTTAGACGCCAATTCAGAAAGTCGCAGTTTTATTTCGTATCCCGTACCTACAATAATACTGACTGAACTTCTTGAATTAAACGGTGAGTGCCTAACTTATTTACTAATATACTGATACCGTTTTTTTTTTTTTTTTTTTTTTTCCTAGTAGATATAAATCTAATTATATTCTCTTATTGTGCAGAGTATGATGACTTCTCAACACATTGACTCCGTGAAAGATACCAACGAACAGTTCCCGTCTTTTTCGTCTCAAACCCTTGCGGCATTCGACGAACCATTTGGCTACTCCCAAGATATGGATGCTTATTTGCAATACCAGAATAGATGTATAAATCAAATTCAAAATCCATCTTTAGAAAATTCACCGAAAAAACCCAAGATAAAGAAGAGAGCAGTGCAAATAAAAACTGATATTGGATTAAACTCGCATGTAATTAAAAAAGCGAAAAAAGGGAAGCGATTAATTAAGATCAGTATTGCAAACCTTGAATCGCAGCAGGACGCTGATGACCTCATGGCGGTGCAATTTGTCATCGAAGATAACTACGATGAATTGTTAAGTGCTACGGAATCATTAGTTGACCGAATCGTGAGAAGACTCAGTAACGTTAGCTATTAGATTTTACAGTATACGTTATTTTACATGATTGTATTTTTTAATAAAATTTTGTGTTTTTGCAACTTTGTTTCTCAATAATTATTCAATTCCCTACCCATGTTAAATCCAATAGTGTTACTATGCAAAACAAGTTTAGAAACTAAAGTAAATTCCTCTGAAGTTTAGTGCCGCTGTTGGATTTACGTGCGCTTTATATTTTATTAATCGCTTGATCGTATATCTTTAACATAATGTAACCCTTACAGTAGTAGTCATGATTCCTGCTTAATAGCCGTGTCTAATTCTGATGGGACAGCAAATTGTACATATGCACATATATTAATAAGGTAGCATGTGAAGTTAAACTTTAACGAATTGCGGACTTTATTTGTGCTAGTGAAAATACAAATCAGACCGGCGTATTTATTGACTTGCAACTAGTTTATATTTATAATTTCTTGCAACGCGTTACGAGCACGTCACAGAAACCATCCAATCACAGGCTCAGGTCTACATCGCGCTAACGAAGTTTTTAAGATTTGTTCATATATATACAACATAAAATATGTAACCGGCGTGCTCCCACCTTCCGTGACCGACCGGCGGAATGGTAGGGTTCACCAGCAACCTGTGGCTCGGCCTGATCACCCTTGTTACTAACCGCTGAAATCAACTCAAAATGTATAGGGAGATTCTATGCCTATGCGGTGGTGGGCATGGATGATCCACACCTCGGTGAGAGGACTAAAATCACCAACACGTAAAATGCGGTCATAAGACCACTGGGAACTTAACGCATCCCAGGTGACCCGTTCTTGATGTGGGGCTTGATCAACCTCGCAGCAAGTTGTGAAAACACCATAGCAAACCAAGTCCGTCGAACGGTGTGGTGCGCTATGTGACTCGCTTTAGCAAACCAAGTCCGTATGTAGCGGTGTGGGGCGCTTATGCGACGATAGCGTGTCTGGTGACGACCTGTGACGCGTTGTGTACATGAAATGAAAAACATCTTTTGTTCTGTTGCTTGTGCACCTGACAAATTAAAAACCAAATATTAACTGACAATTGTCGGGTGTACAAGCAACAGTTTTGCTCAAATGAACTGTGAAATAATCAAGTAACAAAATCTACATGCGAAGAATATAACTCGAGTACGTTGCGATAAGTTAAAATAAATTAATGGTGAGTTGGCCGACATAACCCTGTTGGAGTTCGAACCCACATCGGTGGAGTTCGACAGGGCGTATACGGAAGCGCAGTTGGAAGATAGAGTACTAAACACAATAATTCTAATATAGTAAGTATTACAAACAGGAATGTACAAAGATATAAATTACAACCATAAAACCGATTGGGAGTTTCAGAACACCATACAACCGATTGAGAGTTTTAAAACACCTCAAAACCGATTGGGAGTTTCAAAACACCTCAAAACCGATTGGGAGTTTCAAAACACCTCAAAACCGATTGGGAGTTTCAAAACACCTATTTTAGCGTTTAAAAAAACGATCAACTCGAAATGAGCGTTTCGTCAAAAAACGCCTTGGGAGTTTCAAAACACCTCAAAACCGATTGGGAGTTTCAAAACACCTATTTTAGCGTTTAAAAAAACGATCAACTCGAAATGAGCGTTTCATCAAAAAACGCCTTGGGAGTTTCAAAACACAAAACATGTAAAATGTGTTTTGAAACTCCCAATAATATACTACTCAAAGTAACGGTAAAGTCGAGCGTTGGCACCGGTCGCTCAAAGCGGCATTAATGGCTAGGATTAGAAATACCTCTTGGGCGGACGAATTGCCGACAGTAATGCTAGGATTACGTGCGGCATACCGCACCGACAGTGGTACGAGCGCAGCCGAGCTTACTTTCGGCAAGTCGTTGCGACTACCGGGCGACTTTTACGACGCAACGTCAGAGGTAGATGTTAATGATCCATGTAACATAGTAGAAAAAATTAAAAAGACTATTAGTAGTCTTAGACCAATTCCTATCGTAAGCAGAACTGCGCCAAATATTTTTGTGCACCCAGATCTTAATCATTGCGAGTACGTTTTCGTGCGGGATGATACAGTGCGAAGTTCATTAAAACCCCCTTACGATGGACCTTTCAAAGTAATTAGTAGGTCAAGTAAAATATTTCACATATGAAAACTCTTCTTATTATTATTGGATTATTTATCGAACAAAACACTTTTATTTGATTAATTGGTATTTAATTATCTCTTTTTATACATTTGTTCCCATCTTCCCATCGTTACATATATGAAATCTGACATTCTCAAATCAGTGTTTACAGATCTTAAATATAATCCATCTCAAATACAGTGTTGTCAGTTATGAATATATTCAACTACCGATATAAAGGAGTATTTACATCATGCCATTGCTCAAGACTATGATATCTATAGTGATGAACCTTACAACTCGGCCATCCTTAGCAAAATGGGTCCTCCCATTACAACAAAAACATTAATAATAATAATAATAACAAATCAACACATTGCATTTAAAAAAATCTTGCACAGTCTGTTATAATCTACGACTAATTATTAATAAAACAATAGCTCTAGGATCTTGCGCAGTCTGCTACAATCTACAGCGATCTATGCTATACTAGAGGACGGCCGCGACTTCGTACGCGTAGAATTAGTTTCCCGCTACGCCCCCATTTCTTCCCGTTGAGGGTCGATTTTCGGAAAATCCTTTCTTCGTGCTCACTTACATCATAAAAGGAACCCCTGTAACAAATTTCAAGTTTCTAGGTACAGTAGTTTCGGCTGTGCGTTGATGTCAGTCAGTCAGTTTTGCATTTTATATAAATAGATAACTTTTGACATATCTGCACTGACTGCTCATAGCCTTTACTCCAATTGTTAATATAATACACGTTTTGTTAGAAATTTGTGGATAATTTATTTATTATTTATTTATTTAACCTTATTAGCTACCTTGCGCAGTTTGCTCTAATCTACAGCCATCTATGCTATATCAACTTCTGACATATCTGCACTGACTGCTCATAGCCTAAGCTCCAATTATTGTTAATATAGTACACGTTTTATTAGACATTTGTGGATAATTTATTTATTATTTATTTATTTAACCTTATTAACTACCTTGCGTAGTTTGCTATAATCTACAGTCATCTATGCTACATCAACTTCTGATATATTATGTGCACTGACTGCTCATACCCTAAGCTCTAATTGTTAATATAATACACGTTTTATTAGACATTTGTGGATAATTCAACCTTATTAGCTATCTTGCACAGTCGGATATAACCTACAGTCATCTATGCTATAGATATCAACTTTTGAAATGTCTGCACTGACTCGTTATAATCTATGCTCCAATTCGTTTTATTAGACATTTGTGGATAATTCAACCCTTTTTTTTATCTTGCACCGTCTGCTATAACCTACATTCATCTATGCTACATCAACTTCTGACATTACTGCACTGACTGGTTATAGCCTATGCTCCAATTCGTTTTATTCATTTGTGGATAATTCAACCCTTTTTGCTATCTTGCACAGTCTGCTATAATCTACAGCCATCTATGCTATATCAACTTCTGATATATCTGCACTGACTGCTCAGCCTATGCTCACTATTCTTATTCCACAAAGTCAAATAATAGCTCTAGGATCTTGCAGTCTGCTACAATCTACGACCATCTGTGCGATAATGATTGCTCAATATCTCTCTTTTTTTTTTTGCACTGATCGCTCATAGCCTCATCACAATTAGTTTACAAAGTTAGTTATAATCTACGATCATTTGTGCGATATTAAATACGACATCATTCAAAGCTGCACTGATCATCCCGATCATCTATGCGATATCGTTACAACACTATTCAAATCTACACTGACCGCTCATAACCAACTTATCATGATACATAAACATTCATCTAGACGTATTTAGCTACAATATATTCTAATAAAACTCAATAGTAGGTATTCACATCACATCTGCACAAATTTTACTTATCTTTATGTGGAACAAAATCTAACTTACTCAGTGCGAGGCGTGTGTCAAGATCGATCCCGAACTCGAGATTCTTGTATATCCAGGGGCTGCTATCCGTGTAGCGGAAAGACACGTTCTGCACCATAATGACCGGCGGCGGCACCTTCCCGCACGAGGGGAAGTAGAAGTTAAGGATCTTGTCATCGGTGACCTTCTCGGTGAGCCCCTGGGCCACCATCTTTGCCAAGGTCTTCTCCTTGGACTGGGCTTGCTGCAATCACTGCAATCACTGCTGTCGTCTCTATTTTCGCTTTTATCGCTATTATCACTGGAGTAACCCGTAAAACTAAGCCATGGATGTACTTTGTCTAGTGCTAGTACATTTTCATACTTTTCGCTACCTTTCTTAGTTATGGGAGTGTCTTCAACTAAAAATCTATCGTTTGGCAATATTTTTTAACTTCTGTACGGCCCATAAAATTTGGGATTTTTTTTTTTATTGACCAGAATGGTCTTTTTGTAAACAGTTCATTCTACGCGAACAAGATTTCCGACACTGTGTGACTTTCCTACCTGCCTGTGCTTATCGAAATCCTTCTTAGAACACTCTTGTTGAATAACAATCTTTCTTTGGCATCTGATCTCAATATCATCAAATCATCTCCACTTGCGCGTTCAGCCATCTGGTATCCTGATTATGTATAATTTGACTAATACACCTTAACTATTCGTCATTACCTTCCACGGTTATGATCCAATCCTTAACATCAACAACCAACATGCAACACATCAATAATGTGTGTTTCGTTTCAGCAGTTGGCCCAGTTACAGGACCACGACTAAGTGCGTCTACGTCTGCTATACGCGACCCATGCCTGTACTTGATTCCACAGTCGTACTCCTGGAACTGAATCCACCAACGGGAAATTCGCGGAATCTAGTCTCTTCTTGTTAGCGTAGTTCGTAACGCATTACAGTCAGCCACAATTTTGAATGAATGAATGAATGAATGAAAAGGTACATCCTAAAATGGCTTAAGGATGCTACAGCCGAAAGGGTCTCCAACTCGAGAGAATGGATCTCAACTACCAACCTTGGCTCTTATATCTTTGTATCTTTTCTATGATGTACCCCTGTGTTGATGTCGAATAAACGTTTTTCTATTCCATTCTATTGTATTCTATAAAGCTAATATTGGTCGTACAACTTGTTTTAAAGTATTAAAGCTGTTGTATGATCATCTGTCTATTTCCACTCGAATTTTAATTTCAAGAGATCCGTTAAAGGTTGAGCAATTAAGGCGAAATCCTTAACGAATCTACGAAAGAAACTAACTAATCCTATGAAACGTCTCACGTCGTGAAAATTTTGTGGTATTGGGAATTCAATATAGCTAAGGTTTTTCGCGAATCATGCCCTACGCCTTCAGCACTAACATAAAAGCGTAAGAAATCCAACCGCTTACAGAAAAAAATACATTTCTTTAGTTTAATTGTAAGCCCTGCCTCGCAGTTTTAAGACTCCCTGTAATCTACTTGAACTTTTCTCAAAAGATCGCACCGGTATTAAAATAAAAATAAAAATAAATGCTTATCAGTGAGTTCGATCTCCATTTGTACCAACTGGAAAAACAACAATTCTTATGTTTCATCAATAGTTGCTTGATTTCTCGTATCTCATCGTTGATAAGGTGTTCACTCAGATTCAAATTTAAAATTGAGTCATCTCCATAAAGCTCTAAAATATTTCATCCTAGAATTAAAATTTTAAAAATAAAAAATTGTACTAACAATCCACCTAATCCGTGTATATCAACAATAAAAACATCTACTGTTTCCATTATATTTTGTACTAGCTTCTGTCCGTGACCTCGCCCGCATATAATTCGGTTATCGTAATTCCCTCGGGAATTTTTTACATTTTCCGGGATGAAAATCCCCTATGTCATCATCACCATCATGTCAGCCGAAAGACATCCACTGCTGGACATAGGCCTCCCCCAAGGCTCTCCACTCAGATCGGTCTTGCGATGCGTTTCGCATCCACCGCGTTCCCGCGATTTTTACAAGGTCGTTTCCAATGGAGTGAATCCCCTATGTGTTATGAATTAATCCAGGTTATAACTTATGTCCATCCTAATTCTTATCCAAATCCGTCCAAACATTGCAGCGTGAAGAAGCAACACACACACACACACACACACACTCAAACTTTCGCATTTACGATATTAGTAGGTTTTTTATTTATTCAGAAAACTCAACACTGGCGGATCCTACAGGCAAGACAATATTATTTCTCATTACTGGAAGGTGACCTGTTGTTGACCAAATCATACCAATTTTAACTGCTTTGCTGCGCCTTATTAACGTGCATTGACTACCCATAGCACATGGGCATCGACATGGGTGGTAAATGTAAGCACATGATTTACTTTTAGTTTTAACTCCAATAAGTATTTATTGTCATTGTCCCCATTGACGTCTACAGGTCGAACAACCTTTTCTGAAGGTCTCTCGTTTTTATCTGGGATTAAAGAAGGTAACTTAGTACAACCTGTTGATAGCCCTAGCCTATGACAAATGTTACACTTCAAAATCTTTCTTTTTGTACATTTGAAACTGAAATGACCCGACTTATTGAAATTAACAAACAATTTGGAGTTCAACCTGCGGTTCTGTATCGTTAAATGTAGGATTAAGTTTAACTTGTGACATTCATTTTATTAAGCCACTTGGCTGAAGATTCAAAGTTATGTCTTGTCTTTTCAAATTCTAGCAACTGTTGTTTTATTGTTAAATATATTCTAGAACTTGTTCCGGTACTTGACATTTAACTGCCTAATCACCTAATCTTACAGACCAATCATCGATTCCATATAAGATCATTGTATCTTACTGCTCGTATACCATGTATATCGCATCTGTTTAGCAAATTAATTTTTATAATAACATAATTCTAACGAATCACCAACTTATCACACTTACTTAACATCTCAGTTAATAATTCCTTGTAATCATCACTGTTAGGGAGTGATACAATTATTTACATTTCTATTGGGGCCACGTAGAAGACATTGTAGGAAGGGCCTGATACCATGTCTTTTCCACACCTGTTAATTTTGGTAATGCAATGGATGATCTGATCGTCGCCCCAGTTACTATACAACTTGGCGCACTCGTCTACTTTATCAAGCCACATGTGTACAGTAGGTCCCTAAACCATCGGGTCGAACTCTGTTATAAAATTACCTAACATAGGGAATTTATTACCTTGAGATCTGTTACTATGCAAATATTTGATCAGTTTCACCAAAAATAATTAGGTACTTAATTATTTTTACCTTGGAAAACATTTCCACTCACTGACTCATTTCGCAACATCTGCATACCATCTCTGCTCTGTGACGCGCCGACAACGCTGGCGCGCGCTGCGCTCGACAATACCGCCCCGGCGCTCACGGTCACGTCTGCAGTCCTGAGTCCTGCTGCAGTGCTGAGTCCTGCTGCAGCGCTGACTCGTGCTGCAGCGCTGAATCCTAGTGCTGCCACTGCTCTGGGACGACTCCCCGCTGCGCGCGCCGTGCTCGTGGCGATGGCTGCGGCGCCCTCGACTTCTCTTGCTGTCTCTGCGCTCCGTACTCCGACTCACCAGATGCGCTCGATGACAACATCAACTCCGGCTCCGATTGCGTTTATGAAAAGAAAGAAAATATATTTATTCACTGTAATATCGTACCTGCCACTTGGTTCCTTTGGATAATGTAATATCGTACCCGCAATACTTGGTGTCGTGTCCCGTGTTCTGTCTCTCGATTTGTTAATTTATTTGCGCTTTTTTGTTATCCTTGCGGGAGCGGTTCACATGTATTCATAGTTATGCTCGTGTCTTGTATGCAAACGGCTCCTTCGACCATCCTCACTCGTGCTTAACAAGCGTCGCCTCACGACGAACATTTCGCTCCTGTGCTTCCTTCTCGTGACGTTCACACTTGCGTTGCCGTTCCCTTATTTATTGTTTTGAACGGGATGTTCGTGGCTCACTTCAGCTCCTGTGATGCTCATCATTGCATTGTTGTGTTCGTATACTCATCTCGTAAAGAATAACTAACACTTCTCACCGCCGTAATGTCAAGTATTTTTGTGGGCTTGTTTACTAATCTCACTTCTGAGATGAAAACTCTTCTTATTATTATTGGATTATTTATCGAACAAAACACTTTTATTTGATTAATTGGTATTTAATTATCTCTTTTTATACATTTGTTCCCATCTTCCCATCGTTACATATATGAAATCTGACATTCTCAAATCAGTGTTTACAGATCTTAAATATAATCCATCTCAAATACAGTGTTGTCAGTTATGAATATATTCAACTACTGATATAAAGGAGTATTTACATCATGCCATTGCTCAAGACTATGATATCTATAGTGATGAACCTTACACATACAACTACCAAGTAGGAGTGCACGTATTTCTATTGATAGACTCAAACCGGCATATATACTTACGACGGATAGTGAAGTTCATACACAGCAAGATAGGTCGGCAGCGTCACTCAGACAGCCACTATCGGTCGAGCAGCGATGTTCGATACCGGAGCCTATGAGAACTACGCGGAGCGGACGGGTAATACAGCCGCCCTACAGATATAGATAGTAGGGATAACAGTTTGTCTGACGGCGCCAAAAAAAAAATATATATATATATATATATATATAAAATTTAGGTTGACGTTTTGCGTAACTTGATCAATAAGCCAACCAGTAAATTTTCTAGTTTACTTTAGCTGTTATGAATTATTGTGTACAAAGCAAAGTAAAATTTAGGTTAACACAGCGATAACAAGTTGCATAACGCGAGGCGCATTTAGGCATCACAGGAGGCAAAAACTGAAGTATAAGTAGGCTAAATACGTATTGTATTTAGCAGTTGTAAACAGTCAGCGACGAAGTTTACTGTACGTCAAGATTATTAAACAAATGCGATAATGGGTTAGGGTCAAAGTAAGGAGCAAAATGCAAACCAGAATGTTGCAATAGCCCAGGTCCAGGCAGCCTCGGGGCAAGTCGAAAACAAACTGAATAGTATTGTTATCGGTCTGATGGTAGTTGCTGCATTTATTTTACTGTTCCTGTGCTACGCAATAAGGACCAGGTGCAGGCAGGGGGCCAAGAAGTGGATAAAGAAGACCGTGTCGGAAGTTGCGCCAGTACCGACAGTGAGGGTGCAGGCCACACAGCCCACCCAGCAACCAACCATTTATTAGTGAAAGTGAAAACATATTGAGGGTTAGTGAAAAAGTGTACTTTAGTCTGTAACCTTTATTTTTTTTATGTAAGGGGGGGGAATGATGTAGGGACACAATATGCAGCGTCAACTCATATCTCGGTGCATGCGCACTTGGATATGAGCTGACGTAGCAACGCGTACTGGGCGCAGGACACGCGGCCCAGTGACGCCAGTCGTTCCCGGGTTCTTGTAAATGTAGGTCATACTTAAGAAATAAATCAAGTATCAACATCAGTATTTAATTCCGGAAACGGCTCACCAAGTACCCAACAGGGTTATTAGTAAACTGAACACTGGCCACCGGTAGTTTTGTTTCTCTGTTGACTACTACCATGTTTCCCTCTATGTATAAGGCACTCTCAGAAGGTAACACGTATAGATCTTGTTGGTTTATTGGTATACGGATTTCATCATTAAAATTGAAACTTGTTACGTAAGGTTTGTAGGAATGGAATTCAAAACTTTCTATTGTGTTATCGTAGCCGAAAGTTTCTGTTAAGTTTAGAATACTCATTTTAATAAACCAATAGTTTTAAGAAATTCTTTATTTTCCTTGGAAAGCCTCGTAAGCTGATTTTTAGGTGTTCTTTTCTTGACAGCACAATGCGTACTAATAATTGTACTGCGCGAAACTAATCTTTTATTTAGCCGATCGAGGCTTCAAAGGGATAGAGATTTTTCTTAAAGACAAACATGTAAAACTCCTTCGCCCTCCGAGTGTATCGTCAACTGAAACGCCAACAAAAAAAGAAGTCATTCAAAGCAAAATCATCACAAGTCTAAGGATACATGTGGAGCGCGTGATACGGAGGGTGAGGGTGTTCACTTTCCTGAAACCTCACTCAGTAATTAATCACAGTTATATAAGATACATTGATGAGAGTTTGACCATTGCCTGTGCTCTAGCAAATTTACAGGGTAATATAATAAAAATACAGTTAATATTTAAAAACTTCGTTTTATTTTATTAAAGCACTTCATAATATTAACACTTCTGACTGCGATTAAAATGGGTTCACTAAGGGCCGCTTGCTAGAAGCAAAAGGATAACCTGGTACTAGATTTCAATCTAGATTGGACATAATTATAGTTCCATACTTAGTTTGACTTAAACTAGATATTTCCTGCTGGAACAAGTGGCCCTAAGTTAAAAAAGAAAGCAGTAGTATAGCTTTTTCAAACCACACACAACACGGCGCCCTACGCCACTTAAAGGTTCGACCCCACCGCTGGTTAAAATACGGCTACGGTACGGAATCGCAGTGACGCATCGTATCCGTACCGTTTTTATCGCATGCCCTCTACACCGCTGCTTTAAAATACGGTGTCGTTGTGTAAACCACCGTCATGTTCATATTAGGTAAATTTCTGGAATCAGCTTGCACGAACTCGTTTGACGCACTCATTATATCGCCTGGTGTCAGGGCAAAAAAAGTGTAATCCAAAGGCAGAGCGGGGGTCGTCAGGGATAGTAAGAATCGTCAGCCAAAATACGCGCGGGAGTCGTCGTCAAGAGTAGATCCAATCCAAGTCCAAAAAAACGTTGCGGTGGTCGTCGAGAAATGCGATAATATCCAAATTCAAGGGTCTGAGCAAAAGTCGTAGTAAAATTCAAGGAAACAATTGATAAATAAAACGGAGGTAAACAAACGAAAGCCAATCAATTCAATTAAATTTTTAGTTTGTAGCTCCATCGATACTATCGATGATTCCGCCAATGTCAGGGTTTAAAGAGATACGCAGTTACCAATATGTATTTGACCGGTAGTTTCGATAGCAGGTTGACACTGATGAGAATCTAAAACAAAGGACAAAACAGACATTTAATATTAGACTACCTACTTACAGAAACAATTTGTTAATTTTTATAAATTTACACAGAACAAATATAAAAGGGGAGTGTACTAATGTTAGGAGGAATTTAATGTTAACAGGGCGGGGAATATTAGGGGGAAGGATATCATACCGAGGAGTTACAATACGATTACAATAAAAAAAAAATGCTCGAGGTCCCCCTCCGCGAGACCACACTCGCACAACGAGTGATCACGGACACGGATTTTGGCAAGAAACACCGGAGTGCATACGTGGCCTAGACGCAAGCGGATAATAGAAGATGTCACATTTTTGGGGATCGATCTGCGGGTAAAAAACCATGGTCTCATTAGTAGTTCGGGTTCGATTTTCCCGTATTGTTTACCGACTAACAGTCGAGAGGACTGCCAACGGTTGTTCCAGGCAGCACGCATTTGTGGTAAAGCAAGAGATTTCACGTCACGAGGATAACAATAGTTGTACGCGTTGTTGCCCAAAACAATTGCTTCTTTAGCGTAAAAGTCTGCTTTTTCGTTTCCCTTAATACCGCTATGACCCGGAATCCAGGCCAGGACAACTTCTATGCTTTCCATGTAACATTTGTGCAGTAAATCTCTTATTTTTAAGGTAACATAAAAATTGTCCTTGGCCCGAAAAGAGCGTTTCTTTATGTCCTGAAGGCAGCTCAAAGAGTCACTCAAAATAAGGGATTTGTCGAGGTGGTGAGAATGAACATAAGAAACTGCTTCCACCAGTGCCACAGCCTCGCCTGAGAAAACTGAATTGCCAGAAGGAAACTTAAAATTTAACACTATGTTATATCTAGGGATCCAGACCGCGGATCCTACTGGACCCTCCTCGGTTAATTTCGAAGCATCTGTAAAAATAGTTAAGTAATCTGAGAATTTTTCGTTAATTACTTTATTAAAAATATTGTTAGCACCAATCTGATTCTTAGGAATACCTAAGCTAAATAAAACTGTGGGTTTAAAAATTAAGCTATCATAACTAATTTCAAATAAGGCATTTTTGTAACTTTGGAAAACTTGAACAGGGAGGTCTAAAAACTTGTTGTAACTATTAACTAAAAGAGGGGATACTTTGTGAGTCCAATAAGGGGATCTTGCTACGGTCTCTTGAAGGGATTTGAGTATGGGGAGGACAGGATGGGAGGACGAATTTAGACATTTAAAGAAAAAACGGTCTGCTAAATATTGTCTACGGAGGGAGAGAGGTGGGTCCAGACATTCCACCTGCAAGGCATTTGTTGGAGAGGACTTCATGATACTAGTTATTATTCTTAAGCACCTGGCTTGAATTCTGTCCAATTTAACTAAAGCTAATTTGTTGCAGGGCTCTAGAACGAAACTTGCGTAATCAAAATGGCTTCGTATAATAGCGTTATATAGAACCTTTTGACTGTAAGGGTGCGAACCCCACCTGACGCCTGATAAGGCCCGGAGGATATTTACATTTTTTTTCACTTTTTGGCAAATATAGTTTAAATGCTGAACACCAGATAACTTAGAGTCTAAGATAATACCTAAAAATTTAACACTCTCACAAACACTAATGGGTTGGTCATTTATATGAATATGTATATCAGGGGCGCACCTTTTACGAGAAAATATGACGACACTGCTTTTATCTGGGGAGAGAGAGAGGCCATGGTCAGTGAGCCACGTACCTAAATAATATAGGGCAGAATTTAAAGATTGGGGAATTTCTGAGGGAACCTTAGAAGAAGAGTATAAAACAATGTCGTCGGCGTACTGAAGAATTTTACAGAAACAGTTGACAGAGGTGTCGAGGTCGAAAGTATATAGACTGTATAGAAGAGGGCTAAGCACCGACCCCTGAAGGAGGAGTAAGGGGAGGACATGGTTCCATTGCTTCGAATTTGTAGCGAGCGACCCATGAAAAGGTTACAGACTATGTTAACAATCCTCACTGGGATACTCAGATTGAGCATTTTCTGCCTGAGTATAGGAAGATCTACATTGTCGTAGGCTGCCGTGATGTCTAGATAAACCCCAGCTACATATTCATTACGAGATAAGGCCACCCGAACATCCGAAGTAAGGATACTGAGGCTGTCCACAGTACCCATACCCTTCCTAAAAACAAACTGCGTTCTAGAGATGATGTTATTGTTTTCGAAAATCCATTCAAGTCTGTTTTTGATCAGGTGTTCCATGGTTTTAGCCAAAACTGAAGATAAGGCGATGGGTCTGTAGGAATTTGAGCACGCTGGATCTTTCCCAGGTTTTAAAATCGGTACAATAATTTGAGATTTCCAGCTCTCGGGGACACATCCAGTTAGGAAAATAGTATTTAAAATTCCCAAAAAAATCAGTTTAGTTGTTTTTGAACATTGACTCAGAAAGGAATATGGAATATCATCTATGCCTGGTGTGGAGTCGCGCAGATGATCAAAGGCACAGCACAGTTCATCGTAGCAGAACGATTCGTTCATCCTTTCCGATGGAGCCGATAATGAACCATATCCCCCGAGACCCTCTCGGGTTGGAGCAAAAGGAGGCGCCAACCTTGAAATAAATTCATTGATCCAGGAAGAGATGTTACTGTTCATATTGCAATCTACTTTAGAAAAACGAAAAGCCTTAATTTTTTTCCAAACCGTTGAAGACGGAGCCCTAGGAGAGAGGGATTCGCAGAAGGTACGCCAACCCTGATTTTTTTTGTACTTAATAATCTTCTGCAGCGTGCAGAAATTCTCTGGAAGTCCAAATAATTATCTACCGAAAGGTTATTTGAAAAGAGTGATTCAGCTCGATTACGCTCCTTGACAGCAGCAGAGCACTCAGCATCCCACCACGCGGGGGAGGGGATTTTGTCCCGCACAGCGTTTTTCAAAGGGATTGAGTTATCCGCCGCAGCCAGAAAACTTTGTAAACAACGAGTAGACTTCCAAAATGTTCATCTCAGTTATACTAGGTAGATCTTCAGTGGACTCCAGCATAAAAGATTTAAATTTACACCAATCAGCCTGACAGACTCTGTATTTTAAAAGGGGGGCTTGGGTAGGGGGTGGGGAAATGGGAGAATTTACAAGGGTGGTGACAATAGGAAGGTGGTCGCTACCAAGAGAGTTGGGAGCAACTATCCATAGTAAGGATCTGGCTAAACTTGGAGAAACTAGAGTTAGGTCAGGCACACTAACATTTTGATGAGGCGATGACCTGCGAGTGGGAGTTCCGTCGTTTAAGAGGTTAACATCATCCATCACCCCAAGGAGGACAGATGATACAGAGTCACAGAGGTGAGAGCCCCATAATGTATGGCGGCAGTTGAAATCGCCCAGTACTATGAGAGGGCCTGGAAGAGATAACAGGATAGATTTGAGTTCAAGTAGAACGGTAGGGTTGGGATGGGGGATATAAACAGAGACAAAGGAGATGTTGAGGCATCGGACTGCTACTACATTTAAATCGGAGGAGTGAGTGGGAATGAGAAGGTTAGAAAATGTTAAATTCCTTTTTACAAAGATAGCACAACCTGCCCAGCCATCATCCCTATCATCGCGGAGACATGAGTAGCCTGTTACCCTAAAGAGGGATCCAGGTCTTACCCATGTCTCAGAGATTGCAAGGATGACCGGGCTATATGTGTTAATGATATGAACTAATTCTTGTTTCTTATTTTTAATATTCCTGGAATTCCATTGAACTAGATTGTGATTGGCCATCTTTGATGATTTTATTTATAGCACTACTAATGTGACCCTGAAGGGTTTCTAAAACAGTGTACGGTATAATGTCAGAGAACTTTGACAGCAAGTTAATCAACATTTTGGTTATTAGTTCTGCCAAATTATCATTCTGACCGGCTTGGTCAGTGTTGCCCATGGCACATCCATTAGGCTGTGAAGATTGAGGAGTAGATGTAATATCTCTATGAGCCTGAATATTATATGTTACCCCAGGAGCAGGCCTAGGGCGACGCTCAATATATACACTTTTTCTGTATGAGACAGGTTGAGATGACGAAGCATGCTGAGATGGGGAGTGAGGTGAATGTGAAGCTGGCGCTGGTACATATACAGGGTTGCGTTGGGTCAAGGGCGTTGACTTGGTGGCATCAGCATATGAAGTACGGACAGGACGAAATCTCCTGGCCGCCTCAACATAGCCAATGTTTTCTTCCGACATGACCATTTTGATTGACCTCTGTCGCGAATACTCAGGGCATCTATTATCAGTGGCAACATGAGGACCAGAGCAGAAAAGACATGATACTTGAGAGTCTGGGATCGAACACTCAGAAGCTGGATGGTTTTGCGAACAACGTGCACACCTAGGGTTGGAACGGCATTGATCCTTCACATATCCAAATCTACAGCATTTATGGCATTGAATAATGGGTAATTTATAGATATCTACTAAAATAGACATGTTAAAGACAAAGATCCTTTCAGGAAGGTTTTGACCCAAGAAAGTTAAAACTACTGTAGAAGACGGCTCCCACACAGGCTTTCCCTCAACATATTTTTTTTATTGAGCCTTCTAGCCTTGATGGCTGGACCACACCCAGAAGGGCATTCAACTGCTTCCAAAAGTTCCTGTAAAGTCCACTCAAGAGCAATCTGCCTAACCACACCCATGCGTGATACCTGAAACCTGGGAATAACTCCCAACAGTTTGTTTGTCACCAATACAGGGTTGTCAACAAAAGCATTAGCATCTTTGGCACAGGCAAAATAAACGCTCAACTTATTATTACTGATGCTTTTGATTTCTTTTATACCCGAGACCTTAGCATTATAAATCGTCTGTGCTATCTTTAGCCCACGCATGCGACTTGAGGTGGCAGGGTCACTTTCATTGCGAGAAACATGTACCATAAAAGGGCCAGAGTCCGATTCTAAATACTTTAAGGTTGAACTGTTGTCGTAACCGGGCATAACGTACGTGTGTTGAACAGAAGCGCTAGGTTCAGTTGATTTTTTCGTCTGAGTTTCCATAACCTGAGTTAGTACATCGGAAGACCGTTTTACTCCTGGTTTTAAGATACCATTCATGTTTTCGTCTCGCCCCCTGTCAGGAGGATCATCCTCCCCTAAAGTCGACATCATAACACTTAAAGAACCAAACACTCACCAATTGAACAACAATATACCACCACCAACACAAATATTAAGTTTTCACTTTTCAGTCAGATTTGAGCAGAAAAAACGCACTTAAAAACCCGAACACGTGTGTCAATCAACACAAGAGCCGGCGAAATCAAACGAAAGCCAAACCATTATTAGTTTGACAATTTTGACAACAGACAAAGCACTGTCATAATACGTCTTTTTTTTAATTATCATTTAGGCTAAGGTAACGCGTATAGTTCCGTAACGCTCAGAGAACTGTCATAACGGACTTAAAAAAATATATTTTAGAAGAACTATAATGATTAAAAATAAAATAACTGTAGATTATTGGTTTATAGACCAAACACTACCAAAAAAATAATAATATACACCCCTTCAAAAAACTTTACTTACCCAATTCGTAACAAATAAAAGTAAGTACACCTATTTCAGGATTTCTCGATTAAAGTTAAAACAACTAAGAAATTATCGAATTAGCCCAATTGTAAGTATTTCTTTAAAACTGTATTCGAGGGCCGTCGATTACTTTACGTGATTACAAATATCAAAATTTCATTCTCCGTTTATTACATAGAAACTTAAATTAAAGATTTTTAAAAATTCAATGTACAAAATGCTATAAAGAAGCAAAATAAATAATTCCAATTTGTTGTTGTAACAAAATGCGACGCCATGATAATGTGACATCAAAGACAAGGATAACCATATCCCTCTTAAACTGGAGCGATCAAGACAAAAAAAAAGCACGCGATCATTGATTAACGTTACAGAAGCGACGCTGTGATTGAAACTAACGGTGTCACGTTGTTGCTTGAAAACGGTGTTTTAATGGTTAATATCGGGGGTTAAAGTTCGAATATATATTTAAGACAATATTTCGAAAACCAAACTCCTATTTTTAACTTAGCTTGAGTTTTACAATTTTGATCAATAATTTATGCTCTTCTTTAGGTTCCGCAGCATTATAGTAAAAAGAGAAACCTTACAATTTCGTCATTTCCATGTATAACATAGGTCACAAATATCTAATTTTTTGAGTGTTACTTATTTATCAATCAGATTATGAAGTTAAAAAGTAATTAACAGCAAACTTTTTTGAATTAATGCATTTATTTCAGGATCATAGATTGTTAATAATATTAAATTTTATTCTATACTAGCTTCTGCCCGCGACTTTGTCCGCGTAGAATTAGTAATTTTGCCATCCCACGGGAACACTGATTTATTTCGGGATTCAAGGTAGCCTATATCCAGTGTATAGGGTGACGGCACCAATGATGGACACTTTTAGCTGACCGACACCAGTAATGGACACTTCACTCTTAATTCAAATTCCATACGGTCCTAAATTGATTGTTGCAAAACAAATGAATAACCCTTATCTTCTGTACAATAAGAATCAAGTGTCCATCATTGCCCTTTCCATTACTGGTTCCGTCACCCTAAGCAAACTCTATTCTAAATTATATCCAACCAAATTCGTCCATCCGTTTTAGCGAAGAAGTAAGAAACTCACGCACGCATAAACTTTCGCATTGATATTATATGTAGTATAGGATGTAAATAGGTAGGTACATCCAGCGCACACAATCGCTCCGGCCGAAATCATAGTCGATAAAAATACCCTCAGTGCGTGAGTCCGACTGGCACTTGACCGGTTTTCAATATTTGACGCTTGCGTATTTTCGCAGTTTTTTAAAATCTTAATTTGTATAGAATAATACAAACTGTCAATATCCCAAACAAAGCAAGTAGGACGAAGTTCTTCGATCAATGAGCGCGAGCGGGCTTTGCCGCTCCTATTTACACCCCCGGCGTCCGCGACACGCTGCGAAGAACTTTGTCGCTGTATATTATACTTTCATGTATAAACTAAAGTCGCACAATTTCACACTGCACAAATTTTACGATTTAGATGTTAATGCGTAATGTATATTATGGTAGATGTAAGTGCCCAATTAGTTTTTAATTCTAAAGTTGAATAGGTAATAAAGAAAAGTTAGGGTATTTAACTTTTTACATGTTTAATTTTCGGTACTGGGTGGTCAAAAAATAAATTAACCTTACTAAGCCTATTCGGATTCTGGATGGTGAAAAAAAAACATTACCCTAACCTAACCAACTGTACTTACTCCCAGTACATTATAGCTATTATCATAGCTCATAGCTATAAGTTTATTTAACTTCGATACATACATACCTCTATCCCCCATTTCAACTACTTAGGAATATTTTTTCAAAATCGCCAAAAGTATTTTTTTTAATGACCCCAATTTTAACGTTTCTAACTACAAAAATGACGAACTCTCATATAAAATTCTACATCCCCCTTTTATTCCTCAGGGGTAGTTTTTCCAAAATCGATGTAAGCTACAAATTTTATTTTTATTAGTATATACCAATTTTCACGTATCTAACTTCACAAAATAAATGCATTTTTGAAGGCGGTTTTTTGTTTTTTTAAACATTTATTTTATTTTTGACTTTTTAGAGATCATAATAAGCTTATGTTCCTAGTCCCACTTCTTAGTTGATATGAAACTTTAAGACATTTCACGATCGCCGCCAGCAACGCCGCGGGGAAGTCATAGTCATATTTAAACAATTAAATGTCCTTCGTTATAGTCGCTCAACTATCTTAATCGAGATATCTCATCACCACCCTTGAAAAAAGTATCGTTGAGGAGTTCCGGTGGCCATCTGTGGTCTTCATCATCAGTGCCATTTCACCAAATGATACTTTCTGAATGCAAATGCTAGATTTGTTACTAAAAATACTAAAAACGCTATATGTTTGCTTACAATATTTGAAGAGTTCCCTCAATTCCTCACTGATCCCCTTAAAAATTTACCCTTTAGGGTTAATAATATGAGCAGGATTAGTAGGATACTCGTATTAGTAGGATTAGTGGATAATAGCTTCTAGTCTTCGTCCGCTTAGATTTCGATTATAGTTATTCCCTCGGGAATTTTTAAATTTTTCGGGATGAAAAGTAGCTTATGTGTTATTCCAGGGTATAAGCTATCTCCATTCCAAATTTCATCCAAATCCGTCCAGCCGTTGCAGCGTGAAGAGGTAATAAACACACACACAAACTTTCGCATTTATAATATTAGTAGGATTAGTAATTATTGTCTAAATTGTAAACTTGATTTATTTTTTTCTCCTATGGCATCTGTCATGTGGATGACAACATGGGACAGTCTTTGTAAATTCTGTTTTGTTAGTCTATGTAAAAAGGAGCGGTGTCAGATTGATGTTGATAGCGTTGACATATCCAGATTTTAACATTTTTTCGCCATTTTCAAGACCAAGACTAAGTCAAGGCGTAAGTATATTATTTCTACGGCTGCTATTTAAATATTAGGGAGGTTATGATTTATGATCACTTGAAAAAATCGTGGTATTTTTAAGCTGGGTCCACATTTGTATCATTTCGTCATATCGTATCTCCGTCGCGCTGCACCGACGCGTATCAAGATCGCTAGTGTGGACGCATAAACAGCGCGATCATGCGGCGCGCCGTATCTGATCGCTCGGGATCGATGTTGATACGCGTTTATTATATACCCCGCACATTCGCGATCGGATACGCGTATCAAGATCGGTAAGTATGGACGTGTTTTGATACTATATCACGATACGAAGTTATGATTTGATACGCGATACGCCGTGATCGCTCTCGAGGCGATTTGTCCCCGATCATCAAAGGGGATACGTATAGCGTCCACACTTAATGATACGGCGTTATGATACGATACGCTGCTACGCTACGGTTAGTATGGACGCATTTTTTCACATGACGATGGTAGTGATACGGTGTGCCCAAAGTGAGCGTCCATACTTAGGATACGCGAGCTCGATACGACACGCGTGATCGTGATCAGCAAAATGATACAAATGTGGACCCAGCTTTGGATGGCGAATTTAGACAGATTCTCATCTACCTACCGGTGATAACTAGGGGCACGCTGCCGGATAAAATAAATGCAAGTAAAATATGGGTAGGTATATGTAAAAAAAATATATCACACGGTCGGGGCAATATGCGGCCATTGATTTAAACAACTAGACAGGGTCTTCCGAACAAAAATGTCACATATGTTCGGCCAAGAAACAGTAGCGACATCTATCAGATTGCTTATAAACTACGTCAAACTACATAGAACTACTAAACGTGGCCGGGTAACCCATAGATATAAAGATGTACAAGATACACAAAGGCGGCTTGGAGACATGTCAAAAAAAAAATGTATATGTGTTGGTGAATGTCTATGTGTGAGTTCCAAATAGTGTTGTCCACTATAAAACCTCTCATTATCGATTATTTATCAGTCGGTGGGTTTTTTTTGTACAGAAAGCAATAAAATCAATCAATCGTGTAGAAAACAGGAACTGATATCGATATTTTTTTTATATCAATACTTAAAGTGGGTTGATGGATCGACGTGGGTCGATGGGTTGGCGCGGGTTGACCTGTTGACGTGGTTCGTGGAGTCAACGTGAGTCGATGGGCCGATGCGGTTCATGACGACGGCAACGGACAATGACGACGACTACGGACGACAGGCGATGGTGTCGGGCGACGACAGCGAATTAATTTTTTTTTATTGAAATTATTTATAAGTTTTTGCAGTCGTGGAATGCGATTAAGCCTGCATTAAATCTGCATATTATAAAAGGATGTTTTATTTTTAACTGGATACATGAATACTAATAAATAATACTGTTAATTAAAACACTTCATATACTTTTGAATGATTTTATTTATTGCCCTCTGAATATAACAGTTTTGTTGAGATGTGTTCGTATCGTTTCCCTGCTTAATTTTAACAATTTGTTTTCATGTTTAAATCTAAGGTTAAAATATATTTCAATAATGGATTTCATGAGAAAATATCTGTGGTTATCTAACGGATCTTGATCAAAAATATGATTTTGCAAATTATTAAAAAGTGACTGAACGTTTCGCAGAACTTTCAAAACACATTTGGCAAAAATTATTTCTGTCATAGCTTTGTTTTTCATATTTTCTCTAAAAAAAGATTCAGCGTAACGACATAACTTAATGACGTCGTTGGATGGATATGTGAGATAAAGTTTGTCTGTTTGTGAATAGTCTTTTTTGACAATAAATTAATGAATTGGAAAATATTTCAGACGATGTTGACACTAAACTCTGTACACAAACGTCACATTTGATTTTTTTCGTTAATTTTCTAACCACAAATCCCGACACGTATGAAACAATCATCATAGAAATTTGAGACAATGATGCAGTATTGTAACACTATTTGCTCGTCGAAATTAGTTTCTTCATTTTGAGCATTAGCATCATTACTGTCTTACAGCAATTCTTTGAAAATTTTATTATAATTTGATGAACTATTAATTTTATCTATTGTGGACATGGCGCTAGTGTGATTTTTTCTAATTCCAAGAAATTTCCGCTCTCGCTTATTTTTATTTCTGTATGGCATAACAATCTTTTATACGCAGAAATGAAGTTTTTTACGGTTGGGTTGTTATTAAATCCCCCTTTGGATCTGATGGCGCTGAAAAATGTTTCCAGGTGGTGGGGAAGGAACTTTAAGTGGTCTTTTTTTTCTATGTAACTTACATACATCCATTTCAGCGAAATAATGTTATGTATAAACCCCAAAAAACCAAGACGTCTCTGCGTATTTATTACATATCTACCATCTTGACATTTGAGCGATTGAAAATACTCGTAAACTTCATCTATTTTACAAAAAACATCCTCTTTATTAGACGGACAAAGAGGCTTTTTGAACCCGTAGTTGTTTAATTTTTTTGAATTGAATATATCAAAGATATCATTCACATGGTGAAGAAACTGCACTGTTGCCTCAGAATTCTGAAATTCATCAATACAAAGATCCTTGTTACAAACATCAATGGCAACACCCACTGACCTGCTTAACAATTGGGCAGCTAGCCTGACTTTCATCTTTTGAGTTCGGAAATCAATGTGTCGCGCTGAAAGTTTATTCGCGAGATGTAGACCTTCGCTCTTTTGTAAAGACTGCAAATTTTTGACAAATCTGAAATCAATTTTACGCCCCAATTGTCATAAAATATTTTGTGGTCGGCGAAACAATTCCTAATTAGTTTGATTAAGTGACATGGATCAAACAAAATATTGTACTTTTTACCATTGTACATAAATGGTTTATAAGGTGGTTTAAGTAGAGATGCACCAAGTGTTTGAGCCATAGTAAGATTCGATGCGATGCCGTCAAATGTTATAGCAACCAAGTCACAATTTGTATCTTTTAATAAATCGAGACATATTTTTAATAATCTTGATTTTTCACTAGCTGTGAAGCTTTTAGCCGGAAAAAAACCAACAGGCAGTTTCCAGTATCCATTTACAGCGACGACCATAAAAACAAGAACTTCCTTAGCAATTTCTATCTCGTCACTACACAAATCGTTTCCTACATTTACGTACCCATAGTGTTTTATTCCTACAAATTCTGTTTCTTCTCTTATTTTGATTTCATCAAAAGTCAAGTTGACGTAAATCGGTTTCTTTTTAGCAATGAAGAATGTCAGTAGGTACGCCAAATCGCTTGAAACTTTGTAACAGTAATGTTTATAAATAAACAAACATAATACTTTTTATTTTATTCAAATAGACCCAGTAGTTTTGATTCTACAAACGTTTGAAATTTGGGTCAATAATATTAAAGCGCGTGGACGCCATCTTGCTTGACTGACGTCATCATTTAACAGCGGTACGCGCCCTTATATGAAAGAGTATGTTTACAGGGCTATATATTTTTAACCGTAATAAGTAGCCAGTTGAAATTTTCACAGAATACGTGTTATTATAAAATCTATCGTTTAAAATGATAAAATGAACAATAAATCAAATCCCAAGAGGGGTCCCCATACAAGAAACATGAAAAAAAATCTTTATTTTTAGCATTTTTATACGGATTGTATTTTTATAATGGCTTCCTATTTTGATGCTATTTTAAACTTAAATTGTAGTCTAATTTCCATTGTTTACGACTAAATAGCAATCTTAAGTAAAACTTCTGCAAATATGTGACAAAACTGATTTTATCAACACGATGGTTTAGGCGGTCACCCATCCTGTTTTAGACTACGCGTGTAGTTGCTTAACTTTGGAAGACGAAATACGGGTTGTATTTGTATGATAGCTTTTTATTTCGGTGTCACATTAAGCTTAAATGATAATCTAAACTCCATACTAACATATATAGTTTACGACCAAACAGTAATCTGTAGTAAATCTCTTACAAATATGTTTAAAAGTGCCTAGTTTATATCAACACGATGTTTAGGTAAGCGGTGGTTGCTTAACTTTGGTGGTAGGCCTTTCTTTACAAATTTCGTGTTAAGTAATGTAGAATTAATATCGCTACCGTATAAAAGAACGAACTATAAAACATGATTTTTTGATTGACCTAGTAGTAGTTCTGATACTTCGTGTATTCATTACATCGATTTCAAATTTCGCGCGCGGGCGCTACCAGGTTCCTCACTCGCAATTAGATAGGTACTTACCTACATTCCTACAACACTCTCACTTCGCTAGGTCTAGGCATTAGTGACCGCCACGCCAACTGTAGGTAGTGTTAAACTGTTTTTGAGCATTATTACATTGATTACTGTGTTATTTCGTGTAGGTATGCAAGGTAGTGTGTGTTGGTTTTTTTTTGTGGGACCAACGCCCTTTGTTACACTTTGGTACAATAGAGGACAATCTTGACTTCTACGGCTCCGACATTTTAAACGAGTAAGATCACTTAAAACTACGGGTACGCTGTACGAGACCGCGTATATAGCGAACTGCGTGAATCATAATATTGTTGAATAGTACAGTCGAGTACAAAGATATGTATATACTTTTTCACCTTATTCCATTGAAATAAGGGCCACAAATGTATACATATCTTTGTACTCTACAGTACCTACCGCTGCGGGCTCTGCCGCCGCCTGCGTCCCGCGTCTCGCACTTGATTTTTAATTTTTGGCATGTTTCACCTTAGCTATCAACATACTTTATTGGTATTTTTATATAAAAAATGGTGAACCCAAAATTAAAAGTGCCTAAGTATTTATTATTCTAATTTTATTTAACCAACTTACTCGACAAACATTACAAACGGAAAAGCCGGTCAGTGACAGAAAGTTTGTTTAGTTAAACTGTATGTAATACAAAACAATAGATACCTAACCATAACTACCATAGTAATATCAATACGAATTCGTAAAAATAATTACGAGTATTACGACTTACAAAGTTAAGCAACTACAAGCGTAGTCTAAAACAGGATGGGTGACCGCCTAAACCATCGTGTTGATAAAATCAGTTTTGTCACATATTTGTAGAAGTTTTACTCAAGATTGCTATTAAGTCGTAAACAATGAAAATTAGACCACAATTTAAGCTTAAAATAGCATCAAAATAAGATATCATTTTAAAAATACAATCCGTATAAAGATGCTAAAAAAAAATATTTTTTTTCATGTTTCTTGTATGGGGACCCCTCTTGGGGTTTGATTTATTGTTCATTTTATAATTTTAAACGATAGATTTTATAATAACACGTATTCTGTGAAAATTTCAACTGGCTACTTATTACGGTTAAAAATATATAGCCCTGTAAACTTACTCGTTCATATACGGGCGCGTACCGCAGTTAAACGATGACGTCATCATCCGTGAGCGCTAGCCGCCGAGTTTCGAGCACCGCATACGAAGTTTAAAATTCAATATCTCGAAAAGTATTTGACGTCTCGACATGATTTTTTTAAAGGTTTGTTTTTGTTTTTAGTGAAGAATACGATAAGCCAAAAATCTAAACTGGCTGACATTCTTTATTTCAGAAATCGTGTTGAACGATTCTTTAGTAAACCCTGGCTCGCAATTTAAACGAGAATACCACTTTTGCAGAGTATTAACATATGGTAAACATAGATCGAATTTATCTCTAATATAAACATAGCTCCTAGGACTGTAAAAATGTATAGTTAAAGCTAATTTCTTGAGCTCTTCGTCATACTCGGCCGTGCGACTGATTTTTCCGGTAGGTCTTCCATTTACCCTATTAACTAATTTTTGCAGTAAATCGTTGCGGCACGCGACTTCAACATCATTACGATGATTTTCAAGTCCTGGTCTGTCATTTAATTCTTTAACAACCTCTTGTAAAGTAAGAATTCGTTTTGTCATCCTTTTGGCTTTTTCCCTTAAATTTTTTAAAACCCTATTTTTTTGTAAAATTTTTCGTTTTAGTTTTGTATTACGGTCCATCAATTTTCTTTTCCTTGGAGTCAGGATTAGGTTTGAGGGCCCAGGCGTTGGTGCAGCAAGCGGTAGGTTTGAGGGCCCAGGCGTTGGTTCAGCAAGCGGTAGGTTTGAGGGCCCAGGCGTTGGTTCAGCAAGCGGTAGGTTTGAGGGCCCAGGCGTAGGTTCAGCATGTGGGGATAGAGTCACTACCTCTGGCGAAAGAGTAATGTCCCTGTTGACATACGAAGATACCGGTCTCATTCGTGGCAGTTTAACCTATAAACAAATTGTATAAATTGTACACCATATACTAGTTACACGCTAGATTAAGTATCCAACCCTGTGAGATACGGCACAACGCTAGGGAGATGATGATGATGATGATGGTATTAGTTACACGCTCTTATTTATTTAATGTTAGCTAGAGATGCAGGTTGCAAGAATTATACTTACAGGAACAAATAATGTAGGTATCGAGTCCTTCATTAGTACACGGCGATGTTTTCTTTGTATAAAACATTTGCCGTCAAAATGTTTGCTACAGATAGTGGAGTTCGTACTAGGAGTCCAATCTGGTCTATTTATAGTCCGCATCCATTTTTCCATCAATGCTGAATTGCGAGGAAACCTGAAAAAATATCAGATATTCATTTACCAAGGTTTGAATACTTTTAGGTACTTAAATAATAAGTACCTAATAAACAATTTGTAACTGATACATAATTTGACGAAATAATTCGTAATTATGTCATAAAAGTTTTTATCGATACTTCTGACGTCACCGCTTTGTCAAGCACTATCGTAATCAAACAATTTTATTTACTTCCTTACACATTTATTTCGCGAATTTAGTTTAAAATCACATAATAAACAGTAAACTCGGGTTACTTTAGCCCTAGGGGGTAACATTGCCCACCCCAAAAACCATCTTTAAAATTTAATTATTCTATTAAATGTTACATCAGGCTTAAGCCTACTTATGCATTGATATATATGTTACACTAGATTAGCAATTACCGCAACAAAGCGTTGCCACTTCACATAAGGCCACAGCCATATGTCAGCAAACGTCACGTCACTGGCAACACTGGCCGTGAAAACAACTATTGAATCGCTCTGTGTTATTTATTTTCCTTAAAATTACCTAAGTGCGTTTAAAGTCGGTGTACAGGAGGCTAAACATAACCTAAGAACACTTACGTTGGATTTCGACCGAAACAGCCGATTGAAACTCACAGCACAACATTTTCGATGGTGAGAAAACAAACAATTAACCGTTAAATCGTGAATTTCAAACATTTTTCTAATTCATAACGGGGATTTTGATTTTAAAACAATATCTTTAACACACGTAAAATCAGCTGATTGGCTCACAACTGACACCTGACAGAGGTTCACTATTACCAACATCACGAGCAAAATTAAGTTGCCAGTAAATGAATCTTGCGCAGTGTGGTAGCAAGTTTGAGTAGACTACATATTTTACCGAAGAAGTTTAAGGAGACCAAAGTTTCGTTTATATCCAATCTGAATAAAGTTACATAAAATTATATTATATTCTTATTTTTGCTGCAAGACTAACCACAATGAGTTCAAGTAAATCCACACCAACAATAATGACAAGAAGGAGGCTAAAATTGCAAACGGAACAATCAAAATTGATACATACGGAACAAATAAAATGTATACAAAAAAATTCACATACACTAAAAAGAGTAAAATCTCAACAAAAAATTCATCTGGATATGGATAAGGAGGGGGCACAAAGCAGCCAATTAAATATGAGCCTTCCTGATCTGTCTAATACCATAGATAATGACATAATTCAAAATCTTAAGCTAAAATTGGAACACGCTGAAAATGAATTAGAAATTGCTCACCACGAAATCGCCAACTTAAACGAGGAAATTAATATGCTAAAAGGGAATCATGTTAACACTCAAAAGAAAATGGACATGTATAAAGACATGTGCAAAAATATACTTAGTGAGCCCAAAAAAACTCAAAGTGTAACAAAAGTGGTAACCAATCAAACTAAGAATACCAACACAAAAAATAATTTAGAACAATGCAAAAAAAAAATAGATTTTTACGAAGACACAGAAACTGCCATCGCAAATAGCTTAAAAACACAAACAAAAGATAATGTAAACATCAACAAACGAAGAAATAATCTGAAAACATCGAAAAACAAAAAGCTTAGCCGCAGGATTAGACATCAAAATAAAACAATCAAAGCCTTAACAAAACATAAGAATAGAAAAGAGGTCGACAAATTTATCAGCGACACACACCTGAAGAAAGCTCAGCTTAAAAATAAGAACAAAAAGGATAGGAAGAAAAACGATTCAGATAGCACACAAGACGCAAAACACAACAAAGAGAATTATAAACAAACTAATAATAAAATTACACAAAACAACACACAAAAGACAAAAATATTAATTTACTCCGACAAAATAGGAGTAGGATTAGGTTCACAACTAAACCAATCAACTGACTCATGCAATGTCGTAAATATATGTAAACCCCAAGCGACATTTGAGAATATCCTGGAGCATTTTACTTTAGACACTGAAGACTTGACAGAAAGGGACACAGTTGCTATATTAATAAGCCAGTATTCTATGAATACTCACACAAAGAGATCATACGTTAGGATGCTAAACACTCTTTTATGCCACACGACAAGAAGATTTAAAATAGTAATAAGCAGCATTATGTATGATAATGTGAATAACGACGAAATATTTTGGATAAATAGGCAAATATCACAATTAGCACACGGCAATGAGAACATACGCTATCTAGAACTGAACCCATGGACCGGAGGTAAAAAACTATTACGGAAATATATTTCAGAAGCAATAATATTCACTTCCCGAATAAAATACGGTGGAACTTCTTCACTAACGTTCATCCAATGCCAACCCGATACCAACAACGAAACAAAATCGAGCCCTTTTATGACCGCAAAGGGGAAACGGGATCAGACTTAGCAATAATCCATACTAACATCCAGTGCATTAGTAATAAGTACGCAGAAATAGAAATGCTAACAGATAGTTTTAATTGTGACGTGCTATGTTTAACTGAAACATGGGCAAATGACTTACAAGTGGAAACAATGACAATCGAAGATTTTAAATTAGTATATTACTTCAATAGGAAATTATTTAATCACGGGGGCGTTGCTATTTACATCAGAAACAATATAAAATGTAAACTAAGACAAGATATCTGTAGGTTATCGATAGAGATGAATTGTGAAATAGCAGCGATCGAGCTGAAATCACCAAAAATCGTAGTGATATGTGTTTATCGCCCTGACTATGATTTCGATATGTTCAAAGACACAATCACGCTTATCCTTAGTAAAATTACTAAGGAAGGCAAACAAATGATCTTGACTGGTGACTTCAACTTGGACATGCTAAAAGCAAACAATAAAGTAAACAAATTCAAGAATACCCTTAAAAGCTATAATTGTGAGTACCTTATTAATGAACCAACTAGAACAAAGGGACAGAGTGCAACTTGTATAGATAATTTTATAGTTAACTTTAGCAAACAAAATTGTAAAGCCCGAGTCCTTAATACTAAGTTATCTGACCATAATGCTATACTTATTAGAATTGCAACAACTAACCCGAAACTGACTCAGAAAACCCCATTGTATATAAGAAATATGTCTAACCATAATTATAATTATTTTTACTACTTAATTTGTAATGACGAGAGATTGCTCGATGAAATTTTGCTTAATAAGGACCCTAATGCTAAAACGGAATCTTTTCTGCATGGGATCCTACATTACTTTAATGTAGCATTCCCTGAAAGGAATATGTCTATCCCAAGAACCAAAAAAACCAAATGGTATTCAAAAGGAATAGAAGTATCTAAAAATAATCTACAGAAATTATTGTTAATTCAGGATTTAGCTCCATGTGATAAATTAACTGCTAAAATTAAACTATATAAAAAGATATATAAAAAAGTATTAAATACTGCGAAGAAAATTAGTTACTGGGACAGAATAAATAAAGCAAAAAATAAACTCTGAAAAACAAATACTCCAAAGACATTTATAACTTGAATTCCGACTTTATCAAAAAAATAACTCTAGAAAATAATTACATTTTAGAATTAATGCTTAATTTAGTAAATTGTTGTCTTAGACAAGG
The DNA here is from genome assembly GCA_948252455.1 of Acleris cristana. Taxonomy (NCBI): domain Eukaryota; kingdom Metazoa; phylum Arthropoda; class Insecta; order Lepidoptera; family Tortricidae; genus Acleris; species Acleris cristana. The sequence continues at coordinate 5,164,769 of OX411771.1, read as the reverse complement.
AACATTTCCGTCTTGCCTTAAACTAGGAAAAGTAATTCCGATTCATAAGAAAAATCAGAAAGACGACCCAAATAATTATAGACCTATTTGTATTCTTCCCGCAATATCAAAAATATTAGAGACAATCATTAAGGACAAAATATTAGAGCACTTCGAAATGAATGAAATTTTCAACAAAAATCAGTTTGGTTTTAGGAAAAACAAATGTACCACAATGGCACTTAGCGCTGTAACTGAATTTGTCTTAAAGGCTATGGATGAATCACAAAAGTGCGCTAGCTTATTTTGCGACCTATCAAAGGCCTTCGACTGCTTAAGACATGATGTACTCTTGGAAAAGCTAAAACACTATGGGTTTAGCGGTGTTGAACTTAACTTAATCAAAAGCTACCTTGAAAATAGAACGCAAATAGTCAGTGTAAATGAAGTTAAATCTCACGAGGTCCAACTAAATGTTGGTGTGCCTCAGGGGTCTATACTAGGTCCTGTACTGTTTTTGATTTACATCAACGATCTGCCAGCTTGCTTACCACAAAATTCACTCGTAACACTATTTGCTGATGACACTGACGTGGGAATCAAAGGCACTAACCTACCTGACACAAAAAATAAAATAAAAAAGGCTATGTTTACGCTAAAAAACTGGTTTAACGCAAACGGTATAATGCTCAACATAGAAAAAACTACACTAATACATTATACAATGAAACATAAAAATGAAATTGACGGCATAGATGACATAGGAATAACTAATAAAAAAAATACGACATTTTTAGGTTATGAAATTGACAATAATATTAGCCATAAATTACACATTGAAAAAATCTGTAAAAAAATTGCAAGCGGTAACTATGCTCTTATGAAACTAAAACCACTAATTAATAAAAAATCTTTGACTATGACTTACTTTGCCTACATACATGCAAATATAAACTACGCAATAAATATCTGGGGAAATGGATCAGACATCCAAAAAGTGCTAAAACTACAAAAACGGTCAATCAGAATAATACATAATTTACGCAGGTACGAATCCGCCAGGAAATACTTTAAAAAGGATGGAATTATGACAGTTATTTCATTGTACATATTTAACAGCTTAGTAGAAATCCATACACAAAAAGATATTATGAAATCAAGGAAAGACGTCCACAAATTTAACACACGAAATAAACATATGTTATGCATACCTAAAACGAGAACTAAGAAATATTATAAACAAGGGATTCCACTTAAAATTAATATGTACAATTTACTGCCCTTTAAGGTAACTGAGTTGTCACTTAATGATTTTAAAAAGAAAATGAAAGTATTTTGTCAACAAAACCCATTTTACTCCATCAACGAATACATGGATCTACTTAGAAGTAAATGTTTATTAGAGCTATAAATGTTATAAGTAATATAGATGCATGTTACTATTAAGGGAAATATGTACCAAACCTGACTTGCTAAATGTAATGTATTGTTACTTGGCCAATAAAAATTATTATTATTATTATTATATAACGTCAACTCAGTGCTCATTGGGATGCCGACAGAGTTGCACCAAGCTACGAAATGGGAAAATGCGTAGTGAAAGAATGTAATTCGAGATCACAAAAAGATAACAAATCCAGCGGAATTACTTTCCACACGTTAGTTGATTTTTTATGTATTCAAATTAACATAAAAAACCCAGAAATCGATTTAAAATACCAAATATTGCAATTTAGGGTGCAGTGTTGCCATTAAAATATCGTTTTGGTTTTCCCACATTGACGGGAGGCTTTAAATTTTGTTTGAGTTCTTATATATTGGAAGTAGATTTAATAAAAAATACAGATGAATGATAATAGAAGAATCTAGTATTTTCATTTAGTTTAGAGATGTGTCAACTCGGTTTACCAAACCGGTTCAAACCGAGTTATGCTCAACTCGGTTTGGGTCGGTTTGAAGTTTCTCTAACTCGCTTCGAGCGAGCTACTCGGAAACCGTGAGCCCGCAAGTCAAAACGGTCGTTCGCCTCGCTCGAATGGACGGGAATTGACGAAATTTACCGATTGAACCCGATCAAACGCGGCGCGGCGTTCCGATGACGGGTGGACGAGCGGGAGCGAAGCGGGACTGACGAAGATTCCCGAATAAACCCGACACAGACTCGGTTTGACTCGTCTCCTGATGAACGAAACGCTAGTGTGCATGCGTAGGTTCGTACTGTCAACTCGGTTTGAGCAACCCGGGTTGAAACCGGTTTACATCAATTTTCGACTCGGGTAACTCGGTTTCGAATATTTACGGTTTGGCCCATCTCTAATTTAGTTACCTATTTTATATTGATACATTTTCAGGGTGCCTAAGGCTACATCCTTATCCATCCTTCCTACGTCAAAAGAAGTCGGTGGAAATCATTCGATTGTTGAGAAAAGAGACCGACTGGCTGCCTACTAAATCAACTGTAATATTATTATGTTCTAAGCATTTCAGGGATAAAGACAAATTAAGACTGCACTGCACAGGCCTGCATATCCTGGGGCACGTTTTATAAAGCTACAAGTTACAATTTTACAGGTCTAAACTGGCAACACTGCTCAAATGGCTGTGGCCCGTTTCACGAAGCTACAAGTTACAAATTACAAGCAAAGCGGAAGCGGTTTCTAGCAAAAGGAGTTAGAAAGAGACTTCCGCTTGTAATTTGTAACTTGTAGCTTCGTGAAACGGGCCTCTGGTCGTCATTGGTCGAACTTGTGTCAAATGGAAACTTGTTACCTGTAAATTGTAATTTGTAGCTTTACAAAACAAGCCACTGATAGTAAAACGCAGATAAGCAGGTAATCCTGACAGCTGTCCTTCCAGTACCTACAAATTACAATAACCTCAAAGGACTTGACAGAAGCGCGTGGAGCTAACCCCATGTGCTTCTGTTTAGTCCACCAGAGTAAATCTCTTTAACCGAACAATTGTCCTCGCGTGTGATATCCATGGACTTGTTTCTCTAATAAGTCCATGACGATTATAAATTGTAGTGCGATGACAGATGTCAGGATTGACTTTATATCTTCCATTCACTATACATGCAAACAAATTTTATCCTTTGTACATAGAGTCTGTCTAATGAAAGATGAACCTGAGAAAGAGCGGCAAATTCAAAAAATCTTCATATGGTATTACCGATCAATGTAGGAATAAACGATTTTGATACTTTTCTTATTTTATTTATTTTGGTGGGCACAAAGGAAGAGGAAACGCGTGCTTTTTCACAATACTAATGCCCGTATTAATAAACTATCAATAATAAAATAGGTACTCAAGTCTACTAATACCGCACTCAAGTTTCCGTTTATCCATATTAAGACCACACACGGTATCATATTTAAGTACAGTTTATTAGTAGAAGCCTGAGAGTCTTACTATTTAATACGTATGGGTGGATCAACTTTTTTGTTGTTGTTAGTGTCCCGTAAGCCAGGAGACAACAGAGATAGTTTCTTAGATTTTTTTTTAGAATTTATACTTTTATCCCACTCAGGAGAAAAGCCATACAAGAATGGTAGTGAACTTATATCCTTTTAAATCATAGTTTTAATGAGTGACCCAGGAAACGTCACCCTGGCACCGAACTACAAAGAAAAGTTGATTGACCCGTATAGTCAGCATTAAATAAATAGATAGTGACACCCAAAGTCGCCAAACGAGTACCGAACTATTTAGCAACTTTGGGTATCACAAAGTATTTGATACTTTGAAACTATCTATGAAAAAAAAATGCAGACCACCATAATAATGCTTGTATCAGCATGCTTTCATTTGTGAGCTCTTTTAGTAAATAAAATCACAAATAACAAGTCATTAAGTAAAAATATTTTATTTATTATTAGGGTAAAACCGATGCTTTCTCTCAACTCTGCTAATAGGCATCTGAGTGTAGGCACTTGCTTCTTTACAATATAAAATTCGTTCACTTTATTTCCGATGGCATGGATGTCAAAACTATCTAAATTGGATACTGTGGCCTTGTGAGTTCGCTTCTTTCCTGGAGAGTACTCAGTAGAAGAGTAGAAGACACCATGGTTTACTTTGCCTTCATTCTCTTCAATGTCGAAACACTGATATCTGTAAAAAGAAAGAAGGAATGAATTAAACAGAACACCATTTACAAATATATTGTGACACGCAGTACAGCCCCATTTTACAGTCCGACAGCTCTAAGAACATTTGGGTTTAGGTGAAATCAAATTGCATCGGTGAGGTTCAAATCGCAACGGTTTAAGAACAAGGAAGACAGGTATAACCCGAACATCTTTTCTAAGAGCTCATGAAGTGTATGTAGGTACATATTAATATGTTTATGATATCTTTTAACTAAATGTATATAAACACCTCCTTAGTGTTTTACTGAAACTAGGTATGAATGTCAGTTATATATCATCTGTCTATTTAATTAATTTAATAAAATTGCGATTGTTAAGAGATTCAACATGGTATAGGTACAGACAATACACCTATGTATAGGGAAAGACAATGATTTAATTAATTTTAGTATTTACCGGTCATTGATGATAATTCTTCTAAATACTTCGTTTGACTCTGGCATAGTAAATCGTTTTGCTCCAACTCTTTCAACTGCTGAAGATTTTTCAAAACCGTTTGTTTGTCACCATCCACGTCCAGCTTATCTGAAAAGAATACATCGTTTAATTTCTTAATGGAAAAGAAATACCAATTTCAAAAGATAGGTAGAACAGAAAAGGTCCTTATATATTCTATGAAACTTTGGATTGAAGATATAGAAATAATAAGTATCAAAATTAACATGCCATACTAACCTTGTTATAACCTATGAATTCGGTCACCGTATGTAAACACTCTATTTTTTGTTTCAACAATGCTTCCCTCTTCTCTTGTTTTTCTTTATATTTGTTTATAATGGTACAAAGGATCTGTCGCACACCACTTTGGATAGTTTTACGCATGTTTAGTCCGTAAATTTCGAGAAGAAAACTTTAATTTGACAGACTCGAACCAACAACGACTTGTTTGTCAATGTCAAAACGTCATTTTATTAGTGTTGCCAGACCTGCCAGTCAAATAAAAGCCCGGTTCATCATTCATTAGACAGACTCTAGTAATAATCTTATAATATTATACCTACATATAGGTAATAAAAAACATTGAAACAAAAAATTACGTACTTATTTTATTACCTTTGCCTATTTCTAGTAATCTAATAAGAAATATGCATTTAAAATAATTTCATGCATTAATTAATTACAAAGTAAGTATTATTTTAAAAAATCCCTATTTATTTGTTATATTGGGCAAATTTTCATATGGTCGGCAACACCAACCTACCATGGCATATTTTTGTGTCTGTCCTTATCTAATATCAGTGACATCATTGTTCTTGCAACTTGTGTAAGTGAGACCGATATATTTTTACTATGTGTTTATTTTAAAATGTGTAGTGGTTTCAAAGCTACGTCGTCGCGGCTAAGAAGTGGTCATACTTTTTTTACCTCTTGATAATGAGGTTTGCTTCTCTAGTCTATTTATCTCAATGTACTTATGTAGTTCTAAAATTCTTGAACCATTTAAGATGACTACCACCTAAATAGTTATAGTTTTAAGGGTGGGCAATGTTACCCCCTAGGGCTTAAGTAACCCGAGTTTACGTTACTTAAATATATACATAGGAAACTAAATAATATTGAAAACATCTCTTTCCGAGCCGATTACTTGCCGAAATTAAGTAAAATATGGTTCGAAAAATTCCATTGACAAAATCGTATTTACCTGTGAAAAGTGTGTTTATTCGGATTATTTTGCCTTGTAACGTCACATCCAGGTACAGAACACGAGACATTTTTATCGAAGAATCAGCATAAAAAAGCACAAATTTCACTGCCACGTACAACACACCGGGACGCTAAGGCGTCTTACTCGCGAAAACAATGACATATTGGTACTTCATTCGCTGTCTCTTTTTCTCTCGGGCGGTTTGCACTTGATTAGAGTTTCTCGCTCCCACGCTTCATGTATCTTGTAAGCGCAGCGCGCGAACCATCCTAAATCTATGGGGTAACCAAACAACAGCTGTATTTATTACAATAATATTAAGAATGCTTGAAAAAATGGTTTAACTCGAGTAATACATTACTTAATATGCTTACCGGAAAAAAGAAACTCCATTCTTGGTTTTCGATACTTTTGAGGTACAATTATTGCACTTGCTTATGATGCAACATGGCATTTTGAACGTCACTGTCACGATTTGGTGCTAGATTCTTAGATTTAGCACCAATTTAATCGCCCGTTTTTTTGTACTAGAAGCCAGTCCATACGAAGTAATATATTAAGTCTATGTATGCGGCATTTCTACTTAAATTTGGCGATGATCGTATGGCAAGAGGTAGTAACGATATGATTACATTATAAAGCGAATTCTGTAATATTGTACAAAACACAGATGATCTTAAAAATAACGTGTACCCAGATCTACAAACCAATAAATAGAATAGAGAATGATTGTGTGAAAGGCACCGAAAAACAAAATGAATGGGTAGATAAATAAAAAAAAAACGGTCAAGTGCAAGTCGGACTCGCGCACTGGGGGCTCTGTATTTAAGATAATATGCTTGGTAACCGCAAAAGAAAATACTCATTTGGTTATGAACTTTATTTTCTATATAATAAGGTCCATTTTGACTAGCCTAAATTTTAATACTGATTTTCAAAGTTTTTTTGATATTTCTCAAAAACTGTGAATAATTAACACTTCACAGATATGCCAGACAGACAGACAACAAAGTCTCACCGTAAGGGTTCCTTTTTTACCATTTTGGTACGGAACCCTAAAAATATCACGTAGAAGGCGTACGAGTATCTCTCGAAAGACAATGTCAGTAGTATAATATTGGGCATTCTGGCCCACCTCGTTCGATCGCGAAAATTTCGCCCTCCTCACTCGTGTGATCCAAATGCCCAATATTATTTTGTGGATTTCAAAATTTGGGTTTGCGAGAAATGAAATAATCGCACTAACGTGCGCGTTTCACAACATGTAACGGAAATTGGGTTTGTGCTTAAAATAAAACGATTATCTCTCGCGTTAACATGCGTATTTAACAAATAACACGTCGTAACGTAAATTGGGTTTGCATGCATGCATTCTGTTCCACCTTTTTCGATATCGAGCGAATTCACCCTCCTCACTCGTGTAATCCAAATGCCCAATATTATTTTGTGGATTTCAAAATTTGGGTTTGCGCAATATGAAATTCATGCATGCATTCTGTCCCGCCTTTTTCGATATCGAGCGAATTCGCCCTCCCCACTCGTATGATCCAAATGCCTGACATTATTTGTGGATTTCAAAATTTAGGTTTGCGTAAAATGGTGGTATAGATTTTATACGCTGATGACAGCATACTTTTGGCTGCCACGCTGGAAGACTTGCAATGTCTTGTAGACCGTGTGGAATCGATTAGCTCAGCCTATGGTCTTAACGTTAACATTAAGAAGACGAAATTCATGGTGGTTGGGCGTAAACCACTCGCAAACGCCACTTTATATGTGAAAGGTCAGCCGCTCGAGAGGGTGCCATCGTACAAATACCTCGGATGCTATGTCAATAGTCAAGCGGATCACAGTGTGGAGGTCAAATGCCGCATAGAGCAGGCACGAAACACATTTATGAAGATAAGTGGTCTTCTCTGCAACAGGTCCCTGAGGATACAAACTCGGGTGAGATTAGCACGATGCTACGTATTTTCTGTCCTTTTATATGGTGTCGAGGCATGGACTTTGACAGAAGCTATGACCAAAAGGATCCAAGCTTTTGAGAAGTGGGTATACCGACGCATGCTGAAAATATCGTGGACAGAGAAGGTGCGAAATGACACAGTTTTGCAGAGGATGAATAAGCATCTTGAGATTGTGAAAACCATAAAGAAGCGAAAACTGCAGTATCTTGGTCACATAATGAGAAATGACAAGTATCGACTACTGCAATTGATAATTCAGGGAAAAGTTCAAGGACGCCGACCACCAGGCAGACGAAAGATATCTTGGCTAAAAAACTTGAGACAGTGGTTCGGAATGAGCACGAGGTCTTTATTCAGAGCGGCAGCAGACAAGGTGAAGATAGCCATTATGATCGCCGACCTCCGGTAGGAGATGGCACTCACAGAAGAAGAAAGAGGTTGAAGTCGAAAAGTGCTGGAAAAGGAGAAAAACTTGCTTCATGGTTAGTTAGCAAAGTGATGACATCTAAAATGAAAGCTGGTGCAGGCATAAAATCATTTAAAGGTTTGGTTACAAAGATGCGGAAGGAACTGAAAAGAAACAAATCAAAAGATAAAGGCACTACAATCACCCGAGCTCTTGCGCTCGCAAAGAAAGTATTTACTAGAAACAGTAAAATTCATATTCCGCGTTTAATACCGATTCCAAAAACTGGCGGTATATTACCACTGATATTTGCGGGACTTGCGTTGGGATCATTGGCTGGAGGAGCTGCTGGGATAGCTAAAGCTGTTGGTGATTACAAAGCTGCAAAGAAAACCTTAACCGAATCACAACGTCACAACAAAATGATGGAATCTATTGCATTAGGTAAAGGATTGCACATTAAACCGTACAGAAATGGAAAGGGATTGTGTTTAGAATACTCAAAAAACTAGTCGACAGGCTTCCCAGACGTGCTCTCACTAATATAGATATTTTAAAACACTCTTCAGATATTCCTCATTTCCGTGGCGTTTATATGAGAGATAATTTGCCAAAGCGTTCGAATAGAGTAGAGTGCGCAATTATTAATTTAGATTGTTCTGAAAACCAAGGGACACACTGGGTAGCCTATGTCAAAGATAATAATTACTGTGAATATTTCGATAGTTACGGCGATCTTCAGCCTCCAATAGAATTAATAAAGTATTTAAAAAATAAAATTATTTCATACAACTATGTCACTTATCAAAAGTTTAATACTGTAAATTGCGGTCATTTATGTTTGAAATATTTAAAACAATTTTGGAGTAACCGTTTAAATATCTCTGTTCAATAAAAACCATATCATTCACACGATGTCTTTCACTTTGTCCATAACTGGAACCTCTTCTACCCTGATCACAAATCATTCACCAGCTTTTCAACTAAATAGTGAATATGAATGCGGGTTACTATATTTTTCGACTTTTAACTCTATACCTAATATAGACTATAGAAATAATATGTTTTATTGTGGCCAAAATGAAGTAGTTGAAATTCCTGAAGGGTCATACGAACTTCAAGACATCGACGATTACCTGAAAAGACATCTGAAAGGATGTTCATTTTCACTGACATGTAATAATAATACGTTAAAGACATCTATATTGTGTTCTAAAAATGTGTATTTTAATAAAGAAAATTCGATTGGTAACTTACTAGGTTTCGGTCAAGAAACTATTCAAACTAATATAAATTAACAGAGTCTCCTTTTCCTGTGTCCATTCTCTCTACAACTATAGTGCGAGTTGAATGTGACATTGTGAGTGGTTCATTTATTAACGGAAAACCAAGTCATATTATTCACGAGTTTGTGTCTAATGTGCCACCAGGCTATCGGATTATAGAAACACCTAAAAACGTTATTTATTTTCCCCTTAATCAAAACAGTTTAAGCTCTTTAAAGTTAAGAATATTGGATATAAACGATAACTTAATCAATTTACGCGGTGAAGAGATCCAGATATATTTGCATCTCAGGAAAAGATGATAGATTTCAATAAAAGATTAGTTTCGCGCAGTACAATTATTAGTACGCATTGTGGTGTCAAGAAAAGAACACCTAAAAATCAGCTTACGAGGCTTTCCAAGGAAAATAAAGAATTTCTTAAAACTATTGGTTTATTAAAATGAGTATTCTAAACTTAACAGAAACTTTCGGCTACGATAACACAATAGAAAGTTTTGAATTCCATTCCTACAAACCTTACGTAACAAGTTTCAATTTTAATGATGAAATCCGTATACCAATAAACCAACAAGATCTATACGTGTTACCTTCTGAGAGTGCTTTATACATAGAGGGAAACATGGTAGTAGTCAACAGAGAAACAAAACTACCGGTGGCCAGTGTTCAGTTTACTAATAACCCCATACTTCATTTGTTTCAAGATATTCGATATGAGCTTAATGGAATCGAAATAGACAAAATTAAAAATGCTGGAGTTACAACTACTATGAAATCTCTCTTATCTCTAAATGAACATGAATCGAGAATGTCAAAGTCATGGGGTTGGGATGTTAACGGTACAAAAGTTTCGCATGGGTCGTTTTCTGTATGCATTCCTTTAAACAAGATTCTTGGCTTTGCAGAGGATTACAATAAAATAGTTATAAACTGTAAGCATGAACTTATTCTTTTGAGATCCAATACTAATTTAAATAGCGTATCATTAAATACAAATGAATATATAGACAACATTACGATATCTAAAATAGTGTGGCGTATGCCACATATAAAAGTTTCTGATCGGGAAAGGTTAAATTTAATGAAGTGCTTGGAAAAAGATCGTGCTATTCAGGTAGCATTTAGAAACTGGGATCTTTATGAGTATCCACTTTTACCGAAAAAATCAAAACATTCCTAGGCAATCAAAACTTCGTCTCAAATTGAAAAGCCACGATATGTTGTTAACGGATTAAAAACAGATAGAAAAAATATGACTAACAAAGATATGACACACTTTGATCATTGTCATTTAAGAGATGTTAAAGTTTTTTTAAATTCAACCTATTTTCCGTATGAAATAAAAAAAATATATTATACGATCAGTATGCTAAATTCCAACAGTCGTATTATAACCGCGGTCAAGCGCCGTTGCTAAGTCCGCAAGAATTTAAGGATTAAGCACCTCTGTTTGTTATCGACTGCTCTCGGCAAAACGAAACCTTAAAAACGGGTTCAATAGATGTGAGAGTTGAATTAGAGTGTGAACATAATACTGCGGCTTACTGTCTTATTTTGAATGATAGCATTGTAGAATACAAACCGTTGACCAATATTACCCGAAGGATATCATGAGCTCAGACTGCTTGTGGAGATCTCCAGGGGTTTAAATCATTTACAAATGAATTTATTCTTAAAGAATTTGCGCAAGTATTTTTAATAAAACCCCCGTATGCATTTTTTACTTTATCGGAAAAAGAAAAAAGTAATGTTATATGGATAGAGAAAAACCTCGGTATCTTATGGCGTGAAGGATTCATTGATTATAGAGAGTTTAAAAGAATAATTTATGTTCACTTAGAAAATAAGAAAATATTTGTAAAAGGGTTAGAAAAAATTAAATGGGTTAAAGATTTGTGTGATAATTGTACTGTAATAGACTTGGGTGAAAAAGGCCTTCCTAATGTTCAATCAATGCATCAAAAATATTGTAAAAACAGCGGCACATATAATTGTTTAATTCATAAAAAAACTTGTGCGTTAAAAAATGTATTATGCATTAAAAAATGGTACTTGAAAATAATTTAGAATTGTATTCTCATATCTGATTTCAAAATAAATGATATTATTGACGAACATATTTTTTATTTCACCTATTCAAAGAGAATTATCAATTACCGAAAAGTTTTTCCACTAAATTGAATTAATATCGCTATCAGTCGAGATGAAGAAAAACGTGTCGGTAAAAAAAAAACTCTTAAGGTCACTTGCAGCTTTTTCTTACTATACGTACTATTACTGTTAAATTTAGTTTAAAAGTTATATCGAAATTTATAAAAGCTGCAAGGGGCCATTAATAACTGCAAAATGAAACAACAAGTTATTTTCATTATATTTATTTACTTACTATGTTAATTACAACAAAATTAAACTAAAACTACAAACTAGCACTGTATCCACTCAGTTTTTTTGAAATCTTATTTATCACACTTTTGGCATGATCTATAACTTCATCGTAATTATCGTCCGCCAAATATTGAGCACTCAACATCACTTTGTCTTCATCATCACTGTCTTTGTTCAGGTCAATTATCTGTATTTTTAGTAGTCTCGTACCTTTCCCTGCTTTATTATTTATTATAAATGATGGCAGACGGTCGTGACCACTTCTTTTAAAAACTTTATTGGAAAAATTTCGTTTTGATCTTTTTCTTTATTTTTTTTCAGGATTCCGCTTAAAAGTTTCTTCACCAGCTCGCTGTCTTCTTCTTCTTCCACTAGGAATTCCTCCAATGGATCCTGAGCATATTGCGAAAATAGGAAAGTGTCTTGTGTTCCTTCCATATTCTAAAACAAGATAAATCAAAATAAATATTTTTAGCACATGCTTGCTATTTGTAGACAAAAAAATAAAAATAAAAATGCAAGACGATAACATTTACATAAATAGATCCAGTCTAACTTGAATAAATTGTTAATATATAAATATATCAAATGTTTACTTACCACACCGGGGCTGAGTATATGAAGCTCGTAACAACTTTTAAAAACTTGTAACTTCGTTCTGAAGATAGACTGATGTTTGGCTGAGTATTATATGAGCCTGTAGCACAAACGCTATATTAGATTTTTTTTATATGACATATAGTCCTTTAACAGTTGTATTGCCGCAATTTATAAAATGTATAGTTGAATAAAAGTATAACATACAGTTAATTAGCTTCTTTTCATCACAAGCTTAATAAAAATGCTGTATAAATGTTTACTCTACGTTTTTAAATTGCAGCTATAAAAAAGATTTATAATAAGCTGTGTAGACGTTTTTACAGCTATTTTACAAAGCAATTGTAAAAAAGCTACTTGTAAAGCAATTAATCTGTTGATCGCTGTATAAATGTAAAGTAATTTGCCTTTATAATGCCCAAAGCAATATTAAGGTAGTCTTAGTTGCAGCTATTCGGCAAAATGTAATTAATCATATAAAAGCATTGTAATATATAACTAATTTGCTAATATCTTTTTACACGGCGTTTTCTCAACAACTTGTTGATTAAAAGCTGTTAATATTATGACTAATTTACCAGTGACTATGTAAATGACCACTTTGTTACCTTTTGAGCATTTAAAGCATTTTATAATGCTTGAGCTCATATAAACACTATCATCTTGTTTTTATCGTAATCAACTTCTGTTTGGAGCAAAATGGATAAAAAGCAGTGGAATTAAATTAAAAGAAGTGGTAGCTACAGAAAAAGAGTACAGCAAGAATATGCAAACATTCTCAAAACAGTTTTACAATATCAGCAGTTTAAGAAAAGATGCTGATAACCCGTGCAATACAGATACATATAATTACAGACGTGATTGAAATAATACGCTATCAGTTATATTAATTGCGACTACACGACGCAGTGCAATATAATATTGCATATAATCCAGCTTATAGCAATATAACGGCTTATATTCTGGCTAATAGCAATGTAATTGCTTGTATACTGGCTAATAGCAACATAATTGCTTATATTCTTGCTAATAAGTGCATCTTATATTTCATTAAATGGAATAACAAGCATTTTTGTAATTTTAAGAGCGACGCCATACTTTTTACTTTACAATAGTAGAATAAATGAAAATAGCATATTATGAAAGTCTATTTTTGTGGAATTTTCAATAATTAACGTGTTATATGGTATGTCCAATAGATTATTTTAATAATACGAATCTTATTATCAACTTTTATAAAGTATTTTTTTAATACCTATATATTTTATAATCTTTATTTTAATTTAATTATGACGAATTGTAAAAGCGCATTAAAAAAGTACACTAAATATGGGCATACATTGTCAGTAGAATTTCATTCGCATATGATTTACGCCATTTAAACATATAATCACGCAATGAATATAAAATAAACATAGTCGCCATGTTAGTTTAATATTTATTCGTAGTAATAATTATGGAGTTATTTTACAAATGTGTTCCACATTATAACTTCAGACTGAGAAAGCAAACATTATAGAATTTTATGTCAAATAAAACTGTCTTAGAAAGCTTTTATTCACCATTTATAATTTTTTAATCAGATAATTTTAGCTGAGAAAGCTTTTATGCGACCATTTAAAAGCTTCTTAATAGCTACATTAAAGCTGTTACATATCAGAAAAGCTGTGTAAAACTGCGCCTTTTCTGGCTTTATAGACGCTGTATAGACGTTTAGAGCGTCATTATACGACATTGAAAAAAATCAAGAACTATATAAAAAACGTTCCTCTGGCTTTTATACGACCACTTTGTGCTACCTGGGTTTATTTATAACGATTAGAATTCATGAATCGACAAAATTACATAACAATTGACGAACAATTTCAGTCAGTAATTCAGTATCGTATAACGCGGTCATAGCTAACTCGACAAGGCGTCAGCAGCTAACCTGCTGATTGAGAAACATGCTTATTTTAACATTTCATTTTAAGTAAGTATTTTTATCGGCTAGTTAGAAAGACAATAAATTTTAGAATACCGGCATTTTTAATTTTCACGCAAACTTTGATTATCATTGAAGAAAATCTATTTTTAACATTTAACTGTCTTTCTTTCTTTAGCTAATAAATTCATTTAATTAAAAAAAGAAATATAAATCATTTTAATGAACAGGTTTGTATTTTACTCATATAAATTAAACTTCATTCATTTCACAAATAGCTCACTAATTATTATTGGCAGTCCTAAGCTATTACCCAGAGTTGACTTTGCAGGTCTTTCGCCTGTTTTGTTTGATGGGGTCGTTATTCCTTTTTCGCATCAAGTTAAAAACCTGGGTGTCATTATGGACAGTACCTTGTCGTGGGTTCCCCAAGTTAACGAGGTTAGCAGGAAGATGTTTGCGTCAGTGTGGTCTCTTCGGCGGCTTCGTAACTTTCTCCCTCTCGCGACTAGAATTGCGCTTGCTCAGTCATTGCTTCTCCCAATTTTGGACTATGCTGATGTGTGTTTTTTGGATCTTACCGAGGAGCAGCTTAACAAGCTTGAACGTATTCAAAATTTATGCATTCGGTTCATATTTGGTTTACGTAAGTATGACCACGTCTCTAGTTTTCGTTCGCAACTCAAGTGGCTCCCTATCCGTTTTCGCCGGCACTTTCATATTCTTAATCTTCTCTACTGTGTTCTGTTCATCCCTGCAACTCCCCGTTACCTCAAGGAGCGTTTTAACTTTTTTACGTCGGTTCGTTGCTCCCAAAATTGTATTTTAACTGTACCCTCCTCTTCATCTAAATTCTACAACAATTCTTTTACATTTCAGGCTGTCAGACTGTGGAACTCCCTCCCTGTGGAGCTGCGGCGGGCTAAATCGTTGGCTATCTTTAAAAAACTTCTTCATGAGCATTTTTTGTCGCAGTCATAATTGTATTGTATTTCTATCGTGTGGCTGTCTTTTTAATGTTTTCCCTGATGTGGATGTATTGATATTTATTTATGTATTTACTTATATATAATTATCTGTTTATTTATGCATGTCATTTGTATCTTGTGTTTTTTGTATTTGTATTTATCTATTTATTTCTTTGGTTAGCGTGTATGTATTTATCACTTTTTCTAGTTTTTTAGTACTCGTGTTTTATGCTTTAATAGTTTCTTATTATTGCTCTCGTGTAGCCTGCACCACCTACTGTGTAAAATGTTTTAATTTGTCACCATGTCCCTGCTAAGGTTGTCTGGAAGAGATCGCTAATTAGCGATAAGACCGCCTGTTGTTTACCTGTGTTATTTTTAATTGTACTGTTTCTCTGTACTGTTTTTGTTTGGTGTACAATAAAGTGTTTTGTATTGTATTGTATTGTAATTAGTTTGGAGTTTAATAAAAAAATAAAAATAAACATACACCTCTTGTGAAATGGAGAACCAATTATTTATGAGTAATTAGGAAATTAAAAATTCAAACACAAATTGCACTAGGCATATGTACGTTTATTCAAATAGCAGTACTAATAGGTATTTACATAACATATAATCATAAATTGTTTCTTAATACTAACACATTACTTATTTTAATGGTATACATTTCTGGTAAAGTTGTAGATTTACAATTCAATTTATTTAACGAGATTTGAATACATTCGCTTATAATTTATAAAAACTACAATATCGATCTATGACCACATGCTTTAGTTGAAATTTTGTCTTTTAATGTAAGTCGCTTATCGTCTTTACGGGATAACGCAACAGTTTGCGTAAAGATTTCATGTTTAATAGATTTAAATAATATATATTTTTTCCTAATAACCGTATTCTTGAACAGAACATCCTTATAGTCATCTAATGTTAATTCTCGGACATCAGGCTTTTTTACTCTTTTTGCTTTTTTGAGTAATTAATTTTCGCTTTTAGTGGAATGTTCGCTTTTTCGCAGAGTAGTGGAATTGATATATGTGACTCTTAGACAGCTCGAGTATCGCGAATCCTATGTATATCGGTTTATCTAAGACAACTCTCTCCGGTTTCATTTGAACAGCGACTAAATTATCCGAAAATATCGTGGCGCTGTGAAAATTTGGTCGTGCTATTAATTTACTTGCTGTTACAAACTTTTTTGTAGAGTTTCTCTCATCACACCACTGATTTACTAACTTAACATCTACACGTCGTTCACTATCCTCGAGAGTCTTGCCAAAAACAGCGTTATTTTTTAATTTAAAAAGATTCTGTTGAAATGGAGTTTTTGCATTTTTTCTTAGTTCTGTATTTGTAGTGAGGTCACCAATGTAACAGCTGATACATACAGCTGATACCTACCTCTTCTCTATTTATTAGTTTAACGATGCTATAAAACTTTATAGCCTCTATTAAGTTTTATAGTTTAAATCCGCTGACAATGCATAATCATAAGTTCCACACCAGTAACCCTAGACCTTGATACTGACTAGAAACTATAGTATATAAGCTATACAATTTACCAATAAAGCACAGTATTTCTCCAGACTCTTGAGTTGTCATTATACCTCTCACCCTACACTTCATATTTAAATCTATATATTTTTTCAAAAAGGGGCTTTGTCGGAAGGGATTACCCGATGAATTATATAAAGAGTCAAACCATTACGCAGGCACGTTTTTAAATGTACATAATGAATGACGTACTCATATTTATCATCCAAATTTGGGATTAATTTCGAATTTTTCCCTCCTGGTGGTACAAATTTTTGTGCACACAAGGGATAATCGTTATGAAAATGATGTAACTCTTTAGGGTAAACTAAGTCGACCTCAAGAATAAATCCAAATTCTGCATCGTCTGAAATTGACATAAAGTCTAATTGCTCTATTTCCTCAGAATCTAGAAAGCGAAAATCAGATATGGGTAATGAATGACTCGTACTATATCCGTATAAGTTGTTACAATCAATGTATACAAGAAACGAGTCGGGTTTACTGTCATAATAAGTTTTCATATATTTATTATTAGCAAGAGCATGTCTGGTAGAGCACATGCAAATTCCGCCTCGAATGCCTTTTTGAATAAGACGAATGATTTCTAAATCAGATATCAACTCTAATTTTACACCGGTTTTCAATAACATTGCGTCAAATGACAAACTCGGCACGGTTAAATAGAATGCGGGATCTAATTCATAATGAATCTTACAAATTTTTCGAAAATTTTCAAATATGTCTGACAAAAGCAAAACGTCGTCCCCATGTAACCCATGTTATAAATATTCATATTCATATAAATATCATATATATATATATATATATATATATATATATATATATATATATATATATATATATATTAATTTAAATTATTTACGCAAATGTACTGGAGACAGAAAAAGTATTTTTCCGAACATGCGAACTTGACAAATCGATTTCTTAATCCAGAAAACAACTATAATTGTATTTTTTTTGTAATTCCACCATTGAATACAAAAATTAAATATTACCAATATAAACAATTTAACAATGGTTTCATCATAAGCGCCCTCTGCAGGCTAAGTACTGAACAGTCGCGTACGGACGTCTTATCTGTTGCTTATCGCTGAGGTTAATCAAGTTTTAAGATGGTGCAGTGTAAGAAATGCAAACTGTTCGTGAAAACTGAAAAGGGTGACACAGTGAGGTGTAAAGGCTCCTGCGAAGGCGTCTATCATAAAAAATGTGCAAAACAGCTTCAGTTGCAAAATGACCTGTGTGATGCGTGCTATAAAAATGAAAGCAGCCCGAAAGCCCAATCGTCAAAGCTGAATATTGCAGACATTGGTAAAACTAGTGCTGAGACAGTGTTAACTGAGGTCAATAACAAACTAGAAATTTTGTATAACCTGAAAAAACAAATTCAAGACCTTACTGACTCCGTTGATTTTTATGCGGAAAAGTATCAAGGACTATTGGACTTCAAGGAAACTGCAGAAAGGAAGATTAGCGCCCTAGAGCACAAAAAAGTAACGAGGCACTGGAAGAAAGAGTTGCACAATTAGAGCTGAAAGACGTGGAAAGAAATGTGGAAATTATTGGATTGGATGAACAAAAAGGTGAAAACACTTTGCAGGTTGTGGAAGTAATTGCTCAAAAGTTAAATATAAACCCTACCCAAATTGAAGAGACAAAGAGGGTAGGTCGAGAAAACCAAAATGAGAGCAATCCACGGCCCGTGTTGGTAACACTCCGCTCAAAGGCTGCTCGAAATGAATGGATATCGAAGAGAAGAACGGTAATAACAAATAGTAGCATACTTCAAACTGCAAATAATAAACGCCTGTATGTAAATGAATGTCTCCCTAGACGTATGAGGCAGCTGTTCTGGAACACTAAAACTTTATTAAAAGACCGGTTTAAGTATGTATGGGTTCAAAATTTACGCATTCTGGTCAAAAAAGATGATAACGCAAAAATTATAAATATTCGGTCCGATGCGGATATAATCAAACTAAGCAATAATAATGCAGAGTAACCCGACAACAACAGTAAAGGGTTGTGCGTGACCACACAACGTGATTATTTTTTGTAATAAAATTCGAAGATCTCATATCAAATCATCTCATATAAATAGAACACCAAAAGTTTACGGATATTAATCAGTGGAGTACATGCATAAAAGAAGCTGAAAATCAGCTACAAATTATTCACTTGAATATAAGGTCGTTAAGAAAGAACTTTAATGAGTTATTAATATTATTAATAGAAGCCGAGTACAAGATAGATATAATAATTCTAACCGAAATAAATGTGAGACAGATGGAGCTTTCGTGCTATAATATAAATGGATATCAAATGTTTGCCCACACGAGAGAAGATCGACGTGGAGGGGGCATTCTGATTTATGCAAAAACTACTTTAGATACAGATATTGTAGATATTCAATCTACTTCAATGGAAACACTTTACTGTAGAATAAAGGGCCTCGAGTGATGCATACATATATATGCGATGTACAGACCGCCAAATTCAAATAAGTTATGTTTCATAGAAGAGCTCGAAAAACTGATAGGAAACGTATCCAAAAAGGAAGACATATTAGTGGTCGGGGACATGAACATAAACATACATGAAACAAACAACACCGTCGAGAGGTACAAAAACACCTTGTGTGAGCGGGGGCTGCAGTGCGCTATCAATGAGTGTACCCGCGAGGAGATAGTCGCCGGAGTGCTGAGCGCGTCGTGCATCGACCATGTGTGGGTGCGCAGCAGCGCGCGCGCCTCCGCACACATGCTCACGTGTAAAATCTCAGATCACTACATGGTGGGAGTGAGCTTGGTTTCCGAGTGTCGTGCGTCCAGCGGTATGTTGAGTAATAATAAAGTAGTGTTTGGGTTAAACAATAGACTAGTTAAGTGTGAATTAGATAAGGTTGACTGGAAAAAACTATTATTAATTGACTGTCCATTACTACTATATGATAAAATGCACAAAGTGTTTAACGCAATATATGAAATGTGTAAAACTAGGATAGATAATAATAAGCGTGAAAGAAAGCCTTGGGTTAATAAAACAATAAACCGTATGATAGATCGTAGGGATGAATTATTTAGGAAGTGGAAAGCTAATCCGAAAAACATGGTTTTGAGACTCGAATATACGCGACATAGGAATAGAACAAATAAATTAATTGAACTGTCAAGAAACAAATTCAGAAAAACACAAATATATGAATGAAAGGGAGATTGTAGAAAAATTTGGGAAATTTTGAATGGATGGTTAGGAAACAATAAAGAAAACTTGGATTCTGTTATTATGAGGCACTTGGGGAAAACGGATTCTGTGCGTAACATATGCACGAACTTTGCGAAAACGTTTACAGACGAGATAAGTAATATAAAACACCACTGTAATAATAATTTTTTGGACCGATCACTATATGTAACTCCGAGCGATGTTAGTTTTCGGTACAAAAAAGTATCGGTGGAAGAAATAGAAAAAAATATAGATCACTTAGACTGTAAAAAATCGCCGGGTGCCGATAATATTAGAGTGCGGGACCTTGAGGTTAAAGACATTTATTGTTCTCAAAAGAAATATTACATTTCACTTAATGAGATTATAAAACTATTAGTATACAATATTTTCGCTATTGAGCGTTAACATGCACAATATTAAAACTATTAAATAGGTACTTATCGTTAATTATTACTTACAAAAATTACTAACGCTTAAAAATAATAACATTGATTTTTAAACACAGTCGTCGTTAAACTTAAAGAGGGTATGCTTAGATTCGCTTTGTTGCCGCGCGCCTGTGAGCTAGAACTCAGGGCCGCATTTGGATAACGGGGATTTTATCTAAAACGTAGGCTTTAAGTTTTTGCTTGAAGATTGGTAATGTCGCCGCGTCTTTGATGTTTTTGGGTAGACTATTATATTTTCGTGCTCCCTCGTACGTTATATTTTTACACCCATAATTTTTCGTTCGCACGAATGGTACATGTAAATTATTTGCGCTACGTAGAATACGTCTGCCCTTTTCTGTATTAGTTTTGAATGCAATTTGACAGTGTATTGTTTTGAGAAGGATTTTCTTTATTAGTATGTTCGTGTTATAGGTGTACAGTTGATTTAAGCTCATTAGTTTAGTTTTGGGGTATATTTTATCAGTTGGTGTTAGGTAATCAAAGTGAAAAAGCACCTTAATTATTTTATTTTGGATAGTTTGTAATTGTTTTAGGTTAGTTTTTGAAGCGCTACCCCATATTTCAACAAGATAGTTCAAATGAGATTTTACCAATGAATTATATATAGTAAAGCGAACCTGAAGGGGAAGACACTTAACTATATTCCGCACAGATCCTAAGATAGATGATAATTTCTTTCGAATTTTGTTAATATGTGCCTTCCACGTCAGGCCGCTATCCAATATTAAGCCAAGATACTTCTCCTGTATAGATTGATTAATTGTAATATTTTTAACAGATAAAGGAATGTGATTATGTATTTTTTTGTTCTTTGATCTAAATATGATATATGAGGTCTTTGATATGTTGATGGTCAGCAAATTGTACTGGAACCATTTATGTAGGATATCAAGGTCCTCTTGTGCTAGTTTAATGATATCCGTAATTGAGCTTCCATAGTAGAAAATACAAGTGTCGTCTGCGTATAGTGATATGTCGCCATGTAGGTTAAGTTTACTTATGTTGTTTATGTAAATTAAAAATAGAAGCGGTCCTAGTATCGATCCCTGGGGGACGCCGCATGTTATAGGCAGTGCTGTACTTTGGTATTTACCGATTTTGACTACTTGGTAGCGACTGGACAGATATGACGTAATTATCTTGTGTGCTTTGCCCGTTATTCCAATACTGGTAAGTTTTTTTAATAGGATTGAGTGGCTCACTGTATCGAACGCCTTTTTTAGGTCAATAAATATACCTAGAACTAGGTTTTTTGCATCAATGCTCGATCTGATTTTGGTTACTAAATCGACAGTTGCGGAAAGTGTGCTAGATTTAGAACGAAAACCGTATTGACGCTCATAACCTTAAATATGTTAAAAAAGAAATTAGCCCAGTGCTGGCTAGGTTCGTGAATATGTGCGCGCAGACCGGTCTTTATCCCGAATTCCTTAAAAAAAACCATTATTCGTCCGATATTTAAGCAGGGAAGTCATATGGACTACACTAATTACAGGCCGATTGCTATATTATCTGTGATTAATAAAATCACCGAAAAAGTAATTATACCTAGAATAAGTATCTTCTTAGAGCAACACGATATAATATCAGATGCACAACACGGGTTCAGAACTACGCGTAGCACGTCGACGGCTCTGTCGCGGTTCGCAGACGATGTGAATGACAAATTGGATAAAAGGCTGTACGTAGCGATATTGTTCATTGATTTCAAAAAAGCATTCGACACGCTGGACCAGGGCCTGCTTCTTGAAGCTATGGAAGAGTGTGGGATCCGTGGTCCAGTGAGTCAATGGTTTCGCTGCTACCTTAAAAATCGAACACTATGTACGAAGATCAACGGGGAGACTGGGGACGAGGCGGAAGTTGTGTACGGGGTGCCGACCGGGTCGGTGTTCGGGCCAGTGGGCTACACCATGCAC
Organism: Acleris cristana; assembly: GCA_948252455.1. Classification (NCBI taxonomy): domain Eukaryota; kingdom Metazoa; phylum Arthropoda; class Insecta; order Lepidoptera; family Tortricidae; genus Acleris; species Acleris cristana. The sequence goes on along the minus strand of OX411771.1, from coordinate 5,142,306 downwards.
GTGAACAGCGTGAGTCGCGTGGTGCGGCACTGCTCCGTGTACATGTACGCCGACGACACGTGCCTGGTGTGCGCCGACCGGGACGTCGACGCGCTGCAGGGCCGCCTGCAGGCTGATCTCGACATCATACTCAAGTGGTCACACGATAACGGTATTGTACTAAATGTTACTAAAACCAAATGTATGCTGCTCTGTTCTCCGTATATTAAGAAACAACAGAAGCAAATTAGGATTGTCGGGCACTCGTATAAATGCCTACACGATGACCTATTGTGTTGCAACTGTAATGTTCTCGAGTGCATAGATAGATACAAGTACCTTGGTCTAACCGTTGACCGCCATTTCAGTTGGAAATTCCATATAAACACTGTATGTAACAAGTTAAGAGCTATATTATGTAAAATGTACAATCTTAAAAAAGTTATTAAAAGGACAACATTATTCACGTTGTACCACGCGTTAGCTGACTCTGTGCTTAGCTACGGCCTTATTGCATATGGGCGCAGCTTCAAAACGCAATTAGATAGGATTCTTAACTTGCAACGTAGAATGCTTAAATTATTAGTGGATAAGAAGACCAAAGAATATTGTAGTAAAAACTATAACCTTTTGTTTAAAAAATGTAATGTAATTCCTGTGCATGAAAAGGTCAAATACCTATTAGCTTTAGATCAGTATGAGTGTTTGGAATTTAAAAGTTTTAAAAATTACAACCGTTGTCTAAGAGTAGCATAACGAAAGAAGTTTGTAGAACCCAGAGCTTGCAATTATTATGGACAGAGAACGAGAAGCTATATGATACCACGGATTTTCAACAGTCTTTTCTCAGAGGACGAATGCAAAAATAAGAACGTTTTTAAACGTAAATTGAAATCTTGGTTAATAAACACCTTCCACTCAGAAAATATTTAAGGTTGCTATTATATTATATTTATAAGTTTTAATATGTTATACCTGCTCGAAAGTACCGTTTTAGATTTAGTCTAATATTAACTACACTGTAACAGTTTTTAATATAAGAGTGCACATGCTTCGCCAACAAACTGTTCCGCAGTTTGGCGAAATTTTGATAATTTGAAATGTACTATAACTATCTTAGAAATAAATTAAAAAAAAAACTAATTTATTAGCTTAATGAATGCATTACACTTTCATATGGGTTGCAAATGGTTTCGATTAATTCCGATAGTTTAAGCAAAATATTTGTTATTCTATGCCACCTATGTTAATTTGCGTGAAATCATCACAATAATAGCGAGCGTCCATGGCTGAAATGTGATCGCGGATCTCATACCGCACGGTCTTCGAGTTCTAATTACAATTACGCAAAACATTGTATGTCGCATTCGATTATATTTTTAGCTAACCTTAATTTTGCACACAATAAAACTGATTTTACATCAATATGTTAAAGTGAGAGTTTTTTTTAGAAATGTATTAATATATAACGTTCCTATAGATGGCATTACAATAGCATTAACATTAACTGGAGCACATTTATGCGTAGTTTTCTTGCATTTTGGTTTTACAAACCAAAAATCAGTTGAACTAACGAATTGTTTATAAAACATCTTATAGTTTCATAATTTAAATGATGACAAGACTGGTTTTATTCATCCGAAAACCAGTTAAAATCTACATCACGCTATTGAAGTTTTTATACTCAGTTGATATATAGTAGTAGTAGTAGTCATTTATTTCATATTGGAAATTACATTATAATATGTCGCATAGTTATAAAGAATTCACAATAAGATCGTCAGTGTAAAAAAATATAAATGAAAAAAGTAAAAATCAAATCATGTCAATGTGTACAAAAGTAATATTAATAATGAAACCAAATAAAAAGAGTAAAAACAAAATAAATATAGCTCAAATGCTAGTCATAAAATGTCAAGAGTACAATAATATTAAATAGGTATGTCAATATGCGGAATTTAAATAAAAGTAATGAAAATAAAATAACAACTCAATATAGTTAATATATCTAATCGTCACTATATTCTTTAACAGAATATAGTGATTTTGTCACTAACAGATTTTTAAGTCGGCGACCAAATTTCTCACCCGAAGATTCGTTTTTAATGTCTGCGGGTAGACGCTCATAGAAAGCGGGCCCTATTACGCGCGGGTTTTTGTCGAGCAGCGCCAGCCGCCGCGGCACACGCTGCAGGCGGCCCGTTTGCCGGGTGACCCTGCCGGGAATGTTCACACGTTTGAATTTATCTATATTGTTATGAGTATACATTATGATGTCAAAAACATACTGTGAATAGTGCGTCATTATACCATATTTTTTGAACAATTCCCTACACGAGTGTCTCGGTTTTACCCCTGCCAGTGTACGAAGAGCTCTCTTCTGCAAGGTGAGAACGTGTTTAGAGTCTGTAGAATTACCCCATAAAATTATACCATACGACAAAATGGAATGAAAGTAAGCAAAATATACTTGAAGCAGTGCATCATCGGAAACTATCGGTTTGAGCTTGCGTAGTGCAAATACTGCACTACCAAGTTTTCCGCACAGATTAGACACGTGGTTTTTCCAATTTAGTTTAGTATCTAATGTAAACCCGAGGAAGGTACATGACATACAATGCGGTAATGGACTCTGGAACGACGGGATGGATGTGGTGTTTCCGGCTGTGAATAGCATCACGCTGGACTTCGCGACGTTGAGGACAAGGCCATTCGCAGAGAACCAACTGTGAAGGTGCGCGCACACGCTAGCTATTCTCTGCTCGAGCTGCTCGTACGTGCACGCGCTCACGACCACTGTGGTGTCATCGGCAAACAGCACCGTCAGACCTTCGGCGACAGAGGATGGTAGGTCATTTATGAATAATGAAAACAAGGTATTCCCTAGCGCCGACCCCTGCGGAATGCCAACTTCTATTTTCCCTGCTATCGACTTCAAGTTTTTTCCTTCTATGTTAACCTGAACGGTCTGCCTTCTGCCGCTTAGTAATGATTTAAACAATTTATGATTTTTGTTTCTAATACCGTACTTTTGAATTTTGTCTAGAAGCAAATCGCTATTTATAATGTCAAATGTTTTGACAGGTCGCAAAAGATCCCTGCCACCTTGTACTTGTCGTCTAGAGCTGTAGCAATACAGTCATAGATTTCACGGGCTGCCGCAGTAGTGGACCTATTGCGCCTGTAGGCATATTGTTTGTCAGTCAGTAAGTCATTTGTCTCAAGATGCCGCATTAAACAGTTTGATAAAATCGATTCAATAATTTTTGAAATATTGGGCACTATTGTTATGGGTCTATAATTATCCACGGAACACTTTTCGGACATACCCGTGTGCTTTTCAGTACGTCGGGATACACGCCGGTTGTGAACATGGAGTTTATGAGTTCGACCAATAAACCCGACATGACCGGCCAGACACACATAAGTAAGTCCAACGACATGTCGTACACGTCGAGCGTGGCGCGCGCACTTATCATGGAGCGCAGCGCGCGGCCCAAGTCCGCGAGCGAGACCGAGGGCAGCTCGAAGTCAGGAACATCGGCGTCCTGTAGGAAACTGTCGAGGTAACGCATACTTCTACATTTATCTATTTGCACCACCAACTTCGACGCGACCGTAAGAAAATGCTGGTTGAGGTGTTCAGGGATTTTGCTACTTTGCATTTGGTTACCATTTGCATCATTTAAAGATATAATCTGATTCCCTGGCTTTGTGGATACCTCTTCGCTGACTACACGCCACATTTCTTTGGACGGGTTTGTGCTGTCGACAATACGCCTCTCGGTATAGTCTTGACGTGCAGTTAACGTTTCTGATTTAATAAGACAACAGTAGCGAGAAATGGAGTCCATCAATACAGAATTGTCGGGGTATTGACGTTTCATATCTGTTAAATCATTATAATTGAGAATATATTTTGATAGTGTGTTTGTCATCCACGGTAGATGTTTTTTCTTTTTTAATAATATATTTTTAATTGGAAAATGGATGTCAATGTAATAAGTCAGAATATTAAATAATTTGGTAAATCTATCATTAATGTCAATTGAATTATTATAAATAAAATTCCAATCATAATTATTAATGTCAATACCAAATGCAAATATAGATTCATCTTTAAACAATCTCCTTTGAATGAAAGAGTTTTGTTTGGCGCGGCTAGGTGGTTGCATGGCTAACGTGAACAGCTGAGCGTTGTGGTCGCTCACGACGGTGTCCAGAGGCGCCGCCGTGACGTCACCGCGGCCGCAGGGAACAACTCCGCAGTCTATGGAGCTCAAGCTGTGCGCGGACACACGGGTCGGAAAATTTACGTAATTTTTACAATTAAAACTTTTTAAAATTTCGTCTACCCGTCGCCGTAAACTATTTTCGGAAAGAAAATCTACATTTTGGTCACCGACTAAAATAAATCTTTTGTTTTCATCTGTCAGCTTACCTAACAGTATCTCAAGATTTTTTAAATAAATTTCAAAGTCACCATTCCCGGTTCGATACATAACTACAATAATTAAATTAGATTGACTTATTTCAATAGCAGAAAATTGTGCTTAAAATAAAACGTAAGTAATATATAGTAAGAACTTTACCAAATGCATAAGTGTCTTAGTACTCCTTGTGACCTACCGGCTTGGTAGTGCTAAGTCCCAGCTTATCAATCTCGATGCTCGATTTGATCACCCTTGCACTGAGTATTGCTGAACTTATCTCGAATATTTGGGAGGGATTCTGTTACTATGCGGTGGTAGATAACGGATGAACTCGTCCCTGGTGAATGATGCAAACTCACCATGTACACAAAAGCGGTCATACGATCACCGGGAACTAAGCATCCTGGGTGACCCGATCTTGTCTGTGGAGCCTGATCACCTTCACGACAAGTTGTACAAACGCCTCTGCGCTCCGGCCAAGTGCGAGGTGTTTAAGCTTTTGCATTTTACGAAATCAACTAATTTTCTTAGTTTAACTTGGACTTTAAGAATGTATAAAATCTATACCACCATTTTACGCAAACCCAAATTTTGAAATCCACAAATAATGTCAGGCATTAGGATCATACGAGTGGGGAGGGCGAATTCGCTCGATATCGAAAAAGGTGGAACAGAATGCATGCATGAATTTCATTTTGCGCAAACCCAATTTACGTTACGACGTGTTATTTGTTAAATACGTATGTTAACGCGAGAGATAATCGTTTTATTTTAAGCACAAACCCAATTTCCGTTACATGTCGCGAAACGCGCACGTTAGCGCGATTATTTCATTTTGCGCAAACCCAAATTTTGAAATCCACAAATAATGCCAGGCATTTGGATCATACGAGTGGGGAGGACGAATTCGCTCGATATCGAAAAAGGTGGGACAGAATGCATGCATGAATTTCATTTTGCGCAAACCCAAATTTTGAAATTCACAAAATAATATTGGGCATTTGGATCACACGAGTGAGGAGGGCGAAATTTTCATGCGTGCATATCATGCATAGATCCTTCTTCGGAGTAAAAAAAGACAAATTGAACTTTGACCCAAAAAAATTCTTGTACACATAGGAAGGAACATGATTTTACACCGTCTGATGCCATTTTTTCCTTGTACAATTGAAACATTTTCGCAATACTCAGTTTACTGTCTTAGTATTGCCTTTTAGACTTTTTCCTGCAGTAATGAGACTCGAGCCGAGGAAAAGAATTAATATGATCAATTACTCTTTGTCCAGTTTCCATGTCTGTCTTATTAATCGGATCACGAGATCCACGATTATCTCGCCCCGCGTAATTTTTGCTGTCTGTCATCGTCAGTGATTTTAGTGAGACACTGGTACCTGCATTTTGTCTCACATTTGACAGGTTTAGGCTTCTTAGCAGACATTAATTTGCCCGTTTTACTTTGATATGGTAAACAGTTGTGCCTGTTTGTTTTAGTTAGGTATTTTTTCCATTTTGTAGGATCGCCTTTTTTCCAGCGACTAGGTTCCTGAATCTTTGACGTTTTGGCCGAGATAGAACGCTCTTCTGTATCTGATTTAGAAAATTCTTGAACTGTTAACTCTGGAATAACATTTTCAGGTCGCGTCTCTGAGGTTTGAAGATGGTTAGATGTTGAGCCTCGATTCATTGCAGTATTACTTACGTTACGACGATCAAAATCCTTATCAAGCGACTGTGATTGAGTTTCATTCACCACGTTACTGTTTTTTTTGCGTTTTGGGTTCTCGAGACATTCGCTATCACTGCTTTCGCTCGATGATCGAACAAACACATACCTCCTGTTTTTTCGAAGACGGTCTTCCTCACTATCTGGGTACCATGAAGCGCTAGAATCAGAAAAATCACGCACGGGAGAACTGAAGGCTTCAATACCACTCATGTTTGAGTAAGGACTTGTGGGCGTTTTTTCGGTTGGTAGGTTGTTATGTACACAAGAAGCATCTGCCAATAAAAGGTCTTCCAACGTGATCAGCTCGCGGTCTTGATCATTTGGTAAGGGAGCCGAGTGCGGTGGCTGGACTGATGGAGGGATACGTTGCGGACTAAATAATGCAGACGGCGGAGCAGACTCGTACAAATCCTTGTTTTGAAAAAGTTCATCTACTTCAAAACAAGCCGATAGATCCTTTTCGACGAGTTTAGGTAGATCAATCTGTAATTTAATTTAATAATAAATAAAATGCATGTCATAAATGTTGCATACATAACGCGTGCGAAGTAAACATCCATTTGCCGTATTGAAATAAATTGTAGAATGGGCGATACGAGTTGTTTAAAGAGTTGTATCGTCAGCGTACATTATTGTTTTTTTGTGTTGTCGCCTTCGATAAATCATTAATGTATAGGAGAAATAACAGTGGGCCCAAAATGCTACCTTGTGGGACTCCACTTTTATTAGTTTTAAATTCAGACCGATAAACATTCTTGGTAATGACATTGTTCGAATAAGCAATTCTGTCAACTTCAAGGCATTGCAATCTATCCTTTAGGTAGTCCTCAACCCAGTCAAGAGCTTTGCCTCTTACTCCATAATTTTCGAGCTTCCGCAGGAGGTTAACGAAATCGAAGGCTTTGCTCATATCGAGAAAGACAGATGCAACTGGAGTGTTGTTGTTAATACACTCCGTCATATATTTGATCTGGTCAAAACAGGCCTGGGCTGTTGATCTGCCTTTCCGAAAACCATACTATTCGGGTCGAAGTATTCCATATTTAGTCAGAAAATTATCAAGTCGTATGTAGAATGCTTTTTCAAGTACTTTTGAGATAATCGGGACCAGGGTAATAGGCCTATAGTTACTAGGGTCATGTCTGTCACCGCTCTTAAACAAAGGTCTAACTATGCTTAACTTCAATTGTTTCGGAAAGAAGCCCTCAGTATAAGACAGGTTTATTATGTGTGCAATAGGCTGACATACATGTAAGGCACACATTTTCAAAATCCTAGTGATAATGTTGTCATAACCGCTTGATTTAGTGTTTCTAAGTGACATTAGTACATTACTGAAGAGGCCGTGAAGTCAGGGATTTAAGGACGAGTTTGGGGTAGACGGCCGAGTCGTAGACGAGGCCGGATAGAACGAGTCCTTCAATCCCTGTTCCGGCCGAGGTTTGTATAGTACTTTTCTCAAGCAATGTGAGGAAATATTAAAAGTACATTACTGCAATCTTACGAGGGCAATCTCGAGACTGCAATCTTACGATGGCAATCTCAAGACTGTGCAATCTTACGATGGTAATCTTAAGGCTGCAATCTTACGATGGCAATCTTAAGATTGCAATCTTACGATGGCAATCTCAAGACTGCAATCTTACGACGGCAATCTCAAGACTGCAATCTTACGATTGTAATCTCAAGACCGTGTAATTTTACGATGGCAATCTTAAGACTGCAACCTTTCGATGGTAATCTCAAGACTGCAATCTTACGATGGAAATCTCAAGACTGTGCAATCTTACGATGGCAATCTCAAGACTATGCAATCTTATGATGGCAATCTTAAGACTGTGCAATCTTACGATGGCAATCTCAGGACTGCAATCTTACGATGGTAATCTCAAGACTGCAATCTTACGATGGCAATCTCAAGACTGCAATCTCACGATGGCAATCTCAAGACTGCAATGGCACGATGGCAATCTCAAGACAACAATCTTACGATGGTAATCTCAAGACAACAATCTTACGATAGCTATCTCAGGACTGCAATCTTACGACGGCCACCTCAAAACTGCACATAAATATTAGTACCATACATTTTGTTTTTTTTTTATGTCGCAAAATATGGTTACAGAATCTAGTGGTGGTTGACACAATGTAATTTTTCCATTGTCAGTTTAATGTTAGTAAGCAAATTTAAAAAGTTAGAGCAGCGGCCAATAATATTTTTTCTTAGGGATTTCATACATACATAGGGAGCCATAAACAAGAAACTTCATGTCTTCATTTCGCGCCATTAACGCATACATTTCCGAGCATGTTTGAGAAATAGTACATTACTGCACAGACCGGGAAATAGGCCGTTGCGGGACGAGTAGAGTTAGCGTGGCCGAGATGCAGTCGAGGCCGCGCTATATACGAGTCCAGCAACCGCCCTTCCCGGTCGAGGCTTGTATAGTGCTTTTCTCCAACAATGCGAGAAAATATAACACAAATTGTTAAAATATTAAACAGGTCAAAATTTCCTTGAAAAAAAAGAACAGAATCACGTACGAGTAAAAGTACTGAAACAAAGCATTAAATAAAATCACACAAGGAAACGTAATAAATTCAATTTGAATAAAATATGGTTTAAATTATAACATTTATTACGCGTTTATGTTATTTCGGCAATTCATTTTGTTTACGAACACAATTTCTATTAAAAAATAACGTCAAACTATTTGATACACTTTTAAATAGGCTGTAAACGCTGTTTGCAAATGTTTAACTTTTTAGTCTATGACATTTAAAAAGTAAAATATACAAGGAAGAATTTTGATTGCACGAGTGTTTGGCTGTTTGGAGTTAGTTATCCTAGTCCAAACAGGGTTTTAAAAAGTAAAACACCAGGTACGTAATGAAATTTGTATACATTTTCGCGGCCGCTGCCGCTGGTAAATAATAACTTTTTTTTTTAATTTTGCCTGGACCTGGAACTCAGAACTTCGCGGGCTGATTTTACGACGGTAAGGTTGACATTTCCGAGCATGTGGGAGAAAAATTATTTTATGTGCCTCATTGGCGTCGACCGGTCTCAGAAACATTGTGTGAGAATTATATTCCGGTAGAGGGGAATTATTAGACCAACTACCCGATGGTGAGTTCGAAGAGTTAGTCAAATCTATAAAATATTGATTAAAAATATTGCAAATGTCATTGGGGTTAGAATATAATTTATTATTTAATCTAATTACGCTAATGTCACTTTCATGCAACTTATTAGATACGGACGACGAAATTAAGTCCCAAGTTGCCTTTCCTTTATTTTGACAGCTATTTAAATACTTGATGTTTTTAATTCGTTGGGCATTTAACAAACATTTTTTTAATAATCTAGAATACTTTGTATATGTCAGTTTATTATTTTGCGTGTTAGTTTTGTCATGTTTATACTTAAAGTAAAGAATTCTCTTATTTCGACACGATTTCTTTAATCCCTTTGACATCCAGCTTAACTTGTTAGTCCTATCAGTAATTTTTATTTTTATTGTTGGGAAACATAAATTGTAAAAAAGACATACCAAGTCATAAAAAATATCAAATGCACCTGTCGCATCAGTTGAATTGAAGGTTTCGGAAAAAGAAAGTAAAGACATGTATTCACAGAACTTACGGATGTTGTCCTGGTTATAGTCACGCCTATACTCGTACCAAGTAGTGTAGGCTCTATGTCGGTTGATGACTGGCAGTGTTAGGGATTGCGCGGTTTCGTGGTCAGAAAGCCCAAGATGAAGGATCTCTACAGTTACCATTTTTATGTTGCTCGCTATTTGGTCAATGCAGGAATCCAGTCTAGTTGGCTTTTTAATGTGGGCTGTTAAATTGTAATTTTCTAAAATGTCTAAAATGTCTCTAGAAGCTACGGATTGTTTCACTGTATTAATATTCCAGTCTCCAGTTATAACATTTTTTTTCCTTTTAAATTTAGATGTAAGGTAATTCAATAGGATGTCGAGTTTATGAAGAAATATTCCTATATGCGATTTATCTTGCTGCGGTATTCTGTAGAAATTGACGACGATCAATCCCAGACCCACTTTTTCAATACCACAGCATTCGAAATAAAATTTAGTCGCTAGTTTTGAGACATAGGGTAACATCTTACCCTCAAGATCTTTTTTCAACAAAATACACGACCCACCTCTGCACTTATCTCGGCAGTACCTATTACACCGCAAGCTTCATATTATGGAGCTTAATATTTTGTTCAGAACCTTCTTTGACAAAAGTTTTGGTAAGACATATTACGTCGAAATGTTTTCCCTGGTCACTTAATTCCCTCAGAGCTTGATCCAGCAAGTCAAGTTTCGAGTAGAGTCCCGCTATGTTTTGATGTAAGATTGACAGGCTATTAGTGTATCGTGATGTTAAATTATCCGTGTCTTTAGTCGAAAGCGGGATTATTGGAGCTTTGGGGACGAAAAAATGTGTCAGAGCCGTCTGACATTCGTAGAGCTAAATTAAATTTACAACAATTATTGGCCTCACAAAAATCTATTTCGTCCCTTAATTTAAAAATTATCCAGTTCAGAAATGACACATGGTTAAAGCCTCTACTTAGGTTCTTATGTACAGGGTGTCCGGCGGCAGATTTACATTTTAGAACTCGATTTTACAAAAAGTAATAAATGGTGCGGGGGAGTGGGGGGCGTCATTAGAATTACCGATCGTGCGGATTTGTTAGTCACGATGTTGCAGTGGTCAGGAGAGCTTCGCTCGTTCGCTGTCGGAGCGTTTTTTAAGGGTGACGATTTCTGTATTATTGCGCGTTGTTGATATTGTTCGCACTATAAAATTCGCCGCTTAAGTGATGAACCAACTGTTAATTTAATTCGGACCTGGTTAGAGAGGTTTCGCGCAACTGGTTTGGCTAGGAATACCTCCCGACCCGGACCTAGTCGGTCGTCAAGGACGCCGGAAAGTGTGGAAATGGTGGAAAAAAGCTTACGTGAAAAAACGCGATTTTCAATAAGGAAACGCGCAGCGTCTTTGAGACTTCCGGAAGCAGCCGAAAATGAAATTTTGAAAAGGATTTAAAATTCCATCATTTTAAAATTCAAATTGTGCAACAGTTGAAAGATAATGATTTCACTACACGGAAAAAATTCTGTGATGTTATGTTAGCGAATTTCCGAACTGTTAATTAAATTTTTTGGAGTGATGAGGCCCATTTCCATTCGAATGAGCACGTAAATAAGCAGAACTGCCGTTATTAGGCGTCGAGGACTCAGAATCCACGACAGAAACACCAAAAACCACTGCATTGTCCTCGGGTTACTGTTTGTTGCGCTTTGTCTTCTAACGGAATTATTGGGCCATTTTTCTTTGAAAATGACCGAGGCCAGGCAGTTAATGTGAACAGTGAGAATTTTGGGCGAATGATCATGGACTTCTTTTTACCAAAACTGCGAGCTCACCCGTCGTACTCGTCACACACATGGTTCCAACAAGATGGCGCGACCCCACATACGGCCAGAACTTCCATGTGTTTGGTTCGTGAAGCTTTCCCCAAGAAAGTTATCAGTCGCTATGGGGATATCCTGTGGCCTCCAAGGTCGCCTAATTTAAGTCCTATGGATTTCTTTTTATAGGGCTTCCTCAAGGGAAAAGTTTATGGCAAAAATCCGCAAACGATTGAAGATTTAAAAGAAAATATTCGTTGGGAAATCGGCGCGATCGACCCAAACCTACTAAACCGTGTGGCGCAAAACACTAGGCTCCGTTTCGAGCAGTGTTGGCAGCTCGATGGACGACATTTGGACGACATCATCTTTAAAAAGTGAAATCCGCATTAATTGTCTGCATTTTAAGACATAAATTAAAACGATATGTAAAATAGTTTTTTTTTTATTAAACTTTAAAAACATAAATCTGCCGCCGGACACCCTGTACATTAATTACTTTACATTGTTGGTAAATCATGGGAAACGATTTTAATTCACGATATAAGATATTATTTTCTATATTTTGATTATTACATATGTTCAATATCAAAAACTTACTGTCTTTAAATTTAACTAAGGTCTTGCCTAGGCTTTCCAATAGCGCATAGGGGTCCTTGTCGTTGCTTTGTACAGATAAAACGATGTCGTCATGTTTCGATATTTTGTTATTTATTTATTTATTTATTGATTTAAAAAAGTTTGTAACATAACAGTAGTGCTACCAAAGCGTTACAACCACATACAATTTGAAAATAACTAATACTATCTTAAAACTACTAAATTTTTGTCTTGTTCTTTCTCAAGTATCCGCTTAAAGTCCGTTACCAACGTAGACATGCGCGTTGCAAACAAGTCACTCGCGGGCGAGGCTGCGAGCAGAGAGTTAAGGAGCGCGGTCGCGCGGGGCACGAGCGAGTGCGCTCGCAGGCGTGTGCGCGCTCGCGCCGGCGCCAGTGCGGGCGGGGCGCGGCGCCTAGAGCAGTACTCGTCGGGAACAGATAATTTGAGAATCTTCTCCAAAAGTCCAACGCTGTCTATCTTAGCTCTAAGTATATTTATGACGAACCTAATAATGCCAACGTTCCTGCGCAGTTCCAGCGAGTCGTAACCTAAATGCCCCTGCAGGAACCGCGTTGGGTACATGAAGGGGTAATAGTGGCATATTTTTTTGTACAGATTGCGTAAGAATTTCTTTTGGACCTGTTCCATCATGAGGATGTATTTTTTCTCGTGTGGACTCCAAACCACTGCATTCGTCTCCAAGATACTTCTCACCAGAGCAGCATAAAGGGCGCGCGTCGCCGTGACGGTGAGTGGCGCGGCATTGCGCAGCACAAACCCAAGTTTCTGGTAAGCGTTGCTGGTCACACTTCGCACGTGGTTGCGGAATGTGAGCTGAGAATCGAAAATAACTCCGAGATCCCGGACTTCATCGACTCGAACCATAGCTTCCCCGGCTATGCAGTAGCCAAAGTGAAAGGGCATAGGGGAGCGGGTAAAAGCCATGACCTCACACTTTGCAATGTTGAAGAGCAATTTGTTGTCCAAGCTCCATTTGTGCACTGCATCGATGTCGTTCTGAAGCAACTCGCAGTCCTGAATGGACTTGATTGGCCTAATCAATTTGACATCGTCAGCAAACAGCAGCAAATATGAGTTATTGATAACTTCAGAAAGGTCATTAATTAATGTCAAAAATAAGAATGGGCCCAGATTTGATCCCTGACTGATACCAGAGTGCGTATGGTAAGGTTTAGATAAATAAGGTCCATACTTGACAAATTGTTCTCGAGCTCTGAGGTAGCTAGAGAATAGCTTAAGAAGTCGGGGAGTGAATCCCATTTTTCCCAGTTTGTTGGATGTGTTGTGCAGGCTCTTCAATACCTGGGCGCTCGGTGCATGTGGTTTAATCATAGCGGATACGGTCTGAGTGTGACCCACGCCACTGGTATTAACGGAGTCCATAAGACGCGGTGCCAAACCTCTGACCTGTTCATCGCCAAAGATATAATATATACATTTCTTCGGTTTTACCCTGTGGTGAGTAGGCGTACTAGCGTGTGTCGGTTTGTTTATTGGTGAAACCGTACGGATACAAATACAAATACAAATAATTTATTTAGCAAGTAGGCCCTGCAGGCACTTTCACAAGTCTGAGTCTACCAGCGCTTCCAAAGAGACCACTGTTGAGAAGAAGCGCCGCAAGAAACTCAACAGTAAGCCGTTTTTTCCAAATAAATCACTTATTACAATACTAAACTTAAGCTACATAATTTAAATGTCACAGGGATGTACAGGTCCCAGTAGTAATAATAATTAAATATATCAAAATGTCAGATTATAATAAATAATACAATTTCGGAGATGTAAACAGTCTCCAAATGTCAAATTAAAATTAAGAATTAAATATAATTAAAAAAAAACACAAAAACAAGGGAGATGTAGAAAGTCTCCACGGTCAATTTTGGAGATGTAAAGAGTCTCCAGATGTCAAATTAAAATTAAATACAATTATTAAAAAAAAAACACACACACACACACAAAAAATAAAATAAGGGAGATGTAGAAAGTCTCCACGGTCAATTTTGGAGATGGTAAAGAGTCTCCAGATGTCATATTAAAATAATAGGTAATCATACAGGGAGATGTATATAGTCTCCACGGTCATTAATAATTGTAATACAAAAAAAAAAAATATCAGTCCTGCTGAACTACGCATGATATTTGATATTATATTTAAATTAATATTTATAGCTTTATATAATACTAGACTAAGTTGTATCATTGTAATAAGAAATATGGTTAAAAAAATGACTGACTGATGAGTTTCTTGCGGCGTTTCTTCTCGGCAGTGGTCTCCTCTTGGGAAGCGCTGGTAGACTCCTGACGTGTAAAAGTGCCCGTGCGGCCTACTTACTGAATAAATGTCTTTTATCTTTTTTATCTTTATCTTTAAGCATTGTCATCATTCATATAATCTTTAATACTATAATAAGCTTTAGAAATTAGTTTACGTTTAACGTAACTCTTAAATTTATTTACTGATAAATGAGTAACACTACTTGGGAGCTTATTATAGAACCTTATACAATTACCCATGAAAGAGTTTTTTATTTTGTGAAGCCGTGTAAAGGGCACTGCGAGCTTATGTTTATTTCTGGTATTAACATTATGTATGTCACAGTTCTTTCTAAAATTACTGATGTTCTTATGAACATGCATAATGTTTTCATAAATATATTGACTGTATACGGTTAATATATTCGTTTCTTTGAACTTATCTCTAAGCGAGTCTCTATGACCCATCTTGTAAACAGCACGAATAGCCCTCTTCTGTAGAACAAAGATGCTGTTTACGTCAGCACCACTACCCCATAGTAAAATACCATATGACATAATACTATGGAAGTAACTAAAATAAACTAATCGAGCGGTTCTCAAGTCTATTAGATTCCGAGTTTTATTAACTGCAAAAGCTGCAGAACTTAGTCTATTCGCTAATTTAGCCAGATGAGGACCCCATTGGAGTTTTGAGTCTAACGTTATACCAAGAAATACTGTATCATTAACTAAGTCTAATTTGTCATTTTCAATAGTTACAGTAGTTTGTCTATTTTTCACATTGGTAGTCATAAATTTAATACATTTAGTCTTTTTCTCATTTAGTAATAAATTATTAACACTAAACCAATCTACTACTTTTGATATAGCATTGTTTACATCCACATTAAACTCCTGTTGTCGTTTGACTTTAAATACGAGTGAGGTATCATCAGCAAACAATACTATATCATGGTTGTCCTTTATAAGGTATGGTAAATCATTTATGTAAATGGGGAATAGAAATGGACCCAAAATTGAGCCCTGTGGCACGCCCATTGAGACCAAAGACCCAGGTGATCGTTTTCCATTCACGTCTACCCTTTGTATTCTCCCGAATAAGTACGTTTTAATTAAGTTTAGCGCAGTACTTCTAACTCCATAATGGTGTAGCTTCCTGACCAATGTATCATGGTTAACGCAATCGAAGGCCTTGGACAAATTACAGAAAATACCTAAAGCATCATGTGACCCCTCCCAGGCATCAAAAATATGTTTAATTAGCTCAACACCAGCTTCGGTTGTCGAGCGACCCCGAGTGAAACCAAATTGTTTATTATGTAATAAATTATTATCTTGAAAATGTTGCATTAACTGTGATAAAATTAATTTCTCAAAGATTTTACTGAAAGTGGGTAGTATCGATATCGGTCTAAAGTTAGTGGGGTCAGAAGTACTACCCGTTTTAAATAATGGAATTATCTTGCTATGTTTCATAAGATCAGGAAACTCACCACAATCAACACAGTGATTAAATATGATCATTAAGTCAGATGCTATGACTTCCATTAAGGATTTAAGGACGTGAACCGAAACCCCCCAAAGATCATTAGTTTTCTTAATATTAATTGATTTGAATGCTTTGATTATATCCAAGGCAGTAACATGCTTGAATTCAAAGTGTATACTGCATTCAGACACGTTATCTTCTAATAATAAAATGGCAGACGCCGGCGAAGAGTTCCGACACTTAGTCGTGGACACTGGTATGTTGGTAAAATAATTTTCAAATTCAATTGCAACATCTAAATTGGACTCTAGGATTTTACCATCTACTTTTAAACGAAAGTCATTAAATTCCTTTTTCCGGCGACCTGTTTCTTCATTAATTATTTTCCAAGTCCTTTTAATGACATCAGAGCTATTCAAGATTTTATCACTTAAAAAGTTTCGCTTAGCTATACGGCAGTCTGACTTGAAATTCTTAGAATACTCTTTGACATGTTCCTTAAACTCTTCACTAGCGTTAAACCGTCGTTCCTCATATAGTTGATATAGTATTGCTCTTCGTTTATGTAAGTCCGCAGTAGCCCAGTCACTGAAAACCTTTGCGCCACCGACCCTGACCGATTTAGATGTAAATATCATGTCAAATTGTTTCATGAATGTGTGAAAGAATGAGTTGTACATGTCATTAGGGCCCTTATCAGTTGTTAAAAAGGGCAGATTATGCACTAGGTTATGTCGCATTCTCTCCACACGACCTGCAGTAAGCGGCACAAAAGTTATTTCCTTATTCACAACATTATGCGATACAAACTCCAATTTAATTAATTGACCTAGATGATCCGATTCCAGGTTACTGATCAAACTCTTACTAATAGGAATTATATCAGTAAAAATGGTATCAATACACGTGGCGCTAGTGTCAGTCACTCTAGTCGGCTCCATAAAAGAATGAGCCAGTCCGAAAGATTTGAAAAGATTTATCAATCTGGAGCTTAGTGAACTATTTTCCAAAATAGTTCGGATGTGGCCGTTATGTATCAAGAGAGATCTGTTAGGTATGTAGTCTTGATTATTGAGTTGTCGGGAATCGAGTTCTATACAACTTTGATTTAGACTTGGTCGATTGCCCATACTCCGCCGGCTACTTTTTTTCTTCCTTGAGCGCGATTGTTTACCCGTGACTGATGTGCTTATAGATTTGAGGTGACTTACTTTGTTCTCATAGGTCCTAATCTTGTTTTTTAGGGTAAAGTTCTCAGAGAGCAGGTTTTCTATCTCATGCTCCGCCGTCGCCAGCCTGCTACGCAACTCGACCACTGTTTTTTCTAATTCCTCTGTCCGTGCAAAAGTGATTATTCTCTCAGGGCAACAACTCGGGTCCATGTGAAGACGAAGTCTCATCGAGGTCCTCCTCATCCTCAGATAAGCTAGATAGTCCCTCAAAGGAGTTGTTGGTAGGTATCATTGAACGATATTTTTTCCGTATAGTTACATTGTCGCTAGAGAGGTCGGGCTTACTAAGGCACAGTCTACATTTCCAGAGTACTTTGCGTTCGGGCTCCATAAGGACGTATCTCTTATAAGAACAATTACCACAGTCGAGATGGAAAGACAACTGACAAGAATGGTACTTCAGGAATGCTCTGCCTTCAATAATGATACAGCATTTGTCGCATATTGGAGCCATAATTGCTAAGTTAAGTTAAAAACAGAATAGAAAATAAAAGCTCGTTCCTTATCTGTTTAAATCACTCTGGTAGCCGTTTGTGTCGTCAACGTAGTTAGCCGCAGCCAGCGCTTCGTGCATGCGCAAATACTGCAAAGCGCTGCAGCACCCGCGACGTTCAGTCGACCGCCAAGGCCGCAAGTGCTGCAGCCGCTGCAGGTGCGTCGTCCAGTTACCAGCCGACTGCTGGCGCTAGCCCGAAGGCCACGCGATAACGTCTTGCGAATTCTTAACGATCACTTAAATTTTCAATTTTCAATATTGTCATAACTTTTGAATAGAACGTTTGTTTGTAAATCTAATTTCACTTTTGAAATGCTTTAGTTTTCAGCTTCACAGTAGTGTATAACAAATCACATAACTTGCAACTTTTATATTTAAAAAGACTACAAAATATTCCTTGAACTTGTGGTGCAAAAAAGTAAAAAAAAAATCTTTAGAATATTACTTATATGATTTACATATTAGAATTTAAAATGAAATAATAAAAAGTTAATTAATACAAAGTAATTTTATTTTAAAATCGCACAATCCATACATAATATTTTGTTAAACAAATTTCAGAGGAAAAAGATAATAGTTGTTGGTATCATTCAGATCATTGTCATGTATTACAAACCTTTGGAGTTAAATTATATTATTATATTTAATCATTTTTGTTTTGCATTTTTATTTTGGAAAAAATAGACTTTAAAATGACAGTTGTCGACTGTCATTCGTCCTGCCAAACTAAAGACGACGCTTTAGGCTGTTTTATGTCCTTTGCCGTGCCCTTCCGATAAAAAAAAGACGCTCAGACGTAACGCAACTGACTGAAACGTCAATCAACGTCATTCGGCTTCTGTCTTGGATGTTCGAATGTTCTCGCTTTCGTTTGCCCGTGTTATTTTATTTTTACTGTTATTGTTGATTTTATTGTTACTTTCTTTGTTAAATTTTATTTTCTTTGTTAAGTTTTCCTGTGTTGTTTGTTTTCTTGTTTTAATAAACAAGATGGAACCTCAACCGGGCTCGTCACAGGAGTCTGATTTCTTGTCTCCCAAGAAGAAAAGGCCACGTGGTGCTTTTTCTCGCAATGAAAAAACTATGATTGTGAACGTGTACAAA
Organism: Acleris cristana; assembly: GCA_948252455.1. Lineage (NCBI taxonomy): Eukaryota > Metazoa > Arthropoda > Insecta > Lepidoptera > Tortricidae > Acleris > Acleris cristana. The sequence goes on along the minus strand of OX411771.1, from coordinate 5,123,529 downwards.
GGCGTTATTGAAAATTGGAAAAAAAGTTCATCAATTTTTCTTTAGAAATGAAATGCCAACAATTAAAAAGGTAACTTATAGTTTATTAATTATTTAATTAATAGCAGTCTAAAATAATTGTCCTTTTCAAACAAACATGCTATAGTAACAGAAGTAATAGTAAATTATTACAAACCCATTTCTACTGTCACTTTGTTCAAAACTATTAGATGTTTTTACTACTAATAATATTTTTTTGTATTACATACATATATATGTGGGAATGCGAGACTAGCTTTATCCGAACGCCTGAAGAATGAATGAGATGTAATAACGGGAGTGAAGGGAGAGAATGAATGGGAATGGAATGAACGGGTCGGGGATTGAATGATGGCTGCGGAGAGGGACATGGAGTGTTTTTTGAGTTGAGGTTTATATAAAATAACTATGTTTTAAATAAAGCAGTTTTCATTGACCGGACTCTTCTCATTTCGATCCCACATTGTGGGGGCTCGTCCGGGATCGAAAGGAAAGGCGTAGTAAAGACGATAACGACGAACGGACGAACGCGCTGGCGTGCGAGGGTAACGAGGTGGTTATCGTTGCATGCGGCACAAAAATAAAGACGAAGACGATTCCAGAGCAACAACAGCAGAACTCGGTGCGAGTTTTAAGTGTTAATTGCTATATAAATAGCAGATGGCGAAGGATCTATATCACGATATGCCAGCGTCTGCGTCAGCGACAGCGGCTGGTGCAATGGCGGCGCCTAATAGCCATAATAGCATGATGTACATGGAGGACCTCGTGCGGAAGTTTAGTGGGCAAGACAAGTCTTATTCGGTCTCTCAGTTTACCCAGGATGTAGACGACAATGCTGAAATATTCGCCTGGACAGAGATTCAGCAACTTATAGTGGCGAGACGCAGCCTCACGGGCACGGCTGCTTTATGGCTTAAATCTGAACGACCGTTTAAGACCTGGAAATTGCTAAAACAGGCCCTTCACAAGGAGTTTCCAGACGCTATTGATAGTAAAACAATTCACGAAATGATGACGGCGAGGAAGAAGAAGAAGGACGAGAGCTGTTTAGATTATCTGCTCGTCATGCGTGAAATGGGCAAAAGAGGAAAGATGCCCGACTATACTGCCATTAAATATATTGTAGATGGCATAGAAGATGTCGAGACAAACAAGATTATGTTGTATGGAGTCACATCTTACGCCGACCTAAAGGAGAAACTTAAAATCTACGAGGCCATTAAAGAAAAAATGAAACCGACGCATCACAGCGAGTTGCGGAATAGCCGTCCGAAACACTCAGAAAATCAAATAAATAAGAGGTGCTACAGTTGCGGGGAGGTCGATCATATGTCTAGTGCGTGCCCACATAAGCAGCAAGGTGCAAAATGTTTTAGATGCAATCAATTTGGGCATATTTCGCCGCAGTGTTCATCTAAACCGGTATCTAAAATCGTAAGTACCAACAAATTGCCGAGGCAAATGTGTGTTCATGCGAATGAGTTACAGACGCCTTCGAGTGAAGTTAGTCATATATGCGATCACGCTTCACTCAATGACCATAACGAATACGAGGTGACTGGTTGCAACTTCACGTCAGATCATGTGTCATTCAAGATGGCTGACACTACAGAGACGTCAGAGACGATGAACGTCAACCGAAAGGTAAACAAAGAACCGGCATCGAGTCGAAAACCAATGAAGGTTATCTCGATATTTGGGAAGAATATTAACGCGCTAATTGATTCCGGCAGCGATCTTCATCTGATTTCGGAAGACTGTTACGCGTCATTATGTGCTCCGGAGTGTGTGCGGCACGAAATATCGTTTACGGGACTCGGTTCGACGCGAGTGAATTCTATAGGTTATGTGTCCGCAGACGTTGTGGTAGACGGGGAGTGTTTTGGTAACGCAAATTTTCACGTAGTACCTAAAGACGTTATGCCGTTTGATGTAATTTTGGGTCACGAATTTTTGTGTAATGTAACTTTCATAATGGATGGCAGTCGTGTACTTTTACTAAAGTCTGACAAAAATTGGTTGCATTGCTTTATGTGTGCTATGTGTGTTTCTTCAGATGTTGTAGGTTTTGTTGCGGATCCGAGGTTAAGGCAAGAGGTCGTACAGTTAGTGGAGTCGTATCATCCGAAGAAGACTCGTGAGGCTCCGATCGAGTTGCGGATTGTGGTAAAGGATGACATCCCTGTAGCGCAGCGACCGCGGCGCTTGGCTATTGTGGAGCAGAAGGAAGTAGAGCGGCAGATCAAACAGTGGCTGGATGACGGAATTATACGGGTAAGCTTTTCCGAATATGCCTCGCCTATGGTTTTGGTTCGCAAAAAGGATGGCAGCATTAGAATTTGTATAGACTACCGACAGGTTAACAAGAAAATATTGAAAGATGAGTATCCCTTGCCAATTATTGATGATCATATTGATAAACTAGTAGGAGCAAAGGTATTTAGCACAATAGATTTAAAAAATGGATATTTCCATTTAAAGGTTCATGAGGACTCTGTCAAATATACGGCCTTTGTCACCCACAACGGGCAGTATGAATTCCTTAAAGCCCCGTTTGGTTTATCCATATGCCCTAAAGTGTTTACTAGGTTCATCACCATCATATTCCGTGACCTAATTGAGTTAGGGCATATTTTGATTTTTATCGATGATGTGATTATCATTTCAGAGAATGAAGTAGAAGCAGTGAGAAGGTTAAAGGAAGTTTTGTTGCGAGCATCCCAATATGGTTTGGAAGTAAATTGGGGTAAGTCACAGCTTGTACAGAGGACAGTAGAGTATCTGGGTCATATAATAGAAAATGGGAAAGTGAGACCGTCACCCGACAAAACTGATGCTGTGATAAGATTTCCACAACCCACAACATTAAAGCAACTTCATAGTTTTATCGGTCTGACATCGTATTTCAGGAAATTTATACCAAACTTCGCATGTATTGCCAGACCCCTAACTGACCTGCTCAAGAAAGACACCACATTCGTATTTGAAGAATCGCATAAGAAAGCATTTGAAGAGCTGAAACTCAAATTAGCAAGCAAGCCTGTCTTAAAAATATTTAACCCGAAATTGCACACAGAACTGCACACGGACGCTTCCCAGTTAGCTTTTGCTGCAGTTTTGTTACAGCGTAGTCCCGATGATGGCCAGCTGCACCCCATACACTACATGAGTAAGAAAACTAATGAGGCTGAAAAAAAATACACCAGTTATGAATTAGAAGCTTTGGCCATTATAGAAGGGATCAAGAAGTTCAGGCAGTACCTGTATGGTATCCAGTTTAAGATTGTCACAGACTGCCAAGCCTTTGAGATGACATTAAAGAAAAAGGATTTATCAACAAGAGTTGCTAGATGGGTCTTGTTCCTGCAGGAGTACGACTATGTAGTGGAACACCGTTCCGGATCTCAACTAAAGCATGTGGATGCATTGAGCCGCTCACCGAATGTGGGAGTAATAACACGTGACCTTCATGAGCAGATACGAAGGGCCCAAGACCAGGATGAGGGACTTGTAGCTATTCTTGAGATTCTTAAGGAGCGACCATATTTGGATTATAGAGTGGAGAATGAAGTATTGTACAAGGGAATGCAACTAGTAATACCAAAGGTAATGGAGACAGACATTATAAGAAAGATCCATGCCAATGGCCATTTTGGTAAGCGGAAAATGTTAGAGTTCATTTCTAAGGATTATTACATTTCAGACCTGGCTAAGAAAATTGAAGAATTCCTTGTGACCTGTATCCCATGCCTGTTGGCCACAAAAAAGGCTGGAAAACAAGAAGGGTTCCTTAATTGCCTGGAGAAGGATAGTATCCCCTTGTGTACGATTCACTGTGACCACATAGGTCCACTGTCGGAAACAAAAAAACTGTACAACTACATGCTCACAGTGATTGATGGATTTACCAAGTTTGTATGGATTTTCCCTACAAAAGGGACTACGGCAAGAGAGACTATAGACAAACTGCGAATACATCAACAAGTATTTGGTAACCCTACCCGGTTAATCACAGACAGAGGAGCTGCATTCACCAGTAATGAGTTTAAGGAATTCTGTCATGAAGAAAATATAGAACATGTTACTATAACAACTGGCATACCGCGAGGAAACGGACAAGTGGAAAGGATCCACCGTGTCATGATTTCCGTGTTAACCAAACTTTGTGTTTCAGATCCAGGACAGTGGTATAGGCACGTTGCCAGGTTACAATTGGCGTTAAACAGTACCTATCAACGTAGTATCAATACAACGCCATTTGAGCTCATGCTAGGTACTAGAATGCGCACTAAGGCTGACATAGAAGTATATGACTTACTCTTACAAGAAGACAGAGACAGTTTCATGGAAGCTAGACATAACCTGCGGGACTCTGCAAAGGTCCAAATTCTCAAGGTTCAGCAAGAAAACAGGTGCACTTACAATCGCAACCGCAAACCCAGTACGAAGTATAATGTTGGCAGCCTGGTGGCAATAAAAAGGACGCAGTACGGAGTTTGCCTGAAGCTGAAACCCAAATTTTTGGGACCCTATCGTGTTGTTGCAGTGAAGGGGAATGACCGATACGATGTCCAGAAGGTGAACAGCTCTGATGAAGGACCTAACCGAACTTCAACATCGGCTGATTGTATGAAAATCTGGCCCACTCATTAGTTGGGTAAACCTAAGCACACATAAGGTACCTACTTCTTGACTGATTTATTTAATTTTGTCACAGTAGGTATACGACTGCCACTCCATATTTCTCTATTTACTTACTTTATTTGTGTCAGTATAATAATGTTTGTCTTACTGGTGCTGTAGTACGACATATATCCATCTTAAACTCTAGAACTCTGTGAACTATGTGTTCCCCAACTTCCAAGCTGTGTATTTCCTTGCTGCTACTTATAACATTTGTTGGTTACAATAAGAATAAGCCTTTGGGTTGTTTATTTGTTTAATTTCATAGAAGCTCAGCTATAGTGGCATTTCTGTGTTCTATGATTAAATTTCATGATGTCTTTCTTTGCTGCCACTTATAGTTTGTGTCTGTTACTATAAGTATCTAGAATAGGAATTTACCATTTGTTTACCTCTATAGAACTCTTCTATACCATTCTAGAGTTGATAAAGAATTATCAGATTATCCAGTATTCCCTAGCTATAAGTATAAACTCTAGTTGTATGTCTGAGGACAGCCATGCATGTAGAATGGCCGAGTGTGGGAATGCGAGACTAGCTTTATCCGAACGCCTGAAGAATGAATGAGATGTAAGAACGGGAGTGAAGGGAGAGAATGAATGGGAATGGAATGAACGGGTCGGGGATTGAATGATGGCTGCGGAGAGGGACATGGAGTGTTTTTTGAGTTGAGGTTTATATAAAATAACTATGTTTTAAATAAAGCAGTTTTCATTGACCGGACTCTTCTCATTTCGATCCCACATATATGTATCCATTTACAGTATTAACATTGGATCCTATCTCTTGCAGGTACATCAAGAGCTGTGTGATGATGACAGCATACCCAAAATGTCTATGTCAATGGTGCGGAACATCCTTAGACATTTAAAGTATAAATATGCAAGCCGCAAACGACGCAGTGGCCTCATAGATAGGCGTGATATTGTATTATGGAGACAAAGATACTTACAACAAATTAAACAATACCGGAGGGAGGGCAAATTTATCTACTATCAAGACGAAACTTGGGTGAATGAGGGTCACACGGTGAATAAAACTTGGGTGGACACCAAAGTCCTATCATCCCGTCAAGCATTCTTGGAGGGGCTGACTACAGGACTTAAGGCTCCAACGGGAAAAGGAAGAAGACTCAGCATTAGTCACATCGGGAGCGAAGAAGGTTTTGTTGATGGGGGCCTACTAGTTTTTGAAGCAAAAAAAGGAACAGATGATTACCACAAGGAGATGACTGCTGAAGTATTTGAGGAGTGGTTTAGCGGCATATTACCAAAATTAAAGCCTAATTCAGTAGTTGTCATAGACAATGCCCCTTACCACTCCAGAAAATTGGAAAAAACCCCTACAAACGCATGGTTAAAGGCTAATATCCAGACTTGGCTGTCATCGAAGAATATTAATTACGATGAAAAGCTGACTAAATCACTACTGTTGAAGATTGTAAAAGGAGAAAAAAGTAAATATAATAAATGTTGTGTGGATGAAATGGCAGCTGAAAAAGGTATCACTGTGCTTCGCTTACCCCCATACCTTTGTGAGCTCAACCCAATTGAGTTGATTTGGGCTCAGATAAAACGACATGTGGCTAAGAATAATAAAACATTTAAAATGGCTGAAGTTAAAGAATTATTATTAGAAGGAGTCAATAATATTACTGAAACAGAATGGCAAGGTTGTATATCACATACAATAAAAGAAGAGGACAAATTTTGCAACCTTGACCATTTAATTGATGGTGTTTGCGACAAATTCATTATACATGTGGGGGAAAGTGATGACAGTGACAGCAGTATGCCTGAAGAAGATTCTGAAGATACTGAATAAAATAAAGTGTTTTCATACATAAGTCATGTTTTATTTATTTCCTCCAGTAACTAATAACACTGTGACTTGTAAAGATTTCAACTTACTTAGAAGTCCCAAATTTTTTTTGGCGTATTGTCTTAAATCTTAACAATATAATTTTGCATAGTTACTTCTCAAAGTTTTTAGTATTCTTATCTTAGACACGCAGGCTAATGATTTGTTTGGTTCACTTAATATTTTACCAAATAATCATTTGACAAACCATATCGTTTTACAAACTTTCATTTCGCGAACAGAGGCACTACTTTGAAAATCGAAGTTCGAAGTTACTTTAGCTCCATCCCTTTCTCTCGATTTAGTCTCGAATGATGAGTGACAGGGATGGAGCTAACGTAACTTCGAACTTCGATTTTCAAAGTAGTGCCTCAGGTACTTCCCGCCGGATAATTTTATATTTTTTATTGGTCAAAAGTCCAACTTAACCTAACCTATTTAATAGCCTATGCAACTAATTTAATATGTAACGGTTTAAGCACAAATACATTTTTGCGAAATGAAAGTTTGTGAAACGATATAGTTTGTGAAATGATGATTTGGTCATAAGTCGGGATACCGATTTGTTTACTCTACCTTATGTATGTGGAATAGCAACAAATTTAAATGAAGGCCAAAAACGTCAACAATTAAAAAAATGTTTGTTACTCCTGAAACGTCAGAATTTGATAGCTGTCAAATGGCTGTCAGAATTCTACGCAATTAAAAATCAGGGTTTATATGCCTAGAGCAGTATTAAGCGCTGTTGGCGCGCGCGCGATCGCGAGGGTAGAGAGGGTATCTTACCTTCTCTACTTCTTTCTCATGGTTTTTTAAATCAAGGTAGTCCATTTCATAACTTTTCGGATTGTCAGCGAGAAAGTCCGTATTTTCCTTAAAAAAAAACACAGGTGAGTCGTATTCGCAAGGTCACGGTCAAGGTTATCACGTTAGTACCTACTTTTTTGAAAATTAATACTATTTGATTACGCTAAATTCTAAATAAATCTATATGGAACATTTTTCATCAGTTTAGCTTAAACTTACCTCTCCATTTCCGTCATTTTTATTCACCAAAGCTAAAATTAACTTAGCACGTGTTCCACGATTCATTATTTCCACTACCGCACGGCACATTCACATCGCACTCAGAGAAATTAAAACGCGTGCGCATCGGTCGATGCCACCGCGGGGAATGAAAGTCACTAATGTGACGCGGGGCCCCCCTCCTAAGCCATAAACTCACTAACTGGCGCGCGAAAATCACCCACATTCAAACAATACGCATCCCAGTAGGTCAAATAATCATCAAAAGCTTTTGATTAGAGTACGCAAAGCAATTTATTTTAGTGTAAAAAATATTAAAACAGTTTAATGACTATTCGCATGATCTTTGAAGCTCATATATAACCTGATGTTACAACTCACACAAAAAATGTTTAGTGTATTTGAAGATAAGGTTTTTTAGAAAGAAACTGAATTTTTACGCTGCTGTTTTGCGACTAACAGCTTAACAACAAAATTTGCAAAAAAAACCTGACTCAATGTTCATAGACATATTGTTGTAACTTGGTACTTACAACAATATGATTTCAAAGTTTTATATATATTTTAACAAATTGAATGTTGTAAGGAACTTTCATTTCTTTTAAATGCCTTACAACATAGGAATTTATAAAATATTGAGACGTACAACCTTGCGCTTGACACCACAAGACGTTTAAAAAATATATTTGACCTATACAACAAAGTATTTTATATATTAGGAAGTTACGACAAACTTTAACCGTCTCATAACTCTTTTATTAAGAGTCGTATCGATATTTCAATACAACAGGCGGATAGAAAAAAAAATACAGATTTCAATGGTATATTTAGTGTACTTACGACAAAATGTCCCTTACGACATTTGAAATTTCCACCGTCGATATTACCATAATTTGATGATCGAAAGTTCACTAAAAATACTTAGTTAATTTTCGCTTTCATATTTTGTAGCAAGCTTTACAATCGTCAGGTAACTAAGTTGTTTTAGTGAATTCGGGAATAAAATTGTGCTCGGTCAGAAGCATAACTGGATAAGGTAAAAATAACTAAAATGACTTAAGTAACCACTTTGGCCGATTTTATTTTGGTATAAATTCATTAAGTAATTTAATTAATTTTAACTTCAATACATGTGCAAAAACAAAAAAGTTATGATTTTACCAACTTTCTAAAATTGGATCTATGGCTCCTATTCACATAGCGATTAGACTGTAATTTTCAGAAAAAAAAAAAAACGGTGGCATTAAAAAGTCGATTTCGACATTTTGGAACTTGGTGACTTTTCGCTCTACGAGGACGATATGAACACTTTATACTTGGATTTTTCTTTTTAAAGGTGTTGAACAGATGTTTCATAGATTCCAGAAGGTATCGCTTTTGCATTTTACTTTTCCGGTACGTAACCGTTTCCCTCTTTCCCGCAGTGGCTCTTGAAATATCGTCTCTTTAAAAAATGACTGGATTGTCTCGATTAAAACGTTATTTCTTGGAATTGTTCTTTGTTTCTAAGTCGTTTAAAGCCCAAACAGTCGTTTAATATTGTCGTTTTCATCCTGGAAGCCTTCAAGGTTTCAGCATTCAATAAATGTTGAGCACGGAGCCGTTCTTTATTGGATTTAATTTTAGAGAATCGCTGTTTTATGGAGTTGGCCAACACCAAGTATTTATCAGATACAGTGTTACGAGACGACTTTTTTGCCCTCTGCAATCTTTTCTTATATATTTTTTTTTCATTTCCTTTAATTCTTCTCGCAACTTGACATTTCTCCTGTAGAGTGCAGATCTATCCCTTCTAACGTGTTTCCTTCCTCTTTGTTTTGCTGACTCGGGAGGTGGTGAGGATTCTGGAGTCATTGAAATCACTCTTTGAAGGGTCTTTTTCATTTCACTCCTTTTTAGGGTTCCGTACCAAAATGGTACAAAAGGAACCCTTATGGTGAGACTTCGTTGTCTGTCTGTCTGTACGTCATAGCAGGTTTTCTCAGCAACTACAAATGCTATCAACTTGAAATTTGGCATAGTTGTACAACTTGCTTGCCCGCATCTATTTGTAGTGAAATTAATTTTATTAATAATTGAAAAGGGGTCTAGAATGGGGGGTTCAAAAATGAAAGTGGTTCGATTATAGCAAATAGGGTGTCATATGAAAGGTGTTAATCTGCACATTTCAAAACAATTTTTTTGAAAAATTTCTGTGATGTACTTTTTGATTTATAGCCAAAAATGTAAAAAAAATGACCGTTCCCCCCCTTTATCTCCGAAGTTTACTAATCAAAAATTCTGAAAAAAATCCTGCCGTATAGATAATTACTTATATTTTCTGGGGAAAATAAAATAAAGTGTTCATTATATACAGTTTTTGAGAAATACCAAAAAAACTTAGAAAATCTGTATTAAAATTTAGGCTAGTCAAAATCGACCTTATTAACTGGAAAATAAAGCTTATAACAAAATGAGTATTTTCTTTTGCGGTTACCAAGCATATTATCTTCAATACGGAACCCTCGGTGCGCGAGTCCGACTCGCACTTGACCGGTATTGCAGGCGGGGACAAGCAATGAATTACAAATCCTATTTCTTGATAAAATTTAACATTTGGATTGGCTTGTCCCCGTCTGCAATACCTTTTCCAATATTCAAGTTAAATTTAAATTGTTATAAATATCAATAAGAACATTGCTCTTACAATTTTCTATAAATTATAGAGCTTGTTTTTCGCTTTTCCGTTGTTTTTTTATTGCAGTCGGGTTTTTCGTTTTTTTATATTTAAGCAGCATGGACATACAGACAAATTTACAAACAGACAGCCTGGTAATCCTATAACAGGGGTTCCGTTTTAGGTAAATGAGGCACGAAACCCTTAAGTCAATAATTTTGTTGTTATCCTCTTTTGAGTACCTTGACCGTATATTACGCTAACTCAGACTTAGCGTGTTGTCTAGTCTGACCTTTGAAAAAAATACTTAGTAGTTTTTATTAAGTTATATAGTTAGTACAATCGCAACAACATGACTTTATCCCACATAACTTTGTTCCGCTAACAAGCGCCTAAGTCATACTTAGGCGACAACACACAAACTAGCGCCCCTTCCGCTCCCCCCGTACGAGCGGCTATCATAGTTGGCGTACGTTGTTCAGTTTCAAATTAGCCATAATCTTAGCGCTGTTAACGTTTCGTAACTTTGTTATTTTTTTCTATAATTGAAAAATAACAATAAGATTATGTAAAGAATTAACTTTTAACATCTTGGGCATTAAAAAGTGAAAATCACCCAAAATCGAGTTAGCGTAGTATTCGTAGATAGTGTCGCTTTGTTCGGTGTTTTAATAAAGATAACTAAATTTGCTACAATTTGAACGTAACGGAGCACACTATGTCCATTGGTTGCGGAGATACAGCAATTCAAAGATGAGCGTTGTGCGCAGAGCCCGCTCCGCAGACCTTGCTTAAAATGGTGGCTTGCAAATGCAAAAAGAGGTTGCTTAGGGTCGCGCACTTGCAGAAAGCCTGGGCTCAAGTGCTCTTTCCAATGTTCCTTTTGCCAAGGGCGAAATTGCAACAACGCCATCCCTATCGTTCTGGACGAGGAGGACGAGGGTGTGGACGACCCAAAATCATATGCCGACCCGGCTCCACCTCCAGAAAACATTATTCCTCCTCCCCCACTGATCTAGACTGCATGAGACCTAGTCCTGCCAAAAGAGTGAAAGTCTAAGATGTTTATGCTTAACCTTGTGAATAGTATTATTTTATAGTTTAAATGTATGTTTATGGTGGGTTTTTTGTATGTTTACATTTATTTGTTTTTGAAACCATATGTTATATCTTGGGAATGCAATTTCAAAACGAGATCGCTAAGTCTCGATCTCGAGGGATCAGAAATTCGATCTCAGCGAGATCTTGGCATTTTCGAGAACTCGAATGGATTTCGAAAAGTATTGTTAGATGATCAAATGAACTTTTAGCACTAGAAAGAATGAAACAAAAACACTTCTAACCAGCGCATTCAGTAGCTAATACAACCTCTCCTATGGCCTCATATATTTTAGAGCAATGATAACAGTGATACATTTATGGGTAAGTAGTTTGTTCTTAAGAACCAACAACACGGGAGGGTTGGGACTGTAAATCTCTTCGACGAAGGCGGGATAATTAAGATCGAACTTTACTTCAGGTAAGTTCGTTTGATCATCTAATTACCTTACCCCAGTCGTCATCTCGAGATTTAATTTACCATGTAGATGTTTGGAGATTATCAATGTTGTCAAATTAATAAGTAAAACTACATACTTGAATCAGTCATTTTATTTCTATTTAAATTGTTAATTAACTTAACAAGGTAATTAAGTATACATTTCTAAGAAGCACTTTGTGTTCTAAATATTGACCCAGAAAAAACGTCTGATATTGACTCACTTACAACTGGCCTATGATAATAATTAGCGAATACTGCAGACTCCCCCGACCACCCCGCAGATTTGCGAATTATGTCGACGGAGACCCCGGCGCGGCTCGCGGCCGAGGTGGCTGCGTGCCGCGTACTGTGTGGACGGAAAGTCCTCACATCAACACCGCTCTCTTCCATGGCTAGTTTAATATAGCGTCCTATTGTTTGGGACGTAGAAGCACGGAATGGTCTTTTATAAGTTAGATTTAACCTAGATTCATTTGCCCGAACAGTCTCAATAGCATTTATATAACTAACTGGCTGCCCGCCAGCGGCTTCGCCCCGCAGCTAATTTCCGACCTTCCCGTTGTTTTTTTATTTTATTTTCTCACATATAAACCTTATCCTTACAATAACGAACACAACAAAAAAAAAACAGCCAAATCGGTTCAGCCGTTCTCGAGTTTTGCGTTTAGCAACACATTTAGTGATTCATTTTTATTTATATAGATAAATAGATAGATAGATAGAAGGATAGAAGATAGATAGATTAAGATTATATAGATAGATAGATTGATAGATAGATTAGCGTTTGAGCGGGACAAATACTGGGTCTGTTTACGAAGAACGGTAAATTGAGTATGGGTTGAGGTTTGCCAATTGCAAATGTTTTAATTAGATCTGTTATATTTACAATTATTCTTTCATCATACATTTTCATATTATCTATGTTAATTAGAGATAGAGTTTGAGATCTCTGCCCTGTCGCCAAAGCTAACAAAATAACGAGTTTTCTTGTAATTTGTTCAATCGACAAGGTTTCGTGTGGGTATAAAATTAGAGAAGAAATTTAGTACAATCATAGGATCACATGTAATTGTGTATCGCGGAAATGATCGTTTTAACGTAAAAACTCCCTTGAAAAATCTCTTTAAACAATCATCATGGCTAATATTATTGATGGATATTAAGGAATGATTGATTATTTAACGTCCCATAGGCTGCACCTCCTTGAAAACAATTATTGAGAAAGTCAATTAGGTCATTAACTTTAACATTGTATATATCTTTGCCTATACCTTTGCAATATTGCCATCATAATTTAAGACTAGACTTATCCTGGGAAGTAGTACTCTTAGATAAAGAAGATACCATTACATCTAAGGCAGAGTGAGGAATTTGCCTTCTCAGGAACGCTTGCCTGACAATATAGTCGCACCCAGGGAAAGTTGTCTGTGAACGGTGTGACGGTGCGTCTCTCTGAAAACAGTCGAAAGTAAGTGTTTACTTGGTGGAAATGTAACAATCTCGCTGACGGCTAGTGATTTTAATACTGGGTACCAAGGTTACGAGGGCCAATTGGGAAAAACCAGAATACCCGTGGCCTTGTCATTAACTATCTTTTGCAAAGTTTTCAAAATCAGCGAAAAAGGTGCAAAGGCGTAAAAAAAGAAATCGCCCCAGTTTAAAGTAAAAACATCGACATTAATACGAACGGACCTTTCTTCCATGAAATGTATCTCTCGCATTTCGCATTTGTTCTAGACGCAAAAAGATCGATTTGCGGCTGTCCTAATGAATTTACTATCGCTTTGAAAACTTGAGAAGACAATTCCCACTCTGTATCTATATTTAGTTTCCTTGACTCAATATCTGCAACAATATTTTGTGAAGTCTTAATGTAAGACGCAAAAATTAATGTTTTTCGTTCTTCACACAACTGCCATATATCACGAGTAATTTTATTTAAATGAGGGAATTGCACGTCACCCATTTTATTTACGTAAGATATGGCAGTAGTGTTGTCGATACGCATCAATATTTCAGTTTTTACATTTTTTGGCAAATGATACCAAGCCAAAGAAAGCTGGTAAAAGTTCCAAGTAGTTTACATGTTGCTATTTTTCACCGTGAGTCCAAAAACCATCGATTTTATTCGTTCCACAAGCTGCTCCCCACCCCGTCAAGGAAGAATCTGTGAAAATTTATATGGCATATTTAAAGGTCCTAATAGGGTTGTAAGTAAATAGGATGTTTTTCTTCCACCACTTAAGATCCTCATATCAAGAACTTGGAACTTTCATAACTCGATCGTAACTATTATAACGTGATGATTCTAGGTACTTAGATCTTTCTATAGCTTTAGTATGTGCCCAACCGTATGACACAGCCGGACAGGCTGCTGTGTGTACCTGCATAGCAAGCAAAGTCACGAATCGAGATCTTATCTAAATTTTGAATTCTAATTGTGTGCTCCAAAATATTATGTATTTTCTTATTCGGTAATTCTAAAGTCATGTTTCGCGAGTTCAGAACGAAACCAAGAAATTGACATACTTGGCTAGGGGATAAACAACTCTTTTTGTAAATTATAATAAAACCTAAATTATTCAAACCTTGTATTGTTTGAATAGCATTAGTAATTCAATCCTAGACATAATATTAATTTTAATTTATTAATTTAGATAAAAATTTAATTTTAATTAATTTAATAACCCCGCAAACGTAACCGAGTCATTACAGGTTTTAAAACTTTTGTAAAGATATATGGGGCGCAGTCGTAAATCGATTTAACACACATCGCCTTATCTGTTTATTATATATTTCATATGTATTTTTAATATTATTATTAGAGTTATGTATTTACGTATATTTATATTTTATATACCTACCCGTATCTTGTATTTTATTGAAACTTTCTTTTTTCTACGCTTCTTTTTCTTCGCACCGACCTTGATTTTTTTTCTGTTTCGCCTACTGGTTGACTGGTAGAGAATGCCATTGGGCATTAAGTCCGCCTTTTGTACTTTATTGTTTTTTGTTCAAATAAGTTTAAATAAATAAATAAATATATAAATAAACAAAGACCGAAGGGCAGTGCACAGAATTCGTAAAGGACGTTAACAAAGAAAAAACGCAAGTATTTTTTATATTCAATGTCTATGGGTATCAAAAAATCGCACCATTCGTGGAAGAAAGACGTAAGTGAAAAATAGCTACTTTTCAGGAGAGCAAAAAAACTGATTTACAACTTTGTTAAGTGTGGTATATACATGTATCATATACCTATCATTGGATAGCAAAAAAATCACTCGACGTTCGTTCTTGCTTAGCTTTACGAATAATTGTTTACTTTGGGAGCAAATTTTAAATTTGCTCTTTACGTTTTTCGGTTAACGTATTCGTGTGTGTAATTTTATTTACTTAAGCCGGGTCCGCTGCGCCATGTTATTCGTGTTTTCCTAACATGTTTGCCGCGAGGGATGGATAACATCCCCCGCGTTCGCCTGCGGGGGGTGGACCTAACATGTTAGGTGTTAGAAAAACACGCATAACATGGCGCAGCGGACCCGGCTTTACTTATAACTCAATTTTGCAACAAAAATCTCCATTCTTAACTATTCTTATCTATTTATGAGCTTCCATTTACTACATTAGTTGAAGTTGTAAGTAGGACTTAAGTAGTATAATATTGGGCATTCTGGCCCACCTCGTTCGATCGGGCGAAAATTTCGCCCTCCTCACTCGTGTGATCCAAATGCCCAATATTATTTTGTGGATTTCAAAATTTGGGTTTGCGCAGAATGAAATTCATGCATGCATTCTGTCCCAACTTTTTCGATATCGAGCGATATTTGTGGATTTCAAAATTTGGGTTTGCGCAAAATTAAATAATCGCGCTAACGTGCGCGTTTCGCGACATGTAACGGAAATTGGGTTTGTGCTTAAAATAAAAAGATTATCTCTCGCATGCGTATTGAACAAATAACAAGTCGTAACGTAAATTGGGTTTGCGCAAAATGAAATTCATGCATGCATTCTGTCCCACCTTTTTCGATATCGAGCGAATTCGTCCTCCCCACTCGTATGATCCAAATGCCTGACATTATTTGTGGATTTCAAAATTGGGTTTGCGTAAAATGGAGGTATAGATTTTATACATTCTTAAAGTCCAAGTTAAACTAAGAATATTAGTTGATTTCGTAAAATGCAAAAGCTTAAACACCTCGCACTTGGCCGGAGCGCAGACGCGTTTGTACAACTTGTCGTGAAGGTGATCAGGCTCCACAGACAAGATCGGGTCACCCAGGACGCTTAGTTCCCGGTGGTCGTATGACCGCTTTTGTGTACATGGTGAGTTTGCATCCTTCACCAGGGACGAGTTCATCCGTTATCTACCACCGCATAGTAACAGAATCCCTCCCAAATATTCGAGATAGTTCAGCAATACTCAGTGCAAGGGTGATCAAATCGAGCATCGAGATTGACAAGCTGGGACTTAGCACAACCAAGCCGGTAGGTCACAAGGAGTACTAAGACACTTATGCATTTGGTAAAGTTCTTACTATATATATCAACCTGAGTATAAAAACTTCAATAGCGTGATGTAGGTTTTAACTGGTTTTCGGTTGTATAAAACCAGTCTTATCATCATTTAAATTACGAAACTATAAGATGTTTTATAAACAATTCGTTAGTTCAACTGATTTTTGGTTTGTAAAACCAAAACGCAAGAAAACAACGCATAAATGTGCTCCAGTTAATTTTAATGCTATTGTAATGCCATCTATAGGAACGTTATATATTAATACATTTCTAAAAAAACATATCTCACTTTAACATATTGATGTAAAATCAGTTTTATTGTGTGCAAAATTAAGCTTAGCTAAAAATATAATCGCATGCGACATACAATGTTTTGCGTAATTGTAATTAGAACTCGAAGACCGGGCGGTATGAGATCCGCGATCACATTTCAACTATGGACGCTCGCTATTATTGTGATGATTTCACGCAAATGAACATAGGTGGCGTAGAATAACGAATATTTTGCTTAATCTATCGGAATTAATCGAAACCATTTGCAACTTATATGAAAGTGTAATGCATTCATTAAGCTATTATATTAGTTCAGTACTTAGCCTATAGAGGGCGCTTATGATGAAACCATTGTTAAATTCTTTATATTGGTAATATTTAATTTTTGTATTCAATGTTGGAATTACAATAAATTTACAATTACAGGTGTTTTCTGGATTAAGAAATCGATTTGTCAAGTTCGCTTGTTCGGGAAAATACTTTTTCTGTTTCCAGTACATTTGCGTAAATAATTTAAATTAATATATATTTTTTTTTTCATTTGTTGATTTAACAAATATTCCTGCATTTTATTAATTAGGCATTGGTCAATTACGCAACATGTTTTTTTCAATCGATGTGAAGGAAATTGCACAACGCCGGTGGCCCCATTAAAAATATGCAAGAATATACATTTTGAGGGCTGGCACTATCGTAAATGTATCAAATAATGTTATAATTGGTAACAATACTTTTAATTGTGTCGAACATTTTGAATACATTTCGTTCATTAAACTTGATATAATTATTTTACCAGTGAGAAACCCTAGTTAAATGTTAACAGTTATTGGAATAAACATTCAAACTATCACAACATGTAAGCTTAAAGAAAAAAACCAATTTACACTACTTATAATAAAAATAATGTTAATTACCACAATATGGATGTGAAGATGGAATCTTCTCTCACTGGTTCTTCCAGTGCAATAGAAATAGCAATAATATTAAATTAATAATAGCGATATTAACTGCTTTATGCAAAATTACTCAAGTAACACCCCTGGCGCATGTAACAAAGTCATCAAGAATTCGCTATTTATTTGTCAACTTCCACAACTGCGTTCTTTTTGTGCTCCGAGACTTCCAGCTACCGCCACCGCTGCCCTACACCTCGTCCGCCAGCTTACCGCCCAGTGCATTACCACCTCCTGCTGTTTCATCTCGCTACTGTTAAAATGTGAGTAAGTACACTTTTTTCCCAAATAACTTTAAAATGTTTCAGTGATTTAATTATATCAATTATTTATTATTTATAGGTCTGATACCGAATTTGAAAGCATCGTTGCTGCTAACGTGACCCCCGTCACCTCAAAATTTGGAAAACAAAAAAGAAGTGCAGCAAATAGGTATATTTCCCGTTGACTTGTTTTCACTGTTAATGTATGTTTTTAAACAAAAACGATTAATAATTATCCATATATCCTGTTTTAGATCTGATTCAGAGGACAGCGTAAGCCAAGATAATCTCAAATCGAAAAAAACCATTAAGAAACGAAAATCATCATCAACCAGGTATTTGTTTTTACTATCTTATTCATTATCTTTTTAAAAG
Source organism: Acleris cristana (assembly GCA_948252455.1). Classification (NCBI taxonomy): domain Eukaryota; kingdom Metazoa; phylum Arthropoda; class Insecta; order Lepidoptera; family Tortricidae; genus Acleris; species Acleris cristana. Next base: position 5,105,361 of record OX411771.1, on the reverse strand, counting down.
GTAATTCTAGTAAACCTTCTAACATCAAGGTGGTTGTACTGATTTAATTGTTTTTTACAGTTCTGCCGCATCGAAGATAAAAGGAAACCAAAACCCTCATGATTTGTTTGGTATATTCCCGGAAGATTTTAATATTACGCCGAAATACGCTGTTTCTTCAAATGCGCTCGACTCGTCTATAATCAACCGACTGCCGACAGGAGCAACGAAACGAGCATGCGTTCTGAAGGGAGACTTCTTCGTGGAGCTGAAGGTGTCTCACACCGAAGACATTCGCGGTGAGTTGCCCGATCAGCGTTGGAAGAAAGCCCTTCTTGCAGTTAAGGCTCAAATCAACAGTGAAACACCACAGTGGAACTCGTTGCAAAAATTTGTTCAACGACTTCAAGAACTTTTTGTAGAGGCTGACGTTAAATTTTACTCTAACAACAAGTAATTCAGTATTATTTTAACGTTTGCGTAAAATGTCTGTTTGCTCTTATTATTTTTTATTGTGTTGTAATCTGAATAAACTTACATAAATATGCCTTTTTGCTCAGAGTGCTCCATCAGAGTAGAAAGAAAACAGTGGGTGGGTCACTTAAAAAGTAATAAACATAAAAATAATTCCGTTGTAGAACTAAACGATGAGGTTTATCAAATTTCCTCAGCTTTTAAAGGTCGCATATCGTCATATAGGATAATTGCTACTGATGATTTTAAAACTTGTTTACCTGACGTATTTTTGAACTCTTTGAAATGCAAATTTTTAAGAATTTTACAAAATGCGCTTCAAAAACAAGTGAGCCTTAAAGTTAATTTCGAATACTTTTGCAATTTTCTTTTATTCAAAGATGACAGGCAAGAAATTAAGTCTTTCGCAACAAAAAATTTTTCTGTGCATCAAAATTATGATTTGGAGAAGCTTTTTCAAAAATTCTTTATAACTATAAGAAAAAAGGTAGAGGAATTTGAAGACCGCGATTCTGGTTGGACATTTTTATCAAATTTGTATTTAGAAATAAATGTCAATAAATTTGATCCATTAAAAGCGTCATCTTACGTGGATTTGCCTAAATTAATAAAAAATAAAAAGGCTTGCATAAATATTCGCAATAACGATGACTATTGTTTTCTCTGGTGCATTGTTGCCGCCATTTACCCGTCCTCACATCATAGTGAGCGTACATCGTCGTATCCCTATTTTAAGACTGTTTTAAAAACTGATAATATGAGTTTCCCTGTCACCTTTGCTGATATTAAGACATTTGAATCCGATAATACTGATATCAGTATTAATGTGTATTCTTTAAAAAACAATCGAACTGTTGTAGGACCTCTTTACAGGTCCGAGTACAAAAGGAAACATAGGATCAATTTACTTTTAATCGAGCGCGGTAATAACTCGCATTATGTTTTGATTCGTGACTTGTCGCGTCTTGTACGTTCTCAAATTACTAAGCATCATGGTAAACTTTATTTTTGCGAAGACTGTCTCATATTTTTTGTATCAGAATACAAATATGATATGCATGTTTGTAGTGGAATTGCTACTGTACTTCCAGATAAAGGTACATATCTGCAATTTAAAAATTTCGATCGTAAACAAGACGTACCATTTGTAGTGTACGCTGACTTTGAAACTATTCTTGAACCTTACCAGGGTTGCGAGCAAGCACCATCGATTAGCTTCACCTCAAATAAACAAATTCATAAGCCTGCAGCTTTTGCGTATTACATAGTTTGTTCTTATGACGGAAGTCTGAATCGTTTTATTCAGTATCGCGGACCCGATTGCGTATCCAAGTTTTTAGAGTACTTGTACAGACATGTAAATGAAATACATGAGATCTTAAATAAAGAGTTTCCTATGATTTTCGACGATGAAGATGCTTTAGCGTACAAAAATGCAAAAAATTGTCACATTTGCAAAACCCCTTTGTTTGGTGATAAAGTTAGAGATCACTGTCATTTAACAGGGTTTTATCGCGGAGCGGCCCATCAATACTGTAACTTACGTTTTCGAGTGCCTAAACTTATTCCTATATTTTTCCACAATTTGTCTGGATACGACTGTCATTTATTTATCAAAGAACTGGGTAAATGTTCTGGACCTATAAAAGTAATACCTAAAAATAAAGAAAACTATATTTCATTTACAAAATTTTTAAGGTTATCTAATGATCAGTATGTGCAAATACGGTTTGTAGATTCATTTAAATTTCTAGGTGCTAGTTTAGAAGAGTTAGCTAAGGGTTTATGTAGATCAGAGTTTTTCCACTTAAGTAACTTTTATCCTCGATTAGAAGAGTTTAATTTATTACTACGCAAAGGAGTATATCCTTACGATTATATGACCGGCTGGGATAAATTTACAGAAATTGAGCTACCTGAAAAGAGTTCGTTTTATAACTCGCTTTCTGCGGAACAAATTACACACTCTGACTATGAGCACGCTCAACGTGTATGGGAGACATTTCAAATAAGAAACATGGGTGAATATACAGATCTCTATATTAAAACTGACGTTTTGCTTTTGTCAGACATATTTGAAAATTTTCGAAAAATTTGTAAGATTCATTATGAATTAGATCCTGCATTCTATTTAACCGTGCCGAGTTTGTCATTTGACGCGATGTTATTGAAAACTGGCGTAAAATTAGAGTTGATATCTGATTTAGAAATCATTCGTCTTATTCAAAAAGGCATTCGAGGCGGAATTTGCATGTGCTCTACCAGACATGCTCTTGCTAATAATAAATATATGAAAACTTATGATGACAGTAAACCCGACTCGTTTCTTGTATACATTGATTGTAACAACTTATACGGATATAGTATGAGTCATTCATTACCCATATCTGATTTTCGCTTTCTAGATTCTGAGGAAATAGAGCAATTAGACTTTATGTCAATTTCAGACGATGCAGAATTTGGATTTATTCTTGAGGTCGACTTAGTTTACCCTAAAGAGTTACATCATTTGCATAACGATTATCCCTTCTGTGCACAAAAATTTGTACCTCCAGGAGGGAAAAATTCGAAATTAATCCCAAATTTGTATGATAAATATGAGTACGTCATTCATTATGTACATTTAAAAACGTGCTTGCGTAATGGTTTGACTCTTAATAAAATTCACCGGGTAATCACCTTCCGACAAAGCCCCTTTTTGAAAAAATATATAGATTTAAATACAGAACTAAGAAAAAATGCAAAAACTCCATTTCAACAGAATCTTTTTAAATTAAAAAATAACGCTGTTTTTGGCAAGACTCTCGAGGATAGTGAACGACGTGTAGATGTTAAGTTAGTAAATCAGTGGAGTGATGAGAGAAACTCTACAAAGAAGTTTGTAACAGCAAGTAAATTAATAGCACGACCAAATTTTCACAGCGCCACGACATTTTCGGATAATTTAGTCGCTGTTCAAATGAAACCGGAGAGAGTTGTCTTAGATAAACCGATATACATAGGATTCGCGATACTCGAGCTTTCTAAGAGTCACATGTATCAATTCCACTACTCTGTAATAAAACCTTATAATAATGAAAGTGTTTCTCTCTGTTATACAGATACTGACAGTTTCATTTATAATATTAAAACCACTGACTTTTACGACGATTTGAAAAATCAGTTTATACATTATTTTGATACAAGTAATTATAACAAATCAAATGAGTTTCAGATACCCTTGATAAATAAAAAGGTTCCGGGATTATTTAAAGACGAGTTAGGGGGCGAGCTTATCACTGAGTTTGTAGGGCTACGTTCCAAGTTGTATTGTATCAAAAGCGAAAATTCATTACTCAAAAAAGCAAAAGGAGTAAAAAAGCCTGGTGTCCGAGAATTAACATTAGATGACTATAAGGATGTTCTGTTCAAGAATACGGTTATTAGGAAAAAAAATATATTATTTAAATCTATTAAACATGAAATCTTTACGCAAACTGTTAACAAAATTGCGTTATCCAGTAAAGACGATAAGCGACTTACATTAAAAGACAAAATTTCAACTAAAGCATGGGGTCATAGATCGATATTGTAGTTTTTATAAATTATAAGCGAATGTATTCAAATCTCGTTAAATAAATTGAATTGTAAATCTACAACTTTACCAGAAATGTATACCGTTAAAATAAGTAATATGTTAGTATTAAGAAACAATTTATGATTATATGTTATGTAAATACCTATTAGTACTGCTATTTGAATAAACGTACATATGCCTAGTGCAATTTGTGTTTGGATTTTTAATTACCTAATTACTCATAAATAATTGGTTCTCCATTTCACAAGAGGTGTATGTTTATTTTTATTTTTTTATTTAACTCCAAACTAATTAGTGAGCTATTTGTGAAATGAATGAGTTTTAATTTATATGAGTAAAATACAAACCTATTCATTAAAATGATTTATATTTCTTTTTTTAATTAAGTGAATTTATTAGCTAAAGAAAGAAAGACAGTTAAATGTTAAAAATAGATTTTCTTCAATGATAATCAAAGTTTGCGTGAAAATTAAAAACACCGGTATTCTAAAATTTATTGTCTTTCTAATTAGCCGATAAAAATACTTACTTAAAATGAAATATTAAAATTAGCATGTTTCTCAATCAGCAGGTTAGCTGCTGACGCCTTGTCGAGTCAGCTATGACCGCGTTATACGATACTGACTGAAATTGTTCGTCAATTGTGGTGTAATTTTGTCGATTCATGAATTCTAATCGTTATAAATAAAGGCTCATATAATACTCAGCCAAACATCAGTCTATCTTCAGAACGAAGTTACAAGTTTTTACAAGTTGTTACGAGCTTCATATCCTCAGCCCCGGTGTGGTAAGCAAACATTTGATATATTTATATATTAACAATTTATTCAAGTTAGACTCGATCTATTTATGTAAATGTTATCGTCTTGCATTTTTATTTTTATTTTTTTTGTCTACAAATAGCAAGCAAAATATTAAAATATTTATTTTGATTTATCTTGTTTCAGAATATGGAAGGAACACAAGACACTTTCCTATTTTCGCAATATGCTCAGGATCCATTGGAGGAATTCCTAGTGGAAGAAGAAGAAGACAGCGAGCTGGTGAAGAAACTTAAAAGCGGAATCCAGAAAAAAAATAAAGAAAAAAGATCAAAACGAAACTTTTCCAATAAAGTTTTTAAAAGAAGTGGTCACGACCGTCTGCCATCATTTATAATAAATAATAAAGCAGGGAAAGGTACGAGACTACTAAAAATACAGATAATTGACCTGAACAAAGACAGTGATGATGAAGACAAAGTGATGTTGAGTGCTCAATATTTGGCGGACGATAATTACGATGAAGTTATAGATCATGCCGAAAGTGTGATACATAAGATTTCAAAAAAACTGAGTGGATACAGTGCTAGTTTGTAGTTTTAGTTTAATTTTGTTGTAATTAACATAGTAAGTAAATAAATATAATGAAAATAACTTGTTGTTTCATTTTGCAGTTATTAATGGCCCCTTGCAGCTTTTTTAAATTTCGACATAACTTTTAAACTAGATTTAACAGTAATAGTACCTATCATATATTTTAACATTACTGGACTAAGAAAAAGCTGCAAGTGACCTTAAGAGTTTTTTTTTTACCGACACGTTTTTCTTCATCTCGACTGATAGCGATATTAATTCAATTTAGTGGAAAAACTTTTCGGTAATTGATAATTCTCTTTGAATAGGTGAAATAAAAAATATGTTTGTCAATAATATCATTTATTTTGAAATCAGATATGAGAATACAGTTCTAAATTATTTTCAAAGTACCATTTTTTAATGCATAATACATTTTTTAACGCACAAGTTTTTTTATGAATTAAACAATTATATGTGCCGCTGTTTTTACAATATTTTTGATGCATTGATTGAAAATTAGGAAGACCTTTTTCACCCAAGTCTATTACAGTACAATTATCACACAAATCTTTAACCCATTTAATTTTTTCTAACCCTTTTACAAATATTTTCTTATTTTCTAAGTGAACATAAATCATTCTTTTAAACTCTCTATAATCAATGAATCCTTCACGCCATAAGATACCGAGGTTTTTCTCTATCCATATAACATTACTTTTTTCTTTTTCCGATAAAGTAAAAAATGCATACGGAGGTTTTATTAAAAATACTTGCGTGTATTCATTTGTACTATACGCAAATTCTTTAAGAATAAATTCATTTGTAGATGATTTAAACCCCTGGAGATCTACAAACAAGCAGTCTGAGCTCATGATATCCTTCGGGTAATATTGGTCAACGGTTTGTATTCTACAATGCTATCATTCAAAATAAGACAGTAAGCCGCAGTATTACCGGGTATGTCCTGTTCACACTCTAATTCAACTCTCACATCTATTGAACCCGTTTTTAAGGTTTCGTTTTGCCGAGAGCAGTCGATAACAAACAGAGGTGCTTTATCCTTAAATTCTTGCGGACTTAGCAACGGCGCTTGACTGCGGTTATAATACGACTGTTGGAATTTAGCATACTGATCGTATAATATAGCGAATTTTTCAGCTGCGAAACTAACATTAGAACTTTCATACGGAAAATAGGTTGAATTTAAAAAAACTTTTACATCTCTTAAATGACAATGATCAAAGTGTGTCATATCTTTGTTAGTCATATTTTTTCTATCTGTTTTTAATCCGATAACAACATATCGTGGCTTTTCAATTTGAGATGAAGTTTTGATTGCCCAGGAATGTTTTGATGTTTTCGGTAAAAGTGGATACTCATAAAGATCCCAGTTTCTAAATGCTATCTGAATAGCACGATCTTTTTCCAAGCACTTCATTAAATTTAACCTTTCCCGATCAGAAACTTTTATATGTGGCATACGCCATACTATTTTAGATATCGTAATGTTATCTATATATTCATTTGTATTTAATGTAACGCTATTTAAATTAGTATTGGATCTCAAAAGAATAAGTTCATGCTTACAGTTTATAACTATTTTATTGTAATCCTCTGCAAAACCAAGAATCTTGTTTAAAGGAATGCATACAGAAAACGACCCATGCGTAACTTTTGTACCGTTGACATCCCAACCCCATGACTTTGACATTCTCGATTCATGTTCATTTAGAGATAAGAGAGATTTCATAGTAGTTGTAACTCCAGCATTTTTAATTTTGTCTATTTCGATTCCATTAAGCTCATATCGAATATCTTGAAACAAATGAAGTATAGGGTTATTAGTAAACTGAACACTGGCCACCGGTAGTTTTGTTTCTCTGTTGACTACTACCATGTTTCCCTCTATGTATAAGGCACTCTCAGAAGGTAACACGTATAGATCTTGTTGGTTTATTGGTATACGGATTTCATCATTAAAATTGAAACTTGTTACGTAAGGTTTGTAGGAATGGAATTCAAAACTTTCTATTGTGTTATCGTAGCCGAAAGTTTCTGTTAAGTTTAGAATACTCATTTTAATAAACCAATAGTTTTAAGAAATTCTTTATTTTCCTTGGAAAGCCTCGTAAGCTGATTTTTAGGTGTTCTTTTCTTGACAGCACAATGCGTACTAATAATTGTACTGCGCGAAACTAATCTTTTATTGAAATCTATCATCTTTTCCTGAGATGCAAATATATCTGGATCTCTTCACCGCGTAAATTGATTAAGTTATCGTTTATATCCAATATTCTTAACTTTAAAGAGCTTAAACTGTTTTGATTAAGAGGAAAATAAATAACGTTTTTAGGTGTTTCTATAATCCGATAGCCTGGTGGTACATTAGGCACAAACTCGTGAATAATATGACTTGGTTTTCCGTTAATAAATGAACCACTCACAATGTCACATTCAACTCGCACTATAGTTGTAGAGAGAATGGACACAGGAAAAGGAGACTCTGTTAATATATTAGCTTGAATAGTTTCTTGACCGAAACCTAGTAAGTTACCAATCGAATTTTCTTTATTAAAATACACATTTTTAGAACACAATATAGACGTCTTTAACGTATTATTATTACATGTCAGTGAAAATGAACATCCTTTCAGATGTCTTTTCAGGTAATCGTCGAGGTCTTGAAGTTCGTATGACCCTTCAGGAATTTCAACTACTTCATTTTGGCCATAATAAAACATATTATTTCTATAGTCTATATTAGGTATAGAGTTAAAAGTCGAAAAATATAGTAACCCGCATTCATATTCACCATTTAGTTGAAAAGCTGGTGAATGATTTGTGATCAGGGTAGAAGAGGTTCCAGTTATGGACAAAGTGAAAGACATCATGTGAATGATATGGTTTTTATTGAACAGAGATATTTAAACGGTTACTCCAAAATTGCTTTAAATATTTCAAACATAAATGACCGCAATTTACAGTATTAAACTTTTGATAAGTGACATAGTTGTATGAAATAATTTTATTTTTTAAATACTTTATTAATTCTATTGGAGGCTGAAGATCGCCGTAACTATCGAAATATTCACAGTAATTATTATCTTTGACATAGGCTACCCAGTGTGTCCCTTGGTTTTCAGAACTATCTAAATTAATAATTGCGCACTCTACTCTATTCGAACGCTTTGGCAAATTATCTCTCATATAAACGCCACGGAAATGAGGAATATCTGAAGAGTGTTTTAAAATATCTATATTAGTGAGAGCACGTCTGGGAAGCCTGTTGACTAGTTTTTTGAGTATTCTAAACACAATCCCTTTCCATTTCTGTACGGTTTAATGTGCAATCCTTTACCTAATGCAATAGATTCCATCATTTTGTTGTGACGTTGTGATTCGGTTAAGTTTTTCTTTGCAGCTTTGTAATCACCAACAGCTTTAGCTATCCCAGCAGCTCCTCCAGCCAATGATCCCAACGCAGAAAGTCCCGCAAAAATAGGTATCAGTGGTAATATACCGCCAGTTTTCGGAATCGGTATTAAACGCGGAATATGAATTTTACTGATTCTAGTAAATACTTTCTTTTCGAGCGCAAGAGCTCGGGTGATTGTAGTGCCTTTATCTTTTGATTTGTTTCTTTTCAGTTCCTTCCGCATCTTTGTAACCAAACCTTTAAATGATTTTATGCCTGCACCAGCTTTCATTTTAGATTTCATCACTTTGCTAACTAACCATGAAGCAAGTTTTTCTCCTTTTCCAGCACTTTTCGACTTCAACCTCTGTTTAGCCATTTTATAAAGTTCTAAATCTGCGCGGTGTCGATCTGTTAGGTTAGAATGTTTATCATAAGCTATATCGTGTTTCATGCACGCGTCATCCAATTCATTAACTCCTTTATCACCTCTTAATAACCGTTTATGCAATTTAGTGCCTGGTCCGCAATAATTGTAACCAGGTAAGTGTAATTCAAAAGGCAAGTGATTAATTACACTGTTTAAAAGTCCTCTTCCGTTCATATCCTATATGTTAATGACATTTTTTGTGCGAGTAACTATATAAATATATTCATACAATGGCACTTCTATTAATCCAGCTGTTCTCACTATCATTAAGTCCTAACCACTTAACGTATAATTTATTCCCTTTTTTTTTGACCACCTTTTCAATGAGATAAACGTCCGGGTACTTAGTTTTTTGAAGTTCTTGTTCGTAAAATGTGCCCAGAATAGTGTTTCCTCGCTGATCTTCTATATGGTACGTAAACGGTTGAGTGTTACTGACTTGTTTAATAGTAAATAGCTCTGTTGACCAATTAGGCGTATAACTTTTATGGAAAGCGCTTTTATACTTGCTTATACGTACACGATCTCCCACATTGAATTTATTTAATTTATGATATAGATTTTGTTGACGTTTCTTAATATTGTTCTTTACTTCCGATTCATTCTCAAAATTAACATCATTTGGTCTAAATTTTGTTGTACTATGAAAAGTTTCATTATAAGATTTGACTATATCATCTAAAGGTTTTCCAACCCATTTATAATTTCCAATTAAACTAAAATATTTGTACAGTTTGTTTTTAAGCGTCTTTATTAACCTTTCAACAATTGATGCCTTTTTAATTGAATAAGTTGAATAATGATTTATTCCTAAAGATTTTAAATAACAATCAAATTCACTATTGTAAAATTCTTTTCCAAAGTCTGTCTGCAAGTTTCTAGGAATTTGGATTGCTGACTTTATAATTTGTTGAAATGCATTTTTAACTTCTTGTCTAGTTTTCGATTTTGTCGGAATACACCACGCGTACTTTGAAAATGCATCAATGACAACTAAAATATATTTATTTCCTTTATTTATTTTATGGAATTTTTGTAAGTCAATCAAATCTGCTTGCCACAAATCGTGAATGCCTTTTAAAACAACTGCTCGTCGCTTAAAGTTTTTACGAGCTGATCTGTGGATCTCGTTCACTACTTGTTCTTTTGCCATTGCTTAATTGTTTTACAATGTTATCTACCTCGTTTTTTGTATAAAAGTTCAATTTCAACTGAGTTGCGAGCTGATGAATTTGAGAATTTATAACTTTGATTAAAGAATCTAGATACTTCTTGTCATAAATGTTCTGAACGAGCTGATCGACGTACTCCTTATTTACTGCATCATCAGCCGACAAAGGATGAGCAACGCCTTTTAATCTCAGTGATTGTAAATCAAAATCTCCGTCTTCTGAACGAAGCAAAGCCTGACTTTTAAGTTCGTTGACTTCAGATACACCTGCTACACGTAAACGTTTATGAACATGGTGACCAAATTTATCTATGTTCATTTTATGATATATTTTTACGCCAAAAGTTCTGCTTCGACTAACGATAATAGTAAAGTAACTGCTTTATATATTAACATTGTTCACTAATCCCGCTTCTTGTAGTTCTTCAATAATAGATATGATTTCATTATCCAATCCTGTATTACCAGCATCACGAGAAGCTATAAGTAATTTTAACCTTTCTACTAATTCGTTTGGGTTATCCCAATATACATATGACACATCGTTTTTAAAATTTTTCATCGTCGGTAGTCCTTCACCACTTACTGAACGTTCTTTAGCTAATTTAAAAAGAGGTCTTATTACATATAAATATTTCATGCCTTTGTTGCTTTTTATTGGTTTATTAGGATTAAACTCTCTTCTATGTGCATTAGTTTCTAATAATAAGGTTTTATAATTACATCTGTCATCCTCAGTTACAATATCTAAATCCGGTACTTTCTTATATAGCAGTTCGAATAAACCTGGCGTTAAATAGTAAGTATGACCATTTACTTTCAGTTTTTTGTCATTTGTAGTGTATACCGGACAGGTTCCCAACATTAGCTTGTCCCGTTCCGTTCGAATACCAAAAGGTATATTTAAGTTGGTAATATATTGCTTTTGAAATTTAGGATCGTCACGAGGAGAAGCGTAAGAATCAGTCGTCTTAAATGAAATATTATTTGAAGAATCCTGATCATTAAAATGTTCACTTTCCACTTCATCGCTTACATCACTTTCATTATCTTTTGATGTTTCATCCTCATCATTTTTATTAACAAGGCTAGATTGAGAAAAATTCCTCACAACCGTTTGATCAGTTATAGATTCCTTCTTTTCTTCACTTGGGCTATATTTAATTCTTTTTACTAACTTTCCCCATTGCAATCCGTCATCAAAATCATCATCATTAGTATTGAAGTAATTATTCTCATTTTTAACTTTAACTATTTCATTAAGCGGTTCTGTAATTGGTTTTAAAACAGATTCCAGAATCATATCATTGTTTGTTTTTACATCGCGAATAAGTTTAACCTTCTTTTTAACTGCTTCGGCTGACCGGAGTATCTTTTCCTTTAGCACTTTATCTTCATTAACTTTCTCGACTTTCGAGCTCATGTCCGTTCTCTTTGGATTCATTTAATATAATAAACGATTATTCGAATACTATTCAATAAGTATGTACTTAAGTATATTAATCTACAGTAATGAATGTATCAAACCCCATTCTATAACATCCAGAATTTTTGTTACAATCCTTGTTTATAACCAAGTAGCTGAAAGGTGCGTTCCATACTTTAGCGCAAATTTCACGAAACTGCGACCATGACATATCGGTTCCAACGTGCTCATCATAAACATGACGTAAATTAACATCATCTTGCTTAAAAAGAATTATTAAATTAGCATTATCCCTTATTAATTGTTTTGGTACTTTACTGTACGTTTGATTTAAATAAAAGCTATCAATATTTTTATGTCTTCCCATTGCAAAGTAATCCCTTATGTTGTTTTGGTTTTCACAAGCCACATCATCAAATATCATGATTGAGTTATAGTTAGCTTCGTTTGGGCTAAGTATTTCTTCATTTTCACAATATTTTTGAAATGTAACCGTTGGAACTAACGCTAATACTTCTTCTAAAAATCGATACATAGGTTGGAAAAGGGTTTTTGAGTAAACATAAACATTTTGGTACCGTAACCCTTGTTCATGAAGTAAAAGCCCAACCATTAAATTAGTTTTCCCGCAATTAGAAGGACCGCAAATTATACTGCGAATATTGTAAGGTAAAAGTTCACCATGACGTACACAAGGCTTATTGCGAGCTGAAAAAACAAGATCCAACTGCAAGCTCTGATTTTGTTTTACAAACTTCATATTTCTTCAAAATTTCTCAAGCGATGCATAGGTACGTTTTACTTGCATGAAAGACTTATTCCAATTAAGGGAAATCACGACTACGTTTTCACATATATATAACAATTTTGATGCGATTGTTTTTAGCTAATAATTCCCGTTGCAAACGTGCACGTTAACGCGATCATTTCATTTTGGGCAAACCCAATTTCCGTTACGACGTGTTATTTGTTAAATACGTATGTTAACGCGAGAGATAATCGTTTTATTTTAAGCACAAACCCAATTTCCGTTACATGTTGCGAAACGCGCACGTTAGCGCGATTGTTTCATTTTGCGCAAACCCAAATTTTGAAATCCACAAAATAATATTGGGCATTTGGATCACACGAGTGAGGAGGGCGAAATTTTCGCCCGATCGAACGAGGTGGGCCAGAATGCCCAATATTATACTACTACACTTCTTCCTTGAGAATTTGCGATCTATAACGAATCGCAAGTCGAGTCACGCGTTTAATATGAGGTAGGAAAAAATATATCTTAGAAGTAAGACTAATAATTTCTTTTTTCCATAATGATTAACTTATAATGAAATAGTGTATTTACATACTAAAAATATAATGAAATTTTAAATGTTATCAAAACTTACCAACAATAACGAAATTTTGTTCGAAACTCTTCCAAACTTATGCCCGTCGATACACAAACTACTACGAAAGTAAAATAAAGATTAGTAAGAGTGTAAATCCAAATAATGTGTAAAAAGGGCAATGTGCCGGAGAACTACAATAAAATAACGAAACTACGTATTCGTTATTGTTAAATAAAATCAATGATAATCATCAGAAAAACACAATCAGTACCTCAAACACAACAAAAAAAAATGTTAATCGAGATCGTTGACGTCTTAAACTGAAGTTGTCGTTGGACGCAGATTGTGGAAAAAAATTGGTATTGTTAGTTTTGTATTATTATAATATATGTTTTGAAAATATAGGTATTATAATTTTAAATCCGATTGTGTTAAGGAATAATGTTTTTTTGTAAAGATGTGTTCACCTGCAATTGGGGTTTATGTTTATCCAAGTTAATTTTAATTAATAAGCCCACTTTAAAGTCAATAATGTGCTCTGTTAGAGTCCCGTATTAAATATTTAAATAAATAGTGAGGTGGTATAAAGTTATCTTTACATAAACTCATCAGATCTTTGTGTAAATTAAGAGAGATCAGCAATGGGGCGTCATACAAACCTCGGCGAGGTCGATCACCGGTCGAAGGGTTAAATAAAATCATTATTGTGTCAAATTAGGATTGATGTGAGCTAGCTGACAGTGTTAGGTAGGGAGGTAGGTATATAAGAGAATAAATGGGCACCTACTCTAACTTCCAGATGGCTGAGATCTAAAAGATATGATTGCCAGAGAGTCATAGTAAAATGTGAAATCGTTTAATCTTAGTAGGTACCTATTTTGAAGGTCGTAATTATACGTAAGTGTAAGATTGTTTTAATTTTGTAAATAAATCCGTCTTACTTTTGCGCATAACTTAATAACTGATGTACAGTCAAGTGCAAAAATATGTAGGTATCAAAAGAATCCACTCATAAATATAATACGAAATTCTTATTACACTGTAATATGGTGTAGTGGGACACATTTATGAGATGTTGCGTTCTCCCATATTTTTACACTTGACTCTGTACCTATACCCTTGACCACCGATGACATTGAGCATGCTGAATATGTAGGTAGGTACTAAGTGCCCAGAAATAAAATAGATAACATGAATTTGAAAAAAAACAACAGGCATTAGGTAGGTAACATGGTTAGTTCCTACCTAGATAGATAAAAGTTTGTGAGTGCAGTAATACAAAGCGATGTCTTTTTAGTTTATGAAATAGATTTTAGTTACCTACACCACCTACATGTTATTAAAACATTAGGTACCTACTTAATTTTGTGCATTAATGGTTTTTAAATATGTAGGTACTTACCTAATTAGGTCAAATATTCTCTTAAAATAAAGCTCCAACATCCTAGTGGGTTTAAAAGCATGCGTTTGACAAGAGAAGTGCGATAAACTTTAAGCGCAAGTAAGTATACTTAAAGTAACACAATAGGCATTTCCAGAAATGACTCAAGAAAATAGAATTAAGTAGGTACCTCCGCTTTTACTGCAAGTTAATTTGCAAGTGGGTACCTAATTGTGGGTCACCCTTACCATTACCAGACTTGCCAGATAAGTATAAAAGCAGGTACTAAATTAAATGGTTTTGTATACAGGTTTCATCATACGATCTCCACTCACCCCCTTCTGTAAATAACAGATATAAGGAGGTAATCATTTACCATACAGCAATAGATACCTACGTATACTTACCTACCTCGCGGCATATAAAAGGAGAGAGCAACTTGTAGGCTAACACTCAATTGTCGACTCTATTATGTAAGGTTCATCACTATAGATATCTTAGTGTTAATGACATGATGTAGATACTCCTTTATATCAGTAGTTGAATATATTCATAACTGGCAACACTGTATTGAGATGGATTATATTTGAGATCTGTAAACACTGATTTGAGACTGTCAGATTTTGTATATGTAACGATGGGAACAAATGTATGCAAAAAGAGATAATTAAAAACCAATAATCAGATAAAAGTGTTTTGTTCAATAAATAATCCAATAATAATAAGAAGAGATTACATCTCAGAAGTGAGATTAGTAAACAAGCCCACAAAAATACCTGACATTACGGCGGTGAGAAGTTTATTCTTTACGAGATGAATACAACAATGATGAGCATCACAGGAGCTGAAGTGAGCCAAGAACATCCCGTTCAAAACAATAAATAAGATAACGGCAACGCAAGTGTGAACGTCTCGAGAAGGAAGCACGGCAGCGAAATGTTCGTCGTGAGGCGACACTTCTTAAGCACGAGTGAGTAAACCGCTTCCGCAAGGATATCAAATAAGCGCAAGTAAATTAACAAATCGAGCGACGTAACATGGGACACGACACCAAGTATTGCGGGTACGATATTACATTATCCAAAGGAACCAAGTATGGCAGGTACGATATTACAGTGAATAAATATATTTTCTTTCCTTTCATAAACGAAATCGGAGTCGGAGTTGTTTTTGTCATCGAGCGCATCCGGTGAGTCGGAGTACGGAGCGAAGAGACAGCAAGATAAGTCGAGGGCGCCGCAGCCATCGCTGCGAGCACGGCGCGCGCAGCGGGGAGTCGTCCCAGAGCAGTGGCAGACGTAGGAGTCAGCGCTGCAGCACGAGTCAGCGCTGCAGCAGGACTCAGCACTGCATCCGTGGCCATGAACGCCGCGGCGGTATTGTCGAGCGCAGCGCGCGCAGCGTTGACAGCGCGTCACAGAGCAGAGATGGTATGCAGATGTCGCGAAATGAGTCAGTGAGTGGAAATGTTTTCCAAGGTAAAGATAATAAATTATTTCTGGTGAAACTGATCAAATCTTTGCATAGTAATAGATCTCAAGGTAATAAATTCCCTATGTTAGGCAATTTTATAACAGAGTTCGACCCGATGGTTAAGGGACTGACTGTACACATGTGGCTTGATAAAGTAGACGAGTGTGCCAAGTTGTACAGTAGCTGGGGCGACGATCAGATCATCCATTGCATTACCAAAATTAACAGGTGTGGCAAAGACATGGTATCAGGCCCTTCCTACAATGTCTTCTACGTGGCCCCAATGGAAATGTAAATAATTGTATCATTCCCTAACAGTTATGACAGTTATTTACAAGGAATTATTAACCGAGGTGTTAAGTAAGCGTGATAAGTTGGTTATTCGTTAGAACTATATTATAATGAAAAAAAATAATTGCTAATTAGATGCTATATACATGGTAAACGAGCAGTAAGATACAATCATCTTATATGGAATTGATGATCTGTCTGTAAGATTAGGTGCTTAGGCAGTTAAATGTCAAAAACCTGAACAAGTTTTAAAATATATTTAACAATAAAACAACAGTCGCGAGAATTTGAAAAGACAAGACATTCCTTTGAATCTTCAGCGAAGTGGTTTAATAAAACGAATGTCACAAGTTAAAACTTAATTCTACATTTAACAATTCGGAAACACAGTCTGAACTCTAAATTGTTTGTTAATTGCAACAAGTCGGGTCATTTCAGTTTCAAATGTACAAAAAGAAAGATTTTAAAATGTAACATTTGTCATAGGCTAGGGCTATCAACAGGTTGTCCTAAGTTACCTTCTGTAATCTCAGATAAAGACGAAAGACCTTGAGAAAAGGTTGTTCGACTTGTAGACGTCAATGGGGACAATGACAATAAATACGTAATGGAGTTAAAACTAAAAGTAAATCATGTGCTTACAGGACTTGACAGAAGCGCGTGGAGCTAACCCCATGTGCTTCTGTTTAGTCCACCAGAGTAAATCTCTTTAACCAAACAATTGTCCTCGCGTGTGATATCCATGGACTTGTTTCTCTAATAAGTCCATGGCAATTGTCTAAAACTCGATACTGGCGAAATACACCTTGTTAAAACAAGGAGTGAAAGCCATTAATTAAGAAAAAAAAAATGTGCTTACATTTACTACCCATATTGATATGGGTAGTCAATGCCCGTTAATAAGGTGCAGAGAAGCCGTTAAAATAGGTATCAATTTATCAACAAGAGGTCACCAGAGGTTCCAGTTATGAGAAACTTGCCTGTAGGATCAGCCGGCGTTGAGTTTTCTGAATAAATAAATAATTAAAAAAAATACTAATATCGTAAATGCGAAGGTTTGAGTGTGTGTGTGTGTGTTAGTTTGTTGCTTCTTCACGCTGCAATGGTTGGACGGATTTGGATAAGAATGAGGATGGACATAGGTTATACCCTGGATTTATTCATAACACATAGGGGATTTTCATGCCGGAAAAATATAATAAACTCCCGAGGGAATTACGATAACCGAATTATACGCGGGCGATGTCGCGGACAAAAGCTAGTACAAAATATAATGGATACAACGTTTTTATCATTGATATACACGGATTAGGTGGATTGTTAGTACAATTTTTTAGTTCAAAATTTTAATTCAAATTTAGGATGAATTAATTACTCGTGTTTTAAATACCAATTGTTTGTATGTAAATATTTTAGAGCTTTATGGAGATGACTCAATTTTAAATTTGAATGTGAGTGAACACTTTAGCAACGATGAGATACGAGAAATCAAGCAACTATTGATGAAACATGAGAATTGTTATTCCAGTAGTCTCAAAGATTTAGGCGTTACAAATTTGGTACAAATGGAGATCGAACTCACTGATAAGCATTTTTTTATTTTTTGATACCTTTGCGATCTTTTGAGGAAAGTTTAAGTAGATTAGAGGGAGTCTTAAAACTGTTGAGCGAGGCAGGGCTTACAATTAAATTAAAGAAATGTCATTTTTTCTGTAAGAGGCTTGGATTTCTTATGTTTTTATGTAAGTGCTGAATGTGTAGGGCATGATTCGCGAAAAACCCAAGCTATATTGAATTTCCCAATACCACAAAATTTTCACAACGTGAGACGTTTCATAGGATTAGTCAGTTTCTTTCGTAGATTCTTTAAGGATTTCGCCTTAATTGCTCAACATTTAACGGATCTCTTGAAATTAAAATTCGAGTGGAAATAGACAGATGATAATACAACAGCTTTAAATACTTTAAAACAAAAATTTATTGTACGACCAATATTATAGAATAGAATAGAAAAACGTTTATTTGACAAACACGGCAACACAGGGGTACGTCATAGAAAAGATACAACGATACAAGAGCCAAGGTTGGTGGTTGAGATCCATTCTTTCGAGTTGGAGACAGTTTCGTGTTACAGATATTTAAATAATACGTACAATTATTTATGCGTTTGTTGACTATTTACTGTATTTTTTTAATAAAGTTCTATGGTTAAAAGTATCTGTATTGACTTCTTGTGATTGGTCGAAGTATTGACTTTTATCAACGACCAATCACAAGCAAGTATAATGGCGGGAATATTAAATACTCAGCGGGCTTTTTAGTGGTATGCCTGGCCATTCGTTTGGCGGCATCGGTGACAGTCACTCGCTTGCTATCGTTGCTAGTAGTGCTACTGCTAATACAAACTGTACTGCTGTAATTATAGCAATAAATATAATCTTTAAATTGATAAAAGTGGTTTTCACATTTAAAAGTCCCTGCTCCTGAGTGTCAAACTAAGGTACGGTTCACATCTCAGAAAGTGGGATTAGCAACTTAGTGCCCACAAAGGATCGGAGGTACGCCTAAGTATTTGGCTCACGTGGAAAAAAAATTAATGTAAGTGTTCTTTGTTCATTTTATTTCAATTGTGCTTGCCTACCCTCCTGGATAGAAAACATGTGATTTCATATTGTTGCAATTTGCAATACTTACTAAGGTAAAGATAAAGCTAACAAGTTTATACTTTCGTTATGTACTTTTTTCATTTTTTTTTCTTTCTTCAAGATTATTTTTCGCCTCTCCTTACTAGATTATCAATCGAATCTATAGGCCTATTTTTAAGACTTCAGAACCGAACTGTATATTCCGTAACGGAGACATTCCGGAGGTTTATATGGTTAATCAGGCATGTTTATCTTGCCAGGGTACTCCCTGGAGATGGACATGTTTGATGGTCTACTTCAGAAACGAACTGTATTTTCCGTAACGGAGATATTCCGGAGGTTTATATGGTTAGTCAGGCATGTTTATCTTGCCAGGGTACTCCCTGGAGATGGACATGTTTGATGGTCTACTTCAGAAACTAACTGTATTTTCCGTAACGGATACATTCCGGAGGTTTATATGGTTAGTCATGTTTATCTTGCCAGATTGGAGATGGACATGTTTGATCGTGTTTAATAAAGAACATAAAGGTCAAAAAAAAAACTTGTTTACATGTAGGTATAGCGCAATTTATTAACCCGTCAGGTGTCCTGCGCACAACAGTTGTGCGTAGAAAATTTTGGGCGGTCATGTCCTACGCACAACAGTTGTGCGCAGGACGGCGCTGTGATTGGAGAATTTTAATTTCATAAACGAAGACCCTGCTAGTGTAAAAAAATAATCCTATTGATTTGTCACTTATTTGGCAACATACTGGATTTTTTTCCCAAAAACCAAGCATCTGAACAAGCGAAAAAATAACAAAAACGAAATTATTGCCCAATAAGACGTGCTCGTCCGCAATGGCCGCCGCCTGCGCCGCTTGTTTACGACAAATAATTTTTGTGATGTTCTTTATGTGTGTAGTGATAAATAAATTGATGAATTCGGCGCGTAAACTTATAATGGTGATAATTTAACAATAGAAAAGTGAAATGTGGCAATATATTAAGTGCAGTGTGTCAAAGGATAAACCGATCGGATGAAAAAAATATCAAAACCTAATAATAATATACTTTATTAATTAAATAATTTATTTTCATCAGTAAAATGTAAGTGTATAATCTTTATTCCATTGCATTTGCATTGCCTGTTCTTTTATCTTTCCATTGATATATAGATCATAAAATATAATTATACCAATTGTAAGCAATTCACCTTTTTCTAAATTCAAACAGAAAATAAAAATATCTCGAAAATTAGCTGGACATTTCGAGCACTTCTGTAAATCAAGGGCCGGACACTTGACGGGTTAACTCGGGTATATTTTTTTTATATGATGAAGCCGCGAGAACATGGACCAACGTAGGTCTAGTTCTCGGAGAGAACGGAATGGACCTAGTCGAAACTCTCGAGTGACGATGACGCCGCCACTAAGACTTCGTGATGCAACTCGAAGCCGCAGTCGTGGTCGAGGGCGTATGCGTTCACCTGAAGAAAGTCGTGGCAGCCGCCACCACCGGTCGCGGTCCAGGCGGTCGAGGGGAAGGCCATCGCGACTGACGATGAGTCGGTCTCGTTCCCAGTTACATCCTTCAAGAAGGACAAGCTCGCGGAACAGGCGTGATCGGCGCTCCGGCACACGGTCACGCACCCCAAGGTGGCACGGAGAGCACCGCGCGGAATCCAGGCATTCACCTAGGCGCAGAGCTTCGCATCTTCGTACACCGTCCCGTGAAGAAACGCATCGTGATCGTGAGTCAAATAACAATTTGTTTATTGAGAACTTTGTTAAAGCGCTTAAGGGTATGAATAATTCAAGCAATTGTGATAGGTTCCCTGTTTTAAATAACGTAATTCCTGATTTTGACCCATTATGTAAAGAACAAACGGTTGATACGTGGCTCCATAAAGTTGACGAATGTGCACAGATCTATAGTTGGAACGATAAACAAGTAGTCCACTATGCCCTACCGAAATTAATGGGTGTAGCAAAAACTTGGTATCAGGGTCTACCCTCACTACTATTTTCTTGGCCAGAGTGGAAGTTAAAATTGAGGGAATCTTTTCCAACTCGGGATAATTACTCTGATTTACTGACTGAAATGCTAAACAAAAAGGTACGCTATGGGGAGTCATTAGAGATGTATTACTGTGCTAAAATGAATCTTTTAAATCGTTGTGAAATATCGGGAAGACGCGCAGTTGATTGTATCATATCAGGTATCGTGGTGTTAGGTTGGGAGCAAAAGGGGCAGAATTCACAGAACCGGAGTTCGTACTAAAATTTTTGAAAACGGTAAAAGTAGGTCAGGATAGGTCCACGAACGAGCAGCAGAGGGTTAGAGATAGAGATAGGCGATCACAAAATAACGCATTTACCGGTAATAAATTAGGTCACGGTCCCCAGAAGCCAACCGGATCCGGCATGGTCTGCTACAATTGTAAAGAAACGGGTCACCCGTTCTTTCGATGCACAAAACCGAAGAACCAATGCTCTAAATGTAATTAGGACATAAGGACACTGAGTGTCCTGGGACGAAGCAAAGTACCAGCGATAAACCAAAAGCAATATTGAAAGTAGAAAACACAGGTGATTCGAGTGCCAAGTATAAAATGCCCATTAAAATAAATGGGTTATTATCGGAATGTCTCGTTGATTTGGGAAGCGAGGGTACTTTGGTCCGTCTCAGTGAAGCTCAGCGTTTAGGATTAGACTGGAAGGTAGGGCAAGTACCACTATTAAGAGGAATAGGTAACGTGCCATATAACCCGCTTGGTAAAGGTAACGTCACGATCGAAGTGCAGGGTGTAGTAGAAAATCACGTGGAGATATTGGTAGTAGATGATTATTTAATCAATTGCCCTGTACTACTAGGCCACACTTTCACCGAAAGACCTTCAGTCAAAATAGTAAAGACAGAATCAGATGTCATTTTTCAGCGGGTTAGTGAGGAGCCGGTTTTGATTTGTCCTCTTTTATGCGTGGTGGAGACGCGCATAGGGCGTGGCGAATTAAGAGCAATCCCAGTTAGCTCGCGAAATTCTTTCTCGGGGAAAATTTATGTTAATGGAACTGTGCGCAATATTGAAGGTCATGAACACTACCTGTTACCCGGCGAGTATCAATTAACACAAGGTACGGGTAGGATTTTCGTTCAGAATATCAGTAATAATGATCTGATTATAGAAAAGGATAGTCTTATAACTAGGAGCCACACTTTAGCTAAGAGCCTACAAGTTCAAACATTAGATTTTAGTGTTCAGCCATCCATACAAAGGAACAAAAGGAGGCATTAAAGGTCTTGTTGGATAAATACAAATATTGTTTTTCAAACAGTTTAAAAGATCTTGGATTTACGACGGAAACTGAAATGGTGATTCAACTGGATGACCCCGATCCTGTCGTTTACCGCCCATACCGGTTGTCCTTTACCGAACGCCAACTAGTTCAAGACATGATCGGAGAAATGTTAGAAAGTGGCATTATAAGAGAATCCGTCCGTAGGCGAGCCCTATAGTATTAGTTAACAAAAAGTCTGGGGAAAAGAGGTTATGCGTGGACTACCGTGCCCTGAATAGTAAAACGAAGAAAGAGCATTACCCTCTCCCTCGTATCGAAGACCAGCTAGATTTATTATCAGGTAGTTCTCTGTTCGTTACCCTTGACTTAGCGTCCGGGTACTATCAAATCCCAATAGCTGAAGGTTCTCGAGAGAAGACTGCCTTTGTGACCCCTCAGGGTCAATACGAGTATAATAGGATGCCCTTTGGGTTATTAAACGCGCCATCAGTATTCCAGCGTACAATGAGTAAAATCATCCACAATTCGCCTGCTTCGTCTTATGCATTGGTGTACATGGACGAAATTTTGATTCCTGCCAAGTCATTTGATGAAGGGATGGTACGTTTGGAGGAGATGTTGCGGTTACTAGCAAAAAGCGGTCTTACTTTAAAATGAATAAATGCAATTTCTTTTATGACAAGATAGACTACCTGGGGTACAAAGTCAGTTCGGAGGGTGTTAGACCAGGGTCTTTCAAAACAGACGCCATATCCAAGTTACCTACGCCAACAAACGTCCATGAAGTTAGGAGGTTTTTAGGCCTTGCTAGCTTCTTCAGGAGGTTTGTTGCGGGATTTGCTTTAATAGCACGTCCCCTGACTAGCTTGTTGAAGAAGGACTCTTCTTGGAGTTGGGGTAGTGAAGAACTGGAATTATTTGAGAAATTAAGGCAAATTTTGGTACAGAGACCGGTCCTAGGACTTTATGATCCTAATTCACTAACCCAACTTCACACCGACGCGAGCAAGTATGGGGTAGCCGGCATTTTATTGCAACAAGACAAGTCTGGGGTGTTCAAACCTATTGCTTATTATAGCAGACAAACCAGTCCAAATGAGCAAAAACTGCACTCGTTCGAGCTGGAGACCCTTGCTATTATTGCCTCAATGAATAGGTTCAGGCACTACTTACTTGGGATTAGATTCACAATAGTTACAGAGTGCAACGCTCTGCGAACCACAAATTGCCCGCTGGTGGCTGCAGTTCTTAGAATACGACTGTTCAATAGAATATCGCCCTGGTGACAAAATGGCACACGTAGATGCCCTCAGCAGGGGTGCTATAGACGGTAGTCCGGACGTCGATCATGTGTTAGACGTACTTTCAGACGGTACTGACGATTGGCTCGCAACGGTGCAACAGACAGACGAAGAAATTAAAAATATCGCGGAGATTTTAGGCGATCCTAAATGTAAAGATGCCGTTGATATATTCAAAAATTACAAGCTTGTAAATGGGCGGGTATATCGTATAGTTGACGAAAATACTATCCGTTGGGTTGTTCCAAGTGGCACTAGGTGGCAACTACTGAAAGCCAATCATGACGACGTGGGGCACTTCGGGTATGACAAAACTTTGTCGCGCTTACAAGCCACTTATTAGTTCCCAAAGATGAGACGGTTTGTTAAAAAATACGTTTCAGCTTGCCTTCAGTGCGCACATCACAAGTTGCCAAGTGGTGCCAAGCCCGGTGAACTACACCCCATCCCTAAAGCTATCATCCCATCCCATACCATACATGCGGATCATCTCGGTCCTTTTATCCGCACCAAGCGTGGCAATACATTCATCCTTGTTATTGTAGACGCGTTTACTAAATTTGTTGACATTACGGCTGTACGAAATACCAAGTCAGCCACAAGCATTCGAGTATTCAGAGAGTATTTTAGTTACTTCGCAGTACCAACCCGTTTGATTACTGACCAAGGGACAAGCTTTACTAGTAGGCAGTTTAAAACATTTATTCACTCATGTGGGCTTAAGCACGTGCTCAATGATGTCGCTACACCCCGGGCGAATGGCCAAGTGGAACGGTACAACCGTACCATTTTGGCAGCACTCGGGGCAATGAATCATGACAGACCAAATGGGTTATGGGATGAACATTTACCAGACATACAGTTGGGTATCAATACCACAGTACACGCCACCACCAAAAAGACTCCAGCGGAACTTCTTTTCGGTCGAAATTTAACGAACCCATCTGAAGGTTTGCTAAATAACGTAATAAACGAAGATACGTCTGAGGTTGGGGAAAGTCTGGACGATATTAGGGCTACAGCCAGTGAACTTATTAGGACACAACAGGACAAGGACAAGGAACGGTATGATAGGTACAGAAAAATGGCAACGCGTTTCAAAGAAGGTGATTTGGTTAGAGTGTAACACCCCAAAAGTGTGATGTCACCTTTTCTTGCTTGGTTTACATGAAGACGGGGAAGGCGTCAGCCCTGGCTCGCTCAGAGCGCCGTTTTGACGCCTACCATTGACTACTTACAGCTAGTATTCGAAAAGGACTGTCGGTACAATACCTAATCATTTAGTTCATCCTTTCTTTTGTTTGGAGGCTTTCCTCGCTGGTTCCTGGCTGAGTGTCGTGGCGGCTATTTAACGAGCGAACGAGCTTCACGCCCATACTTGAAGGAACCGGTGTACTTCTAATAACTTGTAAATTACTCTCTCGTCTTGGATAACAAACCGTCGACATTGAACCGGCTCGATTTACACTTAGGTACTCACTTTATCTCACGCATATCGACACGGATATATCCTAGATCTAGGTTTAGTTCTAGATACAGCGTTTATATCCTAGATCTAGGTTCCTCTATCCACATTCTGATTTCATATTTAACCCGTTTTACAACAGTAATTCCTTGTTATTTTCAATGCAAAACCCGGACAGCGGTATTGTTTGGTTAGTTGTTTTGTCATAGTATAAAACGTCACTTTGACGTTTGACAGCAGGCTAAGGCATCGTCTAGTCGGCGTGTGAGCAGATTGATTTACCGGTTTCCATCTTACATTCTTATTTACTAGTTCCAGATGTTTTACTCACTTAATTTCAGCTAAGCAAAAGTCCTTCTTAACTGGGAAGGATCGGAAGTGTTAGTGCTTTTCTCTTCGATTTGAATCAGCTAGGTTGGCAGCAACCGGAGATGCATTGGAATGCGGCAGGAACATCACTACGGCGTCACTTACGTTTGCAGGCCGGTCATCGGGAGATGATTCAGATCTACTGCTGTGATTCCGTGTGAATAAAAGCCGATGAATGCCGTGGCCGAGTAAATTATATTGTTGCTAATCATGTCTAGACGTTTACTTTGCCCTTGAGGCCGGGTTTCACAGTGAGTATGCTGTAACTTTCGCGTATATTGTTCACGGTGCCGCGCCGATGCCGGCTTTTAAGTAAAGACTCACTTCGATTCCTTTCAGGTCAGGATGCCTCTTGTTCATCACGAATAACTGCTGTGCTCGTGTCTTAAGTCTTAACGTGCGCTGTCGCGCGTCTTAAAGGTAAATTTTCATGTTGAAAGTGTACGTCGCAATAGCGTCACGTAATCGCCACGTTCTGTTTCTAAAGTACGCCCGGTCTGTTTCAGATGGTCAATACGGTGTTATTGCTAACCCAACTCTGCGGTCTCTGAGTATAAAAGCCAATTGCTTCTAATTTACTGCCCGAAAAGGTAAACTTTATTCATTAAAAGTGATGAGTTGTCGGGTGAGGTGTCTGTGTTTGTTTCTTTTCTGAAATGTTATATTGTACATTTAAGGGCTCCAAGGCTACCCTGGAAGTTCCAAGGCTACCCTGGAAGTTCCAAGGCTACCCTGGAAGCTCCAAGGCTACCCTGGAAGCTCCAAGGCTACCCTGGAAGCTCCAAGGCTATTCGGGAAGCTTCAAGGCGGAGGTTATCGTCTTGCATGCTGCGTGCCCGTGGGAGTGCTGCGACGTGGCTGTGCATGAGAGAGTAACCGAGCGGTGATGCGCACACCTCTCGTGGGATCCTGAAGCCCCGCGTACATGGATGCCGCGTGACGTTAACCTTATTTTCCTTACTTTCTATTTTTTCACTTTAACCTAATATGCTACCTTAGCCATCCTTAGACTGCATAGGTAACAAGCGCCTCTTTTGTCCTCGATAATTATTCTAATAGGGGATAAGTGTGGCACGGGTTTACTGATGCTAATCTCGTAGGTAACCCGGGCTTCTCTTTACTTACCCATTGGTATCTATTTTTGTAACCTCTAACTGTGCGGGCCTAAAGGCATGGTTGATTAGTATTTAAGTACCAAGCAGGGGGGACGCCCTCTATTCTAACCACTCTTGTTTGTAATGAACCTGATTATTGGGGGATTGAACCTAATTATATTCAATTTATTGGGGATGTTAACCTAATCTATACTAAATAAATTACAACGAATGAACAAATGCTTAATTAATTAACTCCACCATCGATCCTGTTTGTGGTCGGCCGCTCTTTCTACGGCGCCCAACCCTCTAGCGATTGGCCCTCGAGTCAAGTGACCACACGACCCCAGTCTCATGCCACGGGCAAAAATCAAGTGTTACAAGAGTAGTAAGAGCTGTGACAGGAATAGAAGGGCAGTCTAAGAAACTCGAACCTAAATGTAAAGGCCCTTACAGAATTAAGAAGGTGCTCTCCAACGATAGGTTCGTGGTTGAGGACACACCATTAACAAAGACTAGTAAGAGGTACGAGGCTGTAGTTGCCATTGACAAAATATTTCCATGGGTTTGTTTTGACCAGCCCGTATCAACCGATTGTGAACCCGAGCGTAGCGATAGTGAATCTGAACGTGATGCTTTGTAAATAGATGTATAGTAAATTTATTTGCATTAGTGAAGTATTACTATTGTACATAGAAGTAGACATTTAAGAAACTATAATCTGCTGGTTTGCCTTCAATTACACTGTGGCTTCCTATAAAAGTGCATACTTTAGGAACTATAAGAAAAGAAGTCATGGTTAAAGTAATGATGTTATTTTAAGTATTGATTATTAATGTCATGTATCATCGAAGTTAGTGCCCATGTATTAATGGCTGAAATATTTTCTGGTCAACGTCATGGACCAGTAAATACCGATTCATTGGTTAAGGTCATGAACTGATGAGTTGGTGTGAGGTATCAGGTAACGGATGCCTCATATTTTAGCAATTGGCGTATCAGTGTATCTACTGGTCATGGTCATGGAGCAATACATATACTGCCGATATAAAAGATGTGGATTAAGTTAGGAGTGTCAGGTAACCGACACCCTTAAAGGTTATAAACATTTTGTTGATCAAGGTCATGGATTAATAAATAGTAAATATATTATAAAGTAATTGTATGTGAGATTTTTTAGATATATACTAAATGTACTACTGTATGATGATTTATTTATACTCATAGTAACATGCATGATATAACAAAGTACTTAAACACATTATATATTTTTTAATAAGTTAAGTTTAAAATAAGTTAAGTTAAGTGTGAAATATCTAGAGGGATGTTTTTGTTTAATTAATTACACATAACAACGGACTCGTTGGAAACTGGATGGCCGAGCTGTTACAGATATTTAAATAATACGTACAATTGTTTATGCGTTTGTTGACTATTTACAGTATTTTTTTAATAAAGTTCTATGGTTAAAAGTATCTGTATTGACTTCTTGTGATTGGTCGAAGTATTGACTTTTATCAACGACCAATCACAAGCAAGTATAATGGCGGGAATATTAAATACTCAGCGGGCTTTTTAGTGGTATGCCTGGCCATTCGTTTGGCGGCATCGGTGACAGTCACTCGCTTGCTATCGTTGCTAATAGTGCTACTGCTAATACAAACTGTACTGCTGTATTTATAGCAATAAATATAATCTTTAAATTGATAAAAGTGGTTTTCACATTTAAAAGTCCCTGCTCCTGAGTGTCAAACTAAGGTACGGTTCACATCCGGTTATAGCTATAGATTGTGCCGTAGGGATTGACAAAATATCTGGAAGCTTTATTAAGCAATATAAAGAAATTTTAATACCACCGCTCGCGCACGTGTGTAATCTGGCACTGCAAGCCGGAGTATTTCCCAACATCTTTAAAAGAGCACAAATAACCCCTATTCATAAGGATGGTGACAGAGGCTGTGTCAACAACTATAGGCCAATTTCTATTCTCCCGACTATTTCGAAAATTTTAGAACGAATTATTAACTCGCGTCTGGTTAAGTACCTAGAAAAAAACAATCTACTCTCCCCGTCAGTTTGGCTTCCGTGCAGGGAAATCAACCTCTGACGCGGTGGACGAACTGATTGATAATGTAGTGACTAACTTAGATGGAAGAAACAAGACTCTAGCAATTTTCCTTGACCTCGCCAAAGCCTTTGACACGGTCTCTGTACCCATCCTTGTAACCAAGCTGGAAAAACTGGGCATACGAGGTCTTCAATTGCAACTTTTTGAGAGTTACCTGTCAGGTCGCACACAGTGTGTCAGGATAGGAAATGACATTAGTGACGAAATTCCTGTGACGCACGGTGTCCCACAGGGCAGTATCCTCGGTCCCACGCTCTTCCTGGCTTATATCAACGATCTGTGCCAACTAAATTTGACGAATGGTAAGATCATTACTTATGCTGACGATACTGCCCTGATATTTCATGGTAAGACATGGAACGATGCCTTTCAATTTGCACAGCATGGGCTGAATATAGTAACGAAATGGTTGTCGAATAACGTTCTCACCCTCAATGTTCTCAAAACTAAATACTTTTACTTTAATAGCATCCTTAAGCTTCAACGCACGCTAACAAGAAGAGACTTGATTCCGCGAATTTCCCGTTGGTGGATTCAGTTCCAGGAGTACGACTGTGGAATCGAGTACAGGCATGGGTCGCGTATGGCGGACGTAGACGCACTTAGTCGTGGTCCTGTAACTGGGCCAACTGCTGAAAACGAAATACACATTATTGATGTGTTGCATGTTGATGTTAAGGATTGGATCATAACCGTGCAATGTAATGACGAATAATTAAGGTGTATTAGTCAAATTCTACATGATCAGGATACCAGATTGTATGTATGTATGTATGTATGTATGTAAACACTTTATTGTACAAAAAACATAAAATCAAATAAATTAATTACAGAGTTGGAATGTACAAAGGGGGGGTTGATGGCTGAATGCGTAATTGGAGATGATTTGATGATGTTAAGATCATTGCAACAAGAAGAAGAATTGAATTTGATTTGATTGATTTTGAGATTGATTTTTTGAAGAAGGATTTCGATATGCGCGGGCAGGTAGGAAAGTCATACAATGTCGGAAATATTGTTCGGGTAGAAAGAACTGTTTTCGACAAAGACCATTCTGGTATATAAAAAAAAAAGTTTCTTCCCAAATTTTATGGGTCATACAGAAGTTAAAATAGTTATAATATAGTTATAGTTATAATAGTTAAAATATAGCCAAACGATAGATTTTTAATTAAAGACACTTCCTTAACTAGGAAAGGTAGCGAAAAGTATGAAATGTAGTAGCACTAGACAAAGTACATCCATGGCTTAAATTTAAGGGTTTCTCCAGGGATAATAGAGATAAAAACAAAAATGGAGACCACAGCAGTGATTGTAACGAAAATGAGTAAGTTAGATTTTGTTCCACATAAAGATAATATATCTGGAAGTAAAAAAAAAATGTGCAGATGTTATGTGTATACTATTGAGTTGTATTAGAATATATTGTAGCTAAATACGTCTAGATGAATGTTCATGTATCATTAAAAGTTGGTTATGAGCGGTCAGTGTAGATTTGAATGGTGTTTTAACGATATCACATAAATGATCGGGATGATCAGTGCAGCTTTGGATGATGTCGTATTTAACATCGCACAGATGATCGTAGATTATAACTAACTTTGTAGAAAAAGAATTATGAGCACAGGCTATGAGCAGTCAGTGCAGATATGTCAAAAGTTGATATAGCATAGATGGCTGTAGATTATAGCAGACAGGTTGAATTATCCACAAATGTCTAATAAAACGTATATTATATTAACAATTGGAACTTAGCTATGAGCAATTGAGCAGTCAGTGCAGATATGTCAGAAGTTGATATAGCATAGATGGCTGTAGATTATAGCAGACAGGTTGAATTATCCACAAATGTCTAATAAAACGTATATTATATTAACAATTGGAACTTAGCTATGAGCAATTGAGCAGTCAGTGCAGATATGTCAGAAGTTGATATAGCATAGATGGCTGTAGATTATAGCAGACACGTTGAATTATCCACAAATGTCTAATAAAACGTATATTATATTAACAATTGGAACTTAGCTATGAGCAATTGAGCAGTCAGTGCAGATATGTCAGAAGTTGATATAGCATAGATGGCTGTAGATTATAGCAGACAGGTTGAATTATCCACAAATGTCTAATAAAACGTATATTATATTAACAATTGGAACTTAGCTATGAGCAATTGAGCAGTCAGTGCAGATATGTCAGAAGTTGATATAGCATAGATGGCTGTAGATTATTGCAGATAGGTTGAATTATCCACAAATGTCTAATACAACGTATATAATATTAACAATTGGAACTTAGGTATGAGCAATTGAGCAGTCAGTGCAGATATGTCAGAAGTTGATATAGCATAGATGGCTGTAGATTATAGCAGACAGGTTGAATTATCCACAAATGTCTAGTAAAACGTGTATTATATATCAACAATTGGAGCATAGGCTATAAGCAGTCAGTGCAGATATGTTAGAAGTTGATATAGTATAGATGGCTGTAGATTGTAGCAGACTGTGCAAGATCCTAGAGTTATTGTTTTATTAATAATTAGTCATAGATTATAATTAACTTTGTAGAAAAAGAATTGTGAGTACAGGCTATGAGCGATCAGTGCAGAAAAGAAAGATATTGAGCAATCGTTATCGCATAGATGGTCGTAGATTGTAGCAGACTGTGCAAGATCCTAGAATTATTGTTTTATTAATAACTAGTCGTAGATTATGATTAACTTTGTGGAATAAGAATAGTGAGTACAGGCTATGAGCGATCAGTGCAGAAAAGAAAGATATTGAGTAATCATTATCGCATAGATGGTCGTAGATTGTAGCAGACTGTGCATGATCCTAGAATTATTGTTTTGTTAATAATTAGTTGTAGAATTAACTTTGTAGAATCAAAATTCTGGGCACAGGCTATGAGCAATCAGTGCAGAAAAGAAAGATATTGAGCAATCATTATCGCACAGATGGTCGTAGATTGTAGCAAACTGTGCAAGATTCTAGAAAATGCAATTTGTTGATTTGTAATAAGATAACCAATCGTATGATATCACTTCCGTTATTATTATATGTTTTGATGTAATGGGAGGACCCATTTTGCTAAGGATGGCCGAGCTGTAAGGTTCATCACTATAGATATCTTAGTGTTAATGTCATGATGTAGATACTCCTTTATATCAGTAGTTGAATATATTCATAACTGGCAACACTGTATTGAGATGGATTATATTTGAGATCTGTAAACACTGATTTGAGACTGTCAGATTTTGTATATGTAACGATGGGAACAAATGTATGCAAAAAGAGATAATTAAAAACCAATAATCAGATAAAAGTGTTTTGTTCAATAAATAATCCAATAATAATAAGAAGAGATTACATCTAGTTTTGAGTTACAAGACAAACACATGCAAGGTTAGCTCTAATTTTAACGGTAATTAACTAGGTATACCTACCTACCTACCAATAAAACGTAGGTTTTTATAAACAATAAGTTAATTTTGACTCACCGTTTTTATTTTGGTCATTTAATAAAGACATGTCAAGCATACGCCTGACTCTTGCGTTTTTAAAGGTAGTTAGCCGTTAACGTTTAGGCGAAGACCCACTGTAATCCATTTTGACATTCACTCACTACACTACTATGTATAGTCCAATTAGATAAAACTGCACTAAAGTCTGGGAGTAATTCTAAGTACTGATAAAAACATTTCTGGTTGCTTTGTATAGATAAAAAATTGAAGTTGATACATCCCTTAATAAGTTCACCTCCCCGGAAAGGGGTGCAATTCGTTGAAAACCCTGCAATGGTCATAATAAATGAGAGAAAAAAGGTGTAAGTACTCGGTGCAATTAATAGTAGATTGTTCAACAAGGGACTAAAACAAGCCATAATGACACGAGATGTTTAGCCACGCGAGCGAGCTAGCGAGCGAGAGTGGCTATAGTTCGAGTGTCATTATGGTTGTTTAGTCTCGCGTTAAACACTCTACTTTTCACTTTGAATGCGAGGAAAAAAAACAACGTTCAGTGCGGGATTAGCCACGTACCTAGCAAGAGTAGCAAATGCTACGGGCCCCGCGCATCCACGTCTAAACTCTAAAATGCTAGTAGGTACTTACATCAGTATGCGTATGCGTGTACTCATATTGTTATGCATCAGGGTTGACGATAAGATGAATAATCCAGTCGATATTCTCCACCAGAATAACCTAAAACAAACACCCACGCAAAATAGGTGCATATCTAAGTCGCTCAGTTGCGGAAAAAAGCCCGCCACAACCTGTAACCTAAAACAAACCCAGGGGTCTCTTTATAGAATTTCCTACGGACCCCGTGCTTGCTCAATCCAGCACTGACGAAGTTCTATACACATTTTTATAAAATTGATTATAAGAAAGTTTCTTACAAATTTGTTCCACGGTTTTTTTCTTTTCTTTTGTATTTTTTTTGTGAAGTGCTGCTTTAAATGCTTGCATATTTAGCCAACAGGTTCAAACTTGAAAACTATTTTAAAACTAATTGGACCAAGCATAATAAAATGAATTCATCCTAAATATAATTAAATATATTTATATTCGTAATCATTAATCGTGTTTCACGAAATTAAATCCTTTTTTTTTAAATATTTTTTCACAGTTGTCATTTTGAGGTTATTTCCACGCGCTAAAAATTGTCTACACCACAGAATAAAAACTAGAGGCGTAGTGAGGCATAGAAACCGTACTAAATAGACAGAAAATACATTATGGTTGACTTCTTTTTACTTATGGTTTTCATAGTGAGTTGGAAAGAGATCGTCATTAGGCGTGATTTGGACCTTTAAGCACCAGTGTGGAAGAAAATAACGCCAAAGAAGACCGGTCGTTGATTTGACGTTTTTTCACCTTCTGATCATGACAGATTAAAGAAGAAAAGACACCTAGGTTTTGTTTCTTTTCCTCTTATCAAAATGTAATCTATAAAGTAGAGACAAGTAGCTAGTGCAACGTTCATCTTATTGCACGGCTTCTATGCCTTTAGTCTTTATTCTGTGGTCTATACAAAAAGACTGAAAATAGCAATAAATCCTCCATTCACAAACACCATGATTGGATGTTTAGGGGATTCCAAAGTAAATTAAAACAATTTTTATTTAATCCCTAGAGATTAAAAAAGGAACTTTAGTCCCGATGTGCAGAGACTAAAGTAACATTTTAAGAGCATGAGAAGTGAAAAAGTACGTTTTAATCCATCTCAATCTGCATTTGCACGTATTATTTAGTTTAATCCAAACTACGGAACATACATATGTAAGTAAAAACTCACTTTGGGCCATTGCGGCATTGAGGAACATATAAAACGCGGTGCAAATTGAGAAAATCATTAGAAAAAAATACTTCACGGGAAATTTTCAAACTATTGAAAAACATCATAATCGTATTCATATGATTTGATTTAAATTCGCACACCATATAAAATTGGCATTCTTATCGGGATCATGCATGCGACCCGCCACCCGCCCGCGATCAGCTGGCGTTTGCTGCGATTACATTTGACAAACTTCCCGTTTTTTTATATATAAAGTGCGAATCATAAGAATAAGTGCCATGTTTAAATTTTCACGACTACCTTAATTTACCCCGAAGTACAGTCTATAAAATAATGAAAAATACATGTTCCATAATTTGCCCCAAAAGTGCAAAATAAGCTAGGCGTTTATAATACATCAAAACCAACTGACTGAAAATATCTTCGAGCCGTAATCTAAGAAAAACAAATAAATTAAGTTTCATACATCGCACACCTTTTTAATCAAGATACGTGTACCAAAGGGGCCTTTACACGTGGCTAAACTTGCACCAGATATTTTTTAACACACTCCAAAACTACGGCAATTAAAAGTTTAAACCTAACTTTTAAAGGCCTTCCGTACATAATAGAAACGGTGCAAACCCGAGAAAACCATCTAGTTGGACCCTCTGATGATTCCTAAAAAACCAAGATTTACTTCCATACTTTTTGCTAATTTGAGTATACTAATAATATAACGTTTAACACACAACGCGACGTAAAACTCTGCGCGAACGCACGATCAATAATAGTTGGACGTTATCTCTCGAAACTCACCGCGATACTGTCCGTCCATCTGGGTGTCCGCTCGAGTCATCTCGTCATCTTGCGTCAGCGAGGAGGTGTGGGCAGGCCTTTACAGGGCTTGGGTACCCTTTTAGGCGGTTGCTATCGTGGCTCGTTAATGCGAGCTGGTCCTTGGGTTTGCCTTCTTGGCTTTTTGACGTCGTGGTGTGTTAGTCTGCGCGGTAGGGCGCTTGCTTTCACACTCGTTTGTATTGGGTTCTTCGGGCTGGGGTTCCAGCTTCAGCAGCAGCTCTTCGGTTTTCACGCCGAGGAGCTTGGAGAAAAGGCTTCTTGGGCTGTCTCTCTGCGATCGGTATTTGACTATTGCCAGCATCTGTTGTCGTATGGAGTCGTCTTCACATTCTCTGATCAGATCAGAGATGTGTCAGCTCAAAGAAGTTTTGCACTTCCTCTTCGGTGATTGGCGCGACTGCCCTGTCGGGCGGCGCGGGCTTGACTGCCGTCGCCGCTGAGTCGGTTGGCTCACTATCGGAGCCGTTCCGGGGATCAGTGGTGGGGCGCGCGCCTTCGGTGGTGGGGGCGCTTGCTTTCCCGTTCCCTTTCTCCCTCCCCGCATGTGCGGTGGTGGGGGATGCGTTAGTGGGGGGTGCGGGTGCTGTGGCCAGCGTTGGTGGGGCTGGCGTTGGTGGGGCGGCTTCTTGCACGGGCACTAGTGCGCGTGCGTTGGCGGGTTCTCCGGTGGGCGCGGGTATTGCTACCGGCGCAGTTTCTGGGCCGGGAATCTTCGTCCGGATGATGTTGTGGCGCTCGCCCATAGGGGTGGGGGCGAAGGACGTCGCGGCGTGTCTGGGGCCCTTGCGGGTGGAGGTGGTGAGAGCTGTCGTGCCTGCCCGCCTGTTTCTCGCCTCTTTGCGGCGAACATGGCAGGCGGCGAAGTTGGCAGGGTGGGCTCCCCTGCAGTTAGCGCAAGTGGCGGGCTCCTCGCGGGGTCTCGGGCAGTCCTGGGCTGCGTGCGCTTCTCCACAGCGCATGCTCGCGACTTGGAGGTGGCCCTGCGCGCTAGAGTGCCGGAACTGCTGGCAGCGGTGGCATTGGGCGGGGCCTTGTTTGCCCCGCCAGGGCTCTACTGTGACTCCGGGCATGCACTGCAGTTCGTTTACTGCGTACACCCCGGTGTTCTGGTGGGCTGTCCCGACGAGCTGCACGAAGTGTACGCACCTGTGGCGCCCCCTGCGCCCCTGGATACACCTCGCGTGGTCCGTCTGGAAGCCCTTGGCTTCTAGGGCAGAGCATATGTCCGCCGTTTCTGTGGAGGCGGGGAGTCCACGGATGGCGATTTTCATCGGCCTCCCGTTTTCCCGCCGGGAGTACGAAAACCAACGGACTCCCCGGGTGTCTTCTTGGGCGTGCAGCTCATTGAAGTACTGCTGCACGCACTGGTGCTCCTCTTCGGAGGTAGGCAAGATGCGCGCGCCATCCCCATAGGCGTGTGCGGTCGGGGGACGGCCGAGACGTTCGGCGATGAAGTGCTTCGGCCAGTCGGGGAGGTCGGCCGCTACCAGTGGCGGGTAGCGTGACCTACTGGGGCCTTTCGAGGCGGTTGCTGGTGGTGGTGGGGATGTGGCAGTGGTGGGACGCTGCTGCTTCGGTGCGGCGGCCGGCGGGCGATTGCCTTTGAGGGCCGTGTTGGTGGTAGCGATGCGAGCCGCTGCCTGCGCATAGTTGCGCGGCTGTGGCGGTCGCGGTGTTGGTTGCGGTGGCGCGGAGAGCGGGGGTTTGTCCTTTCGGGCAGGCTGCGTACCCCCCTCGGTGTGCGGCCTCTGGCGCGTGGGTGTGCTGTTCGGTGTGATGAGGCCGAGTCCCTCGAACAGCACGATATCATTGGTTGTGAGGGCGTTCTTGTCTCCCAGGTTGTAGGCCTGCAGCCGGACGTGCAACTTCATCCACTCCAGAAGGCCGGGCGAGCAGTGCCGGGTGCCGCAAAAATAGGTGACTATAATCAGGTCTTGATTATGGCCCTCCCATTCAGGCTCCGGCACTACGCTCGGCCTGTTGAGGCGGACTCGTGGCACATCGGCTGCGGGCGTCGTGGGCGCGTCGTTGACCGACGTCGTAGTGGCAATGGCGGCTTGGTGGGGGGTGGGTAGCTCGGAACTGGAGTCCGTCCGGCTACCCACCGGCTTCGATGGGCTTGAAGCGGCGGGGGTAGTTGCAAATCGGCTGATTCGCAACTACCCTCATGTTCACCAGCGGCGATCGTGGTGAGGCGATCGGCTGGGGACGGACCTTGGCGCAACGAGTGGCCTTCGGCGTGTTGCCGGACCCCGCAATCCCTATCCCGGGGCATCCATGTTAGCGGGACCGGGTCGGGAGTTGCGGAGGGGGCTGCCTTACGCCATGTTGCTGCTTGCTGCGAGTAGTGGTCCCCGCCGACCGAGGGTTTCGGTCGGGTGCGTTTCGGCATTATCTTCTTAAAGAGGATAGTGCCGAAGTTTGCGGAGCAGCAAGGAACGTCTGTGCGCGAAGTGGGTCCGTGGATGTCATTTCCGCTCGGGTGGCGGCGGCTTGCCTTTATATTGCGAGCGACACGAGAGTATAGCACCATCCCACTCTATTTGTTGTTACTTACCGAGCGGAAAAATTGCGTATATTTAGAAACGATTTAAAACGTTCGATATTTTTTTTGTATGTATAGTTATGTAATTGTTATTATACAACCGATACACATCAAAATGACGTTTGACTATGTACGAATTCAAAATATATTCATATTTTATTTAAACAAAAGCTTATGCGAATTTACGACGGATAAGTCTTAGAAATAAGAAAAAACGTGTAAGTTAACTTATGCCAATGTGTAATTTTGCAAGTAAAGATAAGAATAAAATTTTAAGATACGAGGGTTTATCGGGGTGTTGATGTCGGCACTGATCGTTTTCTCGTAGTTACTAGAATAGCTGGACTGCAAAACAAATGGCGGCATCACGCACGTATACCTATAATAAGAACAGAAAGAGTAAAAGTTGAAAGACTGAAAGAAGAGAATGTCGGTGATGAATATCGGAAATTACTGAATGATAGATTTAGGCCGGTTTTCGAAGAGGAATGTAATGATATAGAAGAATTGTGGACAAACTTTAAAAATGGTGTGATTGAAACCGCGTCTGATGTATGTGGCATCAGTAAGAGGAGGAATGTTAAGAAGATTAGGAATGAGTGGTGGGATGATGAAGTGAAAGATGTGGTGACGCAAAAGAAGAAAGTATGGAATGACCTGTTAGCTGCTAGAGCTAACAGAAGAGTTCAAGGTGATGTAAATAACAGTATCGAAAGAACAATAAAAGAGAAGAATGTATTTTTGAAAAAGAAAGTTAAAGATGTAGTTAACCGAAAGAAAGAAGAACGCAAGGGCAAGTATGATCGGGAATTCTCCTCGAACTTTCGAGCCAATGCAAAGTTATTCTGGCATTTAGTCAGAACAGCTCGAGGCAAAGCAGGAGATTCGAAAATAGGTGTGATAAGGGATTCAAATGGGGATGTTATTAGAGATGAAGTGGAAATGTTGAAACAGTGGAAGGGATATTTTGAGAGTTTGTTTGAGCAGAGTGGTGGTAATGGAAGTAATTATGTTGGTGAAGAAATATTTTGTGACAGTAGTATTAGTATGGAAGAGATAATGAATGCTACAAAGAGTATGAAAGTGGGTAAAGCTGCTGGGTATGATAGGATATCTGCTGAAATGATCAAAGAGGGTAGAGGCGTTGTAGCAAGCCTGCTGTTCCTCCTATTTAACCTGTGCTGGCGGTCCGGTCGAGTTCCAGATGACTGGAGAAAGGCCGTGATTGTGCCTCTGTATAAAGGTAAGGGATCACAGCAGGAATGCAAAAGTTATCGCGGTATAAGCCTCCTGAGTGTCGTAGGCAAATTGTATGCAAAGGTATTGATTGAAAGGGTGATGTTAGCAACAGAAAGTAAGATTTGGGATGTACAAGCGGGATTTCGAAAGGGGATGGGATGTGTGGATCAAGTCTTCTCTTTAAGGTGTATAGTTGAAAAAGCCATAGCCAAACACCAAAAGGTTTTCTGTGCCTTTATTGACTTAGAGAAGGCGTATGACAGAGTGGTGAGGGATGAACTGTGTACCACTCTTTCCATGTATGGGGTGAACAGTATTCTGATACGGGCTCTCAAATCATTATATAATGACTCGAGTGCCTGTGTTAGGATAAATGGGACGTGTATGGACTGGTTTAGCATCGAACGTGGTGTTCGACAGGGCTGTGTAGCGTCTCCTTGGCTGTTCAACCTATTTATGGACAGTTGTTTATCAGATCTGAGAGAGTATGATTGTGGAATAAGGATGAATGAGTCAGTTTTTAAAACTTTGTTATATGCCGATGATCAAGTTCTCCTTGCATCATCGGCAGACAACTTACAACAAATGATGACTTTGATGAATGAGGCGTTTAGAAGGAAAGACATGAAAGTGAATGTGAAAAAGACAAAAGTGATGGTTGTGGAGAGGGATGAAACTGCTACAGAATGTCAAATAATGATTGGAGATGAAAAAGTGGAGCAAGTGGATGAGTTTGTGTATTTAGGGTCTGTGTTTACGAGAGATGGAAAATGTGACGGGGATATTGAAAGAAGAGTAAAAGCGGGAAATATGATCAATGGGGCGTTACACTCAATCTTGTCAAACAAGGTCATATCGAGCAAAGCTCGCCTTGCTATTGTCCAGGGAGTATTGACACCAACTTTGATGTATGGTAGTGAATCTTGGGTATGGCAGAAGAAGAACGAAAGCAGGATTAATGCAGTTGAAATGAGAGCTCTAAGAATTATGTGTGGAGTTAGAATGATAGATAGAGTAAGAAATAGTGAGATCCGAGAACGATGTGGATTGAAAGAAGATGTAGTGATTAAAATTGAAAAGGGTATGCTAAGATGGTTCGGTCATTTAGAAAGGATGGATGAAAGAAGAGTTACGAAAGAGATATGGCGAGCGAGAATGAGCGGAGATGTCGGTAGGGGACGTCCTAGACGGACGTACGGTGATCAGATTCGCGAGGTACTGAATAAGGGCCAAATCAAAAGCACCCGAAACCGACGTACGTGCATGAAGAGATTGATGAATGTAGAGGAAGCGAAAGTTGTATGTTTGGACCGGTGCACCTGGCGTTCCATAGTCTCTGCCTACCCCATTGGGAGACAGGCGTGAAGGTATGTATGTATGTATGTATGTAAAATTTTAGGTGTGAAAATGTCTCGAGGATTAAGGGCGTAACTTTTCTAACACAAAAATATAATGATTATTTTTTCTGAGTAGAACTACTTATTTCCACATGCTTCCAAAATTAATGACGCATTGGCGTGGAATAAATATTATGCAAGTCTATTAACACTTTTTATTCATACGTCGCGCTTCTTAACTATAACTTACATCGTTTTTGCCAACGAAGATTTTTATAAAAAAATGTCGTACTGTTGGTTTATTTTAGCGATAACTTTCTTAATTTTGTTCCTAAAAATCTGAAATTTTCTTAGGTTATGTATTTTTCAATCCTTTATCAGGAGTGAAATAATGGCAAAAACGAGTAACTGAAGTTTACGTCTTTCTTCCACGAATGTTGCGAAATATGCCTCTTTGAGATCCAGGTTTATCATGAAACAATTATAAGACATCATTCGTATAGCGGTCCTAGAGTCTTCCATTTTAAAATGGGGAGCATAGACATATTTTTATTTAACTTTTTTAGGTTAAGTATAAACCTCATTTCGCCGTTGCTTTTAGGTTCAAGGAAAATACTTGATATAAATTGCCCTTCGGTCGGTTTACACTGTTTAATAGCATTAATTTTTAATAAATGAGATATTTCATTTTTCATTGCTAATGACTCATTATGATTAAACGTTTGCTTAGGGTATAATGCAGGATATTGACGAGGATAAAAGGAATGCGATAACCGGAAATAGCACTTAGAACGACGTCGTCATTACTAATAATTTGCCAAGCTTCGTAATAGTACATTACTACAGAGGCCGGCAACCCCTTTTCACGGCGAGGTATGTATAGTGCTTTTCTCAAACATATAATTCATTAAAAAAATTACAACGTCAAATACTAGGAGTTCATAAACATTAGAACTACCTACCTAACCTACAGTCATCCGCGCTGTGTCGGGCTCGCCCGCCCGCCCGCCTGCAAATTTTCGCCAAATAAGAAATTATCCCGTTTCCTATCCTTCAGTGGAGCTACATAGGATTTCTTACTGTTTCTAAATAATGAGAATCGACGAACAGCTTGCCAGCATCACTCAGATTTCGTAGAAATTCGGCTGTTTCCATATTTTTCGTCACAATGCCCGTCATGGCTTGTCCCCCGGCTGCAATTAAACGGCCAATTTGACTCTGTTTTGAACATAAACGGACATCTCTGTTTTTGGCCGCGTCCGTCAACATGGCCGCTTTCTCGAGGTTTAGTACCGGAGGCGTTAAAAAAGGGGCGTTCTTTAGGAATAAATAGACGCTTTAGATAGTGACTCTAGTGTAGGTCTCGATGGCATCAGTACGAAATGCATAAAATGTATAAAAAAACTAATTATAACTCAACTTACCAAATGTATCAACAATGCTTAGAAACGGCCATCTTTCCAGACGAACTAAAACTTGCGAAAGTAAGCCCGATTTATAAATCGGGCCCGAAAACAGATCCTAGTAATTACCGACCTAACTATATCGGTTTTACCGGTAGTTTCCAAAGTGTTTGAAAAGGTTCTTTACAACCGCCTTGACCATTATCTAAATAAAATAGGGTACCTTTTTGAACGCCAATACGGCTTTCGCACAAAGTCAAACACTTTGTTTGCAACCATAGATTTAATTACCAAAATCCGATCCTCAATTTTATTTTATTTTTATTTATTTATTTAGGTACATAAAACAGACAGCAATCAAATTAGAAAATGAAGAATACACAGATAGACGTTATAATCTAGATTACAGTCCAAAACAATATGTACACAGCATGATCAGTTACAGTTGCATAAATTTAAAATAACTAGAAATAAGGAAAAATATTCCAATTAAGTATAAAAATAAATACTATTGAAGCTAACTGTTCTGCTTAGCAATCGAGTTAACAAATATCTTAAAAATATGAAATTTAGACCTAAAGACATCAAGATCACGATTGACAGCTACCAGGTCGTTATACTCTCTACACATGCGAAAAACGGCATTGTAGAAGAAAGTATTATTCCTGTACACAGGGGTTTACCAGAGGTCGATCAACAATTGATGCGGCATCTGTTCTCATTAAATATATATATAACAGTTGGGAAAAATCTGTGATGCGGTAGGAATATTTTGTGATCTTTCCAAAGCTTTTGATTGCGTGGATCATTCGACCCTTATTTTAAAAATAGCTTTTGCCCGCGACTTCGTCCGCGTAGAACTCGTTTATCGCAGTTAAGTGTTTTAAGTAATTATATAGTTAAACATCCTCCCAGGCCAGGATAATCTTTTATGTAATATTGAGCTCCACATTTAAATTGAAATTGAATTGGATAACGTCATCTAGGTTAATACATTTTTGTATACCTACAATATTTTTTGTTTTGCCATCTTACGCTATGAAGATTTGGTGGGCTGGGTACTCGTGAGCATGCTATATACAGTTGCCAATGGGAAAAACAATTTGCTTCAAAATGTACGCCGGCTACTTATACTGTTTGTCGTTGCGCTTTGCTTATGGTCACGGCAATAGCTGTTTTAGAGCACTCTTTTAAAGTTAAATGGTAAATCTATCGGAATTATAGGAATGCGGGGAATAAAAACATTTTCTCCTTTAGCAATTCCAGACATCATTATTGCCCTTAGGCCGACATTACACCTGTAAGTTAATGCTGTGTCTATGACATTGTCTTTCGAGAGATACTCGTACGCCTTCTACGTGATATTTTTAGGGTTCCGTACCAAAATGGTAAAAAAGGAACCCTTATGGTGAGACTTTGTTGTCTGTCTGTCTGGCATGTCTGTGAAGTGTTCATTATTCACAGTTTTTGAGAAATATCAAAAGAACTTTTAAAATCTGTATTAAAATTTAGGCTAGTCAAAATGGACCTTATTTCATAGAAAATAAAGTTCATAACCAAATGAGTATTTTCTTTTGCGGTTACCAAGCATATTATCTTAACTATAAACTATTTTTTAACTATAAACTATTTCTTAGAGCCCCCAGTGCGCGAGTCCGATTGCACTTGACCGTTTTTTTTTATTTATCTACCCATTAATTTTGTTTTTCGGTGCTAATATTGCCCGTTCAAACAATCATTCTCTATTCTTTTTATTGGTTTGTAGATCTGGGTACACGTTATTTTTTAGATCATCTGTGTTTTGTACAATATTACAGAATTCGCTTTACAATGTAATCATGTCGTTACTA
The DNA here is from genome assembly GCA_948252455.1 of Acleris cristana. Taxonomy (NCBI): domain Eukaryota; kingdom Metazoa; phylum Arthropoda; class Insecta; order Lepidoptera; family Tortricidae; genus Acleris; species Acleris cristana. Next base: position 5,062,279 of record OX411771.1, on the reverse strand, counting down.
CATCTTGCCATACGATCTTCACCAATTTTAAAAAGAACTGCCGCATATTGCCCCGACCGTGTGATATTTTTTTTTTACATATACCTACCCACATTTTACTTGCATTTATTTTATCCGGCAGCGTGCCCCTAGTTATCACCGGTAGGTAGATGAGAATCTGTCTAAATTCGCCATCTAAAAATACCTTGATTTTTTCAAGTGATCATAAATCATAACCGCCCTAATATTTAAATAACAGCCGTAGAAATAATATACTTACGCCTTGAATTAGTCTTGGTCTTGAAAATGGCGAAAAAATTTTAAAATCTGGATATGTCAACGCTGTCAACATCAATCTGACACCGCTCCTTTTTACATAGACTAACAAAACAGAATGTACAAAGACTGTCCCATGTTGTCACCCACATGACAGATGCCATAGGAGAAAAAAAAAAAACAATTTTACAATTTAGACAATAATTACTAATATATAATAAAATTTAATATTACTAACAATCTATGATCCTAAAATAAATGCATTAATTCAAAAAAGTTTGCTGTTAATTTTTTTTATTAATAATCTGATTGATAAATAAGTAACACTCAAAAAATTAGATATTTGTGTCCTATGTTATACATGAAAATGAGGAAATTGTAAGGTTTCTCTTTTTACGATAATGCTGCGGAACCTAAAGAAGAGAATAAATTATTGATCAAAATTGTAAAAAGTTAAAAATAGGAGTTTGGTTTTCGAAATATTGTCTTAAATATATATTCGAACTTTAACCCCCGATATTACCCATTAAAACACCGTTTTCAAGCAACAACGTGACACCGTTAGTTTCAATCACAGCGTCGCTTCTGTAACGTTAATCAATGATCGCGTGCTTTTTTTTTGTCTTGATCGCTGCAGTTTAGGAGGGATATGGTTGTCCTTGTCTTTGATGTCACATTATCATGGCGTCGCATTTGTTACAACAACAAATTGGAATTATTAAGCATTTTGTACATTGAATTTTTAAAAATCTTTAATTTAAGTTTCTATGTAATAAACGGAGAATGAAATGTTGATATTTGTAATCACGTAAAGTAATCGACGGCCCTCGAATAGGGTTTTAAAGAAATACTTACTTACAATTGGGCTAATTCGATAATTTCTTAGTTGTGTTAACTTTAATCGAGAAATCCTGAAATATATATCTATGATCCTAAAATAAATGCATTAATTCAAAAAAGTTTGCTGTTATTTTTTTTTTTATTAATAATCTGATTGATAAATAAGTAACACTCAAAAAATTAGATATTTGTGTCCTATGTTATACATGGAAATGAGGAAATTGTAAGGTTTCTCTTTTTACGATAATGCTGCGGAACCTAAAGAAGAGAATAAATTATTGATCAAAATTGTAAAAAGTTAAAAATAGGAGTTTGGTTTTCGAAATATTGTCTTAAATATATATTCGAACTTTAACCCCCGATATTACCCATTAAAACACCGTTTTCAAGCAACAACGTGACACCGTTAGTTTCAATCACAGCGTCGCTTCTGTAACGTTAATCAATGATCGCGTGCTTTTTTTTGTCTTGATCGCTGCAGTTTAGGAGGGATATGGTTGTCCTTGTCTTTGATGTCACATTATCATGGCGTCGCATTTGTTACAACAACAAATTGAAATTATTAAGCATTTTGTACATTGAATTTTAAAAATCTTTAATTTAAGTTTCTATGTAATAAACGGAGAATGAAATGTTGATATTTGTAATCACGTAAAGTAATCGACGGCCCTCGAATAGGGTTTTAAAGAAATACTTACTTACAATTGGGCTAATTCGATAATTTCTTAGTTGTGTTAACTTTAATCGAGAAATCCTGAAATAAGTGTGCTTTTATTTGTAACGAAGAGTAATTATACAGAGTTTCAAGTGACCAGCTCAATCCGGTAACTTTTTTCCATACTAACTTTGACCCCTCTTTTCCCCCCTTTGATTTTCATATTTTAATTTTTTACTATATAATAATAATAGGTAACAATAATAATAAAAATATTTATTCACAACAACACAAAATTAAATCCAGTTTTCTTAAAAGGAAATTGGCGTAGATACGGTAATCTACATTACAAATCGATATTCTTCTATAGTTGTTGACGTGCTGTGGGCGTGCTTTCTTTGGTATCGGTACCTGCTTTGTAATGAGCCAGTCTTCTGGTATTTTGTTTTCCAACCATGCTTCGCGCATTATGTTGGTAACCTGTTGTATAAACTCACTAGGTGCTGCCTTGTATAATTCCGGGACTATTTGATCCGTTCCCGGGACTGTACCTTTCAACTTACTAATAATGTTCGTTACTGTTTCAATATCGGGACCGTCGTCTTCCGGTACTCGGTTTGTGCTGTGATCTTCTGGTCTAATTGGATCTCCTTCGCTTTTTTTCAATTCCGAAATCCAATTGGACATCGGAATATATTTGTTGCTGACTGTTCTATTCTCTGGTTTATTTTTAAAGCTGCGCAAGTACTTGTACGTAACCTTCATTCGAACTGCTCTGTGCGCCTTGCTGAGATTGTTAAAGAAGCGCTCACATTCAGTGTTAAAGTCTTCTTCCTGGGTCCTACGCCAGTGTTTGCGCGCCTGTTTAACTTTTTCGGCGTAACTTTTATCTTCCGGGCGCTTATTTTTAAAGAAGAGCGCTTTTTGCAAATTTGCAAGAGCAAGGCGGGCTTCTCTAGATCGGGGTATTGACTTCGGGGGAAGTTTTCTTGCAGCTTGTATTAATATCCCATTAAGCTGATTCCAAGTTGGATTTTCGTTAGCATGTTGTGAGATAAGCAGACGTCTGATTTCTTTCTGGAATCCCTTTTTTATTTCGTTGCTTTGTAAGGTGACATAAGCGACCGTTTTGTAATTGAATAGTTTTACTACATTCTCTTTTTCCGAGAAGTTGGTATTTTTCTGTCGCTGGTAGTTTTTCTTGCTTTGGAAGCTTGTGTTGCGGATTGATCCCCATACTATTTTGTGATCGGATTTTACGGATTTGGCGAACTCTCCTCTTACAGTATGGAAAAAAATGGGCCTTTGTTTAGATGATAAAATATGGTCGATCTGTGAGCTTTTGTTTCCTGAGGTCCATGTTACCTTACATGATGTGCGACCCCACGAATTGTTTAACCTGAGGTTGTGTTCTAATATGAAACTCATTAGGAGGCTGCCGTTCGTATTGGACTCTTGGTGTAAGAGATTCTTTTTAGATACCTGTGAGCACGCGTTTTTCACGTTTCGTAGTCCTACGTGTGCATTAAAATCGCCTAAGATTATTGGGTAGGCCTTCTTAGGAGCTTGACGCAGAAGCGTGCCTATGTTTGCCAGGCATGTTGAGGCCCCAGCGGGCATGTGAGTGTTAATTATAAGCAACTCCGCCGGGGCTCTGCTATTTGTTAACTCTATTTTTATGTGGACAGCTATGATATTGGAGTATTTCTTATACGTGTAAATTAAATCATGGTCTATATGTTTGTTAATCAAGATTGCCACTCCGCGTTTTTCCCGTGGCTTTTCTCCGCCATTGAGGAGCCAGTAATAGTTATTGGAAACCATTTCACCGCGTGAAAGGTGCGTTTCTTGCAATACCGCTATGGTTATACGCCTTGTCGCTAGTTCTTGGTCTATGCGGGCCCTGTCTTTCGCTGACGCGCAACCTCTAACATTCCATGTTGCTACCGTGACTACTTCGGAAGATTTCGGCACCCTGGACCGGGGGCGTTGAGGGGCCCTGACTAGTCTTTGGCCCGTTGCATCAACAACGTGCACACTCTCTACCGAACTATTTAGGTCCGGGGTAGGCAAACTCGCTATGACCGGGGTAGGGCTAAGTAGGGCTAAGTCCGGAGCGTCGCACGTGTTTCGTTGTTTTACTGTTGCATCAGTCTGTCCTTTGTTATTCGTAGCGTTCCTGACGCCATGGGCCTTTTGTGACACAAACGCTTTCTCCGCTTCCGGAGAAGTAAATACTACGGAGTTGTAGTGGTGATTATGAAAAAATAAATGGATTCTTTTCATTTTTGCGTATTCCGCTATTGGGGCTTTGTAATACAACGCTCGCTGTTGTTTCGTGTGGACATAGACGTTTACTGTGAAATACTGCGACGCCGCTAATATGATTTCCTCACCACCCCAGAAACCGTCCTTAGCCAGGTTCTGAATGTAGCTATCTACTAGTTGTGAGTAGTGTGGTGACGTGTCATTATGCGCAGCCGTGATGTCCAGGCTACTACCTTGGAGGGCTAACTTAATTTGAGTATCATCCCTTTCTGAAGCGAGGTGGTTGGTAAGTTCCTCTCTGATATACCTATGGTCGTAATCCATATCCAGCACTGTTTTCATTTGATGTGCTACCGCTCTAAATAGACAATTTCCGTCCTTCGGAATCGAAATAATTTCCATTATTCTAACCGTGTTTGTAGAACGCGTAACATTCGTTTTTAAATCAAAGGAATGACTCGTCCTTTGTTTGGTTCCTACGTACGCAGGTTGCTTTTTCTCGGAACTATTGAGTAACTTTCGTCGACTTGTGCAATTGCTTCCAGATGTGATCGTTGACCGTGGGGTAGTACAGAACCGAAGCTTGACCCTTTTTTTTTTCCCACGGACTTGACGGGCCGGGTTTTTCCTTTCTCCTATCTTGTTTGAAGTGTTACCGTATGTCCTTACCCTATTTTGAGATAAACTTAAATGTTATGATGAACGTAAGCTTATTGCCTATCGCACTAACCTGAGTCCTGTAGGTTACGTAAGGAGCCTCTTTATATACCGTTTTACGCTACTTGAACCCTAGGTACTCCTCTGCCGTATCGACTAATTTATCTAAACCCTTTGCAACACGTTCTTTTTTTTAAAATTCTTATTTTAAATTCTACTCTAGTTAGTTATTAATTTTAGAGGCTAAGTACGTGTTAGTGAGTGCTTTTATTGGAGTTGGTTCGATATGTCATGAACGGCCGCGTATGTATGACTGCTACAAGCCGAATTCTATACACCCTATTAACTTAGGTACAGATTTTGGGTAGCCCTATTACGCTCCTAACAATATATTATGTTAAACTCGGATTCATAAGCTATTGGGAGGCCGCGATAAAAAATAATCTAAAATCTACTCGCAAGAGACAGTTAAAGCGTATGTAATGAAACGATCTCACCCGAATGTTCGCTCATGTGCCCAGGATGTTCTGGCCAGGGCAGCGGTACTGCTGCGTGGGGCACGCAAGCCTGCACCCTCACACGCTCACACTCGCCGTGATGGCGTGGCGTGGACGCGGCCACCGGCACACGTACACACTTGCCGCAACGAGGAAAGACGCGGCCAAACACACAAAGCACACACGAAATTAATAAAGACCGAATTTTGATTCGAGTTAGGCACCCACAACGCGATTCCGTTGTTGAGTAAAGAGCAACCGGGCCGACGCCAGGTAGAGGTAATGCCTCAGCCAACTTTTTAGTGTCGGACCGTCTCGTCCCAAACACGTGTTGCTCCCTTGACGGCTGACCGGCAATTCCCCCCTTCTACAACTTTATTATATGTATAGATATAGATATATATACAGATACCTATATTTTTATTGCCTATAACCTGGCCGGGGATTTTCTCGACAGATTAGTAAAGTTTGCATCAAAATCCGTTCAGCCGTTTTCACATCGATGGCCCCACCGAATAAACGTGCAAGGGTTAATACCGTAAAAAAATTTTTTTGCTGATTTCGATTCCTGAGGTTGTAATACACCCCCCCTAATTTTTTGAGGGGGGTATGCTTATTATTTTCCAATTTATTAAATAAAATATTTTTATTCTACGGAAAATATAATCAGTAAGGCCACACGAATATTGGTATTGTCACTTGTTACACAAATTACAATTTATCGTCTTAACACGAATAAACGTGCGTGAGTGAAAACACAAATTTACTAAACTTTATATTTGTGTATTATTCTGATGCACGCTTTTTGGTGTTATGGACGATACGAGTTTTTAGCGTATTGCTTCTTGCCGTATAAAGTTGCTATAAAAGTTATAGTAACAAGTGTTTGCTATTTAATAAATAATACTCACATTGTGTAATAACGGTTGCAGCATATAATTTTCTCTATGTGGTATTGTATTAATTCAAAATACGCTTATTCACTAACAATATTATTTGCGACAAATTTAGTTTTAAGTGCTTAGACTATCTTCGCACCTGTTATTAAAACAGCAATGGCTGCTTATTCGAAGAGGGGTAGGGGGCAGCGCGTGACATTGCCACTAGGTGGGCTCGCTCCCTTAACAATCAGTCAGTCAGTCGTGCGGAACGTGATAATTATGAGTTTACAAATAATAAAAACAATGGGTTAATAAGAGAATAAGTGGTGATAAGTTAGTGGTTTTGTGTTATTCAAATTAGTTGTGCGTATCCAAAATGAAGAGAGCAACGACGGCTGGTTCATCTCGGTGCAAAAGAATGCTCAAAATTATATACGACGAATCTGGAAAAGGTTGATTTACTTGACTTAAGGTCCTATATCCCCTGGATGGGACAGAGGGCATCCACAGTGCGCCGCCAGCACGGTCGGTGTTTTGCATCGCGTTTCTACTCGCTCCAAGTCTTCCCTATGCCTCCGCTTCCACAATGATCCTTCGTCTATTCTATGGCCAGTATAATATGTTAAAAATCCGGCGACGGCAGCGGTTGATGCAAGTTTTTAGTCGACGCGAGGTGTCTTTTGTGACCTTCCATGTCTCGCATCCGTATAGCAATACGGTTTTGACGTTCGACCGAAATATTTTAGTTTTAATCCTCCGTGTTAATTTCCGTCATTGCCATACCGGGCGGAGCTGCGCAAAGGTTGCTCTGGCGATTCTCGCAGCGATGTCCTAGTCGGTTCCTCCAGTTTCTGACGCGACACGCTACTGTAAACTATCCAGAACAACAAGAAAGAGAGGTGAGCGAAGACACCCCTGTCGTACACCCGTATGTATCGATATGTCCTCCGAGATGAGGCCTTACACGTCACTCTACAAAAATAGTTGTTGTAGATGGCCTTAATGAGGTTCGTGATTTTGTCGGGAACACTAATCCTACGCAGTCAGTTCCAGATATAAGACCACCCTAAATCTACAAAGGTTAAATACATTTCCCTCTGCCTCTCTGATGCCCATTCTAATATGATGCGCAGTGTGTTGATTTCATCCTTGCAAGATCGACTAGGTTGGAATCCAGCGTGCTCCCTGCATAATATATAATAATAATTTGAAGAAGAATAAGAGGTTCAACGGCCCCTGACAGCCGATCTAGAATGATCTTGGAGTTCACCTTAGAATGAGCCGAAAGGGGGTCTCCCTTTTTTGGCACAGTGATAGGCCAAGTAAGGCCTTTATTTCAATCGTCCGGTATTTTTTTTTTCTCCTAAGAGTGGCGTCGGCGGCTTCAGCGAGATCACGGCGAAAGGCAGGTCGGCTTAAAAAATTTCCGCTGTGATCAGCGGGCTTAGCACGCGAGCCGAGATTTACTGTCAGATTTGACGTTATCCATGAATTAGTGTCAAATAAAGAGTTGCTCAGAATTAAATGACATTAAATCCCACTTCAAGATGCTTAGTAATAAAAGGACTCAAGTCACACAAATTACACTTTTATTTAAAACCTTAAACGTTTACTCTTACGTTAGAATATGGAATAGACATATTTGACAGTAAATCGCGTTTGACGAATTTTGACGTATAATCCTCACCTCGCGTGCTAAGCCCGCAGGTCAACTCCGGGGGCCTTGCCATTTTTGAGCAATCTGACGGCATTCGCTACTTCCGCTTCTGTGGGCGGAGAAATTTTTATGTTTGGGCTATTCAGAGGCAAACTGAAATCAGGTGCAGATATGCTCATAGGGTCATCGAGGACTCGGAAGATCTCCTCAAAGAGCTCCCGCTAGCGCTGAAACTGTCCCTCAGATGTCACTATTAGTTGGCCCTTCTTGTCTTTCTGGGGCTTCTTCTTCCGGTTCTAATTTTTGGTCAGTGTCGCCTTATACAACTCCCTGAGATTGCCAGAGTCAGTGGCACGTTGCGCATTGTCGGCTACAACATCCGTCCATACCCGTCGGTCACGCCTTGTACTCCGGTAGATAGTTTTTCTCATCTGGCGGTATTGCAGCCTCAGGTCGTCCAGCACTGTTGACAGCGCATTGAGTAGCGCATAACTTGCTAACCTCAAACTTTGGTTGTCCCGCCAGCAGTTTAAGCGACAGCTACTTTGAGCCGCACTTCAGCAACCACTTGGTGGTGATCACCATCGATGTCCGTCCCTCGGCGGTTGCGAACATCGGGCAGCGATAAGCGCCATTTAGCGCTGATGGCAAGGTGGTCAATTTGATTTTCCGAGACTCCATCGGGTGAATTCCATGTATTTTTAAGGTGTTCTCCATATATGAATAAATTACCTCCGATGGTCAGATCGTTACCTTGACAGAACTCCAAGAACCGCTACTTCCCATATGTCTTTAGCATCCATCGTTGTTCATGCCTTGACAATACAATGACTTTATCTTGTCTGCGGATTTTCTTCAAAGTCGAGTTGAGGGCTTTATAGAAATCCTCTTTATTCTTTTCCGAAACCATGTTCATGGGTGCGTAGCATTGAACGATGGTGATTTTTCGGGCTTTGCTGTTAAAGCGGGCTGTTATGATTCACTCAGAGAAGGGATTCCAGTCAAAAAGACTATTCTTCGCCGCATCAGTAAAGAGGAATCTCACTACATTTTCACGGGCTGTCTCTTCATCTTCCTGCGAACCTCTCTGAGACCGAGTATCTGTAGCTTGTACCTTAGCATTTTTGCTTCTACCTGGGCCAGCTGGCTATCCTTACTTAGTGTTTGCATATGGTAAATATGTTTTATTGTTTTAATAAGACACAATAATAAAATAAGACACTTTTTTCCAAAGCCGCTAATTTTGACGTTATGCATCTTGACCAAGCCTGCTGTATTTATGTCGATGATAAAACCCCGTTTAGAATCTGTTTTATTTATAAATCGGTTAATATAAGCATTTTTGTTATAAAGCTCACAAAATAACAAAAGATTTGATAAATTTAACAGTAAAAAACAAGGCAGTTTTAGTTACAAAATAATAATTAGAATGCTTTAGTTATTGTTAAGTTTATTTGCACAACATTAATTACCTTACAAAATCTTGGAAAAGTAAGTTACTGTTTAGAACAATCGTATATTTCTACCTAAAGAAACATGCAAGAGCTTAGTACCCGTCAAGGTAATAGTCTTGATTTTACGCAAAAACTAACGTTACTTTGCATTACATTTAAAGAAGACGCTCCTTATAACACGAAAAAACGTGTAAACGTTTAAAACACAAAGTATCTGCGCTTACCTTCACTAGAATAAAAAAATAACATGCTTTTTCTCAATTTTCTCAAAAACTAGCTTTCATACTTAACTTATTAAAATGTTAATAGAAATAATTTTTTTTTACCTATCTTTTGTATATACATCTTATATACCTATGTTGTCACAGTTGTTCGTAATTACAGTTCTAACGTATTTATTTTTTCCTGTAAAATCATATTTTTTCACATACACGTTTATTCGGTGGGACCATCGACATGATGCGCGTTCAAATAAATAGACAAACAGACAAACAGACAAAAATTCTTAAAACTGTTGGAACGTGTATTCTAAGTATCCCCAGCCAACTTTTTTTGGAATATCAGCCATGTACAGACTTTCGACCCTCTTCAGCTTTATTATATGTATAGATTAAAACATTATGGATTGTCAAATAAAGCTTTAAGTCTTATGTCTTCTTATCTAAGTGACAGAACTCAAACAGTGGTTGTAAACAAAACGCAATCAATTGGAGCTACAGTGAAACTAGGTGTACCTCAAGGCTCCATGTTAGGTCCTTTTTTATTTCTGCTTTATATAAATGACTTATCACCAACAGTAGATAAACTTTGTGATATTGTACTTTTTGCTACGATACTTCATTAATTTTCAAGGTTAGAAAGTCCGTAGACTAGTATGATAAACGCCACACTAGTTAAAGTACTTAATTGGTTTACTAGTAACAATTTACTACTAAATGCTAAGAAGACTAAATGTGTTAGGTTCGCTTTGCCTAATGATTAAACCGGTAGATTCTAGTATTTTACTAAATGACGAGTGTCTGCAAATGCTAGATAAGGCAGTTTTTCTAGGCATAACAATAGATAAAAATTTGCAATGGAGTCCCCATATAGCTGTACTGGCAGGTAAACTAAGTTCGGCAGCTCACGCCGTTAGGAAAATTAGCTCGCTTAGTTTATTATAGTTATTTCCATAGTGTCATGTCGTACGGTATTCTGGTTTGGGGTAAGGCAGCTGAAATACAAACTATATTTGTTTTACAAAAAAGGGTCATTCGTTCTATTTATAACTTAAATTCCCGTGACTCCTTAAGATAACTTTTTAAAGAAATTAATATCTTAACTGTAGCGTCTCAATTTATTTATGAGAATATTATTTATGTTATACCGTGTGGTGCCGGGTTTAGAATGTTGCCACTCCATGTCTTCCCGTGGATGTCGTAAGAGACGACTAAGGGACTAAAGGCTGTGTAGTGCTGTTAGGCGAAGGGTTTGCAACCTGTCACTAATACACTGGATAACATCTTAGCCTGGTTGTGCAAAATGTGGTCACAGAGTATTCAACAAGTTTTTGGAGTTGTTGGTGAGGATGTGGCTCTGCCTACCCCACTTTGGGAATGAAGGCGTGAGTTTATGATGATGATGATTATTTATGTTATTAAAAATTTAGATTCTTTCACCAAAAATTCTGATATACATAATTTAAATACAAGAAATAAAAATAAAATTGCTATTCGAAAATTCCGCGTCCGTAAAGTTTATAGATCATTTGTTGGTCAATGCATTCATTTCTATAATAAATTACCTGACGTAGTTTTAAAGCTTCCGTTTCCAGCACCTAAAAATTACTTAAAAAAGTCGTTAATGTCTAAAGCGTACTATAGGGTCTAGGACTACCTAACAGACAAAAATGCTTGGCCTAAACCCGAAACTTAGTCATTCAATAATAATTTGTGCAAATGCAAAAATTGGTATTTTGTCTAGTGGACACCATTGATGTAGGAAAACATGTCGAAACTTTTATGTGGTCATCTTGTTGTTTATTTTTCTCCCTTTTTCTCCCTCCTAATATTTTGTCATGTTTTCCTGCTGAACTACGCATGATATTTGATATTATATTTAATTTAATATTTATAGCTTTATATAATACTAGACTAAGTAGTATCATTGCAGTAAGAAATATGGTTAAAAAAAATGACTGACTGCAGAGTTTCTTGCGGCGTTTCTTCTCAGCAGTGGTCTCCTCTTGGGAAGCGCTGGTAGACTCCTGACGTGTAAATGTGCCCGTACGGCCTACTTACTGAATAAATGTCTTTTATCTTTGTATCTTTTTATCACAGACAAACTAAAAGTGTTAGGTGCGCGGATCCTGTGATTAATATTAATGTTTAGGAGAGATAAAAGATATGGAGAATCGATGTAGGAGTGGATAATTTTATAAAGGTAGGTAAGGTCATATTTCTTTCGCCTCAGTTTAAGAGATGTCATATTAAATTTAGAAAGGCGTTGGTCATAACCAGAAATAGAACGACCATAGTGATGACAAAAACATAGGATTCGAAGGAGCCTTCTTTGTACACTTTCTATTTTATCAGAATGAACAGTGTAGAATGGTGACCAAACTAAACAACCATATTCAAGAACACTACGAACAATACTAAAATATAATGTTAATATACTGAGAGGTTTCTTAAAGTACTTAGTAATGCGTACTATAAAACCCAATAGTTGATTCGCCCTATTAACAATGTAATTATAATGCGCTCGGAAAGTTAGTTGATCATCGAAGATAATGCCCAAGTCCCTAGCGGTTGATTTTCGATCCAATATTTCATCTGCTAGTTCGTAAGAATAGTTAATGGGGTTAATTTTTTTAGTAAATGTAATTACAAAGCACTTACTAACGTTAAGTGCCATACGATTATCACAACACCATTTGTGAAGCACATTAATATCACGCTGAAGTTGAAGACAATCACTAATATTGGAAATATTTAAAAATATTTTTAAATCATCAGCGTAGAGCAAACTGGGACATGTTAATTTATCTACGAGATCGTTTATGAATATGATAAAAAATAAAGGACTCAAGTGGGACCCTTGGGGCACCCCTGAAGTTATAGGTTTAGGGGAGGATTGAAACCCCTTCAAGGCAACAAGCTAACTTCTGTTATGTAGGTATGAGCAAACCCAACGAAAAAGAGATCCATGAATTCCATAACACGAAAGTTTGTGACATAAAAGAGAATGGTCCACTTTGTCAAAAGCCTTAGAAAAATCCGTGTAAACGGCATCTACTTGACATCTAGTAGCAAACGCATTACACAGATAATTTTTGTAAACAAGGAGATTACTAATGCTAGAACGATTTTTAACAAATCCATGTTGGCTTTCAGACAGAGATTGTTTAACGTGGCTGTAAATAAATATGTAAACAAATGATTCGAATACTTTAGCAAAACAGAAAAGTATACTAATGGGTCTGTAGTTCGTACATTGAATTTTATCCCCTGATTTAAACACTGGAATCACATGAGCCGATTTCCAAATAAGAGGGAAAACTCCTAACGACAGAGACCTGTAATAGATAACGTAACTATACGTTTACGGACAAAATCAACAATTACCTTAACAGCAAACAAATTTTTTTTGCCCTATTTATTGATTTCTCTCGCGCATTTGACACACTGGACCATAAAAAAAATATTAAAAAACTGTATGACACGGGGGTCCGAGGTCCGCTTCTCCGCTAGTGCGTAGAACACCTGCGGAACCGCTCTTACTGCGTCAGGGTGGGGCAGGACTACAGCGATACCGTGCACAGCACCGAGTGGACGGCCCAAGGATCCGTGATTGAACCGTTGCATTTTCTGGCGTATGTCAATGACACAGCTATATTGAGAGCAGTGTTACTTACCAGTTCGCCGATGACACGTGCTTAGTTTCAGCTGATAAGAACGCAGACAATGCCATTAATAGTATTCAATCAGATTTTAACGCTCTTAACAAGTGGTGTCATGATGCTGGGCTGGTGCTTAACCCCCAGAAGACTAAATTGATTCATATTCGGTCCCCATATTTAAAAGGAGCTCCCGGGAGCGCGCTAGTGGCCCACTAACACGCGTGCATGCACGCCGCGGGCGCGAGCGTTAGCAGGGGCGCGGGCGCGTCGCATTGCCGATGTCCCGTCATTGAAAGTGTTCCTTCTCACATATATTACTATATACTAATATTACTTTATGCTAATTTGTGATTGGTCGAGAGCTGATTTTCTAATTCCTTGTCTCTCTTGAAGTGTTTATATGTGTAAACTCCGCCCATTGGGCAGTCCTAGAGCGGGATAGCATTCAAGTGAACATTTCGCCTGTTGTGGTGCCACAAATTTTTGTATCTTTTTTTGGTGCGCTCAGCGGGGATCGAACCCGCGCCGACATCTTTGTAGTAGCCGTCGGAACCACTAAGCCACGAAGGCAAGCTCTCGCCGCGGCGAAATAGGCGACTACTATACATTACTCGCTGCATCGGCTACGACGCGTCATCGTGTGCTACGTGCTACGGACCGCTACGCCTGCCCGCTACGCGCTCTCCATAATCACCTCATCTGCTACGTCACGCACTGCGACACACACTCGGGCGACTAAAGATGAGTTCGGGCGTTGATTCGGAGTTGAACAACAGTATGCTCTGCGATGCTTGCCGCTCGGAGCTACTGGTGGGTCACGAATATTTGCAGTGCATGGTCATATCTTGCGCGAAGTCATACCACTATGAATGCACTAATAAAACTCTTTCCGAGGTTGAGAAGGCCACTTGGATTTGCCCTGCATGCGTCTGTGTTGCCAAAAAGGTCGGACCTAATTGTGATACTCCGGTGGGTACTCCGACTAATATTAAGAATGTGACGCTGAGGAAACCCTCCTGTATCCCGGGCTCCCCGTCATCGCAGCGCTCTCCGGAGAAGGATATTCCCATGTCCATGTCGATGACTACCGATATGGAATTGCAGCTACTTCGAGATCAAATTTTATTATTGACTGAAAGGCTTGCGGACGCGGTCTCAACGATTGACAGGTACCATTCAGCACTTATCATTTGCACTAACACAGTGGAAACTGTCAGTAAAAGATTGCATAAGCTGAAGCTTTCTAGCAGGCCTCGAAGCTCGTCTGATGTTGCCCCGGTCCCGTTAGCCCCCTACAATGAGATCGTGAAGTTGGGTCGGACATCCAACATGGAGACTATTAGAGTAGACGTTCAAGTTGATAGCGGTGAGTCGGAACCATCTAGGAGCGCACCTGCGCGGGTTGCACGGGCTACCGCTTCGCCTTCCAAGAGTATTGACCCCGATACTGGCCGCCTACATGATCGTCAAGCAAGAACCACGCCTGGTGAGGAACCGGCCCTCGTGCAATCTAACAAGGAAGATTTTAAGGTTGCTCAAACTAGTAAGCAGAGGCGGCTGTCGTCTATGCGCTGTACTGCTGGTCCCAGCGTAACATCTCTCAAGGCTGTTGAATATCGGAGGTATATCCACTTGTGGAATATGGTGTCTGGGTCCGAGGAAGTTCAGGAGTACCTTCAAACTTTATGCCCAAATTGTACCTGCACGGTCGAAGAGCTTAAATCGAGAGGGGACTACAGATCTTATAAATTAGGAGTTCCTGCTGCTTTCTATGAAAAGTGTCTCTCTGCGAATGTGTGGCCTGTGAATGCCAGAGTCAAGGCGTGGTTATTTCGTAGATAAGGTGCCAAAACTCAGTACAGTCAAACCTAATAAAACCCAGACTCGTTAAACAAAGCCGTCCCTCTGTATCACATACCAAAATGTTCAAGGCCTCAACACCAAATTGAAAACTTTTAGAAACAACATAATCTCAGCCCTTGAAACTGATATTATTGGTGTTACGGAGACTTGGCTGTCTGAGTCTGTTGAAAACTCGGAACTTGTGGGAGGAGAGTGGAGTGTCTTGCGCCGTGATCGAGCTGCGGGGCGGCAAGGAGGAGGTGTGCTGTTGGCGACACGGCCAGGGATCACGATGCGCCGCAGGCCGGAGTTCGAGACGCCTGATGGTGAAGACTTGTGGGTTTCATTCCCAGTAGGGCAAACGACCTGTCATGTGTGTGTCGTTTATATCCCTCCCAGAGCCGCGGATGACGTCTACATGCGTTTCTTTCACAAAGTGGAATCGTTTATCGACTCTTTAAACAGGCTGGTGTTAATTATCGGTGATTTGAATATGAACATTAAGTATTCCTCAGTTAATGTCCTAAGCTATTATTGTTATTTTTCTCAAGTTTGTGGTTTGCAAGAGACGAATGATGTGGTGAATTTGTATGGAGGAGTATTAGATGTTGTGCTGGTGCGGGGCCAAATCACTGCGATGATGACCTGCGAGGTTGACGGAGGGGGCCTCGTGCCATACAGGGACGCTTATCATCCCCCGCTTGAAATCTCCATATTACTCGCGAAATCCGGTCTCAATCACCTGTTACTAGAACCTAGCAATGTTGACTTGAGCCATGATTGGAACTTTAGCAAGGGTGACTATGACCTTCTATACCAGTTAATGTCTGAGGTATCCTGGAATAATGTTCTTAGTTCTAGCAATGTCGGAACTGCGGTCTCTCTCTTTTACAATTTAGTGTATGGTGTTTTTGACTCGTGCATACCGAGAAAAACTAGACCCAATAAACCGAGAAGACGTTACCCGGTTTGGTTCACGTCTGTCCTCACCAACGACATACAACGCAAAGCTCTTCTGCATCGGAACTGGAAGCGCACGGGAGACTTTGCTGCGTATACCGCTTTTTCCAGTCTTAGGGCTGACGTTAAATCACGTATCTCGATTGCCTATGACAACTACATTGGCCAAATACAGACTGAGCTCACTTCGGATCCTCGTGCTTTTTGGCAGCATATTACAAACCTTAAAACCAAGGGTGGTTTTGAGACACGAGTTACCTATGAGGGAAGCGAGTAAGAGGGCGGCGCCGCAGCTCAGGCTTTTGCTGATTTCTTCTCTTCTGTATTTTTACCAAACGAGCCTCATCTGGATTTCAGAAGGGTTATTCATGAAGACCGGACGCATGATGATCCATGTTGACCACATTTCTCTACTTGATGTTGAATCTTCCATATGTCTCTTGAAACCTAGAAGCTCCCCTGGTCCCGACAACATTCCAGCATTTATTCTGAAGGGTTGCAAAGAGTGGCTTATCCCTCCCTTGCATCATATTTTTAATTTAGCTGTGCGCACGGGGGAATACCCGAAAGAATGGAAAATTACGCGAGTGCGACCTATTCCTAAGACTAATTATTCGTCCCGGGTCGAGGACTATAGACCTATAGCCATTCTTTCATCCATTCCCAAGCTGTTCGAGTCCATCATGAATAGACTCGTAGCTTTTCAAATCCAGCCGTTCCTCTGTGATTCCCAGCATGGCTTTAGGCCTAAGCGCTCTGTTGAAACGAACCTCCTTACTCTGGTGGATTCAATTTCGGACCATTTGGATGCTGGAATACAGGTCGACGTGTTGTACTTCGACTTTAAAAAAGCATTCAACCGCGTAGATAATGATGTGTTGTTGAGCAAGTTCTGCAATATCGGATTTTCCCCTAAACTGCTCCAGTTTTTTGCCAGTTATCTGCGCGGCCGAAAACAATAATGTGCAACACGGACACTTTGTCTCGAGGGCGTATCCGACTCGTTCGGGTGTCAGCCAGGGTTCCATACTGGGTCCGCTCCTTTTTGGCATATTAACCAATGACCTGATTTCAGTTCTTCGGTCAAGTTAATTTATGGTGTACAGGGAATCTCTGATGGTGCTTCACTTCAAAATGATATCGACAGTATTTGTCAGTGGAGTTGCAACAATAGACTTGCTTTTAATGTAGCAAAATGTGCGGTCATAAGCTTTAGTAGAGTTCGCGATCCACTGGATCATGACTAATTTTTAGGTTCCGAGTCGATAGTTCGCGTCAATTCCATTCGGGATCTCGGCGTCATCCTAGACTCTCACCTAAACTTTCATGAGCACATGAACGCGTTGGCTCTAAACAGCCACAAAAGGTTGGGTTTTGTTTTAAGAAACGCTAGGGATTTTCGTGACTCCAGAGTCATAAAGCTTCTGTACACGGCTCTGGTCCGAAGTAAACTTGAAGCGGCCTCCGCTATTTGGAACCCCTACGAGGCAACTTACGTGTTGCTCCTGGAGAGAGTTCAAAAAGTATTCTTACGGTTTTTGTATAAGAAAATGTTTGCTTACTACCCTTTTCTATACCCTACGAAGTTTCTCCTAGGGGCTTTGGGCTTCAACTCTCTGGAGGTCAGGCGTAACTTCCGGCTTCTCATCCTAACCACCGAAATCCTGCGGGGTGAGCCTGGGTGTGCTGAATTGGCAGCAGAAATTCTGCGTATATCGGTTCCTTTACGGACTAGAATCGATTTTCGGCCTCGTGTTCGCCATTTGCTGGCGGTTCCGACGTCTCGTACTGTGTTTCGCAGGAATTCTCCTTTGGTCCGTGCCTTGCACCTTTTAAACGGGCTCCTCGCATATGCCCCAGAGCGGGATGTGTTTGCTAGCGGATGGGCTGCACTGCGAGATGATTGTGTGAGGTACTGCGAGAGTATGGATGTGCGTGTGTCGTCAGTTCTTTAATATTGTTACGTACGTGGGGGTTAGTAACTGATAGAAATGCACAAATACACCGATGATCAAAGGTAGACTTTAATAATGCACTCACTTAAACCGTTACAAACAATAATCGCACAATAAACTTCGAATACTCAGATGATCGCTCATTTCGCTCTTGTTCGCACTGTTCGCTTTCCAATTAAAGACTGACTAGGTACTTGCAATCGGTCCGCCTTTATAGTTCCCGTCTCCGATCATTCCAGAATGCGTTCTGGAATGATCGATGTACTTTGCCCCGCCAAGGTCGTTCGAGACTATTCGTTGCTGGAATGTTCTACGCCTTTCTACCTTGTATTGTTCGCGATGTCCTTGACCTTGACTCACGGGTCAGGAATATTCTGCGTATTGCTGTCTCATTTCCAATCGTGTTATCTCTTTCACATGCTTCTCGAAGGTTCTCAGTATCGCTGTCTCTTTCTAATCATGCTATCTCTTTCACTCTTAGTGGAAAATTGCCATATACCAAAATTAACGATTGAAAAATGAGACGCCTTATCCCATCGGCGCAACAATATGAAATTTCTACTCTATTTTATTGTTTTTTATTGCAATATTCGGTATTTGTTGGTGTCTATAATTTCACAGTGCCTTGGTTTTTTACTGTTATACTGTGTAATTACTTTGTGATAATAAAATAAAATAAATAAATAAAATGCGCCCGTGTGGTGCCGGGTTTAGAATGTTGCCACTCCATGTCTTCCATTGGATGTCGTAAGAGACGACTAAGGGACTTAAGGCTGTGTAGTGCTGTTAGGCGATGGGTTTGCAACCTGTCACTAATACACTGGATAACATCTTAGCCTGGTTGTGCAAAATGTGGTCACAGAATTATCAACAAGTTTTTGGAGTTGTTGGTGAGTTTGTGGCTCTGCCTACCCCACTCTGGGAATGAAGGCGTGAGTTTATGTATGTATGTATGTAATAAATAAAATACCTAGGTTTGGCAATCGATCGAAAGTTTAACTGGAGCTATCATTATAAATCGCATGTGTAACAAGCTCAGAGCCTTCTTAATCAATTTACGGATAATAAAAAATCGAATCCCATTTAAAATTAAAATGCTGTTGTATAGCGCTTTGGCAGATTCCATGGTATCTTATGGTCTCAGTAGTTATGGTAGAACCTACAAGTCGTACCTGGATAAAATATGTTCTCTGCAATTGCGAAT
This sequence comes from Acleris cristana, assembly GCA_948252455.1. NCBI lineage: Eukaryota > Metazoa > Arthropoda > Insecta > Lepidoptera > Tortricidae > Acleris > Acleris cristana. The sequence continues at coordinate 5,043,274 of OX411771.1, read as the reverse complement.
CCCTTCTAAAATTAAAATTAAATATGCTAATGATGAACAGAAGCTACTCAAATACTGCAACTGTCTCCCTATCTACCAAAAAGTTCAATTTAACCTACTTAAGGAACAATTTTTTGACTCAACCTTTCAAACCCTAAAATCGAACATTAAACGCACTCGAGCAGTCGTAAATAAAAAATTTGCCACTCCTGGATTCACTAATGTCTATGGTGCCTACTTAATTCCTCGTCTCATAAATGACCTTGACGTTAAATTTAGAGATAGCGTAACTCCTAAGAATATTTAGTATAAACTAAAATCGTACCTTGTCAATAAGCTGTAATGTTGTGGGTAGAAGTGCAAGTACACTTCTACCCACAACATTACTTGTGTTGTAATTGTTAGACATATTTATATTGTAATTTAGAGCTTTCTACCCTCACACAAACCGTTTTGTGGTTTATGAGGTGTTTATACAGATATACGATGTCCCACGATATAGGCCCAGCCTAGTGTGGGAGCCACCGTTAAAATTGTAAATGTTAGTTTATAAGTCTTTTGGTAAATAAATGATTTTAAATGATTTTTTTATTTAAATGTAAATGAATTATAATTTTTTGTTGTACGATAAATAAATAAAAAAAATAAAAAAATCTAAAAACAAGAAATATCCTACCTTTAATCCATTAACTGTAAATAAAGTCTCCATCAATTATTCATCACAAGAGTAGTACCTTGCATTGATATTGGATGATGGTCTAATGTGGAAGGCGCACATAAAAAAAATAAAGTCAAAGTTGTGTTGTATTCTGGCATCTATAAGAAATATTGTCAAGTATATTCCCCTACATGTGCGTTACAATATGTATAATTCACTAGTGAAATCACATCTAAATTATCTTATCGAAATATGGGGCAGTGCCTCCAAAACTAATATAAATAACGTCTAAATTGTCCAAAATAAAATAATAAAGCAACTATTTCATTTGGATTACCTAACACCTACAACAGAAGTTTATTCTAAAACTAAACTCTTGAGCATTAATCAACTTTATTATTACAACACCATTATTCTAATAAGAAACATTTTGAACAAAAAAAATCACTGTCAAATTAAATTCAAAACAAATAAAGAAAGTGGCAGAAGAACTCTTCGGAGTGCAAATAATCTATCACTAAGTTTCCCACATACTAAAAATTTTTGCAATGAAAATTTAACATACCATGGTGCACGTATGTATAACGACCTTCCCAAAAATATTAAAAACGCGAAGTTTATCAAATTTCAAAAATAAATTAAAATCTTACATAATAAACAAAATCCCCGCCACCTAAATAGTAAATACGACCCTGTAATTCACAACGGCTTATCTCGCCCTCTGTAACCGACCGGCCGCTGGCCGCCTAGTCAATAGTTCACTAACTACCTGTCATTACTATAAAAAAAATGCGTTAATTATATAAAATTCATTGTAGTATTACTGTCTGTTTGTACCTAAATGATATTTTTATAACCCTTTGTATTGACGCTCACGAATAGTACGTTCGCACTTACCTAAATGATATGTTTACAACTATTTATATAGACGCTTACGAATAGTTTGTTTGTACCAACCTAAATGTTTTCTTTTTTCTTTTTACAACTGTTTATATAGACGCTCACGAATAGTTATCGTTGTTTTTTAAATTACTCATTAAGTGAAATGTAATATTTCTTTTGAGTAAATAAATGTCTTTAATCAGAAATCGTTAAAATATTATGTATGTATGTATGGTAACGCATCATTTTATCGAATTTCACTACATCGATTGTATCATTTCATCGAATTTCATTTTGTCGCACGGTAGTTTTGGCTGAAACCAAAATGTTTTCAGGATATCTTAAACATTAAATACGTAGGTTAGGTTTGGTTAGAATTGACAAAATTGAAAAAAATAACGCATGCGGTGAGAAATGCCTTTCGATGAAATGAAAATTCTGCGTAAATGATACGTTCGTTGAAAAGTGTTTCGATAATAGGCACCCGTATGTGTGTGTGTATATATATATGTGTATATATGTATATATATATATATATATATATATATATATTTAAAAAAAATGATGTTGAAGTTTTAAAGTTTTAAAATGTGACTAAGTGTGATAATTCAGAGTTATTATTATATTGTAAGAATAGTTTCGATAAGATAAAACGATTAGATTTAATCATTAAACGATGTTAAGATGCTTTTTTTGCGTTTATTTTGCTTTAATAATCCTAAAGAAGTACCAGGGGCCCGTTTCATAAAAGCTTCTAACTTGTAATACAAGTGGAAGTCTCTTTTTAATACATACTGTTGGAAAGAGAGTTCCGCTTATAATATAAGCTATTATTTTTTATGCAATACGCCCCTGTTCGTCATTACCTGTCACGTAAAATCATTACCATTTATATGGAAAAAATAGTAATGATGGCAATGGTGATGAAGAATATGGAATATTTTCAACAAAACTCTAAAATGACTGTTTATAGCAGAAAACTCGTCGGCAATTTTGAGAATATACACAATAAACAAAAGCACACAACATGATACAAAACAATCTAATGTTATCTTACCTGGTTAACTGTTTTAATGGCGATGACGCAAAACTGTGACAAACAACTTTTAAAACTATGTTTGTTTAGGGCCAAATAACGTATTTTTATGGTTTACAACTTGACGTGCCCTCGACTCCCCTTTGTAGTAGTTACGTAAGTAAAAAACCCTGGCAATGTATGTTTAGGATTACCACCACAAATATTTGTTTACACCGATATAATTCATCCGCAAGTAGTTGGAGATGTTATGACAGTATTGCTTAGAATAATACCACTAGACCCAACTAAGTTCATTTATGGTGCATATTAAACTTGAATTTTCTCACCTGCTCACTATGTATCGGTTTTACGTAGGGAGTTCGATACTATTGAAATAGATACAAGAACAATTACCGGTAATAATGTACCATTCCAATTTCGTAGCTCCTGCGTGAAGCTACACTTTTACATACAAATGCTCAAATATTGAATCGGGAGAGTACAAAATTAAAACCAGATATCCTGGTTGCAGCCGTCAATATAACTGGTTACATTCCCTTTATCGTCAACTAGATGTATATTTTCACTTCTCATGCTCTTAAAATGTTACTTTAGTCTCTGCACATCGGGACTAAAGTTCCTTTTTTAATCTCTAGGGATTAAATTAAAATTATTTTAATTTACTTTGGAATCCCCTAAACATCCAATCACGGTGTTTGTGAATGGAGGATTTATTGCTAATTTCAGTCTATTTGTATAGACCACAGAATAAAGACTAAAGGCATAGAAGCCGTGCAATAAGATGAACGTTGCACTAGCTACTTGTCTCTACTTTATAGATTACATTTTGATAAGAGGAAAAGAAACAAAACCTAGGTGTCTTTTCTTCTTTAATCTGTCATGATCAGAAGGTGAAGAAACGTCAAATCAACGACCGGTCTTCTTTGGCGTTACTTTCTTCCACAACGTTCATCTTATTGCACGGCTTCTTTGCCTTTAGTCTTTATTCTGTGGTCTATACAAAAAGACTGAAAATAGCAATAAATCCTCCAGTCACAAACACCGTGATTGGATGTTAAGGGGATTCCAAAGTAAATTAAAACTATTTTACTTTAATCCCTAGGGATTAAAAAGGAACTTTAGTCCCGATGTGCAGAGACTAAAGTAACATTTTAAGAGCATGAGAAGTGAAAAAATGGTTTTGTGTCAAATGTAGGATCTAATAGCAATTTGGCTATGAGCCCATTTAATTTTCAAGACAATAATATGAATTCGCTTAGTTTATATGTTGAGGGTATGAAATTCCTTCTAAAACATTACAACCATCATTTGGTTCTGGTTCTGGGTTAATAGCATATCACACATTGTTTTCCGTAACTCGTATTCATTTTCACAACGGTGAAGCAGTTTTATAAGCAGAACGGATTATGGGGCAGGTTATTGTTTGTAATGTTTTGATTTAACCCCTGACTTATCTGCTAGTTCAACTTCACATTGGAATCTTGTCAGATATGGAAATGTTCGCTTAGAAATTCGCTTTGATGTTGCTCTACCTTGCACCATTAATTGTATTAAGTATGCAGAATTTGATAACGTTATTGAAATAAACAAAAATCGTGATACATCTGTAGATAACAATAGTTTACAATTTACAATTTACAATAGTTTAAACGCATAAATACAATGTTTTCATCCATTTACTTATTTCGTTGTAGTCATTGTTGGCAACATCATCAAATTATTCATAATTTTTTATTCAATATGGATACAAATGTAATACAATTTTGTATGAAAAATGTTTTTGCTGCTGACAAAATTCCTGTTTGGGTTAATCTTCCTGTTTTTATTGTAAGTAATTTGGACCCAGACTCAAAACCGGGCTCCCACTGGGTTGCTATACATATTGACATTAGTAGTAGGGATTCGCCGTTTCTGGCCCGACTGCTACTTCCCCGAAAATATGGTGCTCTGACGAGCGAGAGGCGGGGTTTCTTTCCTAAAAAAAAAGTATTTTTTTCGGTGTTCCCCCATTTAGAGCGTTTGGGGCGGGTCCCGAGACTGCCAGATCACTCCTTCCCATAGCTTGCAATAGTCCATGTACTCAATACAAAAGGTTATCAACTACTGGGTATCCTTTTTCTCTCGTGAGCCCTGGGTCTATTGTGTGCGCGAGCGCTAGCCACTTTGTTTTCGGGGCGCCCGACACCATTGTCTTGCGTCAATTGACGCGTTCCTACCTTTTTTTACATATTACCTGATTGCGCTAATAACTGTTATAATTTGATTTTTAGTTTTACCTACGTGTTTCTCATATCATTTTATTAGGTAACCATAGTGGTTTTCTTTACATACTGTTTTTAAGGATCATAGTTCTAAACTTTTTTTTTTTTCGTCCCGGGGGAAATGCCTGTGCATACCCGCCCCGACGGGGGCCAGGACGGGTTATGTCCGACTTGCACGGACTAAAACCCCCGGGGTGTTACGCCAATCGCTTTAGGAGGGGGCTACGGGATCGCTATAGCGCCAAAACGTAGCCCCCCAGTAGCGGATGCCCTTTGGGCTCGCCTTCCGGCGGGGGCCTTTATAAGGGTCCTCGCCTACTCCGCTGAGGGCACCCTGGAACACAGCAGGGGCCTTCCAGCTCAGGACCTTTTACTGCAGGTGATAGACCCCCCGATCCATCACCCGCAGGCCCCCGTTACGGTGGCATGCGGTTGACGTAAGCCAACCGCCGCCGACCCAGTCGCCTGCGGCGCATTGGCAGCGCTTCGGGATCAGCCTCACGCTGCCGCTCCGCTGCTTCCTTCAGCGTCATTACTACGTCGCTGAAGGTCGCCACCGCCTCCCACGCCTCCTCGCTGCCAACCATGGCTTGCGCCAAAGCAGGCAGCGAGAGGTCCCCGCCTACTACCGCGGACAGCGCCGCTCGAGGTTCCGCCCAGGCTGGACATATCTCACGCGTGTGTCGTGCCGTGTCTGCTACACCCTCTCCACAATGGTGGCACGCCGGTGACGACTCCCTGTTCGCCACCTCACACAGATATTTGCCGAAACATCCATGACCGGTTAATAGCTGTGTGAGGCGGAACGTCGGTGCGCCATACTTTCTTTCGGCCCAGTCCCTAAGGACGGGTCGAATAGCAGCCACGAGTTCCCCGCTAGCCCCCGGGATCTCCAACCTTGCCGACCACTGCCGAAAGAGGTCGTCACGGGCCCTCTCTCTCCACCCATCGACCTCTTGCGGATGCGGTCGGCTGCCCTCCAGCCTTATTTCAGCGCCTATCATAGTTCTAACCTAACCTAACCTACCTTGTTGAAGTTAACCCAAAATCGTGAAACCTGTCCTAGCTTAACATACCTACTGTTTTAAGGGTTACAGTTGTAACCTAACTTAACCTAGCTTACTGAAGTTAACCTAATATTATACAACCTATTCTAACTTAACATACTTACCTATTGTTTTAAATACTTACCTAACCTAGCTTGCTGAAGTTAACCTAACATTATACAACCTAATCTAACTTAACGTACCTACCGTTTTTAATACTTTCAAGAAAATAAAGTTGAATCAAGCAACGAAGAAGTTACGAGTGGTTTTAAATTTAAACACCCCATGGTCAACTGATATTAAGGATCGCCTAACTTTACATGAGCTTAACCTAAGCCAAGAGCTGATTTAAATATAGCTTAAGTCCTAAGCTTTACTTAATTCAATTTTCCTAAGTTAATGTTAGTAAATCTAGCTAATCGTTGTATTCGTAGTATTGTCTTAAGCTGTTGTTACTTATAGCCTATTCTAAATAACTATCAAAACCATATATTGCATATAGGTATTTCTAAATGAATTACCTACACTTAGCTTGTTAAAAATATAGTGGTGAAATGCAATCTAACCTACCTACGTACGGGTATATATCTACGAGTATGTATCTGCGACTAACATTAGCTATGACATTATCTATCTAGTACGTATATGGGGTTCACCTTCACATACATTTTAATTGTATTGTTACACACTAGTATGTGAAACTACAATGAAGCATGTAAACTGGTTCTGACTTGATTCACGGTGCTAAGGGAGGTGAATAAGAATGGTGACTTCTTAGTTTATATCCGTTCCGTTCCGTTCCGTTCCAATGACTACACCCAGCCAGCAGTTCTGCTGCAAGGACGCAGAGTCGTTTACCATCATCAAAGAGGTAGAAACAGGTCGGTTAAACAGGGGGGCTCAGATGCCCACAGTGACACTACGCGAGCTGTAGGACGAGGGTGTATAGGAACCTTAACATCCCCCGTCCAGATACCAGGTCCCGTAGGGACCTCGTGGATACCTACGCCCTCTCGTACAGCCTCGCTGTCTCTTGCCACCCGATGTCAGCAACTGCCACTCCTGTCCGAGACACCGGGGAGCCGGAGTTACAGGTAGGGAGTGTTCGGGGCTTTTGCAGTCGGATGAGGTGTGGGAGGGATGGATCAGACCCGAATACTAGCATCGTGGCCCGAATGAGGGAAGATAGATACTATAATTGTTGTGTAATAAATACGGAGAGGAAGTTAAGACTGCTTTTTACCACTCGATCTCAGGCACTTTGCTTCCTGGTTCATTTTATTTTTCTTCATGCGTTGTTATCTTCAGGTTCCGTTTCCGTGTCGGTTTCTGGACTCTTGTATATTTTTTCGGCTGTTTTTTTTAAAAGGCTCCTGTTTGGCGCTCTGGATCTCCAATAGGTTCGACTCTTATTGGTGTAGTGCTCTATGTCATGTGCTAGGGAATCATCCCAGGTAAAAATTGGCCGGCCTACTTTCTTTTTCCTCTCCTTTAAGCTCAGCGCAGCACGTAGTAGATGCGGCTTTTGTCGTCGGAGAATGTGACCATAGTAGGAAATTCTGCGCACTTTGACTACTTTAGTAATTGTTTTCCCCTCAAGAACCTGATGGATTTTTTGTCTAGGGGGGTCTTTTGCTGCCTCCATCATCTCCTTCAGGATGTGGCGCTCATATTTCCTTAGTCTTGATCTGTTGGCCTTTGTAAGTGCCATAACGTTTAATCCATAGGTCATAGCCGGCGAGATCACCATTTTATACATAAGCCGCGCAATGCGCCATTCTAGTTTGTACTGTTTTACAAATTTGGTAAGGACTTTTGAATTTTTGATCGCTTTGGCACATCTTGTTTTAATTAAAGCTTTACGATTGTGCGTCGCTGTAATATACGACCCCAGATATTGTATTTGCTCGACAGGTTGTATCAGTATGCCTCCCATAGATTTTGGTAGCTGCTCGGCTGCTGGGGGGCCAAAGGGGTCCCTAATGACTAGTTTAGTTTTCGTGTCGTTTATGACCAGACCAATGGTTTTGAGCAAATCTTTCATTTTCTTCACTATACGGTCTAGGGTAGTGCAACAGTCTCCTACTATGATAAGATCATCTGCAAAAGACAGAATTAGCGGTAGTGTAACCTTTACGTCCTGGTCTAGCTTGACCACATCCTCTTCTTCCTCTAGAGTTCGTAGCACTTCATCCATTAAAACTGTAAATAGTCTGGGTGATAGGGGGCATCCTTGTTTGACTCCTTTACCTTTGTTGATGATTTGTGAGTTTTGACCACACCACGTGATAAAGGTTCGTTCCCGCATACAAGCCTCGACTATCCTGTTTGTTAGCGGTATGTTTGTGCGGGTGACGAGCACGTCTCTCAAAGCACTCAGATCTACATTGTCGAATGCTTTTTCAATGTCGAGCGCTACCACATACAGCCTTCTACCCTCCCTCCAGTTTACGTCTAAGACTCTACGGAGTGTAAATAGATGGTCCTCCGTTGACCTGTTGTTTAGAAACGCTGCCTGATAACTTCCCAGAGCTTCGATTTTCTCATCCAGTTTTCTTAAAAGGAAATTGGCGTAGATACGGTAACCTACATTACAAATCGATATTCTTCTATAGTCGTTGACGTGCTGTGGGCGTGCTTTCTTTGGTATCGGTACCTGCTTTGTAATGAGCCAGTCTTCTGGTATTTTGTTTTCCAACCAAGCTTCGCGCATTATGTTGGTGACCTGTTGTATAAACTCACTAGGTGCTGCCTTGTATAGTTCCGGGACTATTTGATCCGTTCCCGGGACTGTCCCTCCTTTCAACTTACTAATAATGTTCGTTACTGTTTCAATATCGGGACCGTCGTCTTCCGGTACTCGGTTTGTGCTGTGATCTTCTGGTCTAATTGGATCTCCTTCGCTTTTTTTCAATTCCGAAATCCAATTGGACATCGGAATATATTTGTTGCTGACTGTTCTATTCTCTGGTTTATTTTTAAAGCTGCGCAAGTACTTGTACGTAACCTTCATTCGAACTGCTCTGTGCGCCTTGCTGAGATTGTTAAAGAAGCGCTCACATTCAGTGTTAAAGTCTTCTTCCTGGGTCCTACGCCAGTGTTTGCGCGCCTGTTTAACTTTTTCGGCGTAACTTTTATCTTCCGGGCGCTTATTTTTAAAGAAGAGCGCTTTTTGCAAATTTGCAAGAGCAAGGCGGGCTTCTCTAGATCGGGGTATTGACTTCGGGGGAAGTTTTCTTGCAGCTTGTATTAATATCCCATTAAGCTGATTCCAAGTTGGATTTTCGTTAGCATGTTGTGAGATAAGCAGACGTCTGATTTCTTTCTGGAATTCCTTTTTTATTTCGTTGCTTTGTAAGGTGACATAAGCGACCGTTTTGTAATTGAATAGTTTTACTACATTCTCTTTTTCCGAGAAGTTGGTATTTTTCTGTCGCTGGTAGTTTTTCTTGCTTTGGAAGCTTGTGTTGCGGATTGATCCCCATACTATTTTGTGATCGGATTTTACGGATTTGGCGAACTCTCCTCTTACAGTATGGAAAAAAATGGGCCTTTGTTTAGATGATAAAATATGGTCGATCTGTGAGCTTTTGTTTCCTGAGGTCCATGTTACCTTACATGATGTGCGACCCCACGAATTGTTTAACCTGAGGTTGTGTTCTAATATGAAACTCATTAGGAGGCTGCCGTTCGTATTGGACTCTTGGTGTAAGAGATTCTTTTTAGATACCTGTGAGCACGCCTTTTTCACGTCCCGTAGTCCTACGTGTGCATTAAAATCGCCTGAGATTATTGGGTAGGCCTTCTTAGGAGCTTGACGCAGAAGCGTGCCTATGTTTGCCAGGCATGTTGAGGCCCCGGCGGGCATGTGAGTGTTAATTATAAGCAACTCCGCCGGGGCTCTGCTATTTGTTAACTCGATTTTTATGTGGACAGCTATGATATTGGAGTATTTCTTATACGTGTAAATTAAATCATGGTCTATATGTTTGTTAATCAAGATTGCCACTCCGCGTTTTTCCCGTGGCTTTTCTCCGCCATTGAGGAGCCAGTAATAGTTATTGGAAACCATTTCACCGCGTGAAAGGTGCGTTTCTTGCAATACCGCTATGGTTATACGCCTTGCCGCTAGTTCTTGGTCTATGCGGGCCCTGTCTTTCGCTGACGCGCAACCTCTAACATTCCATGTTGCTACCGTGACTACTTCGGAAGATTTCGGCACCCTGGACCGGGGGTGTTGAGGGGCCCTGACTAGTCTTTGGCCCGTTGCATCAACAACGTGCACACTCTCTACCGAACTATTTAGGTCCGGGGTAGGCAAACTCGCTATGACCGGGGTAGGGCTGAGTGTTTGTGCGTCCGGAGCGTCGCACGTGTTTCGTTGTTTTACTGTTGCATCAGTCTGTCCTTTGTTATTCGTAGCGTCCCTGACGCCATCGGCCTTCTGTGACACAAACGCTTTCTCCGCTTCCGGAGAAGTAAATACTACGGAGTCGTAGTGGTGATTATGAAAAAATAAATGGATTCTTTTCATTTTTGCGTATTCCGCGATTGGGGCTTTGTAATATAACGCTCGCTCTTGTTTCGAGTGGACATAGACGTTTACTGTGAAATACTGCGACGCCGCTAATATAATTTCCTCACCACCCCAGAAACCGTCCTTAGCCAGGTTCTGAATGTAGCTATCTACTAGTTGTGAGTAGTGTGGTGACGTGTCATTATGCGCAGCCGTGATGTCCAGGATACTACCTTGGAGGGCTAACTTAATTTGAGTATCATCCCTTTCTGAAGCGAGGTGGTTGGCAAGTTCCTCTCTGATATACCTATGGTCGTAATCCATATCCAGCACTGTTTTCATTTGATGTGCTACCGCTCTAAATAGACAATTTCCGTCCTTCGGAATCGAAATAATTTCCATTATTCTAACCGTGTTTGTAGAACGCGTAATATTCGTTTTTAAATCAAAGGAATGACTCGTCCTTTGTTTGGTTCCTACGTACGCAGGTTGCTTGTTCTCGGAACTATTGAGCAACTTTCGTCGACTTGTGCAATTGCTTCCAGATGTGGTCGTTGACCGCGGGGTAGTACAGAATCGAAGCTTGACCCTTTTTTTTTTTCCCACGGACTTGACGTGCCCGGTTTTTCCTTTCTCCTATCTTGTTTGAAGTGTTACCGTATGTCCTTACCCTATGTTGAGATAAACTTAAATGTTATGATGAACGTAAGCTTATTGCCTATCGCACTAACCTGAGTCCTGTAGGTTACGTAAGAAGCCTCTTTATATACCGTTTTACGCTACTTGAACCTTACTCCTCTGCCGTATCGACTAATTTATCTAAACCCTTTGCGACACGTACTTTTTTTTTTAAAGTTCTTATTTTAAATTCTACTCTAGTTAGTTATTAATTTTAAAGGCTAAGTACGTGTTGGTGAGTGCTTTTATTGGAGTTGGTTCGATAAGTCATGAACGGCCGCGTATGGTCATGTATGACTGCTACAAGCCGAATTCTATACACCCTATTAACTTAGGTACAGTTTTTGGGTAGCCCTATTACGCTCCTAACAATATATTATGTTAAACTCGGATTCATAAGCTATTGGGAGGCCGCGATAAAAAATAATATAAAATCTACTCGCAAGAGACAGTTAAAGCGTATGTAATGAAACGATCTCACCCGAATGTTCGCTCATGTGCCCAGGATGTTCTGGTCAGGGCAGCGGTACTGCTGCGTGGGGCACGCGAGCCTGCACCCTCACACGCTCACACTCGCCGTGATGGCGTGGCGTGGACGCGGCCACCGGCACACGTACACACTTGCCGCAACGAGGAAAGACGCGGCCAAACACACAACGCACACACGAAATTAATAAAGACCGAATTTTGATTCGAGTTAGGCACCCACAACGCGATTCCGTTGTTGAGTAAAGAGCAACCGGGCCGGCGGAATGGTGACTTCTTAGTTTATATTAAGAATTATTCTAGGACCTTCAAGCAAGTTTGCTTAACTGCTAAGTCAAATTTCTTAAGTCTTAAACTCAAAGCTTCTGACAATAAGGTAAAAACTGTGTGGAAAATTATAAATAGAGAAACAGGTAAAACTAAAACTCGCGATAATCAAATCACCTTAAACAAGGGTGACAAACAAATCACGTCAAATAAAGACGTGGCCTTAGCGTTCGAAGATTATTTCTCCACCATAGCCATTAATACCACGAAATGTCTTCAATCATCTGCGATTGGAGCTCAAAAATTACTTTGTGCTAATGTTACTAATTGTAATGTAAACTTTGATTTTACCCACGTAGATTCAGTTTCTATTGTTAAGGCATTTAAATCGCTCAGTTTAAAAAATACTGAGGATTTATGGGGAACGTCAGTAAAAGTCATTCATCATGTCATAGATATAATTGCACCTCACTTAGCTTTAATCTACAATAATTGCATTTTAGAGGGGGTCTTTCCAAATCTTATGAAATATAGTAAAGTATTACCACTTTTTAAATCGGGCGAGAGGAGTGATTTAACGAATTTCCGACCCATTTCTATTCTACCAGTTTTAAGTAAAGTTTTTGAGAAGTTAATGTTAAAAGATTTGTTAGGGCACTTCAATAGAAATAAACTGCTTAACAGTAATCAGTTCGGCTTCACCAGAGGACGATCCACAATTGATGCAGCATCTGTACTCATTAAATATATATACAATATTTGGGAGACATCTTGTGATGCAATAGGAATTTTTTGTGACCTTTCCAAAGCTTTCGATTGCGTAGACCATGCGACTCTTTTATTAAAATTAGAACATTATGGTCTGTCAAATAATTCTCTAAATCTTATGTCTTCATATCTTAGTGATAGAACACAAACGGTTGTTGTAAACCAAACAAAGTCCATTGGAGCAGCTGTTAAATTAGGTGTGCCACAGGGCTCTATATTAGGTCCTTTCTTATTTCTCGTTTATATAAATGACTTGCCACCCGCGGTAGTTATTGTGCTATCTTTGCGATATTGTGCTATTTGCTGATGATACATCATTGATTTTCAAGGTAGACCGAAAATCCGTCGATTATAGTAGGATAAACGCGACGCTAGGTAAAGTACTTAATTGGTTTACTAGTAACAATTTGCTACTTAATGCTAAGAAAACTAAATGTGTTAGGTTCGCTTTGCCGAATGTTAGACCGGTAGAATCTAGTATTTTTCTAAATGATGAGTGTTTGGAAATGGTGGATAAGGCGCTTTTCTTAGGAATAACTATAGACAAAAACTTGCAATGGAGTCCCCATATAGCAGTACTAGCAGGCAAATTAAGTTCGGCAGCTTATGCTGTTAGGAAAATCAGACAACTTACCAATGTTGAGACAGCTCGCTTAGTTTATTATAGTTATTTTCTTAGTGTGATGTCGTACGGTTTACTTGTTTGGGGAAAAGCTGCTGACATACAGACTATTTTCGTGTTACAAAAAAGAGCCATTCGTTCTATATATAACCTAAACTCCCGTGATTCCTTAAGATTACTATTTAAAGAAATTAATATTTTGACAGTAGCATCACAATTTATTTATGAGAATATTATTTATGTCATTAAAAATCAAGACTCTTTTATTAAGAATTGTGACATACATAATTTGAATACAAGAAATAAAAATAAAATAGCTATAAAAAAATTTCGTGTCCGTAAGGTATATAAATCATTTGTAGGTCAATGCATTCATTTCTATAATAAATTACCTGACGAAGTTTTAAAGTTACCATTTCCAGTACTTAAAAATTATTTGAAAAAGTCGTTGATGTCTAAAGCTTACTATAGGGTCGAAGACTATCTAACAGATAAAAATGCTTGGCCTAAATTAAACACCTAAATATCTTAATAATAACTTAATCATACAAATATGTAAAACATTGTGTATTGTCTAGGGGACACGGTTTCTGTAGGAAAATGTATCGAAACTATTTATGTGTTGTTTTGCCCCGTCTAAGTATAATTTTTATTTATTTTTATATTTACTACTTATGAGTTTTTTTTTTTAGAATTTTGAGTTTAGACACATTTTCCTGCTCAACTACGCATGATATATATATTCATATTCATATTGTTTGTTACATTCATTGTTTTTTATAATGCTAGGTTAAGTTTTTTCTTTTCGTTGTATAATATCATTTATCATAAGCAATATTTAAAAAAACGACTGACTGTTGAGTTTCTTGCGGCGTTTCTTCTCAGCAGTGGTCTCTTGCGAAGCGCTGGTAGATTTTTGACGTGTAAAAGTGCCCGTGCGGCCTACTTACTGAATAAACATCTTATATCTTATATCTTATATCTTAAGTTTTCTGTACCCGAGTGCATTGTTATAACGGTTTAATTGTTTTATTGGTAGCCGCCTATTATGTTTTATGGTCACATCGGATGCGATTGTTACTTGTGCGTTTTATTATTTTGGGTGTTGGTGAATAAGTCGGCGTCTGTGTTAGATGATCTACAAGTTCAAACATGATTTTAGGAAGACGCCTAACTTACGGAGCGTATAAAAGCGGTGGGGTATTGTGTCTGAACAAATATTGACCACGCAATAGCCTTCGTTACCGGAGCTCCCTGTACTTATAGCAGTATATAGACATAATAGCGTTGTTTCGTGCAGTATAGTGTTTATAAAAAGGCCTAATAATGGATGTGAGTATGTATAAATATTTTAACTTAATTGTGTTTTTATTTAGATTTTGTTCACCGTGTTTTTGTTAAGAGTAGGTATTGTATTTAAACAGTTGTGTAATTTTGTTGTTTGATATTGTTTCAGTTCTCTGAAAATACTTTTAAGAACTATTACTACCCGGAAAATAAAGATGAATCAACCGACGAAAAAGGCACGTTTGGTTTTAAAGTTAAGCAGGCCATGGCAAAAAAGCGTTCAGTAAATAACATCGACAGCTTTTTTGAACATCCCAAGAAGAAAACTAAAGTATTGAAGCGCTCTTCCAATGTCAGTCAAAGTTCTTGTGACGGGGTGGGCTATATATCAACTGGACAAGACGACGGGGCATACGCTTCTCACTTGATTAAAATCGAGATATATGACATGCAAAAAATTAAAAATATTCCGCCCACTGAGCACTGGAAACACGCTGATGTGAGATTAAAATTCTACGCGTCTTCTGAAGAAGACACTCAGCGCCAAACTACACGTGATGTTATATTCACATCACGTGTAGTTTGGCACCAAAGCAAGTCTTTAGAAACTACTCGCTTTGATCAAAAAGCAAGTATCTTCTAAAGACAGTTGTATGAAATATTTTATCGACAGTAAAAAAACAGTGATAAAAAGTGTTTGTGTAGGTTAAACCTTGCTTTTTACGAATTCAAGATGTTTCCCAGTCTACACAATTATCTTTTCGTTGTAAAATTTAATTGTGCGAAATACTTTATTGGCACTATAAAATGCAGTGATAAAAAGTGTTTGTGTAGATTAAACAAAATGGAGAGTTTGAACCGTGATATCTATGATCCTCAACTCATCAGGCTCTGTGAAGAGCTTAAAGAAGATCATGAATTACACGCCATCGGGGAATTTATAAGCCAACTTCATCGTGAGGCGCATTGAGATAAATAGACTAGAGAAGCAAACCTCATTATCAAGCGGTAAAAAAAGTATGACCACTTCTTAGCCGCGACGACGTAGCTTTGAAACCACTACACATTTTAAAATAAACACATAGTAAAAATATATCGGTCTCACTTACACAAGTTGCAAGAACAATGATGTCACTGACATTAGATAAGGACAGACACAAAAATATGCCATGGTAGGTTGGTGTTGCCGACCATATGAAAATTTGCCCAATATAACAAATAAATAGCGATTTTTTTAAATAATACTTACTTTGTAATTAATTAATGCATGAAATTATTTTAAATGCGTATTTCTTATTAGATTACTAGAAATAGGCAAAGGTAATAAAATAAGTACGTAATTTTTTGTTTCAATTTTTTATTACCTATATGTAGGTATAATATTATAAGATTATTACTATGTACAAAGGATAAACTGAAGACTGAAGTCGGCTTTTTGTTGAAAATATTGTGGTCGCCGACTTCAGTTGGACTAACCTAATAGGATAGGTACCTACTACTAAGTACCTACTAGTAGAAGTTATTTTTTGCGTTTTTGAAGGCGATTTTTTGTTTTTTAAAACATTTATTTTATTTTACACTTTTTAGTGATCATAATAAGCTTATGTAGTCCCACTTCTTAGTTGATATATGAAACTTTAAGACATTTCAAGCTCGCCGCAAGCAACGCCGCGGGAAAATCATAGTCATTTTAAAACAATTAAATGTGCTTCGTTGTAGTCGCTCAACTATCTTAATCGAGATATCTTATCGCCACCCTTGAAATCGGTACCGTTGAGGAGTTCCGTTGGCCATCTGTGGTCTTCATCATCAGTTCCGCTTCACCAAGTGACACTTTCTGAATGCAAATGCTACATTTGTTACTAAAAATACTAAAATTGCTATATGTTTGCATACAATATTTGAGGAGTTCCCTCAATTCCTCACTGATCCCTTCATCAGATTCAGATTTGCTGACAATGGGACCACCTCGGAAGTATATTCTATCAAACCAAAAAAGAATTTTTAAAATCGGTCCACAATTGACGGAGTAATCGGTGAACATACATAAAAAAAAAAAAAAAAAAATACAGTGGAACGTATAACCTCCTCCTTTTTTGAAGTCGGTTAAAAATTTGTTTGCATGTATAGTAAATGGAAGATATAAAGTCAATCCTGACATCTGTCATCGCACTACAATTTATAATCGTAATGGACTTATTAGAGAAACAAGTCCATGGATATCACACGCGAGGACAATTGTTCGGTTAAAGAGATTTACTCTGGTGGACTAAACAGAAGCAAATGGGGTTAGCTCCACGCGCTTCTGTCAAGTCCTTTGAGGTTATTGTAATTTGTAGGTACTGGAAGGACAGTTGTCAGGATTACCTGCTTATCTGCGTTTTACTATCAGTGGCTTGTTTTGTAAAGCTACAAATTACAATTTACAGGTAACAAGTTTCCATTTGACACAACTTCGACCAATGACGACCAGAGGCCCGTTTCACGAAGCTACAAGTTACAAATTACAAGCGGAACTCTCCTTCTAGCAAAAGGAGTTAGAAAGAGACTTCCGCTTGTAATAAAGGGCCGCAGAGGCCCGTTTCACGAAGTTACAAGTTACAAGTTACAAATTACAAGCGAAAGTCTCTTTCTAACTCCTTTTGCTAGAAAGAAAGTTCCGCTTGTAATTTGTAACTCGTAGCTTCGTCAAACGGGCCACAGCCATTTGAGCAGTGTTGCCAGTTTAGACCTGTAAAATTGTAACTTGTAGCTTTATAAAACGTGCCCCAGGATATGCAGGCCTGTTGTGCAGTCTTAATTTGTCTTTATCCCTGAAGTGCTTAGAACATAATAATATTACAGATGATTTAGTAGGCAGCAAGTCGGTCTATTTTCTCAACAATCGAATGATTTCCACCGACTTCTTTTGACGTAGGAAGGATGGATAAGGATGTAGCCTTAGGCACCCTGAAAATGTATCAATATAAAATAGGTAACTAAATGAAAATACTAGATTCTTCTATTATCATTAATCTGTATTTTTTATTAAATCTACTTCCAATATATTAGAACTCAAAACAAAATTAAAACCTCCCGTCAATGTGGGAAAACCAAAACGATATTTTAATGGCAACACTGCGCCTAAATTGCAATATTTAGTATTTTAAATCGATTTCTGGGTTTTTCATGTTAATTTGAATACATAAACAATTAACTAACGTGTGGAAAGTAATTCCGCTGGATTTGTTATCTTTTTGTGATCTCGAATTACATTCTTTCACTACGCATTTTCCCATTTTGTAGCTCGGTGCAACTCTGTCGGCATCCCAATGAGCACTGAGTTGACGTTTGCTGACATATGGCTGTGGCCTTATGTGAAGTGGCAACGCTTTGTTGCGGTAATTGCTAATCTAGTGTAACATATATATCAATGGTGAGGCGTAAGTAATATTTTTTATTCTTAACATTCCTGTTCTAACCTGTTTAAAAGTGCTTGAGCTATACTTGACGAAGAATGGGTTTGCGACTCGTTGTGACTTGATCTTATTGTTATGGAAACAATTAGGAGGGGTGCTCTTATATAAATGAGGTACCCGATGTTGAAATAATTCACTGTTTTGGTTGCTGTGTTTAAGTAACTAAGTGCCTGTTTATTCCATCATGGTGTTCATCATAATCCATTTAACTCGTGATCAAATTGAGTGTTTAAATAAAAAGTTTATTTTAACTAATTTTCATAGAAGTATACGGTTGTGGTTTATGTTAAATCAATTAACCACACTATTAGAAGAATCCGATATAAGACCATATTTTACAACATGTGATGGTCATAATAATATTAAAGGCGAACAGAATAGTTCGTCATCAGATGTGATTGATGGAGTTTTAACAATGCAAGCGTACTGTCAACGATGTAGGTAATATTTGAGTTAGTATAATATCCCAATCAATAAATAAATAACTTTGTATTTGTTATTAAGTCGTAAATTATATTTAATTTCATGTTTTCTTATTTTTATAGATCTTCTCAAGTCGGGCGTGGAGTAAAGAGGACAGCTGCAGTTTCGGAGTCAACAGAAGTGCTGACAAAGAAAAACCGTCCTTCAAGTTGTCGCGATGCAGTAGCAATATCATCCGAAAAAATATTAGATGAAAATGTGAGTACAAAAAATAGTGATAATGTTGAATGTTCTGTGTGCAGTAAATTTGTATCCAAAAGATATTTCACCAACCATTTGAAATGTAATATGCACAAAAATAATGTCTTAAGATAAGACGTTCAGTGGGTTAATGTACAGTTAATTGAAAACGCATTTAGGAACAGGGTGGCTACTTATAGAATATTGCTTGATGAAAATGTTCGCAATCCACCCCCGAAACAATTTTACAAAAAAATAAAGAAAAAATCTTTACATTATTGGATCGATCACTTACTGATCATTGTGCCTTAAAAGTAAATTTTATTCTTTATGCAGATTTTACTCAAGATATCAAACAGCTAAATAATACGTTTGACTTTCAATTCAGTAACAATGTGGTGAATCTTAGCAGCGACAAAAATTATATTTTTATAACTATTATCTAACTTTGAGAGGAAAGATAGTGGTGGTGTGAAAATTCAACTATCTAGATGTGAATGTAAATAAATTTTAACCAGTAATCGACAAGGACCAATGATCGACACAGATTCTTATATCACAGAATATAAGGGTTATTCATTTCATTCATTTGTTTTGTAACACTCAATTTATGACCGTATGATCTTTGAATTAAGAGTTTAGTGTCGATCAGTGGTGCATGTCAGCTTAAAGTGTCGAACACTGGTGCCATTACGTTACGTGGTTCTTCCTATATAAAATTATCCCGAAATATAATGAATACAAAGGCAGTTATTAATGTAAAAAAACCGGTCAAGTGCGAGTCGGACTCGCGCACCGAGGGTTCCGTATTGAAGATAATATCGAGGGTTGAGCGGTCAAACCCGATAAGTCGACATTATATTGTTGTGTCAAAAAGAACATTATTGAATACATCAAGACAAATGAAATTTGAAGAAACAATTATTTCGATTTATCGGGTTTGACCGCTCAACCCTCGATATGCTTGGTAACCGCAAATAAAAATACTCATTTTGTTATAACCTTTATTTTCCAGGCAATAAGGTCGATTTTGACTAGCCTAAATTTTAATACAGATTTTCTTAGTTTTTTTGTTATTTCTCAAAAACTGTAAATAATGAACACTTTATTTTATTTTTTCCAGAAAATATAAGTAATTATCTATACGTCAGGATTTTTTTCACAATTTTTGATTAATAAACTTCGGAGATAAGGGGGGGGGAACGGTCATTTTTTATACATTTTTGGCTATAAATCAAAAAGTACAACACAGAAAATTTTCAAAAAAATAGTTTTGAAATGTGCAGATCAAGACCTTTCATATGACACCTTACATTACACTTACTTACATATTTGCTATAATCGAACCACTTTCATTTTTGAACCCCCCGTTTTAGACCCCTTTTCAATTATTAATAAAATTAATTTCATTTTTTTTTTACTACAAATAAATGCGGGCAAGCAAGTTGTACAACTATGCCAAATTTCAAGTTGATAGCATTTGTAGTTGCTGAGAAAACCTGCTGTGACATACAGACAGACAGACAGACAGACAACGAAGTCTCACCATAAGGGTTCCTTTTGTACCATTTAGGTACGGAACCCTAAAAACAATGATCATGAATGTTGTAGATGGGCTGTATTGTCAGGGTTATACCCACCTACAAACCATCATTCAAATACAGCGAATTCATATATAGCACACAAACATAAAAGAAAAAACCGGTCAAGTGCGAGTCGGAATCGCGCATCGAGGGTTCCGTATTGAAGATAATATGCTTGGTAACCGCAAAAGAAAATATTCATTTTGTTATAAGCCTTATTTTCCAGGCAATAAGGTCGATTTTGACTAGCCTAAATTTTAATACAGATTTTCTTAGTTTTTTTGTTATTTCTCAAAAACTGTAAATAATGAACACTTTATTTTATTTTTCCTAGAAAATATAAGTAATTATCTATACGTCAGGATTTTTTTCAGAATTTTTGATTAATAAACTTCGGAGACAAGGGGGGGAACGGTCATTTTTTTTACATTTTTGGCTATAAATCAAAAAGTACATCACAGAATTTAAAAAAAAAATAGTTTTGAAATGTGCAGATTAAGACCTTTCATATAACACCCCATTTGCTATAATCGAACCACTTTCATTTTTGAACCCCCCATTCTAGACCCCTTTTCAATTATTAATAAAATTAATTTCATATTTTTTTTACTACAAAATTGCGGGCAAGCAAGTTGTACAACTATGCCAAATTTCAAGTTGATAGCATTTGTAGTTGCTGAGAAAACCTGCTGTGACATACAGACAGACAGACAACGAAGTCTCACCATAAGGGTTCCTTTTGTACCATTTTGGTACGGAACCCTAAAAATGAATGATATAAGCATTAATATTTTTGGACTCGAGTACAATTAACAAAGTAAAAAATATGATGTGATAGGACCATTACACTTAACTAAATGTAAAAAAGCTACCCACTTAAACTTTTTATATATATCCAAAGGTAGCGAAGCACATTATTGCTTTATCAAAAATTTATCTAGATTAGTATTTAAACAATTATCCAATACACACATATTTGTGATGGTTGCCAAACAAGCTTTACATCACATGAAAGTTTAATGGATCATCAAAGAAACGACTGTTTCCATGTTTGTACAAATTTACCTTCAGAACAGGATATAAAGAAAAACTGCTTTAATAAAAATGTCCCATCTAACCAACTTACCTTCAATAATAATGATCGTAAATTAAGGGTGCCTTTTGTTATTTATGCCGATTTTGAGGCTTTTTTAAATCCAATTTCATCATGTTTCAACAATCCTAGTACATCCTTTACAATAAATGTACAAAAACACGAGGTATGTAGTTTTGGATACTACATTAAGTGTTCTTATGATGATAAGTTGTCAATGTATAAAACATACAAAGGTAAAAAAAGTGCACAGATATTTGTGAAATACATAAAAAAATATTTAGAGAACATTTGTAGGAGTTATACTTTTGACAAAACCCCTTTGCCTTTATCTGATGCAAATAATTAAGATATTGCTCAGAGTAGCACATGTTACATTTGTGACAAAAATAAAACGGTGATTCTACTATTTCTTAAAATCATCATACAAATTTTTATGAAGGAGTAGCACATCAATTTTGTTCTGAAAAATACAGGGCACCTAATTTTATACCTGTATTTTCCATAATTTGAGCAACTATGATAGTCATTGTATAGTACATGGGCTTGGATTTGAAGAATGGGACATTGAACTGATACCAGAGAACAAAGAGAAATACATTTCCTTTTTTAAATCTTTGTAAGTGAATAATCGCGCAATGAAATTGAAATTTGTTGATTCACAAAAATTTATGAGTTGCAGTCCTGAGAAATTAGCCTAAACCTTGACATCCCAACAATTTCGTGAAATAAAATTGAGTTTTCCATGTAAAGAGGATTTTAAACGATTAATACGAAAGGGTATCTATCCCTATGAGCACATGACATCATATATTACGTTAAAATTAACTTCACTTCCCTCTCTAGATAAATTTTACAGTTCTCTGACTGATTGCAACATATCAAAAGACGATAATGAACATGCGAAAGATATTTGGTCTCATTTTCATTGCCAAAATATGGGGGATTATTCTGATTTATATTTAAGAACAGATGTTTTGTTGCCCACCGATGTAATTTAATGTTTTTGAAATGTATGTCTTAGGACATATGAATTAGATCCAGCTCATTATTATACTGCTCCAGGATTAAGTAGGGATGCGATGCTAAAAACTACAAAAATAAATCTAGAACTCTTAACCGATATTGATAAAATTGCTTTCATAATTAAAAATATTCGAGGTGTTATATCGCAATGTAGTAAAAGACACGCAAAAGCTAATAATAACTAAGTTTATGTCAGAATATAATCAAAATATTCCTTCTTCATTTCTTATGTACTTGGATGCAAATAATCTTTATGGGTGGGCTATATCACAATGTCTCCCTACAGGTAAATTTGAATGGGTGAATGTAGATACTGATATTAATGTTTCTGATGACGCTGAACATGGATTCATTTTAGAAGTCGATCTAGAATACCCCCACTAATTGCATGACTTTCATTCGGATTTACCATTCTGTCCTGAAAATGTTTGTTTAGGGAATCCAAAAGAAAAAAAAATGATTCCCAATTTAAATAGGAAAACGAATTATATTCTACATAACAGAAATCTAAAACAATGTTCGAGAAATGGTTTGCAATTAGTTACTTAAAATCCATCGTATTTTGAGATTTTTAACAATCTAAGTGTTAAAAAGTTACATAGACGTAAACACACGCATGCGATCGCAGGCAACGTGTGATTCTGATAAAGATCATTATAAAAGTATGAATAACTCAATGTTCGGTAGGACCATGGTTTTTTTTTTGAAATATGTGAATGTCAAATTGTTAAGTCCCTGGAAAAATAATGGGAAATCACAGGGAGTTGAAACTATAATAGCGAAACCTGAGTTCCACAGTTTATCAATATTTTCAGAGAACTTTAGCTGCTGTTTAATTGAATAAAACTAAAATCTTTTTTAATAATACAATTTAGGTACATAGGATAAATTTATTGGAAGAATATTTCTAAATTGCAATTTAGATATATCGAAAACTTTCATGTATAAATTTCATTACGACTACATGAAAACGAAATATCAAGAAAATCTCAGGCTTCTTTATACAGATACCGATAGTTTAGTTTATCAAATATTCACTGAAAAATATAAGGACATAAAATCAGAGCTTGATTTATATTTTGACACATCAAACTATCCCCTTAACAATGAATATGGTTTACCATTAATAAATAAAAAGCGGTTGGGGTTTTTCAAAGATGAAAACAACGGTAAAATATTTAAAGATTTTGTTGGTCTACGATCTAAAATGTATGTTGCCTTAGATGTTGAGAATCATAGTTTTATATCAATAGCTCATAATAAATGTGTTACTAAAAAATTGACCCTCAACGATTATAAAAAGTGTTTATTTGACAAAAATACGCAACATGCTCAAATGATGAGATTTAAATCAATAAAACATGTGATATTTACTCAAAATATAAATAAAGTATCATTATCTCATAACGATACAAAACGGTACTTGTTAGAAAACTCTTCGGACGCTCTTGCATGAGGACATTATTAAATACCCCATGGATCATTACAAAATATTTTTTTCATGTAATTTATAGTCACCAGGGATCGGAAATTCGGATAGATATTTACCTACAGTTGGCAAAATCCCGGAAAAAGATAGGCGAACATGGCGTCGGCTTCTTAAAAAAATATATTTTAATAATATAATTTTCGGGATTCCGGGATTCTACAAAACTTAAGTAATAATTATTTTACATGTAGGATAAAACGTTCCACTATGCTCTTATAAATTCTTTAGGTCAATAAGTAGCAAGTAAATTAAATAACATTCGGTAAATCTATACGTGGAAAATAACTTGAAATAGTATAAAAACTTAAAATTATGAATCTATGCTGGCGTAATTTATTTATTTAAAAATGCCGGGAATTTTATTAATGAATTATATGATTGAGTCCGCCTCCATACAACTGAACAACAACCCCGCCGCGAAAAATTAGGTAAATATCCATTCGAATTTCCTGTCCCTGGTGATTATAAATTACATGAAATAGTATTTTTCACAATCGTCTTATAATAGAGAGCTTTTTAGTCGAGTACCGTGTTTAGGCCACGAAGCTTGCTGAGTGGCCTAAGTAAGGTACGAGATTAAAAAGCTTGATTATGACACTATTGTGAACAATACTTTTTGAATGAGTTCATTAAAATTAATAATTTAAATCATTAATAACAGTATATGTATAAGAAAACTAAATATCGTAAGTAATATCACACCACCGGCGTCCGAATGTTGCAGTACTGTGCTGTGATTGGCTAAATACTGCCCAATCACAAAGCGTAGTTTTTTTAATTTTTTTTATGCCCTGGATACAGCAGCAAGTTTAAGTAGATTTTTGACAGATGACGCGACGCTGCTACGTTCCGAAACGCCATAGATTGGCAATTTTGTATCGGATCGAGTCTCCTTAAACAAGGACACATATGAAATACGAAGTTCCATTTTCAAATTTTTTTCGGTTGTCTAGAGCGTATCGAAAAAGTTATTTCGGTTGTTTCGGAAGTAACATAGACTATGCAACGATGAAAAGAGTGACGTTGCAGTATTCTCTATGAAATCTTAATACACAGATTATAATCGACGAGTACAAAAAAAATATTTTGTAATGATCCATGGGGTATTTAATAATGTCCTCATGCAAGAGCGTCCGAAGAGTTTTCTAACAAGTACCGTTTTGTATCGTTATGAAATAATGATACTTTATTTATAGTTTGAGTAAATATCACATGTTTTATTCATTCAACATTATTTTTTGTTCATTTTGATTTTTTTAATTTTTAACTGTGGATTCCTATGTAATAATTATAGAAAATGTAATTAAATTTTAGTTTTTTGTATTATTAAGTTTACTTTTCAGATTTTCAGTTACAAAAGAACTTTGACTTTCGCAATCCAACAGAACTCGTGCAGGGTAAGTACTATTGTCCCGTTCATTGACAACATCAATTAAGGCGGTGCCCAGGAGCACCTCGCTATCACTCGTGTAAGCTGTAAAAGTAGTGAGGGAGGAGATACTAGGCCCGTTATTAGTATTTGGTTTTTCGTGGCTAGTACTTGTCTATAGTAGTACTATTATCAAATTATGTTCATGATTTATTTGTTTATGATTAAGGTTATTTCTACATGATAAACTATTATGCTTTGTGTTACAGGTCCTGCAGGAGCTGAGTCGGCAGTTCGTGGTTAAATGACCTGGTCGCAGGCAGTTATGGCAAACGTTTAAAGACTTCAGCCTCCCTAGCCTCGAGGGTCATATCTAAAAACTGTTTACATTCATACAAACGATGATTTTGATTGCACATAAAACAAGACCTATTTGTCATAGATGTGAAAAAAGTTCTTATATGTTTTTGTTCCCTATCATGAACAAACTTACCATTTTTATTTATTGGAACGGTTCTTGAGCTACCTTGTACGGTCTCTAAAATGTCTGCTCTTTGTCTAAGAAATTGATAAAAATCTTCAGGGTTAGGAGATCCGTCTAAGTTAGCTTTGAACTCTTCCCATTATATATTATGAGGGTTAACGTATTCAAGGCTCTCAAATTTTTGCTAAAATGATCTATAACGGACCTGAGAGATCTATGAGACTCTCTATTCAATGACTCAAGATTAAGAAAGGATTTAAGGTGGTTGTTGATCAAAACATTCTTATTATTATACCGGTTGCAAAGTAGTTCCCAGGCAGCCCGGTAATTCTCGGACGTAAACTCGATTGATTTTATTGTGATAACGGCACCGCCCTCGACTGAGGATCGGAGATAATGAAACTTGCTTATGTCCGGAATAGTATCGTTCGCGTTGATTAACGAGTCGAAAGTATCGCGAAACTCGAGCCATTTTAAATAGTTCCCGTCAAAACTCGGTAGTTATAATTATGTAGGGTATGACGATATGTGACGGTAGCTTCTTGATTAAATAAATACAACCAGTTCGCAACAGACTTCGGCCTTTCATTGACGTTGCATTGGCAACGACTCGGGAATTTTACCGTTACTTTGTGTGCTAGTGCCCATTTTGTGTGCAATATGCCAATTGGAAAAGTGGAACCGTTTGATTTACATTCAAAACAGTGGTCAGGTTACATAAGACGTGTTAAACAATTTATATTATTGAATGATATCAAAGCGGAGTTACAAGTCGCAACGTTAATTACCTTATTCGGAACCCACGTATAACCTAATGTGCAATCTATGTGCGCCGATTAATCCGGAAGACAAGAAGTTTGACGAATTAGTCGAAGTAGACGAAGTTGTGACGAATCATCTCGAACCAAAGCGATCGGTGATCGCGGAGAGACATGTTTTTAGACTTCGAAGACAAAGCAACGGAGAATCGTTATCAGATTATTTACAAAGTCTAAAAAATTTAGCGGCAACTTGTGGATTTTCCGGCGGACAGTTGGAAGAGAATCTTCGAGATCAATTCTTGTCGGGATTGTTCAGTGACGACATGAGATCGCGATTATTTGCTGAAAGCGATATTTCTTACAAAAAGGCGGTTGAGCTAGCTCTGGCTCTGGAAGCGGCGGAGAAGCATGCCGAGGCAAGCGCGACTAGTGCCAGTAGTGGCATGCGCGCGAGCTCTGGGGCGAGCGCCACGGGCGCGCTCGGCGGCGGCGGCCTGCATGCTATACGGGGAGCGCGGCCCGGCGCGCCCGCGGCGGCTGCAGCGGCGCCGAGCGCAGCGGCGGCTTGTTGGCGATGCGTTAAATCACACCGACCAGATAAGTGCCGTTTCAAACAATATAACTGTGACAACTGTCAGCGTAAAGGACACCTAAAAAATATGTGTAGGATACCGGACAATAGACCCACTAATAAAAGGCATTTCTTTATGGAAGACGACTCTGATAGTGTTTTTTTTTTAAATACAAGCAGTAGCGTCTGGCGATAAACCTTATTTTGTAGACGTAAAGATTGTCAATTTTGTACTTTCATGTGAAATAGACACGGGAAGTAAAATTTCAGCAATTAATGAAACCGACTATTTATCCTTCCACAATTATCCATTGTTTAATGATTATAATAAGTTATGTTCGTATTCAGGCTCATCGATACATTATGGTAAATGCCTCAATAAGTAATACTGAAGTGTAGGGTGAGAGGTATAATGACAACTCAAGAGTCTGGAGAAATACTGTTCTTTATTGGTAAATTGTATAGCTTATATACTATGGTTTCTAGTCAGTATCAAGGTCTAGGGTTAATGGTGTGGAACTTATGATTATGCATTGTCAGCGGATTTAAACTATAAAACTTAATAGAGGCTATAAAGTTTTATAGCATCGTTAAACTAATAATTAGAGAAGAGGTAGGTATCAGCTGTATGTATCAGCTGTTACATTAGTGACCTCACTACAGCTTTCCCCTTTTTTTTTTGAGACAAAAATTGTAACAAAACAATTTTTGGCTTAGGTTTACTTAATTTACTTATGGGTATGGTAAACATTATAAATTCTTAAACTATCTTAATGTTATCTGATTACAGTTTATCTTACGTTTAGGTTACATGTTTCTTATATGGCTATGAAGTACATTGTTGCATTTACTTTTATGCTTGCAAGGAGTATTATGATATTTATTGGTTAAGCATATTTAACCGTCGTTAAATATGAGGATAGCGGTCCCTTATTTGGTGGTGGTGTTTGATTGTCTGTTTTTGTTATGGTTTAGTTTTTATACTTTTATTTCTTATGACAAATGTTGTGTTTCATTTATTCATTAATCTTGTTCTTGCTTTGTGTAGTCGTTTTTCCCTGTATTATTTTTATTATTCTAAACATGTCTTTTTTTTCGTTGGATCCCACACTTGTGTGTGTTTTCGACTTATCATTAAATTTTAGTGTACGGCATGGTGTACCGTTTTATTTTTCTACCATGCGTACTGTGGCGGGTTCGCCCCAATGGTTAAGTGTGTTCGACGCGGTTGTGGGCCATCCCTTGATGTGCCCACTTCATCCGGCGGATGACCTGCTGTCCACGATCTGCGTGGAATTGAGTGCTGTGGACGCAGATGGCTTAGTGCTGTTTGTGGACTACGCACTCACCCCGGATAGCCGGTACTGGCATGTGTGGTGGCGCACTTTGGAGTGGCGTGAGCTCGACGAAATGATGGCGGATTTTCCCTTAGATGATGGTGGTAGTGATGTTGTTAGTGATGGTGTTTTTTGGTGTATAAGGTTTTGTTGTTTTTTTATTTTTTTATTATTTTTTATTAAACTTTTTTATTATCCTGTGTGTTCGTTGTTTAATTTATATGCTGTAGGGTTTTGTTCTATTTTTATGCACAATGTATTCTTTACCTAAAACTAATATTTTTACATTCGTACCTTGATCTTCAATTACAGTATATGGTCCCTTATACACTGGGTCCATTTTATTTCTATCTTCTTTTTTAACTAATACTAAATCTCCTATCGTATAGTTTATGGGATTAGTTTTTAAATCATAACTTATTTTTCTATCTATTTTTGACTTAATTAAATTATTTCTAGCATCCTCTTGGGATTTTTGTAATCTATACTTAAATTCTATTGGATATGAATCATAATTATACATTGGATCTACTTGGGTTATAATATTATTTGGTATACGACATAACTTTCCAAACACTAATTCATATGGTGTATATTTAGTTGCTGAATGCATTGTCGTATTATATGAAAAACACCAATATTGCAACCAATCTGACCACTGGTGAGCTTGGTTATTTGTTTGTATCCTTAAAAATGCTCCTAAAGCTTTATGTGAATTTTCTAAAGAACCTAGGCTTTCGTGGTGGTAAGCGGTTGATTGCAATTGTTTTATTCCTAAAATATTACATATTTCGCGCATAGTTGATGAAATGAATTCACTTCCCTTATCTGTTCCAATTTCTTTTGGAATTCCATATCGCAATATGAAATTATCAACTAATGCTCTCGCGACTGTGTCTGTTTCCTTATTTAGAAGTGGAAATGCCTCTACGTATTTTGTGAGCTCGCACTGTAACGTAAGTATATAGCAATATCCGTTGGTATCTTTAGTTAGG
The DNA here is from genome assembly GCA_948252455.1 of Acleris cristana. Lineage (NCBI taxonomy): Eukaryota > Metazoa > Arthropoda > Insecta > Lepidoptera > Tortricidae > Acleris > Acleris cristana. The sequence goes on along the minus strand of OX411771.1, from coordinate 5,013,956 downwards.
GGTCCGCATAAATCTAAGAATACCTTATCGAAAGAAGCTGTGGCCGTACTAGTAATACAAAGTGGTTGTTTTACATTTTTATGATATTTTTGTGTTTGGCAATTATGACATGTTTTTACGAATTTCACAATGTCATTATCCATTCCTGGCCAGTAGTAGTAACGCTTCACGTTATTGGTCATTCTTCGAATCCCCGCGTGACCGCTTGTGGGTAATAAATGAAAATCGTTCAATATGACACGTCTGTCATCTTTATTGTTTATTTTTGTGACACCTTTAATGATACATAATCGGGGTCCGGACCCTGTACCATATTTGTTTATATATTGAGCTAGCTCTGTTATTGTACACGCGGTGTCTTTGTTATATAGTATGCATACTTCCTTTATTTGTTGTGCCTTGCAAAATGCACCTAATGCCCTCGCGAGAAAAGCTCGTTTCGTACGCGATTGAATACTAGGCTTGACACACAATGTCGCCAAGGATGGCGAGTACACGATTTCATTATTTTGACTCGTAACGTAATCTTTTTGTTCGAGTATTTTGCAATAGTCATGCTCATTGAAACTTAATTCTGGTAAATTTTCTGGTTTTTTAAGGAGTTCCACTATTCTTGGTTGATCAGACCCATCACGGTGGTAGTCCTTATTTCTTGAGTCATTGTTTATGTTTTGCTCTTTCATTCGTTTTGTTTGTGCTCTGGTCATCACTGATACCACTTGTTTTGTCATATTTTTGAGTTCTTCGCTAGTTATTTCTATTCTAGATAACGCGTCTGCAGCTACATTATCTTTACCTTTCAAATATTCTACCGTGAAGTCATATTCTTCTAGACATAAACGAAATTTGGTGAGTCGGCTTGATGGATTATTCATTCCAAATAAATAGATTAGTGGGCGGTGGTCTGTGATAATTTTAAACTTTCGCCCGTATATGTATGGTCTAAAATATTTCACTGCCCATACGATGGCTAGTAATTCCTTATCCGTTGTGGGATAATTTTTTTCTGCTTTATTTAAAGGTCTACTTGCATATGCTACTGGTAATCCATTTTGATTGGATAATAAACTTCCAACAGCTGTGCCTGATGCATCTGTGTGTATCGTGAACGTGTTGTTATCTGAGAAATCCGGATATTGTAGTACTGGTGGGGTACTAATGTTTATTTTTAACTTTTTAAATGCATTTTCACATTGTTCTGTCCAATTAAATTCTACGTTTTTCTTTAATAAATTTGTTAAAGGCTGGGTTATTTCGGAGAAATTTTTAATAAACTTTCTGTAATAATTTACAAATGCTACAAAACGTCTGACCTCATCTGCGTTTTTTGGTACTGGATAATTTTGAACTATTGTTATCTTCTTTGGATCAGGTTTTATTCCTTCGGGAGTTACTACATGTCCTAGGTATAAAATTTCTTTTTGCATAAAATTGCATTTTAATGGGTTCAGTTTAAAATTTACTTTTCTTAATCTTTCGAAAACATCAATTAAGTTTTTATTATGTTGTTGTAAATTTCGACCCATGACAATGATGTCATCTAAATAAACTATGCATTGTATGTAGTTTAGTCCAGACATAGCTATGGTCATAGCTCTGCTGAAAGCATTTGGGCTAGTTTTTAGTCCCATTGGTAATCGTTTCATCTGATAGTGTTTATCTGCTATAAACGCGGTATATTTTCTGCTTTTGGGATCTAGTTTGATTTGATAATAACCTTGGTTTAAATCTAAAGTGCTAAAATACATAGCACCGGTTAAAGAATCTAGGATCTCAGTGATGTTGGGCAAGGGGAATTTATCGTTTTCAATTACGTCATTGACTTTTCTATAATCTATTACTAATCTCCATTTCTTTTCTCCACTCGAGTCTGTTTTCTTGGGAACGAGGAGTAATGGACTTGCCCATTCCGACTGGGATTCTTCAATGATGTCATTTTCTAACATTTGTTTTATTTGTTTATTTATCTCTGATTTTTGTGATTGAGGTAAACGATACGGTTTACTATATATTGGTGACACGTTTTCTTTTAATCGTATTTTTTGTTCATATAGGTTTGTAGTATTTAAAGAGTCTCCTGGGAGTTGAAATATGTCGGCGTATTTCGCGCAAATACTAGCAATGGACTTACTTTCCTCCTTATTTAAATTTTCTAATTTTAAAAATGAAAATAATAATTTTACTCTATCTGCATTTGTTTTACATTTTTCAAATGAAAAACAATTATAGTCTCGTAATGGTCTTATTTGTGGTGTGAAATTGTTTAAAGTTATGTGTTCCTCGCGCGTGTTTAAAACTTTTACTGTTATTTTTCCTTTTTTGCTACAAGTTATGGAATTCGCTACAAAAATTCCTTCAGCAATTTCACTTGACAATATTACGCAATCCTCTGCACAGTTTGTTGAAACTTGTATTATTGATTCACTTCGTGCTGGTATCTGTATTTGATTTGAACTATTTATTTCGTTATTATAATTTTTTAAATTTAATGGTATTGTAATTATTTTGATGTTATTATTTAACGTGATTATCTCTTTCTCGTAATTTATGACACTTTTATATTTTTTTAAGAAATCTTGTCCAATAATTCCGTCAGCTTGTAATGGTAATTTTGGAAATACATGAAATTTATGTTCAAAAGTTTGGTTTTTTGCCTGTAAGTTTAAAGTAATTATATTGTATGACGTTATATTTCCTCCTACTCCGTTAATGTGAGTCGTCTTGGGTGTCATATGACTACCGGCTGATATCGCTGCGTCATGTGTTATGGCGCTTAGGCTTGCGCCCGTGTCAATAAGCCATATGTGCGTTTTGCCGTTTATTGCAAACTGAACTGAATTCATATGACTATACGTTAGAATGTAGTTTTTAGGGACGAAAAAATTTTAACTCTTCCGACATATCGCTAGTATTTTGTTCACTTCCTATCACCGTATTAACTTGATGACGTCTGTATGATGGATTTTGACGTCGGCCACGATAACTTGTATGTGTACGCCTGTAAAAGTTATTCGCGGTTCTTAGTGGTCTATAATTATTTGTTTGTGCGTACTTTCCTGTGGGTTTATTTTGCGCACTTGTACCCGGTTGCGTGCGAGTGTATTTACCCATAGGTGTACTATAATGTCCTCGGTAAGGTCTACGGACATTGTATCCTTTTTTCCGTAAGTGGAACATTTGTTCCGGTCCAGGTGTGGGTGTTATAGACACTTCCTGGTCTTTTGCTCCCTGTATAGCGTCTTTGAGCGAGGTGTAATTTCGGGACGCTATAATGGTACTCAACTTATCATTTCGTAATCCCTCTGCGAACTTTGTAATTGCCGTTTTTTCATTTAAGGGTTGTAAAATGGTGTAGGCTTCTGGTTTTCCATTTGCCTGCGTTATTGTGAGGTTTACAAATAAATCCTCCAATTCTTGTCCGAAACGTTCGATGGACCTATTCCCTTGTTTTGCTGTCGTTAGTTTGGCTTGTATCGCGGTTGCTGATTTAATAGGTAAAAGATGGAGCTTCATTTCATCAATTAAATCGCTTATTTTTGTATGGTTACCTGATATTCTAAGTTTGGCATTTTGCGTTAGTCTTGTCTTAATTACAAAATTAATCAATAACTTGTAGTCTGTATCCTTAATCATTGCGGAATATAAGTCTATGGCATCTATAAGTTGCTTTGTGACGGCTTCCGAGCCGTCCATGACTGGTAACAATGATACAGCTGTTTTTAGGTCAAAGCTGTCGTTTGACGTCATTGTGATTAAATTTTTGTTGTCTTGTTCGTATGTTGTTATAATTTTACTATAAACTTCCTCTATTTTTAGAAAGTAAGACTGAATTAATTCACTGTCTTTTACTGATAGTTCTGATTTTTCTAATTTGGAGCTATATTGTTCTATATATATTTCGTACTGCTTATATAGTGTTTTTACTTGTTGAAGTTTATTTTGGCCAATAGCCTCAGTTCGGCGTTTTGGTCCTAACTTTCTAATATCCTCTTGTAGTGATTTTAATTGGTTATATAACTCCTGAATTGAAGTCATTAATAAATTTTACAAATATATGGGTTATTAGTGCTGACTAATTTCGGGTAAGCGAACAATACAAGGTTTTACATAGTTATAGTTAGGGTTATCTTAAATTGATACCTTCATAACGTTGCTGTGCTGTGCTGTTTGTGGATAGCTGCTGCTGCTGCTTCGTGGACTTGTTGCTAGACGATCTGCTCTGGCCGGTTCCGCATCGTTGCTGCTACTGCTTGGCGCTCGATCTTTTTAGTTAGACATTCGTGGATCTTCTTCCACAATGCATAGATGAATATGATGCATACGACAATGAGTAGTGTCGTGGTCAAATAAATCGTAACTTCGCCTCTGTAGGTTTGGCTCGTGGTTGCGTCGTTGGACTGGCCGTTCTGAGCGATGATGACCTCTTCTTTTTTATCTTCTTTCGTGCATTGATGTCCCATGTCGTGCTTGGAGCTGCGGCGGATCGGTTTTTTCCGCTGGTCCCTTGGAGCTGGCTTGAGCTGGCTTTTGCTGGCTGAAGCTGGCTTTTGCTGGCTGGAGCTGGCTTTTGCTGGCTGGAGCTGGCTTGAGCTGGCTTTTGCTGGCTGGAGCTGGCTTTTGCTGGCTGGTGCTGGCTTTTGCTGGCTGGTGATCGGTTTTCGGCTGGTTACTTGGTTGGTCCGAGCGGCGGCGTGCTGACTGAAGCTGAGGCTGCCTCGAGCAGCCCGACTGGCAGGGTCGCCATGAAGTGTAGGGTGAGAGGTATAATGACAACTCAAGAGTCTGGAGAAATACTGTTCTTTATTGGTAAATTGTATAGCTTATATACTATGGTTTCTAGTCAGTAACAAGGTCTAGGGTTAATGGTGTGGAACTTATGATTATGCATTGTCAGCGGATTTAAACTATAAAACTTAATAGAGGCTATAAAGTTTTATAGCATCGTTAAACTAATAATTAGAGAAGAGGTAGGTATCAGCTGTATGTATCAGCTGTTACATTAGTGACCTCACTACAATACTATTGAACGAGATTTACAATTGTATGTAATTAAGAATGGCAGTCGGCCATTGTTAGGGAGATCGTGGATTCGTCGCTTCAATATTAATAGTTTGTCAGTGAATAATATTGATGTCGACGAAGACGAATCTAGCAAAATTCGATTCATAGATAACTTAAAAAGAGATTTCCCGCAAGTGTTTAAAGACGGTTTAGGTACATGTATGGTCAATTCACTTACAACTCGCAGATAGGGAACCGGTGTACGTTCGGGCCCGACCCGTTCCACTTGCGCTGCGCCCAGCGGTAGAAAAGGAAATTTTGCAGATGGAACAGGAGGGTTCCATTTACCCGGTAGACCAGTCGGATTATGGTACCCCAATAGTACCGGTGATCAAATCGTCTGGGGAGATTAGAATTTGCGGGGATTATAAAACTACAATAAATCCGAAACTCAAGAGAGATTATTACCCCCTCCCCAGTATAGACGAGTTGTTCGCTGTTTTAAGTGGGGGCGAGAATATTCAAAAATAGATCTTACGAGAGCATACATGCAGGTACCCCTTGATGAGGACTCCCAGAAGGCCACGGCGATCTCCACCCATATGGGAACTTATGTTTTTAAACGCACACCGTACGGGCTTAGTTGTGTTCCTGAAAAGTTTCAGAAAATTATGGAAGAGACTCTCCGCGGCCTTCCGAATACCGTAGTATTTTTAGACGACATTTGTGTCACGGGTAAGGAGCGGGAGACTCATGAAAAAAATCTGCGAGCTGTAACAAAGAGATTGGCGGATATGGGTTTAACCGTAAAAATAGAAAAATGATTTTTTTTACAAGATAGTGAAGCATACCTACCTAGGTTTTATCATAGATCTTAACGGCTTACACCCCGATCACACCAAAATAACTGCGATTTCTAATGCCACTCAACCATGTAATGTTACTCAGTTAAAGGCATTTTTGGATTTAGTAAATTATAATGGCAAGTGTAACGTTGTATATCTTGCGTGAAACGGAACCTAAAGACTGGGGAAATATTTAAGGTGTTAATGGCATTACCGTTCATTAATTTTGATTGTCAAACGTCAACACCATAGATTTGTGGGTTGGTCTTGCCGCGTTAGGGTAAATGACCTTGAATTAGGGGAATATTAAATATTTGCAATTAAACAATAAATGGAGTAAATAGTTAATTACATTTATGAAGTAAACAAAACAATTCAAAGATTTCTTTTGGCAGTAATTGTACAAACAAGAATTAAACAAACACATTTCAGTCAAAAGTTAATTTAATGTAGTACTTTCATGTAGGTAATATATTAATTAGGTACCAAATTACCCAGACTACCTAACTTGTATAGCTACATTCTATGCATTTTGTTGCATCTATGTTTTGATTAGCTTTCATCAAGATGTCCAAGATGATAGCCCATTACAAAATCAGACTTAAGCTGAATGACAGCGGAGGAGCCATCCTCAATAAAGTAACCAAGCACCTGCTGTGGAGATATAGTACATACTTTCAGTCATATTTCGGTGAAAGGAACTTGTAAGTAATAATTAATAACATCTTTCTGATGGAGGCATTTGTTGCAACTTAATGTGCAATTTTCTGACCTAATGGTGAACTTTCAGTTATTGTTTCTCACACGTGAAGAGGAGCGAATGTCTTAGGTCGAGATTACCAGGGGTTTTCTTTGAAGTTTTCCGGTAAGATTCATAATTTTGATAACCTAAATGTCAGGCCACATGTCTCATACACTTCATAAACGTAGTGCTAATCAGAGCAATTTTTCTCTGTCTTTACAGCTGGACTGGGTTTTTAGGGTTTCGCTTCAGTCTCTGATTCTGTTATTCTGTTTAGATACTTTCATAATAATTTAGCTTTCATATTTGCCGTTATGGTTGGATGATTTATTTTGTAGTATTGCATTCAGTTATTCCGATTCAGGCTCCAACTATGTTCAGGTTCAGTAAAGCTATGAAGTAGCTTATATAGACATTCAGTGTTTGGCAGGAACTCTCTTTAGATCTGTAAGTAATAAATTCATGTTTAGGTTCCTGATCATTCAGAAAACATAAGAAATGAAGTAGGATACAAAGGTTTAAACCAACCTTTAGTAGGCGTGCCATAGGCACGAGGATTCAGTAGACCTTCACAAGCTGCTCTGAGCTGACCGAAGATACTGTGTCTTGCGACACAGTGTGCTGGTACCGCTCCACATCAAGTGGATCGTCCAGGAACGAAGGTTTTCTTCAGATTAAGGTCTGTGGAAATTATATTTATAATTAGGGAATTAGGATATCAATAATAGTTATTTGAACTCAGATTGGAATTAGTGGCAACTCTATAACTAGAGACTAACAAATTTCTATCTAAGAATTGTGAATTATAATATAAGAACCTTTACTTGTGTAAAACGACAAGCCTTCCGCTGAGCTAAACGTATTTTCTGGTAGAAAAAGAAATATGAGCAAAGTTATGTTCACAATTGATTAACATCATGTATATAGCTGCATAGGAATAAAGACTGTGATATTGACAAACCTGTTTCATTACGCTCCCCATCATATTACGTCCTAGAATACTCCATAAGTATCTTAAACTTATTCTGCAAACATTCTGTTACGTTTTTTCGTCTTTTTCGTTTTGTCACATGGTGAAAGCAACCGGGCGTTTGCTAATGTGACAAATGGCGCCATTTCCGTATAATTTTGAAGATTTTGAGTCCTTTTTGTTCATTTTTATGGAGTTTTCTGCGATTTTTGTGGATTGCCACCAACTGTCCAAATAGCTTGACATTTCTAGTTTAGAGATCATATTTAGCTTTTGTCTTTTATTATCTCGCTATTTTGCACTGTGTTTCTTGATAATTTTGTGTATTTCAGTTGTTTTCAGCATATTTTGATCATTTACAATGTGGAAAACTGTTGAAATTTTGAGGTTAAAACACTTGTCAAACTAGATAATCTTGAATACTAGGTCATAGACTGTGTTCATGTTTTTTGCTTGCTGTGGTTGTTATGGTATTGCTAAAAGCACAAGATTTTTATCTGTGGTTTTGGAAATACTGTTATTTAAATTAATAATATTAAAAGCTATTTTTCATAATTTATAAATAAAAATTTATTAAGATAATTTTAGAACTAATTTGCTTATGTGCATTAAGTAAAGTTAGATTTGTAATAAAAGTTTTCTTCTTTACAAACTTACATTTGAGTACTTATGTCAAATTTGAAAATTGAAGGCCATATACCTACCTTTTGTACTGAAACTTTTGTTTGGCCATAGTAAATTTTGAAAAACAAATGATAATATCACCTAACAGTTTTGTTTTCATGAGTGTTTTTAAGTAAAGAAAAGAATACATTTTGTATTTTCAAAATATTTATTAAGAATTGCAAAACATTTAGCTTTTGCCAACAATTCTGATTTAGAGTATATTGTTAAAACAACAATATGGATAGAACCATTCAGTTTCATTCACTGCATAAGGATGAGTTAATCTATGAAGTTGAGACAAGATCAGAAACACCACTTAGTACTGTTGATGGTCTTCGCAAACAATTAAGATCTTTGAGTATAGAATGTCCATCTAAGGCAGTTCTTGAAACAAGTTTAGATGCAAATATTGAGTTACGGATAGTTTCAGACAAGTTAAAGCAGTTGACAGGTTTAGTTGACAAGTATGTTAAAGACAAGGACAGTTTTTCACTAAATAGATCTAGAGCATTAGGTGCACATCTGTATTACAGATTTTTAAGAATTCAAGTTGACATTGATGCAGGCAACTTACAATTAAAATCAGAACTTAGTAACAAATTAGAATCACTTTTAGTTAAGATTGAAACACTAGTGCCGACTTCAGAACCAAGTGTAGTTCCTTCAGAGGTGACTGAGATGCATGTTGAATGCACCGGTGACAAGAATGTTTCAAAATGGGGAGTCAAGTTCAATGGATGAACTGATCCCAGATCATGTATCAGACATCAAATTGTTTCATTCAGCGGCACAACTGTTTACAGATTAAGCCTTATTATGGTACAGAGGTATAAGACAACAGGTTTTTAGCTGGAAGGATATTAAGGAATTGTTGTTAGAGGAGTTTGATCCTGTTGACTATGATTACAGGTTATTAGGGGAAATTAGGTTAAGAACACAAGGTTCAACTGAATTATACACATATATTATATTTTTCGGTTATGGCGTGTTTGTTTTCCCGTATTAAGGTTGCGTTGTCTGAGGAGATGGAGATCCTTTTGCACAATATTAGGCCAACATTAGCACAACATTTAGCTTTAATGCACATAACATCGGTGTCACAGCTGAAGGATCATTGTCGCAAATTGGAAGGTGCTAAACAGCGTGCAGAGTTATTCACGGAGCCTTCTAAGACCGCCACAAACATTTTGTAGGACGAATTTGTGTACAAGAGCAAGTCCAAGCCGGTACATTCGGTAAATTCAGGTTCATCGTCGTCTCCTAGCAACTGCAAGAAAACAACTTGTACGTATGCGCAGCAGTACCCCGAGGTACAGCAGTATCTCGGGGTATACAACAAACGCAGTTTCGATCCACACATGTACAGCTACCGGTTTGTTATAAGTGCGAACGTTCTAATCATAATTTTAGACTTTGCAGGGCAAGGGCCCGTGATGGTAAAATCAGATATTTTGGTTGTGGTTTGACAGATGTTGTTATTGCCAAATATCCGAATTGTACTAAACGTATAAAGCCGACGCTACACGTTTCGACTTCAAAAAACTAGATTGTTTTGATCGTGGTTTATAGGCTTAAATCAAACACGGCACTGCGGATGATGCAACGTATAATTAGCTACTGCAAAACATGACATTCGGGGTAGGCGTTCAATCGGACTACCTGCTTTTTACATATCCAACACCTCACTACTTAATTAACTCGTACAGTTCAAATGTTAACTTAATGATAAGTATCTAGTGTAAACACTTTATTGTACAAACAAAAGAAATACACAAATACAACAGGGATGTACAAGGGCGCACTTATACCCTTAAGGGATCTCTTCCAGTAACCCTTGAGCGATTCTAGTTAATGACCACTTTACACGGTTACATCAATAGCACTACTGTTCTGCTTGTGCAATTACTAAGTATACTATATATAGCTTGATTAGAGGCACTTACACGCTAAAGTTAATTATAATACTAAACACAGTTCTAATTCAAAATTCTTAAACTAATATAATAACACAATGTTTGTGTTATCTAATCGATATCAAAACCATACCGTTTAACTAAGGGTCTATTACGTTTTGGTCGATTTTCACACAGCAAGGAGGGAGTGGAAGCGGCGGAGCGAGCCAAGCCTTGTTCTTGCAGACGGTCAGCCGCAGGGCTGCCGCTCCCGCGGTCATCCGGTGGTGGAACTTCTCCGCCAGACTGACTCATTCCCTCGCCATTATCTACAATTAATTTCTTATTGCCTGACGAATCAGCTGCACGACCGTCACGATTACCGCTTGGAAAAGAAGGAATTAGTATTGACGCCCTAGACTTCCGCTTTAATTGGTCGATGTGCCTGTGACCCTCATTGCCTAAGTCGTCCCTGACCCTGTAGTTTGTGGAACCAATACGTTCTGTTATTTGCCCAGGGGCCCAGTCCCCTATGCGATCACGATTATAACTTCTGAGATAAACCTGATCTCCTTCCTTAAGCTCACGGACCTCACCACCCGCCGTTTCCACTTGCTTACGCTGCTTGTGTTGCACAAGGCCTGTCTTGTCCGGCTTGATAGCGTCAAGTCGAGTCCTTAGCGACCTACCCTGCAGCACCTTGGCGGGGCTCTCGCCAGTGGTGCCGTGCTCTGTGGTTCTATACAGCAACAAAAATCGATCGAGTGCAGTTTCAATATCTACGTGATCGCTGATTGCTTTTTTAATTACGGACATGCACAACTTTGCAGCATTTTCAGCTGCACCATTAGAAGATGGATGATAAGGGGCCGTCAAGGACTGCTCAATATTGTTACTCTTTAAGAAAGTTTTAAACACTTCACTTGTAAAAGGTGGGCCATTGTCGGATACTATCTGCTTAGGCAAACCGAACTGGGCAAACAGATGACGAATTTTTTTTACTACGTCTGAGGCAGTCGTGTGTGCCATCTTAGAAATCTCAATCCACTTTGATGTCGTGTCTATCACAACTAAAAACTTTAACCCCACTATCGGACCCAAGAAGTCCACATGCAACCTGCGCCATGGGCGCTAAGGCCACGGGCTGGGCGCGTGCGCCGGCGGCGCGGCCGCGTGCGCGGCGCAGGTGCGGCAGGCGCGGCACTGCGCCTCCACGGCCTCGTCCAGCCCGGCCCACCAGACATAACTGCGGGCTAAGCTCTTCATTTTGACCATGCCCATGTGAGTTTCGTGTAGCTCCTTTAACACCCGATCCCTGCACCTTTCGGGCACTATGACTCGATGGCCCCACATCAAACAACCTAATTCTAAATATATTTCCTTTTGCCTATTGAAATAAGGTTGTAACTCACGAAATTCATTTTCTGCCGGCCAGCCATCGCGCACAAAACTGACTACTCTGCCTAACGATTATCGCTACACAGGAATGATGTAGTCGACTTTCTTATTTGCTAGGATTGTGAAAATGTGTTAATAACTGGTGTTTGTGTGTCCCGAGATTGTGTTAACATGTTTATTAACCTTGTTTTGTTTTCCAGAACTCTGTAACGACGCCACAAATGGTATTTGGTTACGCAGAGCTCCAGGCAGTCGTAGTTTACGAAAATGAATACCTACACTCACATTTTGGTAGTGAGTTGAGACCTAAAGATTTCCACAATCAGTAAATGGACGGTTTTAACTCATTAACTGAGTGAGTTTGGAAGGTACGCGTACAAGGTCTCTGACACCTTTATTCGGTATGTCAGACAACCCTGTTGGTACTTTATTATGTCTACTCTTCAGGGCCCGTCCAAGTGGATCCGAAATCAGTTTGCAATTGTTGTGTGGATATATAGATTACCCTTGGCGTTGATCCCCTTAATTATATATGTATTTATAGACCACCGTAGGTATTTTCCCTACCTGGAAGCCAACTAAAGGCTGGAAATAGCCGGTTGAAGGGTTTTAGGACTGCACACAGGAAGTTTTACTTCCGAAATCGTGGTTATGTTAGGTCTTAGTTGGTCTAGCAAAGGGTTTCTTACACCGGAATTCCTTTAACACTACTCACACGTTTAACGTAACTGTAAAAGTCATTTTGGACTTTTAATTACTCCAAAACAATAGATTAATAGGTGTTTAGGGATCTTAGGAATTAATTTAGAAGCTTTCTATTACACCGTAAGAAGCTTATAAACACGTAATGTGATTAGCTAGGTATATGTAGACAAAGTTTGTTCTACTACGCCATCTCTGTCGACGTAACAAATAAAATTATTGAAGCTAGAAGACGTAAAAATTAGCCTTCTAAAACCAATAGGAAAATTAGGAACTAGTAATAATTAATTCATGTTAGAAAAGTAATCCTTTTACATTAGATTAAAGTCGCGTCTAACCTTAAGGTGATAAACCTAGGCGGCTAACTAGGGAGACGCCCACAAACATGTTTTATCTGATTGTGTGGATAAAGAGTTCACGTTAAAATTGTCTCAAACAAATAAAAGTTATAAATAAGTACGGTTCTAAAAGTAAGAAAAGAAAAGCTAGGCTTCTCTTATTTAAATATTATTTTAAAGAAATTAAAATCCTGACTGTAGCGTCTCAATTTATTTATGAGAATATTATTTATGTTATTAAGAATTAAGATATACATAATTTAAATACTAGAAATAAAAATAAAATCGCTATTCGAAAATTCCGTGTCCGTAAAGTATATAAATCATTAATCGACGGGTAAATAGAACAACGGTCTATGTGATTTTAGTACGAAATCGTGTTTATTGGATTTTTCATTTCCTTATTTGAAGATCTACCTATTGGTGTAAAAAAAAAATCTTTATGACGTATAGTTTCTGAGATAATTGAATCGAAAAACGTACGATGTGAACCCCGATGCGTAGAACAACGAACGAAACGCACATGCAGCACCCCGCGCCGCAGGCACGAAGCGCGGATCGTCACTTCGAGCCATGTTCAGAGGAGAGTGCGCGTCAAATTGTTCGTTCTAGGTTTATATGTGGCAATGTACTACAGAGTCAGTCATGTTACTTGCAAATCATTAAAATTATTCGTAATTGTAAAAAAAATATTAGCAGCCTTATTTAATCTAAAAACACTTGATGTGTACACGTTGCAAAATTATGCTGTTTATATTTAAATCGATCTCTTTTCTACGGACTTTGACGTGATCTATATGCACATCGACAGTTGTTCTTCGGAAAAATTTAAATAAAAGAGGGTAACATGTGAATTTAGTCCGTTGTTCGTCGACATTGATTTCAGATGTAACTTTTTGTGCATATATAATCGCACTTTTTTACGATTAGTTTAACTTTTCATTCAGATTCAGATTCAGATTTTATTACTCAATATAACACAGTATAAATTACATTACATGTCAAATTATATGCAGTTACATTGAGGTCGTCAGAAATAGAATTAAATTATAATAATAAAAATTGTAAAAGTCAACACAAATATAAAGTACATTAAAAAAAAAATTAAAAGTCAATGATTAATATTCAAAATGTATGCTATTTATAACACTTCCATGATAATTAACTACATTATACTATTTTCTTTTTTAACTTCTGACGCAAAAAGGGGGGCGACAATAAATTTTATGTGTTTTTCTGTGCATTTGTGTATCTGTTTGTTAGGTTAGTTATAATGATTATTATGATATAAACATGATATAGATAAATAACGATGACTCGTTAGCCTAGTTGGTAGTGACCCTGCCTACGAAGCTAGCGGTTTTGGGTTCAAATCCCGGTAAGGACAGATATTTGTGTGATGAGTACGAGTAATTTTGTTTTAGAATCTTGGATGTATTCAAGTATTTATTTCGAAATATTTATATCATTGTCCTATGTGTACTAACACATAGTACAAGCCTAGAGCTTAGTTTGGGACTAGGTCAATTTTTGTGAGATCGTCCCTTGATATATATTATTTATGATTATTATTAAATGTCTAGGAAGGGGCGACATAGACCCCGCAATAAGGAAATGGATAATGGCCATGCTTACAGGAAGGGCAATCACAGCGCAACTAGGTGGAGACTCGATAAGGATAAAGACATATAGAGGCTTTCCGCAAGGGGGTTGCCTGTCACCACACCTATGGTGTCTCCTACTAGATTCGCTCATCAGAGAAACCAAAAGGGGAGGTATACAGATGCAAGCTTACTCACATGACGGGGTACTGCCAGTTAGGGGTAATACCCTAAGTGTAATGAGAGAAGTAATGATAAGAGCGATCAAACAGATATTAAACTGGTACCAGCGTTGAGGGCTAGACCTGAACTCAAACAAGACGAAAATACTACTATTCACCAATAAGAGTAAGGCGTAGTACTAGACAGCAAACTGATGTACAAGACACAAATAAAAGAGCAATGCAGAAAAGCCGTTATATCTCTATGGCAATGCAGGAAAGCTACAACCAGGAACTGAATGAGTACACAACAATACCACTAGGCTACATAAGTGTTATCCAGGCAGAAGTATATATGCTATAATGTAGCGTGCATGGACCCTCAAGGAAAGAAGCGATATAACGGGAAGCAATGTCATAATAATATACTCAAACAGTCAAGCAGCACTCAAAGCACTGGACAACCGAGAAGTCAAATCCTCATTAGTCCAAAAATGCAGAAATATACTGAATACCCTAGGCGACATATCACAAGTCACGCTGGCGTGGGTACCGGGACAACGGAGCAACGGGTAACGAGAAGGCTGATGAACTGGCTAGAGCGGGAGGAGACTAACAGTACCTAGGCCCGGAGCCAGTACTCCTGATATCTGCAACTGTCACGAAGGGAGCCATAGCTAGAAAAATAGAAACAAAAACCAATGCGGCGTGGTGAAAAACACAAGGGTGTAGACAATCTAAGATTGGAAGGGTAACCAAGAACAAAACAAGGTACCTAATAAATCTTGGTAAGCATAATCTTAGTATACTAACAAGAGTGTTGACTGGGCACTGCTCGCTCATCAGACGCCTAATGGTAATAGGCATTAGACAAGATCCTCTTTGCCCATATTGTGCCAAAAAGGAAACAAGCCAGCACGTCCTACCCGAGTGTGTACTTGTCACTGAGATTTCGCACATTCGGGGAAGACGTGTTATCAAACGAAGCACTCAAAAGTATAAACTACGGGACGCACTTCTGTTCTGTAAGAAAACCAGAAGATGGGATCCATGTTGGATGGGAGCGTCGCCGGGCTAGTAACCTACGGCTCAATCAAGGGGAACTGGACGGAATGAGCGGGAGACTGATCGACCGTCCGCCTGATCCGGCCGGGCGTCCCCACTCATCCTCATCATCATCTCAGAGTAATAGAAAGGCTAGTGATTAATGTTACCTAACCGACGTAGTCTTTAAGATGTTTGTATTCAGAACAGATGATTGTAAGATAAATGACCATCTCATAGTTGACTGATGATTACCAAGTTCCTATAGTTAACATATTCACGAGAAAAAAAAAATATGTTTCAATAAATATCCTTATTTTATTCACTTAGGACACTACTTTTTTAACGAAATTTCATAGAACAACGAGCTATGTCAAAATATTACACTCATTGTTCCGTCGAACAACGTGCTATGTTACCATTTGCCGTCTGCAGTTCCGTAATAAAACGGGCCATGTACACATGTAACCCAGTAACTCGGAAAATAATAAAGAAATTCAATATTTTATTACTTTGACATAATCATTGCCTTGCTGTTAATCACCTCTTAGAGTTTTAAAAAGCTAACTTATATACTTTTTCTACTCGCGTACTATAAACCGCTAATATTGATATCGTTAATGGTGTCAGAATACCACCTATAGCGTAACCGAAGAGTAAAAACAATTCTATAATTAGCGTTGCCATGGTAATAACAGTTCTATAATTTATTATAGCATTGTTATTACCATGGTAACGGTCATTCCGGATATCAGTCTTGGCGTTTAGTTAACACTTGACATCCTAATAATTTGTATAATAAACCGTTAAAAAATGTTAACATCAATTAAAATTATCTATATTAAAAATAAAATTATTTTTGAGGCTAAATATGTGTTTAGAATTACATTTTTATCAAGTTACTAAAAATAGATGAGTAATATCCATCGATTTGTTATTTGGTTACCATGGTTACGTTCAATATGGATATCAACAAAATGGCGTTTTGTTTGGCATTCCAACTTTTATGATAAATTGTCAGAACTGTTTTAGTACCTAACTATTAAAGATTGCATGAAATTTATAAACATTTAGCAATAAGATTTACAAACAATATTAACGCCAATCGAAATAATGAAAATGACTTTGCTAACAAGTAATTTGTTAGCAGAAAAATCGAGTGAAGACGAGGAAAAGTTAGCGATTGTTTATTTTTATCATTATCATTCTAAGCTTGTAGAAAAAGTTATGTATGCAACGGTACATAATTAGCTCTTAAGGTACTCGTGCCTATAATTAGAGCGCTCGCAAGCTCGCGCTCTAACCTCGGCGCTCGTACCTTAAGAAGCTTCATTATGTACCAGTTACATAAATAACTATTATGAAATATACACGATTGAATCTTTGTACTCCTCTCCTGAAAAGTAGACATTTTGCAGATAGGCCTTTGTTCTATTTACCCGTCGATTTGTTGGTCAATGCATTCATTTCTATAATAAATTACCTGACGTAGTTTTAAAGTTACCCTTTTCAGCACAAAAAAAATCGTTAATGTCTAAAGCGTATTATAGGGTCGAGGATTATCTAACAGACAAAAATGCATGGCCTAAACTTGAAACTTAGTCAATAATAATTTGATCTTTTATCTTGTCTAGGGGACACTGTTGATGTAGGAAAACATGTTGAAACTTTTATGTGGTCGTCTTGTTGTTTTTTTTTGTTTTTTTTTTGCCTTTTTCTCCCTCTATATCTCTCCTAATATTTTTGTCATGTTTTCCTGCTGAACTACGCATGATATTTGATATTTGATATTATATCTAAATTAATATTTCTAGCTTTATATAATACTAGACTAGGTTGTATCATATTGTAATAAGAAATATGGTTAAAAAAATGACTGACTGCTGAGTTTCTTGCGGCGTTTCTTCTAGGCAGTGGTCTCCTCTTGGGAAGCGCTGGTAGACTCCTGACGTGTAAAAGTGCCCGTGCGGCCTACTTACTGAATAAATGTCTTTTATCTTTTATCTTTTTTTATTCCTAAGAGGTTCTAGTCGTAAGAATTAAATCGTCATAGGTATAAGTTACACATTATCTTTACACCTCATGTGAGGTTAACGTAGTCTTTTTGTATAGGTAATATTCAAAGTGATACTTACGAGTTGGTCTGTCCTTTCAATACACCTTTTAACAGCTGAAAATGTGCGGTACATACCTAGCTACGGCTTACTGTCTCTGTCCAAGGACAATCAGTGGTCACTGTACTTACACATATTATTTATTTATTTATTATTTATTTAATTCGGTACAATAACATGATGTTAACATAATAACATAAGAACACAAATCACAATCCAGATCAATTTAAGTTAACAACACTATTATAATTGTACACGACATTTGTGCAGGACATTTATAGACCATAAAGTACCTACAAATTTTTTACAAAAATCTTACAAATTTTACATATTATTTTTAATTAGTTTGTTTCTAAAAGTATTACATGAATGTTCGAATATATCAGTATCAATGTTTAAATTATTATAAAAGCGGCACATTCTGATGAGGGGCGCATTCATAGTTACATTATTGTTAGCGTTGGGTAAAGCAAATAGGTTTTGGCTCCTGGTTAACTTCTTTGTTGCTCGAAACTGAACATGGCCCACCAGATCACCGTCGAGATCGCCGTGCACTATTTTATAAAGTGTTACCAAATCTATGATGTTTCGTCTGGCGGATAGCGAGGAGAGGTTAAATTTCCTTAGCCTGTCTTGGCATAGTCCGACGGATTCCGATTCTGTGACAGAGGTGTCTTACAAACTTCTCCTGAATGGATTCAAGCCTCTGACTGTGTATCTTATACAAAGGTTGCCACACTGGGGAGCAATATTCTAATACCGTTCTTACGAGAGATGTATAAAGAGTTATTAAAGTATTAGGATTCTTAAAGGGTGTGGCAGTTCGAACCAAAAACCCAAGCATACGATTACCTTTTGATACAACATGTTCATAATGGCTACGAAACGACAATTCACCATCAAATATAACACCAAGATCTCTTATAGCGGCTACTTTTTGTAGAATCAATCCATCAATATTATAATAAAAATTAATACAACTAATTAATAATTAATATGCCTAGTTGTTGTCTGAAGGAACTCTAGTGTTGAGTGTACACTATTTTGTTCAAGAACACACCACCTTTGTGAGAATGTTTAGGTTATTAAGGAAGTTATTTAGCGACAAAACCAAAGGGCTACTAATCTAGTTAAATTAAATGTTGAAACAGGATATCTGGAATCGCACTAAATCAATTATAGGGCTACTTACTTGAAACTTGCTAAAACCGCCTTAATGAGGACAAAATGTTTTTCTTCTTGCGATAAATTTAAAAATATCGATTATAACAGGCATTTAGTAGCTTTTGCTTGTTCAATATTTAAAAAATCGCCCTTTAAAATACTTTAAGCTAGAGGCTAACTCAAGACCGCAACATCGTATTAAAAAACGGGTTTTTCCAACACGTAGATATTGGAAAGTACTTTCGAACGGTATCGTAACTCGATTTTGCCTAAAAGTGACTTTAGTCGTTTCTAGAAGTAAGGGGACGATATGTAAAATTTACACAATAGTGTCTAAGACTAAGTTATCAATGATGAGGTAACATTAATTCATTATTTTATTAAATTTTAAACTTAACAGTTTATGTACTGGGAATATAGTACTGAAATTGAATTATCGTAATTTGATTGATTCAATAATTTATACTACAATCCAGAGTATAAAAGTTGTAGCACCCGCTTAGTAGGGTTACATGATAAATATAGTAGGTGTATTACTAAATAGTTTGGTAGTTATGACTATCAATTATAGAGAAAAACACACAAAGTTTGTCTTAGACAAATTTAATTTAATACCTTAGGTAAGAAGTAACAGACTAAGAAACAAGAATAAAGCCTAAAATTAAGCATTAATATTATATTGTCCTAATATATTGTTTTGTGTTGAAAAGTAAAGCTGCATAATTAAATTAAAGAGTTTAATCCTTTGAGTTTGTCTCGGTCTCTCTTCTCAAAGGATCTTCTTGGAGAGACTAGTAGAATCAAGTTTACATAATTGACTAGAATTAGTCTACAAAATTTAACACTAATAGAATAATGTGTTATACTAAATAATAAAATATATATTAGTGGGCGGGCTCTGAGGCTATGGTTGAAGAGCAGCGGAACGGCGGGTGATGGGGCCTATCCTTTAACCGCTAATATATAATTGCCATTTTAAAAAGGTAGATCTAGTAAGATATTTGAATTGAACCTAGAGTTTGTTCTCAGTTATATAGTTTATATCTGAAGCTCCAAGTAATATTCTAAGTCGCTTAATAGATATTATGTTTCAACAGGAGAATGATTATATTTTATATTTCTTATTCATGCTAGCTATAACTCTGTTCCTTGGTTAATAATAGAATGTTAGGTTAAAATTTCCTTTCCAGTAGACTATTATAATAATTTGAACCTTGTTTCAATTACGAATTTTAGTGATATATTTTTTTATTGAATAGTTAATGTATTTAGATTTGATTTCACAATATATAGATGTTAGCCGGCAAATTTAATGGTATTCATTGTTAGAAAACAGTAGAAAGGAGTAATTAGGTGATTCACAATAGACTAAGTTATAATAATCTCTCGCTCATTAAAGTTATTTGGTTTACTATTTGGTTCACAAAGTAGGGTTCCTAATACACTAGACGATCACGAGGCCAATTGACGAATTAGTAATGAGTGGAAGTAGAGTGGATAGGTAGGATAGGATAGATAAGTGGTGGATTAAGTCGTTAAGTAGGTTACTTAATTATAAAAATAAATATATATAATATGTTTTTGGGGTAGAACATTTAAAGAACTCACATGTAAGCTCACAGGTGCACAACATTTTAGCACCTTAGACATGAAAAATGGGTTTTGGAATTTAAAACTATTAGATGCTAGTGCGAATCTGTGTTGCTTCAATACCCCTTTCGGCTGATATAAATTTCTTAGAATGCCATTTGGTCTCTGTAGTGCATCAGAGATTATATCGACAAAAAATGAGACGAATGGTAGAAAATATAGAGGGTGTTTAAGTATACATAGAATACATACTAATACTTGGCCGAACACAATCTGAACATGATAAAAGACTTAGGACAGTTTTAGAAACGCTCAGGCAAGAATACATAAAATTTAATGAAACTAAATGTAAGATAAATGTACTTGAAGTAAAATACTATGTAGCAAGGATGGATTGAGATTGAATAACAGTAGAACAGAGTCAATAGTATGTATGAAAAATCCAAAAAACAGAAAAGAACTTGAAAGATTTATAAATAAGATAAGATTTTTTTTTAAAGATTTTTATTTTTATTTATTTTATTTGTCTAAATTTATACCCAAATTTGCTGTAATAAATTCTCCACTTAGAAATCTATTAAAAAAGGATGTTGATTTTATATGGTCACATGAGCATGAAAAGGCATTTGAAAACTTAAAAAAACAATTAATTTCAAAACCAGTTCTTCAATTATTTAATGAAAAACTGCCAAAAACATTATGGGTAGACGCGTCCAAAGACGGACTTGGGGCCATAGTCATTCAAAACAATCTGCCTGTAGTCTATGCGTCAAAGGCATAAAATGAATGTCAACAAAATTATACGCAGCCAGAAAAAGAACTTCTTGCCATAGTATTTGGCTGTGAGAAATTTAACCAATATGTGTATGGCAGACATATTACAATTGAAATTGACCATGCTCCATTAGTTAGTATAGTTTAGAAACCACTAAACTCATGTACACCTCGTATTCAACGAATACTACTAAAGCTGCAGAAATATAATTTTGAATTTATATACAAACGTGGAAAATAATTATACTTGGCAGACCAACTTTCAAGGTCATTCAGATGCTGAAAATATAGAAGCTTAAATAAATTGTGTTATTAAAAACATTAGTACTGATGAAAAACAAATTCAAAATACCATTAATTTAACTAATGAAGATAATGAGCTGCAATTATTAAAAAAAACTAACTCAATAGATGGCCAGATCACAAGAACATATTGCCAGAAATTATAAGATGTTATTCGAGTTTAAGAAGTGATCTTACCTGTAATTCTTATATTATTCTTAAGAACAATTCTATTGTGATACCAAAGTGCTTAAGAAAAGACATTTTTGTACTCGTCGATTATAATCTGTGTATTAAGATTTCATAGAGAATACTGCAACGTCACTCTTTTCATCGTTGTATAGTCTACGTTACTTCCGAAACAACCGAAATAACTTTTTCGATACGCTCTAGACAACCGAAAAAAATTTGAAAATGGAACTTCGTATTTCATATGTGTCCTTGTTTAAGGAGACTCGATCCGATACAAAATTGCCAATATATAGCGTTTCGGAACGTAGCAGCGTCGCGTCATCTGTCAAAAATCTACTTAAACTTGCTGCTGTATCCAGGGCATTTTTTTTTTAAACTACGCTTTGTGATTGGGCAGTATTTAGCCAATCACAGCACAGTACTGCAACATTACGGACGCCGGTGGTGTGATAGTACTTACTATATTTAGTTTTCTTATACATTTACTGTTATTAATGACTTACTGCCGCACTCAGAGACGTCAATAAAATTTAATGCTTGTTAAGTGACGTGTTGTCTTATTCTATTGCTATAGCAAAGAAAGTGACAGAAACAACTTTAATCAGGCATTAAACTAAATTGACGTCTCTGAGTACTGCAGTTAAATTATTAATTTTAATGAACTCGTACAAAAAGTATTGTTCACAATAGTGTCATAATCAAGCTTTTAAATCTCGTACCTTACTTAGGCCACGAAGCAACTCTATTATAACACGATTGTGAAAAATACTATTTAAAACGGTTACATTACCCACATTTGGGTATTACTAAAACAGTATTAAGAGCTAACAACACTATTTTCTGGTCAAGAATGTTAAATGATATTTACAACTGTATTAAATCTTGTGAAACATGTAAATTATACAGTAATAACAAACAAAAAGAAACCTTAATCTCTCATGAGATTCCAAAACTACCATGACAGAAAGTAGCTGTAGATCTATTTGATTTAAATGGAAAAACTTATTTACTTGTGGTTTACTATCTCACAAAATTTGTCAATCATCCACTACTACTAGCGAAAATGTAATAAACAAATTGAAACAAATTTTCAGCAGGAATGGCATACCACTAATTATAATGAGTAACGGAGGGCCACAGTTTACAAGTGAAAAAATTGCAATATTCTCTAAAGAATGGAATTTCAGACATCAAAGATCTAGTCCTGAATTTCCTCAGTCAAATGGAATGGTGGAAAGAACCATTCAATCCATAAAAAATATACTAAAAAAAAGCTTTATATTAAAAAAATTACCCTTATCTAGCCATTCTTGAATATAGAAACACATCCATATCAAAAGAGCTACCATCACCTGCTGAAAACATGTTTCATAGGAAACTTAGAAGATTGTTGCCTATGCCAGATAAACATCTAAACTCCAAATTTACTAAACAATCAAGACATCATTTATTAAAAAATCTAATAAAAAGTGCTAGAGTCTGTCTAATGAATGATGAACCGGGCTTTTACTTGACTGGCAGGTCTGGCAACACTATTAAAATGACGTTTTGACATTGACTAACAAGTCGTTGTTGGTTCGAGTCTGTCAAATTAAAGTTTTCTTCTCGAAATTTACGGACTAAACATGCGTAAAACTATCAAAAGTGGTGTGCGACAGATCCTTTGTACCATTATAAACAAATATAAAGAAAAACAAGAGAAGAGGGAAGCATTGTTGAAACAAAAATAGAGTGTTTACATACGGTGACCGAATTCATAGGTTATAACAAGGTTAGTATGGCATGTTAATTTTGATACTTATTATTTCTATATCTTCAATCCAAAGTTTCATAGAATATATACCTTTTCTGTTCTACCTATCTTTTGGAATTGGTATTTCTTTTCCATTAAGAAATTAAACGATGTATTCTTTTCAGATAAGCTTGACGTGGATGGTTAAAAACAAACGGTTTTGAAAAATCTTCAGCAGTTGAAAGAGTTGGAGCAAAACGATTTACTATGCCAGAGTCAAACGAAGTATTTAGAAGAATTATCATCAATGACCGGTAAATACTAAGATTAATTAAATCATTGTCTTTCCCTATACATAGGTGTATTGTCTGTACCTATACCATGTTGAATCTCTTAACAATCGCAATTTTATTAAATTAATTAAATAGACAGATGATTAATATAACTGACACTCATACCTAGTTTCAGTAAAACACTAAGGAGATGTTTATATACATTTAGTTAAAAGTTATCATAAACATATTAATATGTACCTACGTACACTTCATGAGTTCTTGGAAAAGATGTTCGGGTTATACCTGTCTTCCTTTTTCTTTAACCGTTGCGATTTGAACCTCACCGATGCAATTTGAATTTGAAACCCAAATGTTCTTAGAGCTGTCGGACTGTAAAATGGGGCTGTACTGCGTGTCACAATATATTTGTAAATGGTGTTCTGTTTAATTCATTCCTTTCATTCAATTCATTCTTTCTTCTTACAGATATCAGTGTTTCCACCCGCGGTAGTTAACCTTTGCGATATTGTGCTATTTGCTGATGATACATCATTGATCTTCAAGGTAGACCGAAAATCCGTTGATTATAGTAATATAAACGCGATGCTAGGTAAAGTACTTAATTGGTTTACTAGTAACAATTTGCTACTTAATGCTAAGAAAACTAAATGTGTTAGGTTCGCTTTGCCTAATGTTAGACCGGTAGAATCTAGTATTTTTCTAAATGATGAGTGTTTGGAAATGGTGGATAAGGCGCTTTTCTAAGGAATAACTATAGACAAAAACTTGCAATGGAGTCCCCATATAGCAGTACTAGCAGGCAAATTAAGTTCGGCAGCTTATGCTGTTAGGAAAATCAGACAACTTACCAATGTTGAGACAGCTCGCTTAGTTTATTATAGTTATTTTCATTGTGTTATGTCGTACGGTATTCTTGTTTGGGGAAACGCTGCTGACATACAGACTATTTTCGTGTTACAAAAAAGAGCCATTCGTTCTATATATAACCTAAACTCCCGTGATTCCTTAACATTACTATTTCAAGAAATTAATATTTTAACACTAGCATCACAATTTATTTATGAGAATATTATTTATGTCATTAAAAATCAAGACTTTTTTATTAAGAATTGTGACATACATAATTTAAATACAAGAAATAAAAATAAAATTGCTATTAAAAAATTTCGTATCCGTAAGGTATATAAATCATTTGTAGGTCAATGCATTCATTTCTATAATAAATTACCTGACGAAGTTTTAAAGTTACCATTTCCAGTACTTAAAAATTACTTGAAAAAGTCGTTGATGTCTAAAGCTTACTATAGGGTCGAAGACTATCTAACAGATAAAAATGCTTGGCCTAAATTAAAACTAAATTAAACACCTAAATATCTTAATAAGTTAATCATACAAATATGTAAACATTGTGTATTGTCTAGGGGACACGGTTTCTGTAGGAGAATGTATCGAAACTAATTATGTTGTTTTGCACCGTCATAGGTAAGGTAAGTATAATTTTTAATGTTTATGTTTTATATTTACAATTTATGAGTTCTTGTAGAAATTTTGAGTTTTGACACATTTTCCTGCTCAACTATGCATGATATATTGTTAGGTTTGAGGTTATGAACCGGAGATGAATACACAAGCGTAGTCTGTTGCTAACTGATTTTATTTTCTCTTTTCAACCTATACCTACATACATGTATATCTATGCATAGTTACATAGCTTCGCCGTACACAAACAACCTATACGCTATAACTAGAGCTACGTGGGTATATTAAACCTAACACTCCCTCACACCAAATCAAAAATAATCCTCGATGTCAAAAGGTCTCCGTCTTCTAGTGTTGACCTTTGACATCCCCGGGTCAGAATCACTTTGATCATCGGACGCCACGTCCTCTTCCTAGCGCGACGTCGGAGCCTGCGGCGGCGTCGCCGTCGGTGGGTGGCTCGGCGACGACTCGGGCGATGTGGCAGGCTCGCTGCTAGCAGCAGGAGAACTAGCGGACGCAGACAGCTGCTGGGAAGCAGGCGGCAGAAGGACTGCTTGTAAAATGTCAGTCTCGCCCTCACCCTCTTGGCATCTGGTAGATTCAGCTTCAGATACTTTTTCCGGCTGCTGACTCTCAATATTCAACTCCTCCCCTTTATATTTGAGCAGCTGATCAGTATGTTTCTTCAAAGTTTTATTATTGCCTATCTTAACTATATAAATGCTTCTTCCTATACGTTTTACAATTTCGCCGAGTGTCCAAAATGACTTTAAATTCTTAAACACTTTAATTAACACAGTTTCACCACAATGAAAACTAAGATTTCTTTTTCCGTCGTAATATTTAATCTGCAAGTCCTGTTTGGCGGCAACATTGTCAGCGAGTGCTGTGTGAGACAGAGGTGAGGACGTAGCTTGAGACGGCTGTAGCCGTAATAAATCGAGCCTACTTCTCAACTGATGCCCGAACAAGACCTGTGCAGGAGATGTGTTTGTTGAACTATGCTTAGAGTTCCTATACATAAACAAATATTCCTGCAAGTTAACGTTTATATTACGAGTATTAATACCTGACATAATAATTTTCCTAATTGCATTTTTGATTATTTTTACATAAATTTCAGCCTGCCCATTGCTAGATGGGCTGTAAGTTGGCGTCGTGACATGTTCGATGCCATTAATAGCACAAAACTTATTAGACTCATTTGAAGTAAATGATGTACCGTTATCCGTACATAAGGTACGAATTACGCCAAACCTGGACATAACTTCACACAATTTTTCGAGAACAACACGAGTGCTATAAGTGGCAGACACATCAAAGCACTCGACCCATTTTGAATAAGCATCGACGATTACCAAAAAATATTTGCCATTTAATGGCCCTAAAATGTCCATGTGCACACGATGCCAGGGCTCCGGCGGGAGCGGCCACGGAGCGAGCGGCGCGCGCGGCGGCGCGGCGCGGAGTCGCTGGCACTCCGCGCAGGCGGCCGCGCGCCGCTCCACGTCTGCCGATAGGCCGGGCCACCAAAATCGCGATCGGCCTTCGGCTTTCATTTTATTAACTCCTAGATGTCCCTTGTGCAGCTCATTTAATATTTTGCTCCGTAGAGACTGCGGAATTACTAGTTTAAATCCTCTAACCAAGCAACCTCTTTCTACAGATAACTCATGTCGATAAGTGTAGTAAGGCTGTATTGAACTATCTAGTACTCTGCTCGGCCAGCCGCACAAAATATTATTAACTACCTGTGAAAGCGTGTCGTCCAATCGCGTTGCCTCGCAGACGTTATCTATAGAAATAGGTACATCTCCGTCCAGCACAAAGTTCAAGTAAACTGCGCGGTCAGCGTCTCGCTCGCTCACCGCCGGTGCCGGGTCTTTGCTATCGATATCACTCACTGATCGACTTAAATAATCTGCTGTGTTCTGCGCGCTACTCACATACTCGATTTTATAGTTGTACGCTGACAAAAACAAGGCATATCGCTGTAGTCGGTTGGCCGATACCTCTGGGACACCTTTATCTGGTTTAAATATGGAAAGTAGTGGTTTATGGTCAGTTCTAAGAATAAAGGGTTCATCCCGACCATATAGATATTGGTGGAACTTTCTGACACCGAACACTATAGCCGTGGCCTCCTTCTGTATTTGGCTGTATTGTTTTTCAGCACTACTTAACGACCTTGATATATATGAGACAGGACGTTCTACACCATCCTCATTTATTTGGGATAAAATTCCCCCTAGTCCTGATGGTCCTGCATCAACCGTGAGGATGAGCTTGGCGCTTGGATCAAAATGAGCCAAAGTGGTGTCCGACGCCAACTGGCGCTTGATGACTGACACCGCATCATCGTGCTCCTGAGTCCAGCACCATTTAGCGTTTTTTAATAGTAACTTATGTAATGGACATAAAATCGATGACGTATTTTTTACAAATTGCCTATAATAATTTACTAAGCCAAGGAAAGATTTTAACTGTGTCACATTTTCTGGCCTTTTTGCTTCAACAATAGCCTTAATTTTGTCATGCGATTTGTGTAAGCCAAACTTGTCGATATCAAACCCCAGATAGGAAACAGAGTCCTGGAAAAATGAACACTTATCTTGCTGTAATACCAGGCCAGCATCCTGAAGCCGCTTGAACACTTCTTGCAAGCGCTGTAAGTGTTCAACCCTATTGCGTCCCGTGATCAAAATGTCGTCCAGGAAAATGCAGATATCTAAACCTGATAAGATACTTTCTAACGCCCGTTGGAAAATGGCCGGGGCGCTTGACAGACCAAACACAAGTCGCGTGTACCTGAACAAACCTTTGTGAGTGTTTATGCACGTGAATTGTTGGCTGTCCTCGCTTAATAACAACTGGTTGTAAGCGTTTGAAAGATCCAGTTTAGAAAACTGCTGTCCCCCGTGTAACTTACTAAAAAGCTCCTCTATACGAGGTAGGGGATATTTTTCCACTAAAAGTTGCTTATTAAGTGACACTGAAAAGTCCGCACATATTCGTATTTTGCCGCTTTGCTTTAGCACTGGGACTATAGGACTCGCGTAATCCGAATATTTAACTGGCTCTAAAATACCTAACATAACTAAGCGATTTAACTCGTCTTCTACTTTACTTTTAATGGCAAAAGGGAGTGGACGAGCTCTGAAAAATACTGGTTTAGATTCAGGTTTCAGATTAAGACGTACCACTACATCCTTGCAACATCCTAAACTATCTGAAAACAATTTTGGGTACTGTTTATGAAAGTCATTAACTAAATCGGTTTTATTGATAGCTATATGATATGTTGGGCGTAAACCGATTTCAACAATGGGGCGCATTTCTAGACTGAACGCCGATATAAAGTCCCTGCCTAAAATGGGCGGGCCCCCATTCATGACGACAAACACATTTAAAGTTTTACATATATTCTTGTACCTAAAAGACAATATAATGACACCCGATGTTTTAATTACGTCACCATTATAACTTTTTAATAACGTCGATGCTTTATTCAATGTGAGTGACCCAAAATATTTATGGTATAATTTATCAGATATGGCTGTTACAGCAGAACCAGTGTCCAGTTCAAATTTCATAGGTATTTCGTTAACTAATACACATTCCTGCATAGGTTCACCTTTATAAGTGCGAATATTACATAGTAATTGCTTACCTTCATCATCACCACTGTCAACACAGCACTCGACAAAGTTAAACTTCCTATAGTTTTTCTTGCGACACATACGCTTAAGATGTCCAATTGACCCACACTTATCGCACGGGGAGTTAGCAAATCTACAATTAGTGGCCGAATGTCCACGGTAACCGCAAACAGTACACGAAGCGCCAGTAGGTGCAGAGGGGCGCGCGCCGGGAGGCGCGGGCGCCCTGCTGGCCGCCATCTTGTGCACGTCGAACACGCCGCCGGCGCCGCCACCGGAGCCCGGGGCCCCAGCCGCGGTCGCGCGCGCGCCCGCTCGGGCGCTGCGCACACCTTCTGCCAATTGCAGCGCGTTGGAAAACGTTAGATTAGACATAATCTCCGTAAATAGCTTGTCACGTTCCGGTCCCTGAATCATGCCGAGCACGAAGCGGTCGCGGAGGGTCTCGTCGAGCGTAGTTGCGGTGAACCCACAATGCAGTGCCAGGCTCCGCACTCTGGCCGACCAGTCCGACAGGGACTCGGTCTCTAGTTGCATGGCACTGTAGAATTTATTCCGCTCGGCGAATCCACAAACTTTTGGTTTGAAGTGGCCGTCCAGTAGTTGTATGACTTCATCAAAACTAAGGATTCCCAATTCTTTGGGTAACGCCAAGTCACGTAACAACTTATAAGTGCACTCAGATAAACTGCTTAAAAGAATTGCACGGCGTTTATCCAACACTTTCGTATCGCCCGTGTCAATAACATCATTTGCCAGAAACCATTGCTCCAACCGGCACTTGTAAATAACCCAATCTTGGTTTTCATGATTGAAAGTACTTAACACGCCAACCGAAATTTTAGCCATCGTCGTCACTTGTTAGGTTTGAGGTTATGAACCGGAGATGAATACACAAGCGTAGTCTGTTGCTAACTGATTTTATTTTCTCTTTTCAACCTATACCTACATACATGTATATCTATGCATAGTTACATAGCTTCGCCTTACACAAACAAGCTATACGCTATAACTAGAGCTACGTGGGTATATTAAACCTAACATATATATATAGACATATTTTTGTTACAGTCATCTATATATATAAAAGGCTAAACTGACTGACTGACATATCAACGCACAGCCGAAACTACTGTAGCTAGAAACTTGAAATTTGGTACAGGGGTTCCTTTCATGATGTAAGTGAGCACTAAGAAAGGATTTTCCGAAAATCGGCCCCCAACGGGAAGA
Source organism: Acleris cristana (assembly GCA_948252455.1). Taxonomy (NCBI): domain Eukaryota; kingdom Metazoa; phylum Arthropoda; class Insecta; order Lepidoptera; family Tortricidae; genus Acleris; species Acleris cristana. The sequence continues at coordinate 4,984,081 of OX411771.1, read as the reverse complement.
AATGGGGGGGGGGTAGCGGGAAACTAATTCTACGCGTACGAAGTCGCGGGCGTCCTCTAGTTGTTTTATATAATGCTAGGTTAAGTTTTTTTTCGTTGTATAATATCATATCATAAGCAATGTTTAAAAAACGACTGACTGTTGAGTTTCTTGCGGCGTTTCTTCTCAGTAGTGGTCTCTTGCGAAGCGCTGGTAGATTTTTGACTTGTAAAAGTGCCCGTGCGGCCTACTTACTGAATAAACATCTTTTATCTTTTATCTTTTATCGACATTGAAGAGAATGAAGGCAAAGTAAACCATGGTGTCTTCAGTACTCCAGGAAAGAAGCGAACTCACAAGGCCACAGTATCCAATTTAGATAGTTTTGACATCCATGCCATCAGAAATAAAGTGAACGAATTTTATATTGTACAGAAGCAAGTGCCTACACTGAGATGCCTATTAGCAGAGTTGAGAGAAAGCATCGGTTTTACCCTAATAATAAATAAAATATTTCTACTTAATGACTTGTTATTGGTGATTTTATTTACTAAAAGAGCTCACAAATGAGAAAGCATGCTGATGCAATCATTATTATGGTGGTCTGCATTTATTTTTCATAGATAGCTTTAAAGCATCCAATACTTTGTGACACCCAAAGTCGCCAAATAGTTCGGTACACGTTTGGTGACTTTGGGTGTCACTATCTATTTATTTAATGCTGACTATACGGGTCAATCAACTTTTCTTTGTAGTTGTTTGCCAGGGTGACGTTTCCTAGGTCACTCATTAGGTAAAACTATGATTTAAAAGGTTATAAGTCCACTACCATTCTTTTATGGCTTTTCTCCTGAGTGTGCTAGAAGTATACATTATAACATTTTTTCTAAGAAACTATCACTGTTGTCTCCTGGCTTACGGGACACTAACAACAACAAAAAAGTTGATCCACCCATGGATACGTATTAAGTAGGAAGACTCTCGGGCTTCTACTAATAAACTGTACGTAATGATACCGTGTGTGGTCTTAATATGGATAAACGGACACTTGAGTGCGGTATTAGTAGACTTGAGTACCTATAGTTTATTAATACGGGCTTTAGTATTGTGAAAAAGTACGCGTTTCCTCTTCCTTTGTGCCCACCAAAATAATCAAAATAAGAAAAGTATCAAAATCGTTTATTCCTACATTGATCGGTAATACCATGTGGAGATTTTTTGAATTTGCCGCTTTTTCTCAGGTTCATCTTTCATTAGACAGACTCTATGTACTATGATTAAAATAAAGGATGGGACTGGCAACACCAGCCGGTTTAGACGTCAAAATGGAGTGCCAGTTTTGATAAATTCTTTTTAAGTAGTTTTAATGTTTAAATTGTTAAGTTTTGGGACTAAAACCCAAGATAAACACATGAATATTGAGTGTACATGTTATCACGGCTATATGTGCTGTGAAGAAAGTATTATCACGAGTGCAAAATTTGACAAGTAAATGGGTCAACGACTTCGTGATTTGAAAATGTCTGGAAAATAACACCGTGTGCTGTACTGATTTATCATCAACAAAACCAGGGGAGTATTCATCTATACATATAATAAAGCTGAAGAGGGTCGAAAGTCTGTACATGGCAGATATTCCAAAAAAAGTTGGCTGGGATACTTAGAATCGATAACAGATCACGTTCCAACAGTTTTTAGAATTTTTGTCTGTTTATCTGTTTATCTGTTTATCTGTTTATCTGTTTATCTGTTTATCTGTTTGTCTGTTTATTTGAACGCGCATCACGTGAAAACGGCTGAACGGATTTTGATGCAAACTTTACTAATTTGTCGAGAAAATCCCCGGCCAGGCTATAAAAATATAGGTATCTATATCTATATCTATACATAAAATAAAGTTGTAGAAGGGAAAAAATCTGTACATTCGAGATATGAACTTAAAAATACTATATAGGGGACCTCAGAATGAGCAGCAGAACACGTTTCTACAATTTTTAGAGTTGGTGTCTGTAAATTTTGTTTCTCCTCGCATCAATTGAAAACCACTGAACCAATCTTAATGCGGTTTTCACTAAAACGTTTTAATAACCGGTGACCAGGTTTATATATCGCCTAGTGCCTGCTATACGGGCACATCTCAGAAAACCAATATTAAGAGAAATCGCCGATCAAAGTTTTGCGAGTTGAGTGTGCGGCAGAAAAATGGGTCTAATTCCTTAAGTTTTGGGTCAATAACACTGTGGTTTAGGTTATTTTGTTGTTCATTATATAGAGCTTCAAATCAATGTGTAATTGTTTTTCAAGCATGCAAAGTTTTTAAAGTACTGGATTTCAAATATAGTCACTTCGTGTTGTGGCCATATCGCAGAAAGTATTTTACGAAATTTCGAGATGTGTATCGCAGAAGAATTAAATGACGATAATAAGCATACTATCATACAAAAACACATTTTAAAATAATAAAATAAATGTAATACACGAAAAATAGTTATCAGATACATCAAAATCATCTTTGGCACTGTAACAACATTATCAAATGAGATAATCAATGTCTCGAAGTATGCCTACCGCGTAAATTCTTTTGACAGATAGGTACATAATTTAAATTACCTATGTTTGAATATCTGCCCAGCTAAAATCCAGTCTCCTACTGTATACACGACTGGCAGTGACCAGATGCTGCGCCAGAAACTAATCATAGCAGCAGCATCCGGTAGGTGTCCGTCGCTAACTTCTTAAACGTTACCTTCCCACTTTCGGTACTCCTTTCTCTGATCACTTTGGAAGAGGCGTTTTTGCTGGTATCTATCCACACGCTCTCTATAGCGACAAATATGGCTTACCCACGCGCAAACTTTCTGCTTCAGGTTATCGATACGTTCCGTGACACAGGCCATATAATGCTGGGACCTTATTCCGGTCCCAGCAAAAGCCTGGTTCACGAAACGCATGACTCGGGAGCGTTCATTGCCCCCCTGAAGCAGATTAGCTTTCCTATGAGAGTCCACTTATCATTATGCCGCTCAATTCACACTTGCCAAGCGAGGACAGACCCGCGAGCACGCGGAGCTCGGCCGGTGTCCGAAAACTTGACTCGAGCTACGCAGCACGCAGCTATGGCCCCGCAGTACAAAATTGAGCGGGTATAGATAATATCATCGCTGGCTTGTAGATATGACGCCAGCAAGGCGTTTAGGGCTCCCAAAAGTGCTAAATTTCGTTGACTGGCATCGAAGCCGATAACGCAGCAGGAGGGTCCCGTGATGAAGCGGAGGTTGTACGAATAGGTAGCGATTCAAGGCGTAGCCGATCAAGTATAGACTGATCCAGTCGCCGAAGCCGCTGAATGGCCCGCACTTGATCCGATAGTCGTTGGGCGGTAACGGTGATGGCTGGTTAAAGAGTCTGATACAGGAGCAGCATTCGTTCACGGTACGCAGTGAGGTTAGTTCCTCCCTCTGTAGCAACGTAGTATGGTCGCATGCAATTTTCATTATTTGATGTTGACCATGGTGGAGGGTGTGCGTTCGCAGTATCCGCTTCTGTTCTATACGTTCTTGATCTTGTTATCATGTATTTTTCATGTCATGGTATTAAGGACAGCGATCTCAAGCAGTCACTGAAGGAGCGCTTCTTCTACCGCTTGACAAAAGTTCTTAACAGTCTTTTGTCGGAGGGTAATAAGGTGCACGTCTTCAATAGTTGGGTGATGCCGCTGCTCACATACTCCTTTGGCATACTCTATTGCTTAAATCACATCGCATGTTGCACCCACGCACTTCTGTCGTGAGATTGTACATCCCGAGGTAATGTGGAGGTCGAGGCATTTTAAATGCTTAGAATCTCCACAACCGCGAGGTGTGCAATCTCAGGGATTATTTCCTTGGCAATGAGTGTGGGATGCATCGTCATGTGGTTGCAGTAGACAGGAGCCTCACGCCTCTGTCCTTGGTAAACGAAAACTGGCGCAGACCAATGTTGTTGAACACTGAACACCGCAAGAACGTATGGAAGAGCAAGGAGCTACACGGACGCTTCTACCGGGCCCTAACAAGGCCCGACGTAGACTTTTTAGCATCCGTGAACTGACTACGACTTGGTCTCTTTGGGGAAACCAAAGGTTTTGTCTGTGCAATTGCTGATGAGATCATAATGACGAACAATTCCCGAAAATATATTCTGAGGGGAGGGTCGACACTTCTTGAACGTGCCGGTGCCGCGGTGCCCCGGCAAGTCCCTCAGACACATAATTTCCGTTTGTTCGCATTTGGCCAACGGCGAGTACTTGCACAGACATTAACCTCGTGGCCAGAATCATCCATCAGCAACTTGCTCTTAAATATGGTCTTTTTGAGTCTGAAGTGCCGCACTATAAGTACACTCCGGCGCCAGTTCTCAAAAATGGTCGTACTACGCTCTATTGGGATCAATCTGTCATCACGTACAGGACTATTGTCACCAATTAGCCTGATATCGTATTGACAAATCGATGTGATTTTTATTTCGTTTATATTTTGACGCATTCATTGTAATCACCGGCCGTTTGGTGGAAATAGTGATTAAAGCACTATTTCCATCAAACGGCCCGCAACGGATTGGAATGGAAATAATTGTAAGGTCTTTAAACGATATTAAATCATGTTCACAGTATTTAAAGTCTATATAACCAAGCCGCGCACAGCAACTTGACCGCGGGCGTCTTCCGCGACACGCGATCGCAGCCGAAAGTATGCTGCGACGCGCGATCGGCTTCGTCATAAATAGACAATAATAATTTTAATAGACGCGATCGGCTGTCACCGCATCCGTCCGTATCCTTTCCGATCCGATGCGTTGCGAGCCGTTTGGTGGAAATCATCCTTTACTGTTGTGCGATGTGGACGTAACTCAAAACTTTGTTCCGAACGTTTATGCTACACGGCCGCAACCCCGAAGTGGCCGTATTGCAGGTAAGCGATAGTCGATTTAAGGAAATTTGCGTAAGGCCACAAGAGCATTAAGAGGCTTTAGAGGATTGTTTTTCCTTATTTTTTTGAGTTAAGGTGGTAAATTAAACCCTTCTGACCACGAATCTGCAATATCAAAAATGAAAAATTTTGAGATGAGGCAGTATAGCAGCCACTAGGCGATATTATATAATAAAAAATTAAGATATGTAAATCAAAGGAAAGAGCGGTCAAAGTTAGTATGGAAAAAAGTTACCTGATTGATCTTGCCACTTGAAAACTTGAAATATAACCTAACCAACAAAAAGTTGGAAAACCCCCGACATTGACATTTCAAAGTTCAATACTTCAAAAACGTCTGAACCGATTTGGATATAAAATGTCTAAGAACCACCGCTAGAAAACCTGCTTTCAAATAAAAAAAACCGCATCCAAATCGGCTCATCCGTTTAAGAGCTACGGTGCCACAGACAGACACACACACACACACACACACACTTACACGTCAAACTTATAACACCCCTCTTTTTTGCGTCGGGGGTTAAAAAGTACACCTATTTCAGGATTTCTTGATTAAAGTTAAAACAACTAAGAAATTATCAAATTAATTAATTGTAAGTATTTCTTTAAAACCCTAATCGAGGGCCGTCGATTAGTTTACGTGATTACAAATATCAAAATTTCATTCTCCGTTTATTACATAGAAACTTAATTTAAAGATTTTTAAAAATTTAATGTACAAAATGCTAAAATGCAAAATAAATAATTCCAATTTGTTGTTGTAACAAATGTGACGCCATGATAATGTGACATCAAAGACAAGGACAACCATATCCCTCCTATAACTGGAGCGATCAAGACAAAAAAAGCACGCGATCATTGATTAACGTTACAGAAGCGACGCTGTGATTGAAACTAACGGTGTTACGTTGTTGCTTGAAAACGTTGTTTTAATGGCTAATATCGGGGGTTAAAGTTCGAATATATATTTAAGACAATATTTCGAAAACCAAACTCTTATTTTTAACTTAGCTTGGGTTTTACAATTTTGATCAATAATTTATTCTCTTCTTTAGGTTCCGTAGCATTATAGTAAAAAGAGAAAAAACCTTACAATTTCGTCATTCCCATGTATAACATAGGTCACAAATATCTAATTTTTAGAGTGTTAGTTATTTATCAATCAGATTATGAAGTAAAAAAATTTTACAGCAAACTTTTTTTTGAATTAAGTAATGCATTTATTTCAGGATCATAGATTGTTAGTAATATTCAATCTTATTGTTTATTAGTAATTATTGTCTAAATTGTGAAATTGATTTATTTATTTCTCCTATGGCATCTGTCATGTGGGTGACAACATGGGACAGTCTTTGTACATTCTGTATTGTTAGTCTATGTAAAAAGGAGCGGTGTCAGATTGATGTTGACAGCGTTGACATATCCAGATTTTAACATTTTTCCGCCATTTTCAAGACCAAGACTACTTCAAGGCGTAAGTATATTATTTCTTCGGCTGTTAATTAAATATTAGGGCGGTTATGATTTATGATCACTTGAAAAAATCTTGGTATTTTTAGATGGCGAATTTAGACAGATCCTCATCTACCTACCAGTGATAACTATTATTATTATTATTGGGGGGGTTTGTATGGGCCTTGTGTGTCACTTCGACCATTGCTGATCTTTTGTAACAGCCCTTTGTTTAAAGTTCACTGCAAAGGCCCGTTGCGTCTAAGAATTTCCAGATGCTTTGGGCCGTGAGAAGTTGTATCTCCTGTGGGTCCACAATGTGTCGCCCTAGGTGGATACTTCTGTTACGAATTAGTGGTCCGCAAGAACAGAGGATGTGCATTGCTGTCTCCTCCGTTTCCTGACAGAACCTGCATGTCGGTTCTTGTTTCATACCCATTAGAAACAGATGTTTGTTCAATTTGCAGTGGCCAGTTAGAATTCTAGTCACTGCGCAAGTCTTTTCTCTTTTGAGTTGTAGAAACTCTTTGGAGAAGTTGCTTTTGAACCCTGTAATTAATGATTTCGAGTGCTTTTGTCCTTTCGTGGACTTCCACAGCTCGATCGCCCTAGATTTATATAGGTCGTTTAGCAGTGAATAGGATTTCCTTTTTGTGATACCACAAAAAGGCTCCGGGCCAACCAGGGGGTTGTCAGCACCTTTCCTAGCCAGTTCATCTGCTATTTCATTTCCATCAATGTTGGAGTGCCCTGGTACCCATCTAAGTATTACTTTGTTGGAGTTTCCTAGGGCATTCAGGTTTTCTTTGCAGTTTTGGACTAGTTTAGAGTTTAACTCCAATGCGTCTAGTGCCAAAAGGGCAGCTTGGCTGTCCGAGTTGATGTAGATGTGCTGGTGTCTACGGTTCTTCTCAAGGTTGATTTCCGCGCATTTGTTGATGGCGAAGACTTCCGCTTGGAAGATTGAGGCCTCCGTGCCCATGCTGACGCTAACTTTGAGTCTTGGTCTCTCACCGTAGATGCCGCACCCCACATCGTTCCCTTTTTTGGAACCATCTGTATACCAAATGTGGCACCCCTCTTTGTAGTCCAGTTGGCCTTTCAGCCATTTGTCCCTGGAGGGTATCTCCACTGAGTATAGTTTTTTGTAGTTATATTCAATATGCATGTCATCGGTCGGCATGCATAAGGTTTTGTGTTCAAACACCGATGCCATACGCTTGGTCAGTGCTTAAGAGCTCCATTTCGTCCTTGTCGTGGTGCAGATTCTGTATATACACTGTTCAGCCTCTTTTTGCACTTGTAGGTGCAATGGTGTTAGGTTTAGCAGTGCATCCAGAGCTGCTCCCGGTGTTGAGGATAAAGCTCCTGTTGCGATAACGCAGGCTGTGCGTTGCAGACTGTTTAGGGTGTTTATTGTTGTCTTTTGGTTGGTTTTTGTGCACCAGACAGCGGAGGCATATGTAATTATAGGCCTTACCACTGCCGTGTACAGCCAGAGGGCAATTTTGGGTTTTAGGCCCCATCTTGACCCCGCCATTCGACAACTAGTCCACATTGCCATTTTGGCTTTTTGGATTATGTTTTTTATGTGCGAGTTCCAAGTTAACTTTTGGTCTAAGGTGACCCCTAGATACTTTACTTCACTTGAGATTGGGATTATTTGTTCGTTAAGCTTAAGATTTAGTAGCTTTTCGAGCTTCCTTTTCTTAGTGAAGGGAACTATCACCAGTGATAACTAGGGGCACGCTGCCGGATAAAATAAAATGTGGGTAGGTATATGTAAAAAAAATGTATCACACGGTCGGAGCAATATGCGGCAGTTCTACTAAAAATTGGCAAAGATCGTATGGCAAGAGGTAGTAACGATATGATTACATTAAATAGCAAATCTATATATTGTACAAAACACAGATGATCTAAAAAATAACGTGTACCCAGATCTACAAACCAATAAAAAGAATAGAGAATGATTGTGTGAAAGGGCAATATTAGCACCGAAAAACAAAATTAATGGGTAGCTAAATAAAAAAAAAACGGTCAAGTGCAAGTCGGACTCGCGCACTGAGGCCTCCGTATTTAAGATAATATGCTTGGTAACCGCAAAAGAAAATACTCATTTGGTTATGAACTTTATTTTCTATGAAATAAGGTCCATTTTGACTAGCCTAAATTTTAATACAGATTTTCAAAGTTTTTTTGATATTTCTCAAAAACTGTGAATAATGAACACTTTACAGTCATGCCAGACAGACAGACAACAGTCTCACCATAAGGGTTCCTTTTTTACCATTTCAGTAGGTACGGAACCCTAAAAATATTATGTAAAAGGCGTACGAGTATCTCTCGAAAGACAATGTCATAGACACAGCAATAACTTACAGGTGTAATGTCGGCCTAAGGGCAATAATGATGTCTGGAATTGCTAAAGGAGAAAATGTTTTTATTCCCCGCATTCTTATAATTTCGAAAGATTTACCATTATACTTTAAAAGAGTGCTCTAAAAACAGCTATTGCCATGACCATAAGCAAAGCGCAACGACAAACAGTATAAGTAGCCGGCGTACATTTTGAAGCAAATTGTTTTTCCCATGGGCAACTGTATATAGCATGCTCACGAGTATCCAGCCCACCAAATCTTCATGATCTAGCGAAAGATGTCAAAACAAAAAATATTGTAGGTATACAAAAATGCATTAACCTAGATGACGTTATCCAATTCAATTTCAATTTAAATGTGGAGCTCAATATTACATAAAAGATTATCCTGGCCTGGGAGGATGTTAAACTATAAAATTACTTAAAACACTTAACTGCGATGAACGAGTTCTACGCGGACGAAGTCGCGGGCAAGAGCTATATTGTATAATTTCGTTATTACATTTACTTCTGCATTAAATTTTAACGAATATACTGTAGTTGTAACAAAGTATTTTGATCAAATTATGTGACATTGACGGCACGAAAAGGTTTTAGTTTTTAAAATGGTTTGGTAAAAGTGTGGCTTATTTAAAGCTTTAGTTAGTAGTATTGTAATAGTAAAATTATTGCAGTCATTAATATACCTACATTTCCATAAGAAATTAGTTAATTTTTGTGACATTGTCACTTTTAAGGCAATTAACATATAATTTAGGCTAACTATTGATAGGTGTATCTTGTTTAACTGTTTTTGTGTTCTAGTACTTTACTCTGTCATCATGATTTCAGCCACTACCAAGCCCACAACCCGTCGGGATGTCCTGGTGAACAAACTCCGGAATACTCAGTCTGAGCTTAAGACAGTCAACGAGCTCAATGCACGGCTGTTGCAGGAGCGCGACGAGAGTGAAGAGGAGGTCCTGCGCGTCATCAATAATAACAAAACCCTCAAGAGTTCTCTTGCCAAGCTGGACTTAGAGTACGATAACATGCAGGAACACCGGGACCGCCTGCAGGCCAACGTGGACCAGTTCCAGCAGTGCCGCGAGACGCACGAGGAGGCGCTTCGGCGCATCCGGGACCTAGAATAATTACTGGAGGCGCAGCAAGTGAAGCAGGACTATTAAGCAGTCCATACCTTTAGTATATATTACACACCAAGTATTGTATCTATCTCCCTAATGCTGACTTAACGATGCCTGAATTCGGGTTGGCTCCACCTTCCGTCTCTCCCGTCACATCGACTGCAAACCCTACACTCCTATTCTATCTACTTGACTCTCCGGTGTCTCGGCCAGGTGCGCTGCCGCCTGCGGCGGGCGGAAATGGTTGGTGCAGCAAAGGCGACGAAGCTCGCCTGCCCTGATCGGTTTAGTATTGGTGGCTGGTCGGTGCGGGTTAAGGTTCTCGTGCTCTGCCGGCTATTCGCTACTCTTACCGGACCGGGTGGGGCGGGCGTGCTTTTCCCCGCTAGCCTAATCTAACATCTCCTTTCCGTCGCGGTCAGCGCGTACGGGTCCTTGCAGCAGAACTGCTGGCTGGAGATGTCACCAGAACAGATCAGAACAGAACAGAACTATGTACTATGATATAAAAAAAAGGATTTAAGAGAGTTACAAAGGAATGAAAATATATTTTTTAAAATTGGAAAGCAATGGAGAAAAGGAATGATAAGGAAAAGACTAAATGAAAGATCATATGAGATAGAGTCTAATAACAAAAAATCATTCGCTATAGATATCATATTAAAACCATAGGACCTAAACCTTACTATATTCCTGATGAACCATTGGTTCCCAACACAGTATCAAACTTACCAACTAAGAATGATGCAACTAAACTTGATGATTCGCTGGTTCCGAACACGTATAAATTTGATTTGGAGTGCTTGAACGAGAGCGACATGGTAGACATATCCAATTCTTTTTACTCTCAATGGTCATTAGTTGGTAAAGCTTTGATGATCTTCCTGAGCATTGTGTGTCGTATACTTGCTTGCATTTGATGCATTTAAGTATGTCTTTATTTTGGGGACTTCCATTGCACTTGGCACATACTGGCGCCATCTCGTGAAATGACTAGGAGACTGGTAACGAGACTGGTAACTTGCTACCTTGAAGAATGCGCACAGTGTTCACCGTAGTTATGTTGATGACTTAGTGGTTTGCAACTAAGCCGCTCGATGGCGCACGAAGGATTCATCGAGTTTGACGTAGATGGCGCTAGTTTGATCGAGCGATTTAGGTAACGTACTTACTGCACTATTTAGTTCCGGCCTTTGACGCTAGGTGCTTGATGGTGAATCATTAAATTTGTCCTTTGTTTTGAATCGACCAACGAATTATCTTAAATGTTTTTGCCGTAGAATATCTTTTTTGCTCACTATTTCCAAATTTTCTTACTTTCTTATAGTTCCTCGATTGGTTAGTAAACATTCCAGATGCACTGATTCACTTGACATATACACTTGCAAAGGGAAAAGACACTGATTGGTTTGAAACTCAAAGTGTCCATAGTTTAATAACTAGAGATGTCATACGGTAGCCAACACTTCTTATGCACAATTACACTACATAATAGTCACGTATTGGTAATGTTATTTCACTTTTTTATAATGTTTAACATTTTTTTAATAATTTTAGTTACGGAGACGAAGTTAACCGAGGCAGTGGCGCCATCTACCGCTCATCTACCTCTATGTTGTTACAGTTCATGCGGGAACATGGCAGTTTTAAGTGACATAACAGTCGTGCCTGTTTAAGTTTTTTATTTTTATTTTATATCATGCTAAGATCACTACATCAGTATTACTTTGTATATACGGTCTTTTTAATGAATATTTCTTTAATAAATTATTAACGACGAATTTGAGTAAAATAAAAAAAAACCGAGAAACACGGGTAGCCTAATTTTTAACCAGCTATTATAAACGCGAAAAAACAAAAATGCTTTTTATTTTGAAATGTTGTCAATTGTCAGACCCCCAAAACGATACCATATGTATGTAATATTGTAATAAGCATTAACATATAAAATATTAATAAGAAAGGGAGTTGTTGTAATGTGCAAGTCGCTTTATATTGAGATGGCAACACTGAATAAAAAATAAAATAAACTCTCTCTGTTTCTACAACTTATGTGTGTTTTATCGCTCCTGTTAAAACAATTAATTAAAATTAATAAGATATAACAAGTGGGATCCTCCGGGTGTTGCGGAAGACCCTCAGGTGCGATCGCCTGCGCGCCGTTAGGTCGATCCGGGATCCAGGATGGGACATTGAGGGTAGCCCTTAAAAGGGCTTTTTAACAATGACCCCACGACGATTTATGACGATGATTTGCGGACTCGCAAAAAGGTGGGGGAGGCACAAAGTTATTTTGGAGGGTAGAAATATCCGCGGAAAAAATAATCAACCCTCACAAAATATGTGTTGTCCTAAGACTTTTCCCCCTTAAGTTGGCATCCGAGTCGGATAAATACCTAAGTTGTTCAATACATAAATAAATAAATTAGGGGACCAGGCCCAAAAATACTCCACAAATCGTTTTTACCGCCTAACTAGACATCGCGCATCGGATCCATCGGATCCGACTGTATGGAGCACTATAAAGCAAATTCGGAGAGTATCACTGGTGTTGTTTGACAAACCGAATTATTTATTTATTTATTTATTTATTCCTTGATAAAACATAGTTTTACATGTCAAAAGTTCAAAACACAATAATTTTACAACAAATTCTAGGAATATTAAATTAACTTATCAATACAAAAAGTCAATATGTAATTCAATATAATATAGAGTATTTTTTAATTAATTAAGGCGTCAGTCCATTTATCGCGAAAACCTCAACTCACTTGATTGTGGAGATAAAACCGTTTGATTCTCGATTGTAGAATCCTTCTTTGTTTCATTAGAATCCTAAGTTTTATCACACAACCAAAATGTAAGCGTAATTTTATAGTTTTTACCAACGTCTGCCTAGATCTCAGCTTACTTGACTACCAATACGGCATCAAAGCGAAGATCTGGAAATTAAAAACAAAATTAGTACCAAGTAAAAACTTCTATGTTAAATTACGTAATACTCATAAAATATTAAGTAAGTTTCCTATATTGAAATTAAATGAAATAAATAGTTCATCTCTTGCTGCTACCCTTGCTGCTAAAGAAATTCTCACTTAAAATTAATTAACAAAATTAAATAAACCACAAAGTTTATCGATGTCACGAAGCGCAGCCCACATATTATTACCTAAAGAATCCGACACAAAATGAATTAACACAATTAAATAATAACCACACACAAACAATGAAAACCAATCAAACCATAATAAAATAACCTTCAACTCCAAATTGCGGCTACGTCTTACCCCTCTGAAGTCCTCGAACAATAAGCCTCGAATCTACCAAGTTATTTCTCCTTCCCAAGCCACCGACCAGAAATCTTGACCCCTCCGCAATAACGTATTTTCATATTCGCAATATGGCTTCTTATACGCAATAACGAATTTAACGCCCGCAATAACGTGTTTTCATATACGCAACAACGTGGTATTTCATAATACTGACTCGTTAATCCTACTAATATTATAAATGCGAAAGTTTGTGCCTGCGTGCCTGCGTGCGTGCGTGCGTGCGTGCGATTCACAAATATAATTAGAGTTACTTCAGGCTCCAACAAGAGCTGATTAATATGCAAAATCTGTGTTTAATAAAGAAACATTATTTTCAAAAATTATTCATATTGTTAGGTGTTTTTTTTCTTTTTTAAGTTAAGGGTAGGGCTACGGCGGCTGACAGCATAAAAATATCGAGCCCAGAGGCTCGTGCCCCCACTTAACTGTCATCCGTCGTACGAGGTAGACGTAGGACTGTGTGCTCTCTGTAATTTTCGGTGATCTCTTTTGTTATTTGATTGTTATTCTGAAAGACGTGATTATTCTTGTTTGTTAATTTCTTCTTAGATTAATATTAAATTGTTATTAAAAAACTAAATCCGTTTCTGATTGCTAATATCAGAAGTGCGATAAAGAAAACATTCCCACTTTCAACTTGATTATTTTCTAGCCTTAAATACGTTTTATCACAGTTTCGTTCGATTCTTTACTAAATTTATCCACATACCCTCTTTTGTTTACATTTCATCCGATCATTAATTAATTGCCTTCGCTTATGCTGTCACTTTGTTTTGCACCTTTTAATTTAGTTTATTAAGGAGATGGATAGGTCAACTCGTTCACGTTCTCGTAGACGGCGCTCGCCTGAATCGAGGAGTAGACATATGCGTAAAAGTCACTCCCCCGATCGACGTTCTCGGGGCAGACGCTCGCGTAGTAATTCACGTGATCGATCGCCACATGCCCAGCGATCGCGTAACCGTAGTCATTTGGGTAGTCACACACCACGTTTTCAGCGCTCGCGGAACCAACGTTATCGGGATAGGTGTTCTCGGGGTCGGCGTTCACGTAGCTACTCGCGTACTCCATCACCGCATCCTAAAGCTGGGTACTGACCAACGTTACAAGGTGTAATGTAACATGTTACACAGCGAGCATTCATGCAGTCAGTACGTAATTGCTCGCTGGTTTCCCCGTAATACTACGTACTGACTGCATGAATGCTCGCTGTGTAACATGTTACATTACACCTCGTAACGTTGGTCAGTACCCAGCTTAAGCGTTCGCGTCGCTATCGGTCGAGTTCGCGAAGTCGACGTTCTCGCGATGAACGCTCGCCGGCGCGTACTCGTGCTGACCGTAATGAGAGATGTTTACGATCGGTGCGCACGCCCCCCATGCCACCAAAACAAAGCAATAGTGAATCTTTGAACATTTTGATGTCACGTTTGGAGGCATTAAGGAGGCGCTCGCACGCTTCAGTATTAGCTGAGCCCTCCGCTGAAACAACTACGAACCAAATCGTGGAAGCGATTCAATCGTTAAAATCTGTGAACAGTATCATTATTATGTTTCCAATTTCGATCCCAGCATACACGATGTAGACTCGTGGTTTAGCGAAGTTGATAGGGCTAAAATTGTAAACAAATGGGATGATCGTGAATGTCTCTCGCGTATAGGGAATTGTTTGAAGGGCGATGCGAAATCGTGGCTCAATGAGTGGGTGTCAAATGATCGTTCGTGGACCAATTTTAAAATCGATTTTAAACCTTTATGCGTTAAGAAAGTAGATTCGGCGGGTATATTGTTTGAGGTAATGTCCACTAACTCCGACAAGTTTTGTACCTATGCTGAATATGCACGTAATAGTACGGGCGGTAGTGTCACCCAATGTATGGAGAGGTCAAAATTTGGTATCGGATGAATTCACTTGGCACAGATGTATCCTAGGTCAAACTGAGCTGATTTAGCACGGTAGCCATCAAAAACCCCCTGGTTATTCAAAGTTACACGCCGCCGCGCTTCAGATAAAAAAATATATCGGCTTCAGTTTACCTATCACCTCGAGTGTGGTGTCATTTTCTGATAAACCATAGATGGGGCTTTCATTTTTGATATAATAATTACACTCTTTCATATAAATTTATTAATATAATAGAGAAGTTTCACAACATCAGCTTATCATTTTTGTTTCAACACACAATATTTTATAATTTATGTATCACATTGCATTTACAAAAAATACGATTGAAAAGCCCAATTTATGCAGATTTAAAAAACATATAGTTTTAATTTATATCATTTATTAGAGATGAGTAGAATAATTAAATATACTCGCGCGGCAGCGTGAATTAAGACAGCGGGCGGAACTAACTTGACTTGAATTCGCCACGAAGTATGTATGTATGTATGTATGTAAACACTTTATTGTACAAAAGAAAAAAACAGAACAATACAATTAATATAAAAATAAGTACAAAGGCGAACTTATCCCTTTAAGGGATCTCTTCCAGCTAACCCTTGAGAGATTGAGAAAAGTTAAAGGTTGTGCATCGAGTAAGCAAGTGTACAAATTTATTTAGAAGAACAAATAAAATAAAAAAATATATAAATATAAACAATAATAAATAAAATAAAATACATTCAAATACCTACATAAATAGATACAGAAATATATATTAATACTTAAATTTACATACATAAACTACATTTTATGTAAGTACCTAGAGGATAGTTGATATTTAGAAGATAGAGTCAAGCCAGAACTTCTTTAATTTGCCTTTTAGGGAATCTACCGTTTGTGATTGCCTAATGCCAGTTGGTAGCCGATTCCACAACCTGACAGAATGCACCGAGAAGGATTTGGAATAGGATTTGGATTTGTGGGACGGGAAGGCGAGGGTGAGATTGGCCTTTGACCGCAACCGGTTTTGGGAGCCGGTGGCCATGAAGCTAAATCGCTCAGAAAGGTAGAAGGGAGAACGAGGATTAAAAATAGTATTAAAAAGCAGCGACAGGATGTGAACCTTTCGGCGAAACCGAATAGGTAACCAGTTTAGCTGTGCACGGAAGTGGGAGACATGATCGTATTTACGTAGGCCGAAAATGTATCGAATGCACACGTTTTGGAGTCGCTCAAGTTTATCAAGGAGCTGTTCTGAGAGGTCCATATAAGCAACGTCAGCGTAGTCTAAGAGAGGGAGAAGAAGAGATTGGGCTAAAGTTATCTTGGTTTGTTGAGGAAGAAAATTCTGCAGGCGCCTGAGAGAATGAAGTGAAGCGAAGAGCTTGCTACTGACTTCAGTAACCTTAGTCGACCAGGAAAGTGTCTGATCTATAGTAATACCAAATTTTTTTACCGTAGAGGAGAGGAGGAAGTATTGAAATTTATCTACCACCTCGTGTGTGGTATCTATTTTTAATAAAATGGGCATGAGAAATTCATTTTTGAGACATTTAATATACAGTTTTCTAGAAAAAAAGTATAATATTGACGAAAATATCAAAACTGATTTCAATTTTTTTTATTAAATAGTCAGTATGTTTGAAAATACTGAAGTTTTTGCAAAGAAATCAATAATATTTTAAAGAATATTTATTTAACTTTAAACAAATATATATTTTATTATAGTTATCATACAACGTCTATGTGAAATGAAAAAGAAATCGAACTTCCAAGTCAATATTTTAAAATTAACTTTAAGCAAAATTTTGAACATCTCACACTCACCCGTGGGTCTCAAACAACCCTCCCCGTAAAGTACGGTGGGCTTTACATTTGGGCTATTAGTTGTTGTGCTTGTCCGATACAGAGGATGCTTGGCGTGTCTGTTACCCGGGTAAGAATTCTGTGGTCCTAGTGAAAAAGGGTATAAGTCCACTTAGCTTGAAATTAAAAGGTTATTAAATCATATACTAAATTATAAATTTACCTTTTTTCATTTCAACCTCAGAAGAGTTACACCCTTATTCACTAGGAACACAGAATTTGCGAGTCGAAAAAGCTGGCCAAGCAGCAAAATTTGCCATCGCAAACTTTTGGAAAATACTCAAAATTTATTCGAGAAGGCCCGTTGCTCCCTTCACGAACCCTAAGGGGTTCTCTTTTAGATCTTTATACTTTAAGGATAGCAGTGTGCCTCCGCCACGGTCTTAAAGTCTACGAGCCGCATCCTTGTTGCTGTTGTGGAAGTTGCTGCCCTTGCTATAGAAACTTTTAGGCCGTGGTCATCTGACACAGAGAAATTTATAAAAGAAGTGTCAGATAAATTAATCAGCGTTTCTGGCGACCACAGGCAAGGCTCCTTTTTTGCCCCAAGACTGAGCATCGCGGTGCAGCGGAGTAACGCTGCGAGTGTCCTCGGCATGAAGCCGCAAGTGGGTGCAATGGAGGGCTTTACTTTTAAGTCAGCTGTAGTACAAGATTTTATCTTTCACTTTTATTAAATAGGTAGTTTTTTTGAACTGATTGTTATTAGAAATTAAGTTTATACTGTAATTAAGTTATAAAATTCTTAATCCTCATTTATCATACAACGTCTATCTGAAAAAATGAAGATAGCGTTTATGCCATTATTACATTTTCCACCACAGTGCCATAATTCGGTATATTACTAACAGTTTTTTGCGTGCGTGTGCATCTAACACCTCACTGTGACTTGCTCTTGCACCGAATTAATTCCAGACAAGCTGTAGCAGCAACGGGTGCCGTAGCCGGTATTGGTTTCCAATTGTGATTCGATTGTAGTTCCCATCCCCAATCCGCCGGACGAAGAATCGGCACCATCGCTTGGCCCCTTACGTGCACACCCTGGTAGACGGCTCTTAGGAGATGGTACTGGCATCCGTAGGCGGAATATTCTTTAGCTGACGGTCGTAAAATCCGTATTTATTATGAATTGACCTTAAGTTTATTTTGTTAATTACGATATTGACGACACGTTGGCCTAGTCGGTTGTGACCCTGCCTTCGAAGCTAGCGGACCTGGGTTCAAATCCCGGTAAAGGCAGATGTTTGTGCGATGAGCGCGAATATTTGTTCCTGAGTCATGGATGTTTTCTATGTATTTAAGTAGGTATATATTTCAATATGTAAGTATTTCTATCGTTGTCTAGTACCCATTGTACAAGCCTAGAGCTTAGTTTAGGACTAGGTCAATTGGTGTGACACTGTCCCTTGATATTTATTTATTTAATATGTAATTTGTGGTATCAATAGTATCTAGTGCAGCAGGCTGCGCGGCGAGTTCTCGTCTGAGTTAGTTCCGCCCGCTGTCTTAATTCGCGCTGCCGCGCGGGTATATTTATTTATTCTACTCGTCTTAAATTAATGATATAAATCAAAACTTTATGTTTTTTAAATCTGCATAAATTGGGCTTTTCAACCGTATTTTTTGGAAATACAATATTATACATATATTATAAAATATTGTGTATTGAAACAAAAACTATAAGCTGTTTGGGAGTTGATATCGGACTTTTAAATAAATTAATGCAACTATAAATTTTCTAGCTCTTTACTGATCCGACTCATAGGTTGAAGTGAAAGAGTACATTTTTTACTTAAGTCTAATTAATAGCGACCAGCGCTAGGAGAACTTATTGCTAACTTAAAATCTACAGGCGTCGGGGGAGCAGCTTCCATCATGTCGCGAACATGCCCCCGGGCGTTGAGCACTTAGCGTTCAACAGGACTCGTCAGCAGCAGGAAGTGGACATATCCTTGGAAAAGCTCTTCGGACGACGCCATTTGCGGTTTTCACATCGGCTACCCTGTTGATACCATCGGAACCAGGGTGCACGGCAACAATACGTCCCAGTCTCCACTTTAAAGGAGGAAGGTTATCCTCTTTTAATAGGACAAGAGCATTTAGCCGTAGTGCATCTCCTCTCGATCGCCATTTCACACGATGTTGAAGTTCTGAGACGTATTCTTTACTCCATCGTGACCAAAAGTGCTGGCGAAGCTGTTCAATACGCCGGAAACGCGTTAAATGGTTGTATGCAAAATCTTGGAGATCCTGCACCGGTAATGACGTCAGCGAACGCCCGATTAAAAAATGTCCGGGAGTAAGAGGACATAAATCTTCTGGATCTGGAGACAGCGGGGTGAGTGGTCGGGAATTCAGAATCGCTTCAACTTGAACTAAAGTGGTGTTGAGTTCTTCGTAGGTGAGATTACAGTTTCCCAGCACTCTTTGCAAGTGGTATTTAGTTGATTTAACACCCGCCTCCCAGAGACCGCCAAAATGAGGTGTATAGGCGGGTATAAAATGAAAATTAATCTTTCAGCTAACGAGCTACAATTTTGTTTTAAAAACTTTGATAATTCGTTGTATGCGCCGACGAATGAAGTTCCATTATCTGAGTAGATGTGACTGGGTTTCCCTCTACGTGAACAAAATCTGCGCAATGCCAGTAAATAGTTGTTACTCGTTAAGTCACCTACTAGTTCAAGGTGTACAGCCTTAGTGCTGAAGCACACGAAAATTGCAACGTACACCTTTACCAACTTGCAACCTCTCCCTTGACGACTAGCTGAGAAAAGAGGTCCTGCGTAGTCAACGCCTGTACTGTCAAAGGGGAAGCCTCCGGGAGTAATACGAGACTTCGGGAGATTTCCCATGAGAGGTTTCAGTACTTGTCCTCGCATACGACAGCACAGCACACACATCCGAAAACACTTTCTGGCCAAATTTCGACCACCTAACGGCCAGTAAGTCTCCCTTATTGAGGCTAACAGCAGCTGTGGCCCAGCATGAAGCAACCGTTTGTGTTCAGAGTTAAACAACAACTCAGTGAATTTATTAGTGGACTGTATTATTATTGGGTGCTTCTTCTCATAAGGAAAATCGGAGTGTTCAAGGCGACCACCAACGCGCATAACATTTGTTGAATCCAAAAAAACATTAAATTTAAGTAACGGACTTTTATTAGGCAACCTTTGATTTGCTAACAGAAGTCGGTATTCCGGAAATGATTGACTTTGGCAAGTTTTAATAATTACATTTAAAGCCGTTTTGAGTTCATTATCACTAAGGTGGGTGGTTCTAGACACGCGTTGCTTCCTGCAACGCTTAATAAAACGTAGCAAATACGCGAAAGTGCGTTTTAACTTTAATAGACTAGAAAACCGATCGAAATTAATTAAATTGCTGCATTGATCCTTAACTTGAACGTGCAAAGTAATGTCTGGCTTTACCTCTGGAAGCGACAGAGTACTTACACATGGATAGACAGGCCAAACTGACTCATCACCCTTTAAAAACCTGGGACCTGACCACCACAAATCGAGGGATTGAATTGAGTCCAGGTTTACACCGCGAGATAAATGATCAGCTGGATTCTCCTTTGTGGGGACATGCCTCCACGAGCAATTATGCGTAATTTCTTGAATCTCAGCTGTACGGTTTCGAACAAAGGGCTCTAATTTAGATGGTACCATTTTTAACCATCCCAACACTACTGTGGAGTCAGTCCAGAAGACCGTTTTATTGATTTGAGCACGAAGTGAATTAATCACCTTTTCATAAAGACGTGCACCGGTTAAAGCGCCGCAAAGTTCGAGCCTAGGGATTGTCATTGGTTTGAGAGGAGCAACTCGACCTTTAGCTATGAGTAGATGCACTGAAATAAAACCGTGGCAACTAACACTGCGAATATAAACGCATCCACCATAAGCGCGTTCCGAGGCATCGACAAAAATGTGAAGTTCGAGTTGCTCGGGTGACTCGCCAATGACCCTACGCGGTATATTAATGGTTTTTATCTTTGGCAGATCATCAACTATACTTTCCCACTCCTGGGAGATATCGGGGGGCAGTTGCTCATCCCAAGTCAATTTATGTAACCAGAGCTTTTGCATAATGATTTTCATCGTCATTACACACGGAGCTAGTAGACCTAGAGGGTCAAACACCTGTGCAATGACCGAAAGTACACCGCGCTTAGTATTGTCGGTTAAGTTTGAATGGCCCGTGGGGAAGTATAGTTGATCTAGATCTGGGTGCCAGCCTAGTCCCAGGGTTTTGCAGGGCTCTGTTGTCCCCATATTTAAGTCAACTGATGTTTGAGACGGTCCACATGTCAATCGTGAGTCGTTGGACTTCCACTTTCGCAAATTCATGCGAGCCTTTGCAAGTGCATCAATTACACCCTGGCGGATACGAAGTACTTCGTCTATATCATCTCCACCACTTAACAGATCGTCTACGTAAAAATCGTGAACTATCGTATCCCTCATACTGGCATCCTCGCACTCTAAACCTATCTGTCTGAGGCATCTAGTAGCCAAGAATGGAGCGCTAGCAGTTCCGTAGGTGACGGTATTTAAATGAAAGAATTCAAGGGGTTTAGACTCATCGTCACGCCAAATGATTAAATGCAGCTTGCGATCATCAGGATGCAAAACCACAGTCCTATACATTTTCTCCACGTCTCCAGATATTACATATTTGTGCTGCCTAAAACGGAGGAGTATGGATAAAAGATCGTCTTGAACTATGGGTCCCACCATTTGCAGATTGTTTAGCGACAAACCTGAAGTGGTGGGGCTACTAGCGTTAAACACAACCCTTAATTTTGTAGTCGAACTACTTTCGCGAAGTACACCATGATGGGGAATGAAATAATTTGTACTATTTAATTGACCTTTATTGATTTTAGTCATGTGACCTAAATTATGGTACTCTGACATAAACTCCTTGTACATTTTTTGAAGAGCTACCTGTTTTTTGAGTCTCCTCTCTAACGATAAAAAACAAGACCTAGCTCGTTGGAATGAGTTGCCTAACAAGTCTGGGCTTTGTTTAAGCGGCAACCGTACACAAAAACTTCCATCATCCAAGCGAGTTGTGTTTTTTATGAAATGTGATTCACATGATTTCTCCTCCGGAGAATAACAAGACGACTGAAGGCTAACTTGTTCAAGCTGCCAAAAACGCATCAATTGGTCTTGAATGTCGTCTATGCTAGTGTGATTCTGATTACACAACTCGGTACTATCCGTTTTGATAGTTAAAAAATTACATTTAATGGTATTGCGTAACAACACGATACATGGCCTCTTGTCATGGGGCCTGAAACTAACCATCCAAGTCTAGTTTCATAGAGTATTGGTTGTCCGTCACCTAATCTAATCCTTTGAGAACCCAACAAATCCCAAAATAAATCGGCGCCAATAAGCAAATCAACGTCAGATGGCGTATAAAAATAAGGATCGCCTAAACAAATATCTGTTGGAATATTTAGATTAGATATATCTAGTTCCCTACAAGGAACGTTATCCGTGATTGTTGGTAAAATAAAACATTTAAGATCTGACGAGTAAACTTCATTTAAAGATTTCATTGTGACTCGACACATTTTACCTACACACGATGTACTGCTATTAATGCCTAGAATAGACTGGCTTACATTATTGGTGGCTAATTTTAACTGATTACACATTCTTTCGGTAATTAAACACGAAGTACTACCGTTGTCCAAAACACAACGCGCGATGTGTTCGCAGTTGTTTATATCGTATAGTTTAATTAGCGCAGTTGACAACAGTACATCCTGGCCGAGTCATAACGATGAGGGATCGAGATTTGCTGACAAAGCAATGGGATGGCTGGCGTGCGGCGCAGCTATGCAGGCCGCGGGGCGCGCGGGCGCAGTACCACTTCCGACGTCACTACGGCCGGGCGCACAGCTGTTATTATCCATAAAAGGTTTGGCCTGGAACTCCATGACGTGAATTAACGTATGATGTTTGCGTTTGCAAACTTTGCAGCCCGTTTTTTTACAATGGTTGGCATAGTGACCGCTACGAAAACAGTTGTAGCACACTTTATAACTTGGCAGTATTTGCAAACGCGCTGAATTGCTTAACGCTAAGAATTGAGAGCAATTACTTAAACAATGATCACCTTTACAACTCGGACAGGATCGTGTGTTGAAGCTATGATTACCTGTGTTCTTAGTGTCCTTTACCGAAATCATTGTTTTAATCCTCGGAGTGGTTTTAATGGATTGGCTATTATGACTCTGGCCGCATGATAATTCCAGGGTTTCTAACAAGTCTGCGCGGCCTCGAAGAAAGCTAGTGAAAGTGTCGAACGTTATAGGGTTATTTTTGTCAAGGCGGCCTTTGGACTCTTCCCATTCTCGAAACGTTTTGACATCTAGTTTTTGTGAGATAATGTGAATAAGTAAAGTGTCCCAATTAGGGCTTCCATTCCGTAATTACGGAATTACGTAATAACGTAATTACGGATGATTTTTTAGGCTTCTCATATAAATACGTTATTCAAATGTTAAAATCCGTAATTACGTTATTTTTTACTTTCAGTATCATATCCGATTGTACATTAAAAAATATTATTTTTTAACATTATTAGTAATGTTTTTGCTAAGACACGTCCACACGATACACTTTTACCATATTCGACATTGGCGGGCACGGGATTTTCCCGCCTTCAGCCTACTTTAATTAGTTGTGTTTGGTACAGGACTCGGTAATTCCCCGTTAGGCTCGAGTTGATAACCTCACAAAAAATAAATATTGAACAATAATACGTTCTTTCACAAACGGAATAAGGATCAATATTGCCTACAGAGTACATAAAGGACTTATAAGTTATAGGGGAATCCCTTATTGAATTAGAAGGATGATATTTGAAACAGAAAGCGTTTAGTGGTCAGTCGGCAGTCATCCAGAACACTATACTACCAAGTTCATATATCATCATATCATAATATCAGTAATATAATAAAACTTTAATAATGCCTGAAAAGTTGTTGTTTTTATTAATACTACTGAAAATATAACGAGTATAACTCTTTTAACTGAAATAGGAAAAATTACGTAATTCCGTAATTACGTAATTTTTTAAAATAAATCCGTTATCAATAACGTAATTGATATTTCCGTAATTTTGGAAGCCCTAGTCCCAATGCTTGACTGGCTCACCCAGTAGTTCAAGTGACCGTAGGTTTTTATTAACTAAATCAAGGACCTTTTTTAAATTAGATGACGACTCTTTTGCGACCGGTTCGATATTAAACAAAGCAGTCACATGATTCTGCAGTAGCAAACGCTTGTTGTCGAACCGCTCGCGTAAAAGTCTCCAAGCTACAGTGTAGTTGCTAGCAGAGAACTCGATTGACTGAATCACCACGGCAGCGCGAGCGGTTGCTTCTAGCGAAGCCCTAAGGTAATGAAATTTATTTATTTCGTCAATTTCGTCATTGGAGTGTATGAGGCTGGTAAAAGTGTCACGAAACTCTAACCAATTGTCATAAGAGCCAGCAAACTTTGGAAGCTGAATAGTAGGTAACTTAACGAGCTTATGATTGCTTGCGCGAGACCCGCGCTCGCTTTCTGCTGAACCGAACGTATCCTGCCTTTTCTGGCAGCTAGCTAGAATATCTTGCGCTTTAGAAAGCGATTTAAAATACTGCGACTCAAATTCAGTCCGCTCGGAAATTCGAGCGTCCATATCCGTAGCCATACACTCAAGTTTCATCTGAACATCATCATAATGCACATACAACGAATCTATCTTACCGATACGCAACTGTAACTCGTTCACCTCCGCTGTAGTTAATGAAGAACCATCCAAATTGTTTAAATAGCTTGAAAATGTAGTTAATTGTCCTTTATAGCTACCACGCTTTTTAATTAATTCTTTTTCATCGGCCATTCTGGGAGACGGGAGTTATCAACCTGGAATATTATGTACAACGATTTAAGTTTGTAAATAAATTGCGATTAGCCAGTAAGCACACATTAATATTATTTACCTATATTATTACAACCTTTGTTGTTAGCACTAGAGTCTAGTATGTAAGTTTTCTTTAAGTTTTGTTCAATATTATGCCATATTAAGATGTTCGTCCATCAATTAACATAATAATCTGCATTAAATGATTAAGTACTTGTTTAAAAATGTCTTTAATTAACCACCTTGAGCCATAAACGCTCAAATAAATTCCCTAATTAAGTCATTTGAGTTTTACAATCAATACAAACCAACAATATTCTTTATCTACTATATAATTGTTTATTACGATTAATTATATAAGCATATTGATTAAAACTCAACTGACTTTTGTTCACATACATGTAGAACTTTAGGTTATAAGTGGAATGAAAAATCACATGTACTAACCTTATTCGTCTTATAATTACACTAAATAATACCTGATTTAGAGTGCTGGGTGTATTTAATTATCACTTATCACTGTATATTTTTTGAATTAGGTATTAATGTCCAAATAATTCCTGAATCCCGACCATAATCGATGGATGACTCGGCGAGCTTTCTATGTCTCACGGGTGCGTGCGTGTCGTCGTCCAGGGCAATTAGGTTAATTTTCAGGAATTAACTCCGCTTTAATTTTAATATCCAACCGCTTCAATATATCCCGGTCGATGGACCATGTTTGGGAGTTGATATCGGACTTTTAAATAAATTAATGCAACTATAAATTTTCTAGCTCTTTACTGATCCGACTCATAGGTTGAAGTGAAAGAGTACATTTTTTACTTAAGTCTAATTAATAGCGACCAGCGCTAGGAGAACTTATTGCTAACTTAAAATCTACAGGCGTCGGGGGAGCAGCTTCCATCATGTCGCGAACATAAGCTGATGTTGTGAAACTTCTTTATGTATATTAATAAATTTATATGAAAGAGTGTAATTATTATATCAAAAATGAAAGCCCCATCTATGGTTTATCAGAAAATGACACCACACTCGAGGTGGTAGGTAAACTAAAGCCGATATATTTTTTATCTGAAGCGCGGCGGCGTGTAACTTTGAATACCCCCCCTCCCTACCCACCAGGGGGTGGCTGATGGCTACCGGGCTAAATCAGCTCAGTTTGACCTAAGATACATCTGTGCCAAGTGAATTCATCCGATAACAAAATTTTTACCTATGGTCGTTACCGCCCGTACTATAAATCGCTCTTACGGTGATTTAATTACGGATATAGTATTGCGAGGTTTAACCGACCCCCAAATAAAAGCGACGGCAACAAACGCAAACCTAAAACCCGTTGATTTGGTCAACTATTTGTCCACTTTTATCAAACCTTCAAAAAATACGATTGCAGATAAACACACAAGTCGCCAGTTTACTTTTAAACGTGGTGGCAAAGACAAATCACAGGGTTTTAACAGGGCAATGCAAACGGCTAAGTGTTATGCTTGTGGTGAGACTGGTCACAAGCAAGCGTCATGCCCTAAGCAACTGAAACCTACTACTTCCCGATCAGAACAGGCTCCACCGAATACTAAATCTAGTTTGACATGTGCTTATTGTAAAAAGCCAGGCCACGATATCAAATCATGCTTTGCCAAACAACGTGTTGATCAACAACGCAATAATAACAAAAACGTTAACTTTTGCCCTGCTCCCTTGCACAAGCGTAGTGATATCGTGGTAGGCGTTATTCAGGGCATTCCGGTTGACATTTTAATTGACAGTGGAGCTATCGGAGTTTCACTAATATCATCTTCTGTTGTGAGTCATTTTTCGTGTACTAAAAAGACCACTAGCTGTCAAATAAAAGGGGGAGTCGTTAACTCAAGTTGATTCATACGTGACGCTGACTATTGAGCTAAAAGGTATTTCACTGCAGGTAGATCTATTAGTGGTGCCGAGCGAGTGCATGAACGCCCCTGTCATTATAGGTACAGACGTACTCAATAGGGATGGTGTGATCTATATACGCACTAAGAATTCTCAGCGCATTGTCCGCGATTCAAATCCACTTACGGTGTCGACTGTGGAGTCGAATGCGCAGCCATTTATAAAAACTCCGCTAACCGATAACGAGCTGATTAAATTAAAAACAATATTAGATGAGTATGCGGAATATATGATTTCTGGTACTGCTACATCAACCGTCAGCACTGGAAGTATGCGTATTCGGCTCAACAGCGATGTACCTGTTTATTATCGCCCGTATAAGATGTCCCACAGCGAAAAACTAAAAGTCCGCGACATTATTCAAGATCTTATGTCCAAGGGCATCGTACGCGAGTCGGAGTCGCCTTATGCCAGCCCTGTTCTCTTGGTAAAAAAGAAGGACGGCTCCGACCGGATGTGTGTAGATTTTCGCGCCCTAAATAAGTTAACTGTTAAGGATAGGTATCCATTACCGTTAATCGATGATCATATAGATCGTTTAGGCAAGTGTAGGTACTTTACTACATTAGACATGGCCACCGGATTCCACCAAATTCGATTAGACGAAGAATCTGTGCCACTTACCGGCTTTGTGACCCCCGAGGGCCATTTTGAATATTTGAAAATGCCCTATGGTTTGGCTAACGCGCCTATAGTTTACCAGCGTATCATAAGTACCACACTGCGCGAATTTATAGAAGTTGGAAAAGTTTTAGTGTACATAGATGATTGCTTAAATCTTTCTGACACCATTGACGAAGGCCTATTGACTTTGAAAGAGGTACTTGATACCTTGACCAAAGCAGGTTTTTCAATTAACCTTAAAAAATGTTCGTTTCTGTGCACTGAAATTGAGTACTTAGGACGTCTTATATCTAATGGAAAAGTGCGACCTTCACCCGGTAAAGTTCAAGCTTTAGTGAACTCTCGTCCCCCACAAGATGTAAAACAAGTCCGACAATTTCTTGGTTTAGCGGGATACTTCCGCAAATACATTAAAGATTATTCGATCAAGACGGCATGTATAGCACGTTTGACGCGCAAGGATGTCCAGTTTAGTTGGGGACCTGAACAAGAGTGTGTTAGGCAGGAAATCATTTCGAGTTTGACAAGTGCACCCGTCTTAGCCATATTTGACCCAATTTTACCAACGGAAGTGCACACAGACGCCAGTATTTTGGGCTACGGTGCAGTTTTATTTCAAACTCAAAATGACAATTTAAAGCGTGTTGTTGCTTATTACAGCCAGGTGACTAAGGGCGCTGAGCTTAAGTATCACTCATACGAGCTCGAGACCCTGGCTGTGGTAAAAGCACTGCGGCACTTTAGGCATTACTTGGTCGGCTTGCATTTCACTTTGGTTACGGATTGTAATGCATTGAAAGCTACTCAAAGCAAAAAGGATCTAGTACCGCGTGTGGCAAGATGGTGGGTCTATTTGCAAGATTTTAACTTTGTCATCTTATACAGAAAAGGCGCCATGTTGCCACACGCGGATTATTTAAGCCGTAACCCTAGCAATCCGGTTAGCAATATCGAAAGACCGCGTAATTGGGCTCAGATTGCTCAAGCCGGGGATGAGGAGACTCGGAATATTGTCCAGGCTATAGAACGGGGGGAGTTAGACTCAACACGCTATAGCGTTCAAAATGACATTCTTTACTACCGGTATACTCATGTTGGGGAAGAGTCAAGGCTTCTCTGTTACATTCCTAAGGGCCAACGCTTAAGTCTCCTCCGGGTTTTCCATGACGAGCACAGTCATATTAGTGCCGATAAAACGCTAGAGCTCATTCTTAGACATTTTTGGTTTCCTGGCATTAGGGCATTCGTTAACAAATACATACGTCATTGTATAACTTGTATTGCACACAAACGAGTTCAGCGCGCACCCCTTCAGCCTATTACCTCATGGCCTAAACCTGACGTTCCGTTTGACACCTTGCACTTTGATGTTTTGGGTCCTTTGCCCGAGTCGAAGGGATTTAAACATGTGATGCTGGTTGTCGATGCTTTCACAAAGTACTGCCTACTGACGCCTATTCGTCGGCAAGATTTCGAGGAGCTGAAACAGGTCTGTAAGGCCGTTATATCTCTGTTTGGTACGCCTCGTTTAATAGTGTCCGATAGAGCCCGAATGTTTGAGTCATCTGGCTTTAAATCATGGATGCGAGTTCTGGGAATCGACCTCCATTACATTACGGCTGAAATGCATCATGCGAATGGCCAAGTGGAGCGTTATGCTCGAACAGTCTTAAATATGCTCAGAGTTGAGGTAAAGTACAAAAAACACGAATGGGCTGACGAGTTATGGCAACTGCAGTTGATTCTCAACATAACTAAGCAGAAAACTACACAAACATCGGCTTTGAATTTATTGGTTGGTCACGAAAACACCACGCCAGCTATTCGAGTTCTGGTGCGAGATGTCACGCTGGAATCTACCACGGTCAACCGCGAGTCAAGTAGGGAAGTTATCAGGCAGAGGACGGCCGAACGTTTGTCAAGAAACCAAGCGGTAATGGACGCTTATGCTAACCAAGATAGACGTGCCCCCCGTGTGTTTCAGGAAGGCGATGTTGTCTTTGTGATCAAGTACGCTCAGTCCACGGGCAAGCTTGACCATGGAATGCGCGGCCCCTCCCGAGTGGTACGTGCCCTCCCTTGCAGCCGCTATGAGTTGAGGCTGTTGGCTGGGTCATACGGGAAAACAACCTATGCTGCTGCTCAGTTTATGGTTCCCTGGGGAGGTGAATGGACTCCAGAATCATATTCTGCCTTTTTTGAGGGTAAGTGTGAATTGTGTGACCCCGGACGCGGTGTACCTATTGGATCATTGTCTGTCGATGTGGTGTACTGATGGGTACACCTACGACCTCATTGTTTGTCATTGTGGTGCACTAATGAGTGTACCCATGGCCTCCTTGTCTGTTGTTGTGGTGTACTGATAAGTATACCGACGACCTCAAA
The DNA here is from genome assembly GCA_948252455.1 of Acleris cristana. Taxonomy (NCBI): domain Eukaryota; kingdom Metazoa; phylum Arthropoda; class Insecta; order Lepidoptera; family Tortricidae; genus Acleris; species Acleris cristana. Next base: position 4,954,211 of record OX411771.1, on the reverse strand, counting down.
AGCTGGTCGGCTTTGCAAACTGACCAGTCACCGTGTGATGTGTGCACACGGTGTCTTTTATTAAGCATGTTGTTTAAGGTTATTTAATGTTTATATGAATGTACGACGCTCCAGAAACTTATTTACGTGAACTTTACTTACGACCCAAGAGATAGTTCGATTTATTTTTAGCAGATAGTTATGAATTTTACTCTGGAGCGCAAACGTTTAAATAAAGTTTTCACTTTTTGTAAGGTGGTTGTGTACTTAACCGAACTCTAACCAGGCGTAACCGACATGGAGCTAATGCTATTCGTGGTGCTACGATCATGATTGATTGGTAACAGTATGTTTTTGTTATGGCAGATGATGACATTGAAAATGATGTCCTAGAGCAGACACTGCCCGAGCCACCCTCGGGGCCGGACCAGCCTGAGCCTATGTTTGTAGGCGAGCCAGTACCTGGGCCTTCAACGAGGCCAGACAACGCGGAAGCAGGACCTTCGCGAAGCCGAGATATACCTCAAGTTGACTAGCTTACTAGTTAACCCGACGAGGACGTCAGGATGTCAGGAGAGGCCGTGTTAGGTGTTTTTTTTCTTTTTCAAGTTAAGGGTAGGGCTACGGCGGCTGATAGCATAAAAATATCGAGCCCAGAGGCTCGTGCCCCCACTTAACTGTCATCCGTCGTACGAGGTAGACGTAGGACTGTGTGCTCTCTGTAATTTTCGGTGATATAGATCCTCTTTTGTTATTTGATTGTTATTCTGAAAGACGTGATTATTCTTGTTTGTTAATTTCTTCTTAGATTAATATTAAATTGTTATTAAAAAACTAAATCCGTTTCTGATTGCTAATAATATTTATTCACGAATGAGTACAATAATAAGTGATAAAATGTGTACGCAACATGTTTGAGCGCCTGCTAAAAACGGTCTGCAATTACATCATAACAAGTATGGTGAAATAAAAATCTAGAAGAACTCTCGCCATTTTAGTAAGCTGTTAATCAAGTCGTGTCCTAATTTTGTAATCTTATTCAATTAAATATTTCCTTAATACTAGCTTTAGAACTATAAACCTTATTTATTTCTTCAATAAACAATGTTAATGTAGATGAAATGGGGGTGTTTTAGTTCTTGAGTAATATGAACAGAAGAGACAGAAGGAAGGAACTACATAGGTTATCTCGCTTGAATCGGACAAAGCCTATTGCGTAAACGAACATAATGATTAGTTTCAATTACCAATGTAGATTCAAATCACGAATCAGGAGATGAGGAATGTAATGTTTAAAATGACTTAAGCGACTGGAATGGAAATTGAAAGTATAGGTACCTTATGTTATCTATAGTAAGGGATAATTTTGAAGTAAAGGCATGACCGGCACAAGGGGCATAACAGGCACAAGAGGCACGAGAGGCTCGAGCGGCGCGAGGGGCACGACCATGATGGCCGCCGTCGAATCTATATATAGAGATTTCAAAGGGATTATGGGCATTATTTTCTGGGCATTCATCGCGGAGCATTCATATTTTTTTACTTTATTATCACGTCGTTGAAAGGGGATAGACTCGCTCTCTGGGGATCGCTTTGCGTAAAATTTACTAACGGTTCGTAGTTATTTTAATAGTGTTAAATTCGTTTTGGATTTAAAATCGTGTTGCGCCAGTTTATTTCCTTTATTTTGTGTAAAATTCGGTTAAATTACGATTTTAATAGAGGAATAGGAGTACGACGCGTTCGCGGTAAAATTCATAATACAGTGCTAGTTTTAGAGTAAAATTTAAACTAAGTAGTATTCGGTTTAGTATTTGCGGTCTTTTAAAGTGTTTCAAATTATATCGTTTGTATAGTTAACGTTAACTTTGTCTTTAGACCTTGTAGTGAGGTATAAGAAACGTAGGGCTTAAGTACGTGCGATTCATTAGCTAACTATTGTTTTACCGGCTTTAAATAGGTTTATATATTGCTTTGATAGTGTTTGAAAGACGCGATTTTACAGTTTAGCGTAGTAATCAAATTGTATTCGCGAGGAGTTTGGGAAAACGGTTTGCTTAGGGAGTAGGCAATAGGTATTATTGTGTGGGGAATGGTTTTCCGTCATGTATAGAAATGCACCGCGAAAGCTGTGTTGGTTCGGGGTTGTGCTTTATTTAATCAAAAGACTTTATTTTCCAGGATTACTCCAATAGACGGGTTTTGGGAATTTTATATTTGGAATCGGTTTAATTTAATATTTTTATTTATACCTTGGTAAGGAACTTTTGGTTTATTTTTCTCTTGCTACTGTTAATCCTGGCTTACATAGCTTGGGTTGCAGATAGTGAGGCTTTCTATTGTATGATTGTAGTACTATTGATTGTCTTGGTGGGTAGAAATCCTTGCTGGGCCAGGACACCCTTAGCTATCCACTGTGATCAGAGTCCGGACACAGCTGGCGAGGTTTCCCAAATACCAATACGTGTACTAATATTTCCTTGTGTGTACTTTTCAGATAATTTGAGTTGGTTAACATTCGTGTCTGCTACAATACATTAATTAGCTGTAGAATAAAGAATATTCCTTGTATAGTGGGGAATTGTTGTTGAATTAAGCTAGATTAGCATACACTTGTACCAGAACAGTGATCAGGCTACCACTAGTAAATGTCTGACAAATCCGAGGAAGCCTAACGGAGCCTCTGATTTGGAACTATTAGAGTCTAAAAGAGCCATGCGCAAGCCCGGATGTCTCTTTACCAACATAGACATCCGAAGAAGTGCCTACTTAGTCTCAATGTCAGCCTTTAAAGAACAAGTGAGGACCACATGTTGGCACGCCTGCGAGCACTCACGGAAGCTTTATTGGATTTGAGCCTGGGTCCCCATAAATCTATTATTTATGTATATATACTAAACCACTCAATAGGGCGCCTTACTCTCACTGTCCCTTAGGACTACGGCTCACCAAAAGTGAGGGGGGAGGTACACACAACACGAGTGTTTAGGTTGCCTTCTCAGCCGACTCAGCTGAACTTTCCAGATTCCCTAGGGACCTAGCTAATTACTGGGTGAGGTAAGCCCATGGGAATAGCTCGTAGAGTAGGACCTTTCTCAGTAGGGATAGGGTAGCTTTAATTTAGGGAAAGTAGGAAACTAGGATATAAACCAATAGGAACTCAACTAGGGATCTAGGATCAATTCTTGAGAATTAAAAATAATCTTTCAAACTCATCCGTGTTTGGTCTTATAACGCTACTATATAGGAAAAGTTGTAAGAAGTTTAAATTAAATTTGTTATCCGCCATAACTAAAGAATCTGAGGAATGTACTATTTATTCCTATATCTGTTTTGCCCTAAGGAGATTTCAGTTTAGTGAACATTGACTTATCCAATAATGTTCATGCAAGTCTATGAGGAAGTAAATATTTCTAGTCTTCAGCTGACAATTAACGTTCTATAGTAAATTTCAAAGTCATATTTATGAGTTGGATTGTCTTCTCTTATTCAATCTTCAGAGGCAGATAAATTGCTGTACATACTGAGATACGTCTATACCGTCACTGTCTACAGGCATCGGTTAGTCGCTGTATTAATTCATTCAGCCATTCCCACGGGAATTATGCGTAAAAACATGCACTACAATGACCGAGGTCACTCCTTCTAGCAAATGTACTTAAAAACATCAAATAGTATCAAGAATGGAAAGCTTAACTATTTCTTCAAATTTACTTTACAAATGTTTAAATGAGATTTAGTAAACTGTTTTCTCCTTCGAATAATAAAGTAATTATCTACTGCAAAACCAACTTCTGATAAGTTATAATATTAACAAAACAGCTTAATATACTTCAACATTGAAAGATTCAACGAGATTAAATGATTTCTCTCAATTTATATTGAATATTTTACATCAAATGATTTCTCTGTTTACGCTATGGGCTATGCACCCTGCCTGGTTGTTCTCAAGGGAAAACCGGCCTTATAGTCTGTGAGCAGTAGGAACCACTATTCTATTCCTGCGGGAATATACTTCAGCTTATATCTACAATTTATGATTGAAATCATCATCAGAACCAGTATTCATCAAGACTGGAAAGTTTCACTATCATTTGAGAATTTGCCATAATTATATTATGAATAAAACTCTTCATAAAAATTGCAGTGCAATGTTAAAACCTCAATCTTCATTAATTTGGTCTTTTAAGACTACTTACTGTTACTATCTACAACCTAACAAACCTGGTTTTATATGACTAATTACCACTACAATCTTCATCCTGACAGTTCGACTTTGACCTTTTAATAATTGAGCTCCTAGTAGATCCAATGTGATGTACATACAATACCAAATGTCTTTTAGTTTTTATTTCACTCTTGCATTGAGTATGGAGCGCTTGAAAGACAGACAGGAAGACTACTTCTGACCAATTTACTACTAACAACTGACAAAGACTGTAAAATCAATAATTCCCACCTGGAAAGAGAAGAAAAAAAGAGATAGGCGCTGGAGGGATGTCCAGTCAGGTAGACGAGTCCCACAGTCCTGAGCGGGGAGTCATGGGCTCTGACTTAAGCATACTTTCCAATTTCAATCTAACAACCTTATTTAATACCAAAGACTATGACAGACCTATGCATTTATTTCATAAGTTCAAACACCAAGATTTCTCTCTTAGTTTATAAGTTGTAACTTCATAACCTTTAACTATAAAATATTACATTATACTATATTCATTTAGGGTTAGGTTATATCCATATATTTATACCAAACTTATATGCATGAAAAGTTCTTAAGTTACTATCTATAACGGTTCACAAAGTAGGTTTTTTGACACTAGACGATCATATGGCCATTTCAATTTTAATCAATCATTCTTACTCTATGGGTATATTTAAAGTTCGGAAAGTTGATAGGAAGCTTATAATCTTAGTAGTTTAACATAGAAGCTTTGCTTAGGTTAACCTTAATACAAATTTTGGGGGGTTCTGTGCGAATTGTCATTAAGATCACATCTATGATAATGGTTTCCGCGTTATTTATTCCTAAAAACGCTTTAAAAACTATCGTTTCTAAAAATTCAAAGTTAAAAGTTTACTACTAAAACATCGATTAACCGAATTGTGCAAACATAATTTAAAAAAGTGTTATATTCGTGATACTACAAACAAAAACATTATCAAATAAAAAAAAAACCGTTGCCGACCCTGACCTACGTAAATCCTGTGTAAATGCGAAAAATGTATCTTTGGGGATAGTTAAAACGTGGTTATGTCCAGAATGCCGCTGCGCTATTAAAAAAGGCGGGGACAATTCCCTAACTCCTGATCACTCTCCTGATAATGTGACGGTCAGAAAACCAAAAGCCGCCGTGCCTCCCGGACCTGTAGCGGACTCCATTTTCGACGCAATTTCTTCTTCATTAACTAATCTGGCTACAACATATTCAGAATCAGTCTACGTGTTCTACCTCACTCAATTATTAAAACTAGTTGCTCTCAAACTCCATGGCAGGGCTATCTTTGCTGCAATGCATATCCTTTTTTTTTAAATCACCTGAAAATGGTTGATCCCGATATACTGCTAGATCTAGATTCGGAAGACACTCCCTGCCATACCATTGATAGCCCTGAATCATGCGAGGTTATTATAAACAAAAACTTTGATATTAAAATTCTTACTTTTAATATTAGAAGCTTACAAAAAAACGTCGATAATTTTTTAATGGCACTAATGAGATTTAATATAACATTTGACGTGATTATCTTAACAGAATGCTGGCTTTACGAAGGTTCTATCGTACCCCAAGTTGTCAGTCCTTTAGGACACATAAATGTACGAATAAAGCTGGTGGTGTTGTCATGTACGTGAATAACTTATGGTTGCCGCAGGTTTCAGAGCAAGCGTTCGTTAAAGCCGACTGCTTACATGTGGCAGTCAAAAACCATTGTAACGTTTTGGGTTTGTATCGTTCTCCTTCCTTTTCTGACATTACTAGTTTCTCGAATTCGCTCATGTCCACGGTTTTATCTATTAGGGACTCTCCGTGGGTGATTGTGGCTGGAGATGTTAATATAAACACGCTTTCAGAGAGCAGCTCGTACCTGCGCATATCCGAAAGTTACCTTGGCATGTTTGCTGAACTGAACCTAAAGCAAACAGTGACTAAACCCACGCGAGGTGCTTCTTGCCTGGATCATGTCCTAGTGAGTTCAAGATTACAGGCTACTTCCATCGTTTGCAAATCAGACATTACAGACCACGACATGATTGCAACAGGAGTTAGAGCTCACTCCACGGACGGCAAAGCGAGCTCAAAAAAAGCGTCTGGTTAAGAAGATTGACATCAAAGCTGTAGAGGAGGGCCTGGGTAAGCTAGACTGGAGCAGCATTACAAGCTCAGGCACAGTGGAGGAGGCTCTTAAGGCTTTTAACCACTTGTTCTTTGAAACTACTGCGAGTCACACTAATTATGTTCCAGTCAGTTGGGCTAAGTTTTCGCTTAATTCCTGGATGACCCCTGGTCTTATTCGTTGCTCGAGACATAGGGATCGTCTCCATGCGAAATGCCGCAAAAATCCTAATGACGAAGTTATTCAACAGACTTACATCCGCTATAAAAACTTTCATAATCATCTGCTACGTAAACTGAAGCATAAACACGAGTCAGCTGAACTGGAACAAAATAAAATTAATCCAAAAAAACGTTGAAATTCGATTAGAAGTATAACATATACCAGGAAAAACGTAGAGAGGCCGATATAACTTATCCAATCAAAGGGAACTGTCACGGAGTCTCTTGATTATTGTAACCAGTTCTTTGCGAATGTTGGTTCAACTCTCGCTAATAACATACTGGCAACAGACAATAGAACCCAGGAGGATCTGGCGCGTGAAGTGGCCTCAAATGTGTCGCCATTGCAATCTCTTTTCTTTTCTCCGACCAATAAATTTGAAGTCGAGTCTCTAATTAGATGGTCTAAAGCTCGATAGCGCGCATGGTTTTGACGAAGTCACAAACCGATTACTGAAGGCAACTAAGAAACATATTATTGTACCACTTACACATATACAACCTTAGTCTGTCCGAAAGGACTTTCCCAGTTGCATGGAAGGAGGCTGCCATCATACCGATACACAAGGCCGGAGACAAATCTACTCCCAATAACTACAGACCAATTTCTTTGCTCGGGGAATTTTTAAAAATTTTGGAGAAACTGGTTTTTAAGCAATTGGTTAACTTCCTGGATATTAATAACACTATTTCGGAACGCCAGTTTGGTTTTCGCGCAAAAAAAGTCGACGGAGGATGCTGTGGTGCTTATGACTGGGCTCATTTCGGATTACTTGGACAATAATAAGGCCTGCCTTGGTATTTTCTTGGACCACGCCAAGGCGTTTGACACCGTGTCCATTCCTATTCTCCTAAAAAAGCTGGAGCTCGTTGGTGTCAGAGGAACCACCCTAAACTGGGTCACCAGTTACCTGACAGGCCGTACGCAGTGTGTAAAAATAGATCAGGACTTGAGTAATCTCAATGATATTGCTTTCGGAGTCCCTCAGGGGAGTGTCTTGGGTCCAACTTTGTTTATAATTTACATCAATTACATTACCGCCTCTAAAATTGTTAACGCTGACGTAGTTTGTTACGCTCATAATACAGCAATACTTTTCTATGAAGATACCTGGACCCAAGTGGCCAAGTCTGCAGAACAAGGTATGGGTGTCATTGCTAACCTTCTGAAGAGTAACTTGTTAACACTTAATGTCTTTAAGACCAAATTCTTGTGGTTCCATAAGACCATAGTCTCGGCTCCCAGCGTGGTACCTAATATTGCAATTCACACCTGTAAGCAGAGTGATCTATCGATGTCATCTTATCATTGCGAACGCGTTTGTAGAGCGTCTTCTATTAAATATCTCGGAGTTATTATCGATTAAAAACTTGATTTCAGGGAGCATTTAATTGCTACAGCAAAACGATTACGCAAGCTCATTTATGTTTTTGAAAATCTACGCAACTCGGCCGATAGGAAACTTCTTAAGACAGTGTACATAAGCATTTGCCAATCAGTCTTATCGTACTGTATTACTGCTTGGGGCGGGGCATTCAAATCTAATTTGCTCCTGCTCGAGAAAGCGCAACGAGCTGTCCTCAAGGTTATACTCAGGAAACCTATTAGATACCCAACCAGGCTTGTGTACACGGATATGGAGGTTCTCAGCGTTCGTAAAATATTTGTCACGCGCGCTGTTTTAAAGGTGCATGAAGGGGTCGTAGGGTTGCCAAATTACAAGGCAATGTTAATGAAACGCACTTTTAGGGTCCCTGTGCCTTTGACTAGCTCAGTCTTTGCCAAAAGATTTTCTAATTTTCTCCACCTATCTATTATATAAAGTTGAAAAACCAGAACGGGATAAAAAACGAAGGAAGAAGCGAGATGGCACCTTACAAATTTTAAGAACTTTGTTATCACGTTTCTCGAAAACAACGCACGTTACCTAAGAATAAACTATTGAAATATCTAGACATGAGAATAGAACAAAAGCATAAAATTTACCGGTTTCGCTGCGTATTTTTTCTACAATCACGATATGAAATCTCGATAATATTGACAATTTCAACCGTCGGCCATTGTTCGGAAATGTTCGGAAACGTTCGGATCGGTCTCGCCACAGGGTCTCGCTTATGGTCACTAATAATACCTTAAGCCCTTTAAGGCCGGCCGCATACATACGTTTTCCGTATACACGAAAACGTATACGGAAAACGTATGTATGCGGCTGGCCTAAAAAATGAATTAAAGGAGTCCTCCGTCTTTTTCTCACAAGTGCAATACGGAGCTATAAGTTCCGATTTGCTATGGAAGGACTGCATGCAGGATAAATTGGTTCGTCTGGGACAGGTTTTATAGCTTCGGCAGTCCGATGAGAGTTACGTTCTCTTCTCTGTGAACGCATCGTTTTGAAAGACATTAATACTCATAAACCTATTACAAATTCACAACAAAAAACACGGTGAAATCTATTTAAGAAAATGAAGTGACAAAAACTGTGAAGTAAAATTTAATATTACCCAATAATAGACGTGGTTTAAAGGTCCCGCAACCAGGCCAAAAAATATTTAAAAAAAACATAGTTTGCTGTGATGCCTAGAATAGGTAAGTATAACAACAATCAATATTATTCTTAATTTGTCTTTTGATTGATAAATTTTAATTGAGTTTTATTATTGTTTAGATCGAGAGTCAGGGGTTTGGCAAACATTGCCAAGGTTGCGGGGAGTGGATAGTAAAAACGTTTGAGTATCGGTAACACAAAAGGAACTCTCCAGACAAATATTTTCGGACACATTAGAATAGTATTTAATTATTGCATAGTTTGATGTTCTCTACCTACCTACCTGCCGATTTTTTTTTCTTGAGATGTCACTAAAAGTGGCAATTTGAGAAATGCTCATTAAACCTACCAAGAAATGTCACTGTCACAAAAACATTTGTCAATGTCAGTATGACGGTCCAGATGGCACCAATCCGTTTTTAATAATTAAAAATATAATTACCTATCTTACTGAAGGTGGAAAAAATAACGAAAGTCTTTGTAGTGGTGTAGATAATTAAGAAAAGATACGTCCAAATTCAAATATAGTCTCCATTTTCTGTACACAGACACTATACAATTACATAAACGTAGGGGTTCCGTTAATTTTGTCGCCTGCGCCTATACTACTTTGATTCTTAGATGTTTGTTACATATCGAAATGAACATTTATATTGTTACATATGTTGTTGTTGTTTTTAAAAAGGATTATAATTGTTTCGCTCTAATTAGTGAGATGGTTTAACGCCCCATCTCCAGTTAGGATGCTACAGTCAGGATAATGTAATACGCCTTAAAATAAAAATAGCCAACACAACTAGGTTGGGGTTATTTTTTTTCGAATTTACGTATTTTAATAAATGTATATAAAACATTATATAATCTGAAAATATGTAATTTCGTTACTAATCAGGGCTCATGAACATAATACAATTGTGACAAATACGTTCATATAATTCATTTACGCGGGTGGAGCCGCGGGCACGTCTAGTTCGTTTATAATAAAGTTAATGCTAAATTTCACTTAGCAAATATTTCCGTTAGAGAGCTTAAACATAAACTGCCCGCATGGTTCATCACCCTCTCGTACGAAGATGTAGAAGAATTTGTAAAAGTTTTGAATTAAACTCTGCATTTAACCTGAGAGACGCATTTACGGACAAATGTTCTGTCATTCAAAGACACTCTAACATACATTTACACCCTTAAAACACCCACATCGCACACGCACACACTCACACATACACGCACACACCTACTCAAGCTTATGCATTTGTAATTTAGTTCTAGTTTAAGTGTATAATTTATGATACATTAGACTTTATTCCTTTATGTTGTGTATTTTATTAACTCTTCGCAACTTTCTGCAAACTCATTTCTGTATTGGTTAACTACAGGACAGGCTACACCTAGTGTAGGGACCAGTGTAAATCCCTTATGACAATGTTTTAAGTGCATGAGTATTATCTACCTAGTTCTTATTGTATGAAAATAACAATATTCCATATGTATGTCCACTGAACTTGATGTGTATTTATGTACAATAAAATTTTATTATTATTACTTATTATTATTATTATTAATTACATAGCTTTTATTTCAGTGCTTCATTATAGAGCTTTAGGCTTTGCTTTAGACTTAAAATTCAGGCATTACTTTACTTCTGGCTTTAGTTAGGCTTTAGTTAGAATATTAGAGTTTTATTCCTTGTAGTAAAATGTAGTTTTATTGTGGGGGGTTACACTCAGTACAAAGGCAGTCACGTTGGAAGTCGTTAGTAGTTTAAGTACTGATGCTTTTTTAATGTATTTGCCTAGATTCATCTCGCGTCGTGGTAAGCCTCATGACATTTATAGTGACACCGGTACAAATTTTGTTGGAGCGAATAATGAGCTGGGTCGGATGTTGCGAGCGAGCCAAAGATCAATTAACGAGGCTGCCCACGATGAGGGTATTTAGTTTAATTTCATCCCTGCCTACTCGCCCCATTTTGGTGGCCTCTGGGAGGCAGGAGTGAAATTGGCAAATTCGTTATTAAAACGCGTTGTAGGAAATACAAACCTGACGTTCGAGGAGTTGACGACACTATTCGCACAAATCGAAGCGATCCTTAATTCCCGTCCGTTAACTCCCCTTACGTCAGACCCAATAGATATGTCTCCTCTGACTCCAGAGCCACCTATTTTGACCAATTGTCCAAACAGATATCAAATAGTGGAACAGATCAAACGGCACTTTTGAGGCCGATTCCATGACGAATATTTATGCGAACTTCAACAACGGTCAAAGTGGCAAACGAAGAAGAGCGAGCTTCAGAGAGGCGATTTAGTCGGGGTCCGTTCATTTGACCGAAATACGTTTGGCCGAATGAGTCGTTTGGCAACTGTTTCATTTCCCAACCCGCTTATATTTCTGTAACTGCAAATATTTCAGGATTTATTTTTGTACCATTGTGTAGACCCTATAGGTTAGGTTAGTTTTTATAAAAAATCTGAAATATTTACAGTTACAGAAATATAAGCGGGTTGGGAAATGAAGCAGTTGCTAAACGAATCATTCGGTCAAACGTATTTCGGTGAAACATTAGTGAACCGATTTAGTCGTTATCAAGGATGATAACCTACCACCGATGTGGTGGCGCCTGGGGTGCGTTCATCACATGTAACCAGGGCACGACGGCATCACACGAGTGGCCGACTTCGCAACAGCTAGAGGCATCGTGAAGCGGGCTGTATATCGAGTCTGCCTGCTGCCTGTCAGTAGTAGGGATTCCCCGGTACTGGCCCCGCCTCTATTCCGCCGAAAAAAATGGTGCTCTGACGAGCAAGAGGCGGGGTTTCGCTCCTAAAAAAAAAAAGTATTTTTTTCGGTGTTTATCCCCTCATTTAGAGCGTTTGGGACGGGTCCCGAGACTCCCAGATCACTCCTTCCCATAACTTGCAATAGTCCATGTACTCAATACAAAAGGTTATGAACTACCTGGGTACCCTTCTGTCCCGTGGTCGCTGAGCCTATTGTTCGCGCGCGCGCCAGCCCCTTTGTTCTCGGGGCGTCCGACACCATTGTCTTGCATTGGGCGCGTTCCTACCTTTTTACATATTACCTGATTGCGCTATTAACTGTTGTAATGTGATTTTAATTTTACCTACGTGTTTCTCATATCATTTAATTAAGTAACCATAGTGGTTTTCTTAACATACTGTTTTTAAGGATCATAGTTCTAACCTAACCTACCTTGTTGAAGTTAACCTAACATCGTGAAACCTGTGCTAGCTTAACATACCTACTATTTAAGGGTTACTTTTAAGGGTTACAGTTCTAACCTAACCTAACCTACCTTGATGATGATGATGATGATGATGATGATGAGTGGAGACGCGGCCGAGGCAGACGGGCGGTCGAGTGGCTCTCCATTCATTCCGCCCTGTTCCTCTTCATCCAGCCTCAGGTTACCGGCTCGGCGGCGCTCCCATCCAGCACTGATCCCATCTTTTTGTTTTCCTACAGAACACCCTCGGCCAGGACGTGCTGACTAGTTTCCTCTTTGCCACAGTGTGGGCATCAAGGATCCTGCTTGACTCCAATTACCGTCAGATGTCTGTTGAGTGAACAGTGTCCAGTCAAGATCCCTGTTAGTATACTTAGGTTGTACTTACCAAGATTTAATAGGTACAGTCAGCTCCATAAGTGCATGGACATATGGCAAACAAATTCCTATGAGGCAAAACATTACGCCATCTATCTGCTCATACTGTAAGATCAGTTATCTATAATCTGCACTAGTTCAGTAATATTCTACTAGATGGCGTTGAATTACCTTAAACATAAAAACTTAATTTCTGCTTACACCAGATAAGATTACTAAGCACGACACGTTCCTATACTTTATTATTATTTAGAGACAGTCAATGTTTCGATTGTTTCGAATGTCCAATCCCAAATACAAAAACATTCGTCACGGATGTAATGCATCGATTGGGTTCGAACCCGAGAACACGGGGACTACGAGTGATTCCTTACGCCACTCGACCATCGAATGATTACCTATACCTCCGAAATTCAGTATTGCTTTGTTATCCTTGGCTTATTTTTCAACAAATATATTTATATTAACACTTAGGGTAGTCTGAAGATTAATAAATACCTTTGGATTTCACAAAGACTTCTGCTCGCCCTTTCGTTCGCTACTTCTTTATTTCCTTTTTGCTAAATATTCACTGTTGTTAGATCATTCGATTATAATGAGTTCTCGTTGTAATATTGACATGGTCAAGAGAGCACAAATAATTGCTTTCTATAATGAAGGCAAAAATGTGTCGGATATTGCTCGAGATACCGGTGTAAACGTAAGTAACTAGTTTTTTTTGTATTGTCATGTTTATTTCTCAAAAGATTTACAAAATCACTTCCTAATATTGTTTTCTCATATTGTTATCTTTAGGAGAAGAGGCCAGTTACACTAATCTTTGTTTAATTAATTTGCTATCGATAGGATTAGGACAAAATCTCTCTAATAAACATATGGTCTTAGAAATAAAAAAGATTGTGAAATTTAACGTTAATAATTATAGCGAGTGATTTTTTACCTGGTTCGATTCCCGGGTGAGACAAGAAGATTTTAGAAAATCTTTTAATGCAGTTTTATTTCTTTTTGAAAATAAAAGAATGTTTCGTTTAAGATATAATGATGTGTTTAATAATATGTTTTGTATAATAAAATGTCTAATTTCTAATTAATTACTTACTATTCTTTATTATGTATTCAAATGTTTGATTTTTGCAACAGCGGAAAACGGTTGCTTTATGGGTACGAAGATACCAAGAGGAGGGATCTTTACTCCAACGTCAAAGATCGGGTCGACCACGTCTCATAGACACACCGCAGCGTCAAGCCATGGTACGCGAGTATGAAGAAAATGGTTTCATACCGACAAACCATTACGCCGGCTTATTCGGTACGAGTGCGGGCACTGTTCGTCGTGCTCTTCATAGCGAGGGTTTGCATTATCGGAGGCATGCCGTTAAACCTTTACTTACGGAGAATCATAGAAGAGCACGGTTGGAGTTCGCAACACAGTACTTGGATTTCGACTGGAGTGGTGTAATTTTTACCGACGAAAAAACTTTTAAATCAAGCCAACATGGTCGTTTAAGTTTGTGGCGTCGGAATAATACGCGATACGATAGCGGACACGTTGTGCCCAATATGGAATCTGGTCGTATAACAGTGAACATGTGGGGGTGGATGAGTTCAGCCGATCCAGGTGAGCTAGTCAGGATACCTAGTCGAGCGAATAGCGCTAACTATGTGGAAGTGCTGGAACAGACCATGTTGCCTACAGTACGAACCGTATATCCGGGAGAAGAAACGCCGCTGATTACATTCGTGCAGGTTAACTGTCCGGTGCATCGTTCGCGTAGCGTGCGGGAGTGGTTTGGCCAGCACAACAACATCAACGTTATTCCTTGGCCTAGCAGATCGCCGGATTTGAATCCCATAGAAAATTTATGGGGGGTTATTGTCCAACGGTGGGAAAACCAGAACGAGCGAACTCCAGAAGCGTTAGAGGCTTACTGTTTAAAAATATGGGACAGTATCCGGGGTTCAGATCTGTGCAAGAATCTCGTCGACTCAATGCGCTTCCGCTTACAAGCTGTCATCGATCAGAACGGAGGTTATACTCGTTATTAAATTAAGTTTGAGGTTTTAAATAACTATGTAAGTTTTGATAATGGAGACCGGGTTACACTTAACTTAACTCAATATTTAAAACAAAACCTAAATCCATTTACGTCTTATTTTTGTTTCTATATCTTTGTGATTATTCATTTTTACCTTATTTTCAAACCAAATACTATAGCGTACTCTTAGCTATTCGTACTTTCAATAATTGATAAGTAAGGTAAGTGATAAAAACTGCAAAGTAAAATATTACCAGCATCTAAACGTAACCTTTATGGTAACCCGGTCTCTAGTTTCACATTATACTAAGCACTATATGTTACTTTGGTACAGCTTCAAACCTCTTTCCGATTTCGGAAACGAATACTTAAGCTATTACCTCAATAATAAGGTTGGTGGTTTTATTGTTAAAAACGTACGGTGTTATTAATCAAAACTTAAACAGTCGTTTAACATGTTTCTATCAAATGTCAATTCATAAAAAATATAGAAATCTGTCATTTAAGACGTGTCTAAGAAGTGTCTAACTTTTTTGTAATAAGTAATAGTTAACACCGTTAATATCGTTAACAGAATATTGAGTTTGTCAATTTATCTTAATAAGTAAATTAAAAATGCATTAAATGTTAAGTAAGTGAACTACAATTATATGTATAACCACCAACCATTATTCAATGCGATTACTGGTTTATTGTAAAAGAAATAAATATATTTTTATCTTGAAAATTAAGTTTTATTATATCTGGTTAAAAATAATTATTTTCAAAATAAACAAATCGTTAAATCAAACTAGAATCAATAATTTTATCCCGTAATATTATAATAAAAAATACCTTCTTGCCCTAGTCGGATTTGAACTCACGTCCCGTGGAATCATATCGCGGTTGAGGCGAGGCACCGACCTTTTAAGCCAGCGACTCATTTAGACAAACGTTCGAATTATCGATTCAAATAGTAAGAAGTAAAGAATTATATTGCTACACCTTAACTAAACTAGGGTCGTTAACAGCGCCATCTAGTTCTATTTTTGTGAACGTGATGTCAATGGCGCACACGATTATCGTCGTTAAGGTGTCCATGCACTTATGGAGCTCACTGTACCTTGTTCAGTTCTTATTTACCCTTCCTATCATGAGTTTGGATTGCCGGCATCCCTGTGCGACTCATCCACATCTCATTTGTCTTTGTCTCTATTCTTCTGGCGATGACTCCCTTCGTTACCATTGCGGATATCGGAAGTGCTGGTTCTGGGCCCAGATATTGTTGGTCCGCCCCTGCTCTGGCCAGTTCACCTGCCTTCTCATTTCCTATTGCTCCGCTGTGTCCTGGTACCCAAGCCAGTGTTACATAGGATGGTGTGCCTAGATTATTCAGTTCATCTCTACATTCCTGCACCAGGGAGGATTTGATTACCGGATTATCTAGCGCTTTCAGTGCTGCTTGGCTATCTGAGTAGATTATAACATGGCTTTCCGTTATATTGCTTCTTTCTTTGAGACTCTGTGCACACTTCAAGATGGCATACACTTCTGCCTGGAACACACTGGTAAAGCCCCCCAGTGGTATCGTTGTATGCTCATCCGTTTCTTGGTTATAAATGCCTGCCCCTGCTCTTTTAGTTGAGGACTTCCATGAACCGTCCATGAAGCATGTCACTCTGGGTTCCGGTATCTCTGTCTCCCAGTTATCTCTCTCTCCTATATGGATTCTGTATTTCTTGTCGAAGATCTTCCTTTTCTTTATTAGGTCGTTGTTGATCATGAGCATGTTCATGCTCATCATTGACTCCCTTTGTATGCTTGCGTGTCTCTTGTCCATCTCGGATCCGATCCTCTCTGCTCATTTTTATTCTATACCACTGTTCTGTGGCTCTCTTCTCCGCTTCGAGGTGTATCAGTCCTAGCATTATCTCCAGGGCCTGATTGGGGGCTGTCCTCATTGCCCCAGTTGTCATTAGGCATGCTAGTCTCTGGACCTTCGTCAACTCCTTGTCTATATCTTTTATTCTTGCTCTGTGCCACCACACTATGGCTCCATATAGCAGCCTTAGTAGGACTACTGCTTTGTATATCCATTGTGTAATCAATGGTTTTAGTCCCCATCTTCTTCCTATGGCTCTCCTACATTGCCACAGCGCTATTGTTACCTTTCTGCACTGCTCCTTAACATGTGTCTTGTATAGCAGCTTGCTGTCTAGTATTACCCCCAGGTATTTTAGTTTCCTTCCTTTGGTGTTTCCTTCCTTGAGTGTTTCTATCTCTTCACCTTTGATTTTGATGGGTGTCAGAGTCGGCAGCTTCTTTTTATTGGTGAAGAGTACTATTTTCGTCTTAGTCGGGTTCAGGTCTAGCCCTCTGCTTTGACACCAGTTTAGTACCTGTTTTATCCCTCTTATCAAGACTTCTCTCATTACGCTGAGGGTTTTGCCCCTTATTAAGAGTACCCCGTCATCTGAGTACGCTTGCATATGTATAACCCCTCTATTTGTTTCTCTAATAAGCGAGTCTAGTAGGAGACACCACAGGAGTGGTGACAGACAGCCCCCTTGCGGGAAGCCCCTGCTCGTCCTTATCCTTATCGCGTCTCCCCCTAGTTGTGCTTCGATCGCTCTACCTGTTAACATTGCCATTACCCACTTTCTAACTGCTGGGTCAATGTCGTCCCTCTTTAGGCATTTCTCTATTGCACCGAAGGCGCCCTCCACGTCGAAAAAGCATCCTAGTGCCAGCTCTTTATCTTCTATAGCTCTTTCTATTCTTGTGGTCAGATTATGAAGGGCTGTTTCTGTTGATTTTCTTTCCATGTAAGCATGCTGATGCCCGTGTAGGGGCAATCTCCCTGCTTGCATTGTTATATTTTTGCTGTTCGAATCCGCCGTCGGAGAATTTTAGCAAAAGTATACGAATCCCGCGTGCACTGGTTCAAGGTGTCCGTCGGTATTTGCGTCTCAGACCTCTAACACGCCGTGTAATGTTGTGAAAAACACTATATAATAAAATATAAGCCCTACACTCACCCCAGGAGCCGCAACAGTCCAAAATTGATGGATTTCACAAGGTTTTCACAATTTAATTGCGAGCCGGCCGGCTTTAGCGCGTGAGTTTCTTACGCCATATTTTGATTCTCTAGTTGCCGTCGTTTCCGTCAGACGGCGCCACTTGTTCCGCTCGCGCCCAATTTCAAACCCCGATGAGCGAGATAAATATATACAATATGATGTGTGTAAGTGAAGATAGATGATGTGTAATGTTGCAAGTAGTGTCGCGTTCAAAAATCGCTGCTACTGTTTAATAAAGTTAAAAATGGAACATTCCCCCGCCCGAGAAAGGCTAAAGCCTTTATCAACACAAATTAATAAGAAGTACATAAACTGTAATGTAACCGCAAAATTACAGGACCGAAAAACCGCAACTTAAAACTAAATTAAAACTGTCTGGTTAATTATTTAATCGTCTAGGGGAAGTCTACAAATTTTAACTACCGGCCGCATCATCGTGCCTGATGAGGTCTTGAGATTAACAACCCGTACAACGCCGTCCTTGCCGGGCAGCAACTCCTCAATCCTCCCTAATCTCCACTTGAGAGGAGGTGGAACTTTGGTGGATCCGTCGGTGACGTCCATTTCCTACGCATTTGCAGAGTGTGCAAATACTGTTCACTCCATTTTCTCCAAAGGCGCTGTGACATAGCCTGAATAAGATTAAACCGGTTTAACCGCGAATTCGGGACATCTTCAAAGTTATACTCCGGAACCGAGAGCAAAGGTCTACCGATTAATAAGTGAGCAGGTGTAAGTACCTCCAGTTCCTGGGGGTCCTGAGTCAAAGGGCACAACGGACGACAGTTTAAGACTGCCTCCACCCTGGTGAATACCGTCACTAGCTCATCGAACGTCAATACCTGTTCACCTATGACCCGCCGTAATAATGTCTTGGCTGACTTAACTGTTGCCTCGAACAGCCCCCCGAAGTGTGGTGCTGCAGGGCTATTGAATCTCCACGTAATTAAATGTTTGGCCGCGCCGTCGCTAAGCCCCTGCTGAACTTCCCGAGAAGCCAGATACTTTCGTACCTCATCTAAATATCGATTCGCACCAACATAATTGGTTCCGCAATCTGAACGGATCACACTCGGAAAGCCGCGCCGAGAAGTAAATCGCGTCAAAGCCGCAAGAAAACCGTCAGTTGAAAGGTCAGTAACGCACTCTAAATGAACACCTTTAGATGAGGAACAGATGAATACGCAGAGATATGCCTTTAATGTCTTTGCGTTCCGCAAACGCGAATGTTTGATAGTAAAGGGACCGGCAAAATCCGTTTGCACGGTGTGAAAAACCCCAGTTGCATTAACCCTATCCGAAGGTAATGCCGCCATCATTGGCGCCGTAGGCCTCGCCTTTGTCCTAAAACACTTCATACATTTAAATATTCGTGTCCGAACTATTTGTCCTGCTGACAAAATCCAAAAATGTCGCTGCAATACACTCAGCAAGACTGTAGCACCTGCATGACAGTACAGTTCATGATAATGGTCCACGATTAAAACCGTGAGCGCGTGTGCCTTAGGCAGGATCATGGGATGCTTATTGCCAAAAGGTAACCCGGAATGCTCTAAGCGACCTCCGACACGCAATAATCCGTCATTACTTATGAAAGGCCCGAGCCTTCTCATCCGCGTGGAACACTGTTTGTTCCGCTTTAAGCACTGAATATCATCGGCGAACTCCGCTCTTTGAACTAATTTAACTAACCGCTCCAAAGCAAACCGCCACTCCGAAACTGTCAGCGCCCCCTCGAGTCTTTTAGATGCACCTTTAGCGTTATTAACAAACCGAAAGCAATATGCTACGACCGCCAATAGCATATTTAAAGAGCTAAACCGCGTAAAAATGGTGTCATTTTCGATAATCCCCGTGAAAACCTTGACTGCTATCTTCGTTTTACGCAGCCCAGGTAAGTTGCCTTCAGGGTTGTCCATTATGTTCTTGGGCCAAGTATCCACATTACCCATTAGCCAAGCAGGTCCCCACCATAATGGATGCTGGATCAACTCCGATGCCCGACAACCACGACTTGCAACATCGGCTGGGTTCATCTCTGAGGGTAAATGCCTCCAACTTATGTCTAAGCCGCAATTCACTATTTGCGAGACCCGGTTACCCTCGAAGGTCTGTAACAAATGGGGAGATACCCTAAGCCATGAAAGAACGATGGTGCTATCACACCAACCCACGATCGCTTCCACCACCAAATCCCCACTGATGGCTGCCACGACATACTTAAAAAGGCGTACCAACAATGCCGCACCGCTAAGTTCGAGTTTAGGTATGGTTAGTTTGGACTTGATCGGGGACACCCGCGACTTGGCCATCAACAAACTAACCTTGACCTGCCCTTCAGGCCCTATGGTTCTCAAATAAACCGCCGCACCGTACCCAAGCTCCGACGCGTCCGAAAATCCGTGAAGAGAGCACGACTTCACATTAATCAAAACAAATCGCTCTATTCGAAGCTGAGCGATCAACGGTAAATCCTCCACAATACCGCGCCATTCCGCAATGACGTCAGCAGGAGGTTCCGCGTCCCAAGGTAATTTTTTTATCCATAGTTGCTGCATGAGGACTTTGCCCTGAAAGATGACGGGACAAATCCAACCCAACGAATCAAAAGTCCTAGCCAAAGTTGACAGGATCGACCGCTTAGTACATCCGCTTGTATTGTCGAGTTGTGTACGATAAGAAAAACTATCGCTGCCAGCGTCCCATTGAATGCCTAAAACCTTGTAAAAGTTTGACTCATCCGCATCATCAAATATTTTCCGAGGTTTCTCTAAATGCTCCTCTGGTATGTCCTGTATAATATCTTTGCTGTTGGACGTCCACTTACTTAACTCGAACCCACCAGAGCGTAGCAAGTCTGTTAGTTCCTGTTTCAATCGAATCGCATCCCCTAGAGAGTCTGCTCCGCCTAAAATGTCATCCATGTAGACCGAAGAACGAAGAAGGCGCGCCGCCGCCGGATATCGCGACTCCTCGTCATCCGCTAATTGCCTCAACACCCGAATAGCAAGGTAAGGACTTGATTTCATACCGTAAGTCACGGTGTTTAGCCGGTACAAACGCAACGGTAAGTCTGGTGAGTCTCTCCAGAAGATAAGCTGGTATCGCCGATCCGCTTCCGCAATCAAAATTTGGCGAAACATCATTCTGATATCCGACGTGAAAACATAATTATGTAACCGAAACTTACAGATGATCTCCGCTATATCACGCTGCAGTTTAGGCCCCGCGTGCAAACAATCATTTAAAGAAACTCCGTTGTTAGTGGCACAGCTGGCATCAAACACTACCCTTATTTTATCAGAGTCCGCTTTAAATATTCCGTGATGTGGAATTATATAACCCGCGTCCGACGCATAGTCCTCTGGTTTCCCGTCACACAGGGACATATGACCGGTGTCTAAATATTCCCGCATGAAATCAACGTATTTCATTCGAAACGCATTATTTGCCTGAAGCCGCTTCTCCGTGGCCATAAACCGTTTCGCAGCTAATGGTACCGAACTTCCTAATTTAGGCCTATCCGCTAAAAAAGGCAAGCGTACTATGTACCTACCGAGCTCATCCCGCTGATGAGTAGCCTCAAAAAAAGACTCGCATTCCATATCCTTAGGATCCTCAACCTTAACCGGAATGTCTTCGACTTCCCAGAATCGCTCTAAAATCTGGTCCGTGGTTGTGTTACAAAAGAACGTTTGAGAAAAGTAGGTCGCTTTAGGATAGGGATTAAAAACCGCATAAGTAATTGGACCTGTCAACACGTGACCGAACACCGTGTTCATCGCTCGAGGTAAGTGATCATTGATCTTAAGGCACCCGCCACTAAGCATAATGTCACAGATTAAATCCGCACCAATCAAAATGTCAATTTCCCGACTGAGGTAAAACTGTTCATCCGCAAGATATAGTCCTCGATAGTTATCCGCTAACTGAGACGGCAAGGTAAAGCCGGGTAAATTATTCGTGATTTTATTCAAAACCGCAGCCGTCGTTATAAGGCTCGGCTGTTCCGCATATTTCGGCAGCATGGTCAGATTGACAGCACCTCTGCAACCGCTTACAGCGGCGCCGCTCAGTCCCGTGACTGTGACCATGTTGGATTTGAACCGCTTCAAACCCAACCGCTGCACGCATGATTCCGAAATAAAAGTACTCTGGCTACCTCCATCAAGCAACGCGCGCGCCTCCTGGTAGTTTCCGCTGCTATCCAGTACTCGCACTACCGCTGTGGCAAGTAGCACCGTGCGTTGATACGACATGTTCGACTCACAGGCGATCGACGCCGTCAGTCCAGTGATTCCAGGAGCCGCACTCACCGGAAGAGCACCCGCTGAACACTCAGCCGCCATAGGAGCAGTAGCCGATAAACAGTCACTCGCCGCCGCCGAGCGCTGTTGACGTTCCGGTCCCGAAGCCGGAAGGTCAAAATGCAATAAATGATGATGCTTGGGAGAATTGCATTTGTAGCAATTATAATTATAGTTACATTGGTCAATATTGTGGCCATTTAAACACCGAAAACACAACTTAAGTGACATCACTTGACGTTTTCTAACCGTAGGTTTCATCGATAAAAACTTTTCGCACTTAGCGATAAAGTGTCCGCCTTTTCCGCATAATTTACAAGTGGATCCCGCACTTTGAAAAACCGCGTAAGCCTTAACCGCATGGCTCGGTGCACTACGCCTTGTCGACGTGCTGGCCGCTTGAGTATCCGCACTAGATTCCAAGATCCGTATCTCGGTTTCCAAGAATTTAAGTAAATCCGTAAACGTGGGTAAATCCTTATCCGCATATTTATCCTCAAAATGCTTCCGTAAGCTATTATCCAACTTTTGAAAATTAATATAGAACAACAAATAGGACCAAGAGTCAACGGGAAAGTCCATTTTTTGCAAGGCCTTTGTACTTTCCAACAAAGTGTTTAAAAGCATTTTCAAACCATTCAAACCCTTACTGTTAACTTGCGGCGCACCCATTAAGTTATGTAACAACCGATCCGCCAGTAATCGTTTATTATTATATCGCGAATTAAGCAAATCAATTGCTACCGAGAAATTATCGCCAGTAACTGACAAATGTTGAATTAATGTTTTGGGTTCTCCCAATAACGATCCCGCTAAATAATACATTTTCTCAGTGTCGGAAAGTGACGAGTCCCTACTACCTACGAGCGTCTGAAATAGTTCCATAAATGGTGCAAACTCTTCAATTTTGCCCGAGAAGGTAGGTATTTGAAGACGCGGCAAGACCGCTCTCGACCTCGCGCCATCACCATTATTGTTACTATTGTCACTAGTACCGCTACCGCTTTCCACCTTCGCATTATTTATTTCTAAGTGTCTCCGCTTAACAAAGTAATATTTTTTACTATAAGCTTCGTACAACCGTTGGTGTTCTTCTAAATCGAACCCTGCCTGATCAGCTGATGCGAGCTGTATTTCGTAATACATGTCAGGTAATGATTCGAACCATTTCTCCAAATCTTGAAACCGTACCAAAAAATCATTTTTCTGTTCCGCAGACAAATCCGAAAATCGTGCAAGTGTTTCGATGAAATCAATATTTCGCGCCGCCATGTCATATTTCATTTGCGAAAGCTGTAACCGCTTAGCTGCCGCCGCCATGTTTACCGATAAACACGCAACCAAATACAAAACCCCAACAATGAAACAAATCCCCCAACAGGCACGATAATATTTTTTTAAAAACTTGCAAATATTAACTTTTATTTTTTAATTAAGAAACGTAACTACCAAAACCAGTTTTAATTACAGTAACAGTCGCCAAAACATAAACAAAATTTAAAAATACAAAAAGATATTTTCCCCAACCGAGAACCGAACTCCCGACCCCGCACACTATAGCCGCGACCAATACCGCTAGGCCACGGACTACTTTACAAATTACGACAAAATTGCGCTATAGTACCGCAGATAGCACAACTTTGACTTATTTTATTAAAATTAACCCGCTTTTGTTAAGAAATCCACACAAAATTCACAAGAAATTAAAACAATCCATTTCCAACGTCACCAAACAGCAGCCGCAATGCTATAAAATGCTGTCGTTGAAAAGGGAACCTAAACGTGTTTACGTAAATGTACCTATTTGTGAGGAGTGAAATGTAACTAAATATGGGAGGGCTTTAATATAATATGAAATATCGTGTAACTAACAATAAAACACATATTTTCCGCTAAAACTTGTGTGTAGATTAGTTACCCGAAGTACAATTTAACAATTTATCATTAGTTAGGTAGGTACCTACTAAGCAAGTAATTTCGACCGCTCGAAATGTAGTGTTTATTTGTTGGATCGAGTTAAAAGGCACCGAGACGCAAAATACTTATTAATCCAGGTCGAAGTGACCAAAATGTTATATTTTTGCTGTTCGAATCCGCCGTCGGAGAATTTTAGCAAAAGTATACGAATCCCGCGTGCACTGGTTCAAGGTGTCCGTCGGTATTTGCGTCTCAGACCTCTAACACGCCGTGTAATGTTGTGAAAAACACTATATAATAAAATATAAGCCCTACACTCACCCCAGGAGCCGCAACAGTCCAAAATTGATGGATTTCACAAGGTTTTCACAATTTAATTGCGAGCCGGCCGGCTTTAGCGCGTGAGTTTCTTACGCCATATTTTGATTCTCTAGTTGCCGTCGTTTCCGTCAGACGGCGCCACTTGTTCCGCTCGCGCCCAATTTCAAACCCCGACGAGCGAGATAAATATATACAATATGATGTGTGTAAGTGAAGATAGATGATGTGTAATGTTGCAAGTAGTGTCGCGTTCAAAAATCGCTGCTACTGTTTAATAAAGTTAAAAATGGAACATGCATGCTTGTTCTTATTTGAACATCTATGATCTTCTCCAGTGCCTTCAGTGCAAATGATGACAGACTGATGCTTCTGAACGATTTTGCGTCTTTGTAGTTCTTCTTTCCTGGTTTGGGTAGGAATATTACCTTTACCTCATTCCAGATGGTCGGGATGTGCCCTAGTTCCAGACTCTTTTCATAGATTTCCTTTAGGCTGTTCCAGATGTGTTTCAGTCCCTTTTGTAGTAATATGGGTATCACTCCATCTGGGCCTGCCGCTTTGTAAGGGGCGAAGGAATTTATGGCCCATTCCCCTAACTCATTGCTAATTCTTAGGTTTTGTGTTACCCCTGCTCCTGTTGTTACATTGCTGTTCTCATTCGCAGCCTCATGTATGCAGTATTCCCTGCAATTCGGGAAATGTGTGCTCACCATATGCTGTAGTACTTTTTTGGGATCTGTTAGTTCGGTTGAGCCTACCATTAGGCTTCCTAATTGGCAGGATCTTTCGTTCGCCAGTATCCTTACTATTCTTGCCGCCTCCGAGTAGCGTTGTATTTCTCCCGTAAAGGTCTTCCAACCTTGTGCTCTTAGCTTCTCCCTTGTATTAGTGTATTTGTTCCTAATACTTCTATATTCGTTCCAGCCTTGGTCATTGCCCTTTTTTAGAGCTAGTCTAAGCGCCTTACGAGTTCTTTTCCTTAGTTTCTGAATCTCTTTATTCCACCATGGCTGTCCTTTATCTCCGTTGCACGTTCTCTCTGGACATGCTGTCTGATAGGCTTCCGCTATGGCCCTGTTCAGGTCCTCAGTGGCTCTGTCCAGTTCCTCGCTAGTTCTTGGGTTTCTGTGGCTCGGTGTCCACTCGCTCAATATGCTGTTGTATTTCTCCCAGTCCGTTTTCCTTGGGTTTCTTATCTTTGTTCTTTCCGTGTAGTAGTCCAGTCCGTACAGTAGTCTCCTGTGGTCCGACATGCTGTCTTCCTGGTCTACTCTCCAGTCTTTTACATGTTTGCCTATCTCCCCTGAGGTTAACGTTATATCTAGTACTTCCTCTCTTGCCCTGGTTATAAAGGTTGGGGTTGTACCTGTATTATGTATGTCAAGGTCATTACTTACGATACATTCTAGTAGTGTTTCCCGCTTCTTGTTGGTGTCGCTGCTTCCCCACACCTCATGGTGTGAGTTCGCATCGCAACCTACAAGAATGGGTGTTCTCTTACCTTTATATCTTCTGATTGCTTCCTCCAGTTCTCTGGTTGGCGCGTTGCTTTCACCTGGGATGTAGCAGGATGCCATCGCTACCTTAACTCGCACTCCGGTCCTGGTCACGAGGCTGAATTCTACCACCACTAGGTCTCTGAAACATATGGTCTTTAGGCATCCCATATTTCTTAAGTCTCTACTTGCGTATATACATGCCCTAGGAGGCAGCTCACCATTTCTTACAAAGTGGAGGTCGCCCCCTAGGCTACCCAGTCCTGTTACCTGGTTTTTCCATGCGTACGGCTCTTGCATCAGGACAATGTCAATTTTCTCCCTCACTATGTATTGGCACAGTTCGGACGTAGCATCCTTACAGTGCTGGAGGTTTACTTGACATATTCTTATTTTTTTGTATCTGTCTGTGTTGCCGTGTAGTGTGTGTTGTTTGTCTGTGTTGTCCATTGCTGGTTGTGTATTTGTTCTGTGTAGACTGCCTCCCGTCTCCCTAGTCTGCGGAGCCCCCTTCGGTTTCCATCTGTGGTGGATGGTAGCCGACCTGGGCTGCCTCAGCCTGGTTCCCGGGCTGCAGCGCTGGGTCACCACAGCTGCACCTACAGCTGCTGTTCCCCTTCCCTACCGGGGTCTCCGTCGCCTCTTTCATTCTGTGAGGAGAAGACCTCGTCAACCGCGCCCGGATGCGCGTGGCTTGGAAAAACAGCCACTGTCTGGCCTCCTCACCCCACGCATCCTCCACGCTCTTGGGCACCGAGTAGCACACCCGGATACCTGTGACGAGATCCTCCCTGCTCACCTGCATCCATTCTTGGATTTTCAGCTCCTCTTCCCTATCCCAGTTTTGGGCCCTAAGGTAGAGGAGCGGATCCTCCGTCAATTCATCCGGCGAGCCTGGGATCCAGATGTTGACCCTCGTGCTGTTAAGCATTCGGGCCTTCAGTCTGTGTCCCTGTGGCTCCCCCAGGTCCTTCCCGAGAAGCCACTCCCTCGCATCTGCCGTGGATGGTGTGACAAGGAAGAATCCTTCCGACACCAGCCCTGACATTGCGAATTGAAGCGGCTTCCCGCGAATGCCCTGCTCTTTTATGGCCTCTGTAATGAACAGGCTAACAATTCTCCTGACTTCGGTTCCTAGCGACTCATCCAGCGGTACACCATCCTCGCGGCTAATCGCCACTGCGAACTCCCGTGCTTCCCTTGCGGTCGCACGGTTGCCCGTCAGCGAGTCGCCGCGGTTCGGTCGCTTAGCTGGAGGCCGTGTCGAGGTTCCTTCGTCCGGGTCAGTTGCTTGCCGTTTCGTTTTCGGCGCCCCCTCTGGCGGCAGGGGCCTCCCCATCGCCTGGCTACGGCTAGGGTTCTCTCCCGCCGCTCTCTCTTTCATCTTTAATTTCCTCCTTTCAACCCTTCCTCTCTTTTTCTCCGCCTTGGTGAGCCTTCTGCTGAAACCGTCGCCCTCAGTCGTGGTTGCCGCCGTGGCGGTTTCCTCCTTCAGAGTCTGCGTCGGGGTCAGCAGAAGTTCCTCGTCCTCTAAGGACAGATTCTCCAGATCTATATGCGGCATCCGCGGTGGTCCCCCTCGCACCGTCTTGTTGGTGCTCGGCCTTCCACTCACTTCTGCCCCCCTCTCCATCTCTTTTTTATTGGTGATTGGTTTTTGGTTCTCCATAACAAACTCTTATCTATTTCATCCGACCCGCTCCCCACCCACCACGGAGCCCCACCTGGGGATGCTATGACGCACCAGGGATACGGGTCGGATATAGGTTTCCAGGGTGAGCTGCTGAGTGAGTCCGCACGATGTCAAGCCCTCCGTCACCACTACGGCGACTCGGGGCCGTACTCCGCGACTACCAGCCTCATCACCCCAGAACCCTCGCCCGCGGCTAGCCTACTGTAAACGCGACAGCCGATTGATTCTGGCTGGCTGAGCCAGAACCTCCCGTGTGAGATGAATCCCGAGCCAAAGCGGCGTGTTGTTATCAGAGGGTAACTACTGTCCGACCCCTTCTAACTCAGCCTGCCAGGATCTCGTTCTCCATCCGTACGGGTCCCCGCGCACGGCACAAACACGCGGGTGGCATTTTACTGCTACTCATCCCTATATTTGGGATAGGTGGCCCGCTGCGACATGCCACATAATCGCTTGCAGCTGATTGGGTAGGAGTCTAGTCTGTGTGGGAGGGTGTTGTAGGACGTCAGGAGTTCGACTGGTTGTTTTGGTTCTACTCGTTTAATCCGGGGAAACCGAGTAGTTGACAGGCAGCAACCTCGGGAAGGAACACAACCAGTCTTGCCTAGGGTATCTGCGCAACTGTGAGCTCCACCCTCGGCCGTTAACCATGCCTTCTACTGGCCAAGTAGATTGACATAGGGACGGACCCATATCACCTGGCGACCGGTCGCAAACTATCGCTGATTTGGACCCGCCCCCGCCCTGTACTGGGAGTAAGTATAGTTGGTTAGGTAATATTTTTTTTGATCACCCTGGTGTGACCCGGGGTACTCCGAATGCTGTTGGTTACGGTAAAGTATTTTTTTTGACCATCCAGAATCCGAATAGGCTTGGTTAAGTTAAGTTATTTTTTGACCACCCAGTACGGAAAATTAACCATGTAAAAAATTAAATATACTCAGGTAAAAGCACCTATTATGGACAATGCTCCAGTGATGAACATTTAATTTTTATTAATGAAAGCTTTGCAATACCGAACATTTTATTCTAATAGTGGTAATCCTTAATAATTTAAATATAATCTAATTGTTACGTTAAAAACATATCAATCTCGGAAGCTTATATTTATGGGATTGTTAATAACTGGAGCACTGTCCATAATAGGAGCTTTTACCTTACCTTTAGTCTTTAGTACCTATTCAACTTGAAAAGTAAAAGCTAATTGGGTCATAACATCTACTATAACACATCACGCATTAACATCTAAATCATAAAATTCGTTAAGTGTGAAATTGTGCGACTTTTGTTTATACATCACAGCGACAAAGTTCTTCGCAGCGTGTCGCGGACGCCGGGAGTGTAAATAGGTGCGACAAAGCCCGCTCGCTCTCATTGATCGAAGAACTTCTTCCTTCTTTCTTTGTTTGGGATATTGTCAGTTTGTGTTATTCAATACAAAATTAGGATAAAAAAACGGTAACCTATCACAAACGCGAATTTTTTGTGACCGAGTTTAATTTGACCGAAAATGTTTCGTTTTTTATCGTTTCTCCGATGGCACGATTCGTTAATTTTTTATTCCACTATTTGACATTAAGAAAACATATCTTTAGTCCGAGCAACGTTTCTCCTTGTAATCACTTGCGCAATGTATACCCACCTTCCGACCTAAAACTAATAATTTTATTGTGTAAAAACTTCATTTAGAAATTAAAAAAAAAGCATTTTTCAAATAGCCAATGAAATTTTCTCGGCCTCGGTTAAAAAAAATCTAAAAACGTGAATAACTCGAAAACCAATGAGTTTTGAGCCCTGGGTGACTGGACTTAAATCTTTACAAATTAGCTGTAGAATAA
This sequence comes from Acleris cristana, assembly GCA_948252455.1. Taxonomy (NCBI): domain Eukaryota; kingdom Metazoa; phylum Arthropoda; class Insecta; order Lepidoptera; family Tortricidae; genus Acleris; species Acleris cristana. Next base: position 4,924,837 of record OX411771.1, on the reverse strand, counting down.
CCCCTTTCAAGGAATACGGTTAATTTCCAGTCACCCTAATTAAACAAAAAATAGGTTTGAAATATGCAGATTAAGACCTTTCATATGACACCCCATTTGCTATTATCCAACCACTTTCAATTTTCAAAGACCCCCATTGTAAGACCCCTTTTCTAATATTTATAAAATTAATTACATATTTTTTTACTAAAATCTGATGCGGGCAAGTAAGTAAACTATGCCAAATTTCAAGTTGATAACATTTGTAGTTGCTGAGAAAACCTGCTGTGACATACAGACAGACAGACAATGAAGTCTCACCATTAGGGTTCCTTTGTTACCATTTTGGTACGGCACCTTAAAAACAGAGCTGAATAAACTAACCCTAATACTGCATACTTTTTTAAATTAATGCATCTATTTTAGGATCATAGCGTTCCATAGATGGTTAGTAACATTAAATCTCATTTCATATTATTAATTATGCGACAAAATTGTACAATTAAATAATTTATTACTCCTACGGCTTCTGCCACCCAGTGTGATAACATGGGACAGGCTTTGTGCATTCTGTTTTGTTATTATATGTCAAAAGTTGCGGTGTCAGATTGACGTTGACAGCGTTGACATATCCTGGTTTGAACAAATTTTCCGCCATTTTTAAGACTTATTCAAGGCGTATTATTTCTATAGGTTGTTATTTAATAATATTGCGGTTATTGTGATCGATCACTTGAAAAAAAATACACAGTCATTTTATTTTGCGGTTGTTGGTTAATGAAAAATGGTTGGTAATTTAATTCTGGGTAGGTATATAATGTAGGTCTTAAAAAAAATAGTTTCATCCACTTTATACCCGTTAATAGCCGTATAAATTATAGGTCAAGTAATCGAAATGTACATCAGTTAAGTAGTTTATGAAAAAAGTCACCTTTCCTTTTTACGGATATTAATTACAGTTCATAATTCAAATTCAATTAGGTTATGTCATACATCCAATAAAATAATAATTTAAATGTCAATCTAATAATGATTAATCGTGGAGCTAGATGATACAATTTAAATCATCAGTGTCATCTCATCAGTCATCAACTCATCACTATACCATATAAATACAATCTTATCTAATCTTACTAATATTATAAATAAATGAGAAAGTTTGGATGTTTAGATGTTTGGATGTTTGTTACTCAATCACGCTTCAACCACTGAACGGATCGGGATGAAACTTGGCACACATATAGGTTAGTTCCTGGAATAGGACTCGGTATCGAATTGCTGCATTGGTGTGGTCAAGGTCACTGGGTGGTTTTTTTGGAAGCAATTTGCCTATACAGCGCAATAATAAGCTTTATATTTTGTTCTGGGGTCGGTTAGGACAAAATTACATTAGTCATCCTGGTAAGATCGAATTCTGTAGGTTTAGCCAAGAACCAAACGGTGTTAGCCATTTTCTATTCCATCGGCTTGAAATGTATGGGATGACAAGCGGTCACGTGGTTTATCACAAAATTGCTAGCCAACGACCCTCACGTATGATCGCCTGTGGAATATTGAAACGCCCAAAGTAGCGATCTGTGCTGTCACAAATGTCAAACCCATACATATGTCTAGCCAAGTGCCACTTAGCGTTTTCCATTCCATCAACATGAAATGTATGCAATGACAAGTTGGTCACGTGGTTTATCACAATGAACAACTAAAATGACGTCTCGGAATGCATATCGAAACGCTAACAAGCGATCAGTGTTGTCAAAATGACATAATCTTAGCCAAATGCCACTTTTGACCACTATTCTTTTCCATATTCCACAGTTGATTAACGCTATATTTTCTCACAGCATTGGGGTCACGCTAAGAAGCCATTCCATTGGAATTTGTTTAAAATGGCGACTTTTAGTCTGCTGTGAGGGAGGAGTACTTGAGACAAATAAGTTTAATATGTATTCCTTGCGACTTGTGTGCTAACAATTGAAATTGTTGACTAAAGCAGCATCAAAACTTCTTAGCGGTGGTCTCCTCTTGGGAAGCGCTGGTGGATATTTGACGTGAAAAAGTTCCCGTTGCGGCCTACTAACTGAATAAATCTCTTGAGATGAACAAGGGAAATTATTTTCGAGGTAAAGGAATGATAAAATTATGTGCTACGTTATTAACTTATTACTCTACTACACTTACCTACATTGATTTGATAAGCAAGTAAATAAACACGTATTTCATAGATGGTATTTTTTCAGGTCCTGTTTACATACCATTGGATGTGGCAACAGAAAATAGATGTCTTGCAGCACCAGTAACCTAGTAATGCAAGCCCTCAACCAGCCATTAAAATATGAATTTGGTTTCCCAAACAAGAAGTGTGTGGACGAACGCTAAGCGTAAGTGAGTTGTGGTTTTTCCTAGACGGCATCTTTCTTTATTAGTGCACCTCTATGTTCTCCTTCATACAGGGTGACAGGAAGGTCGATACAATCCTTTTCAGGAGGTATAGTAGAGCTCATTTGAAACAAATTAGGTCATGTAGTACCCTGGCCGAAAATTATTAGTTTCTGAGTTATTCATAATTTTAATCTGAATTTTGGGGAATTTCCCTTAAGTCCATGTCATGAAAAAGCCTTAATGCCATGTTTTATTTTGGAAGTTTTTAGTAGTATTTTACATTATTATAATCTTTACAAATCAGTGCAGTTTTCAAATACATTTGGCCTTTTTATATAATCAAGTTTTTAAGTAATCACATAAAGTTTGTTTCTCCATACCAAGTGAAAAACAAACATGGGAATACCTAGTATGAATAGGGTACTACATGACCTAATTTGTTCCAAATGAGCTCTACTATACCTCCTTAAAAGAATTGTATCGACCTTTCTGTCACCCTGTATATAGGTAATGCATAAATAATGATATTAATATGAAGTGGAAATGAAACATACTTAAGTATTAATTTCTATTCTGTCCCATAACAATGTTAAAGTTGGGGCCTACTAGTAATTATTATGAAAACCTATCTAAGTATTATAGCTCATGCAATTCACGATGGCGAGTGGGCTTTATTAGTGGTTGAACGTGTACATGCACATTGCGGTAGTGTGCGTGTCTGACGGAGCGATCAGTCGCGAGCGCGCCGTCGCTCGAGTTACTTGTGCATATTGTTTCCACGACGCTTACTGCCACGAACTACCGTCAGCATGTCCAATATCCGGAAAAAACGCAAAGTTATTCATAGCGAGGTATAACGGATTTTTATTTTGAAGTATCCTAAAATAAAAATAGTAAATTTATTTAGAACTGTGGGCCTATTCGTGTTTATCGCTTGACAAAACGGTAATAAAACATTCGACACTTTCTGACAAGTACATACATATAAGTGTGAGAGTGACGGATGTTTGATCCACGTTTAGTCACCCAAGAAACACGGCAATAATAAGCCCTCTAAAATAAAGATAAACCTACAGATAGGTTTTAATTTTAAGTAACATAAAATTGTACGTAATTTTAAGACAGAAAATACGGAGACATTTGAAATGTCATCTTCGCGACAAGATAGAGTTAGGTACATCAATTTCGTAGAAGATGCAACCAAGAAGGTCGCTTGTGTCGCTACTACATGTAATATGACTAAGTAGTTCGCATATCACATCAAAAACATAAATAAGTAGTTTGTTGTTTTATAATATTTAAGGTCAAACAAAAAAAGAATTTTTGAAATCGGACCATAATTGATGGAGAAATCAAATCGGTCAAACTGAGAACCTCCTTTTTTGAAGTCGGTTTAAAATACTTAGTTGCATTATTTCTTATCATTATTTGCTAGAGGGTTTGCGACAGTATAATAAGTATAATGTGTCCAATACTTCTTTTTATTTTTTATGCTTACCATACCCGCTCTCGCTGTCACGCACACTTTGACACGTATACAGATATGTATTTACCACAAGTAAAGCCCACTCGCCATCATAAATTGCATGAGCTATACATGATAATTATTTACATTTTGGCAGGATTGACACTAATTATGATAAAATATAAAACAAAAAAATACATTTTGTATCAGTAAATGCATACCTAAGTAAATAAAAATTGTTCGACTCAGAAACTTTAATATTCATGCTCATCACATAAATATTTATCTTTAGCTCTACCAGCTAAGTTAATAAGTATAAGTAGTTTCAATTTTGGTTTGGTAGTGAGCTTGCCTATAAATTATGTTATGACAATACATATACATAGTATGGTAAGTATACTATGTCTTGTCAAAATTTATAGTTAAACTCAGTGCATAGTAAACCATAATACTGTAATATACATTTTGTGTTCAAGGTGATCCAGAATACACACAGAGACCATGGATAATGATGCTGATTTCAAGGAAGGACCATAGAGTAGTTTTTCAGCGTTGATGAAATCCTATTTATTTGAGATGCTTGCTAGAGGCATATTCATTCCAGTATTAGCACCATTGTGGCATATATGTGTATATTATGTATATTGCATATTGCAAAATATGGAGTTTTTACACATTACACTGATGATAAGTCAAGTTTCTACTTTACATTGTCATAAGGCTGAAGGTTGAAGATGATGTCAAGTTGCCTTTTGGATACTTACTTAATAACAATTATTAATAATACTTTTTAGGAAATAAAAAGACTTTAAATTATGAAAATTGATTTATTTTCTTTCCTATCATCACCCATGTAATAATGAAATGAAATAAGTTATGTCTGGATAAAGTTACTTTGACTATATTAAACTATTAGGTACCAAGTATAAATCGTTTTAAAAGAACTGCCATGAGGACCCAAAACCTGTATTAATTTAACTCGCATGTAGGTATATGTAGTTACATTCAATCTATTAATTAACAGAAGCTCTTCTGAATTAACATATAAGGACATATTCCAGCATTTATTAATTTATTTACCTTTAATTATTAAACGTACAATAAGTTAGTATAATGCACTAAAACGTCTAACTACAATTCATGTTATAAAAACATTTACTTTTTAAACAATTAAATTAATTAACAAGTGTTTTAACGTTTGTACACAACACAAGCTTAACAACATAAAGAGCGTAGCGCTCATAAACTTGTAGGTAATTGAGATGTGTCAGGGTTCACTTAGGGATCGGTGACGATCGGCAGCTCTAGGCGAAGCCTTTCGCGCGCTCCAGCTCCACAATGTTGGCAGATGGGATCGGGACGTTTACAGGAGCACTGTATAACAATAGCAAATGAAATAGTACATTACTGAAGAGGCCGTGAAGTCAGGGATTCAAGGACGAGTTCGGGGAAGACGGCCGAGTCGCAGACGAGGCCGGATAGAACGAGTCCTTCAATCCCTGTTCCGGCCGAGGATTGTATAGTACTTTTCTCAAGCAATGCGGGGAAATATTAAAAGTACATTACTGCAATCTTACGACGGCAATCTTACGATGGCAATCTCAAGACTGCAATCTTACGACTGCAATCTTACGAGGGCAATCTCAAGACTGTACAATCGTACGATGGCAATCTTAAGACTGTAATCTTACGATGGCAATCTTAAGACTGCAATCTTACGGTGGCAATCTCAAAACTGCAATGTTACGATGGTAATCTCAAGCCTACAATCTTACGATGGCAATCTCAGGACTGCAATCTTACGACGGCAACCTCAAAACTGCAAATAAATACATATACCATAGATATTTTTTTTCCGCAGACTCGGCTTAATGCTCTTACATAACCGGCTAAGAAGCTATGACTGTCAAAAATAATCCGTTCACCTTAGCCCCTTCTTGAACAGCGTCTTCTTTTTTTTAATGTCGCAAAATATGGTTACAGCGTCTAGTGGTGGTTGGCAGAATGTAATTTTTCCTTTGTCAGTTTAATGTTAGTAAGCAAATTTAAAAAGTTAGAGCAGCGGCCAATAATATTTTTTCTTAGGGTTTTCATACCTTGACCAAGCCAACTTCCCCCCCTTGCTTGCTTGACCTAGGCCAAGAAGTAATGTAGGGAGCCATAAACAAGAAACTTCATGTCTTCATTTCGTGCCATTAACGCATACATTTCCGAAGATGTTTGAGAAAATAATATTATTGTTATATACAGTGGCTGCCATATTAGGAATGCTTGCGTTTTCTCCATTAAATTAGCAAATATTCAAATCATTTAACTCAGGTTTAAACTAATTTGATGAATTAATCTCAGTTCTATTCATACAAGCAGTCTTTAGCACAATCCGTCACAACTCATACAAACCTAGTTGTTGCTCCAACTAACATATCAAAAACTGATCAAAATCTGTTAAAATTTAGAGGGGTGGAAATAAAACGTAAAAGTATTTTGTATGGGAAGCCGTCGCTTCACATTCCTCTTAAAGGAAACATGTGCGAATTTCACCATAGTCACCACAATATTCACCATATTCTAATTTGAAAAAAGACAAAGTAAGTACCTAAAGAGAAGGAAAAGCTAATAAACCATTTTTAATTTCTCGTGTATACTTAGTAATGTTTACTTTACAGATATTTTTGGTTGGTATAGTATGTAGTTTTGCATCTGAAAGATGAATATAAGTTAATTGCATCTTAAAATAAAAAAGGCCTTTATTCACTGATCTCTACTGCTACTTATATTAAATATAAATTTACATCTAATATTATTATTAATTAAACATCCATACACTCACGCCTACATTCCCAGAGTGGGGTAGGCAGAGATTACCACCACATTTTGCATAAACAGGCAGGTGTGATGTTGTTTGTTTGGTGTTTGTGTTTGTATGTGTGTGTGTGTGTGTGTTATTAATTAAATTCTTAGTTAAAGTGCCGTTGGTATCTATTTTTAAATGGTCTTCCCACCTCATTATCTGGCCCTCGATCCTCTTATTACATGTTACAATACCTTATCAAGCTAAAACCGCTATAACTTTCCATCGATATTTGCACGTCTACACAGAAAAATATCTTTTATTATCTACCACATAAGAAACCCACCGCAGTCACTTCATTGCAGAGTTAATGTGGTTTGACTCTACAAAGTCATATTAAGATCTAGATGTATTGGTAAAAGAGAAAAGAAATTATTTCGATTATCGTTAAGGTTTAGCAAGGAAATGTCGATTTAGTATTCTGTTATACTTATGAATTTCCATTATAAAAACAGTTTTTTATAAAAACTTAGATTTAAATAGTGACTTACATAAATTATACTTCAGTTTATTTAGAATTAGAAACCACAACAACATTATATTGCGCCTCGTGAACTGTAATCTCTTTAAAATTTGTACTAGAGTAACAATTGACGACACGCAAATAAAGTGACTAGGGTATAGGTATTTGCTAGGTAATAAACAGTTGACCAGACGCAATATAATGTTATTGTGGTTTCTAATTCTAAATTAATTGAAGTATAAATCACGCCTTTTCCCAGAGACAGAGAGGTAGGTAGATACCACTTCTTTCCACCTGCTACGATCCTGACAAATCTCTTTTACCTCTTCCACATTTATACGAACATACAAAATTACTTAAAACTACACTAATCTAACCTCACAAACCGCTACCAGTGGACATTGTTCTCTAAATGCTGGCAGCATTGCCACGTTGAATGGCAATGCTTAATCTTTGTGCCAAGTATAGGCCAGGATTTTGGTAACGAGTTGCGTCGACCAGAGGCTCTAGTTTGAAAATCGAAGTTCAAAGTTACGTTAGCTCCATCCCTTCTTCTCGATTTGGTCTCGAATGAGGAGTGACAGAGATAGAGCTAACGTGACTTCGAACTTCGATTTTCAAAGTAGGGCCTCTGGCACTTTGAGAGGTCTTTAAAAATACGGCGTGGTCCTGAAGTTTCGATGAAAGACGTAATGAAACCTATACTTATAGCCTTAGATTTCGGTTTGATAGGGCTTTTCAACTGCATCTCCAAGATTTGGGATAGGGCTTCCAATCCTACAGGGTTGTATTATAATTTCATCTATTAATTAAATAAACTTCATTATGTTGTTTGTGCATTGACAGTTGATGTCAATGTCATTCATTAGGTAGGTACGTTGATTGACGTTTCAAGTAGAGCAAAGCATAGATATTATTAGATAAAACGCCAACATAAACGAAAAAATGGAATGGAATAGGCGATTCGATTCTCTAAATGGTCTTGACTCAGACATTGCGATGGATTCGTGATGGAATCGCCCAAGCGATCCGTTTTGGATGAGTACCTACTAGGGTGACGGCACCAATGATGGACACTTTTAGCTGAATGCACCAATAATGGACACTTTACTTTTAATTCAAAGATCATAAGGTTATAAATTGATTGTCTTAAAATAAATGAATAACCCTTATCTTCTGTAACATAAGAATCAAGTGTCCATCATTGGTCCTTGTTCATTACTGGTTCCATGTTCCATCACCCTACGAAACTTTGTATTTGTATACCTGTGGCCCGTTTCACGAAGCTACAAGTTACAAATTACAAGCGGAACTCTCTTTCTAGCTTCCACTTGTAATTTGTAACTTGTAGCTTCGTGAAATGAAACGGGCCTCTGGCAGTATTTAGAGAATACATGCTCGTTACGGACAAGTTTGCATAATGCATTCCTTAAGACTTTTGTCGGCCTCTCACAACAAAGTTCGGAGGCGCCAACAACGAAATTATTCACGCGCTAATCTGGAGCAGATAGATGCCATGCCCGATGGTTTATTTCGTCAGCACCTCCGCTTGGATAAGGGGACTTTTAAGGGGCTGTCCGACGAGCTAAAACAACGCACCCCATTAAGTGGAACCAGGGAGATTCCTTTAGGCGTTAAGGTAGGAATGGAGTTATTATTTATAAGTATATACCAAGTTGCAATACATCGATGTAGACGCTATTTTAAAGTTATTTTTTTTTGCAGGTTCTATGTGCTCTAACATTTTTCGCTACGGGGTGGGGTCCGACCAAAAGGTGGTGGGGGTTTCTAAGCACTTGACGCAGCGGACAACAAGTCGTTGCATCAGGCAAGTGGTGCAAGCCCTCAATAACCCCAGTGTTGTGCGAAAATGGATTGTGTTTCCTCAAACACAAGAAGCGAGGTCGAACTCCAGATACAAGTAAGTAGAGTATTCTAGATGGAGCCCTTTCAAAACATGATGATGATTACAGTGAAAATAAACACAGAAGTATATACAAAAAAACTTGGACCTATTTGTTGAACCCTTTGCAATAAGTTGTATAGTTAAATTCTACTCTCATTTGAATTCGCAAATTCACACAAAAAGTTATCCTTAAGGAATGTATAGGTATATACCTACTATTCAATATGACTAAGGTTAAGCTAAACTTTTTGTGTTTAATAATAAATTTTAAACTAAGTATAAATTGTTCAGTTTTTACACAGTTGTTTAATAGCAAATTTCATGATCCTCAAATTATCTAGAACACTTCTTAGACAGTTTCAAGTATTGCATAGATTATCTAGAAATCTCACTTAGCTGTATGTATGTTACTTAGTACCAATTTCACCATATGATGTTAAATTTAATAAATGTTAATCGACTGTTAGTTATACATTTTGACAGCTGTTAACCCTCTAATCGTCAGTTAAGTGGTTAACATTGTTTGGTGAAATTGGTACTTAATATAATAACTCATCTTACCCGTGTATTAAAGTGAAAACAAAAAAAACATATTGGTTGAGCAAACAGCAATAAATTTTTAGATATAAAAAGAAAAAATACTATAAACCCTCTGATGTTAGACTTTAATTTATTAAAAATTAAATACTAATAATGTACAATTATGTTATATTATACTATTTTCAATAATGTTATTTTATTTACAGGTGTGTGATTCGGATCAAAGGTTACTTCATTAATGTAAATTCAAAGTTTGCGGGGGCTACGCATTACTCTTTATATGGTCCTCCAGTCAAGTAGAGTCATACTTAAGGGAACTTCACCAGAATGGTGAACAAATATGGCTTTTAGGTAAGAATTCTTACTTTTGTTGTTTTTCCCATTACAATCCAAATCATGACAAATTATTTAAAGTAATTTTGTTTATTGAATGTGAAATGTAACTGATGATTAACTGAACTTGTTAGATATAGGTATATGTATATTGAGACTATTCATGATAATAGGTACAGATAATAAAACTAGTTATTGCCATCAAATAAGAATTAAAATGATTATGTATTTGTTTAAGGCGACTCAAGATATCCTCAGAGACTTTGGTTGAGGTTCTCGCGAGGAAATCTACGCGAGGACGCGCGCAAGAAACTGCGTTGAGCGGTGTTTAGGCCTGCTGAAGTCGCGGTGGAGGTGCTTGCTGAGGATACGCACCCTGCAGTACGAGCCTCATGTCGTCGATCACATCACGGTGGCGTGCAGTGTGCTCCATAACATGGCGTTGGATGCGAGTCTACCCCCGCCCGATGAGCTCGACAATGATGACGCGGATGCTACTAGTAGGAGATCCGAAGAGGAGACGACCTTCACCGAGCTGCTTATTCGATCAAAAGTATTTTATATCAAATTTAATATGTGATATAGTGTTGCCTACGAGAAATCAGTCCCGATTCCGGGTTGCCGACTTTTAAAAAACAAAATATTGATGCGAATGAATACGTGCAACAGATAGATCCCAGCAAAAATCCAGTGCGATACAAGAGGACGCAGCATATATTGCAGCTGCTATTTGTCAAAGTCAAATAATGTGAATTTGTACAGTCAAGTGCATAAATAAGTGATCATTTATGTACTTTGTCGCTTTCAATCGTTTCACAATTTTGTATAACACTTCAAATACGACGTTAAAGTGACAAGGTACATAAATGATCACTTATTTATGCTGTTGACTGTACAAAAGTAATAACAATAATGAAACAAAATAAAAATAGTTCAAAAAAAACAAAATTACCCTCCTTCTGACGCAGTCGGGTAATAAAAATAGTTCAATTATTATGTTACAGTCATAAAATGTCAAGAACACAATAATATTTAGAAATGTCAAAATGCGGAAATATGTGTTAATCCAAGGTATAAGCTATCTCCATCCCAAATTTCATTCAAATCCGTCTAGCCGTTGCACCGTGAAAGAGTAACAAACTAACACACAGACTTTCACATTTATAATATTAGTAGAATTATTCTTTTATATATAAAAAGAAAAAGAAAGAAAAAAAAGAAAAGAAAAGAAATTATTTATTCGTGACAAACATTAATTAACACATACAGGGTTCTGGACACAAAAGCATACGTCGTAGTTTGTCACGAAATGGACACAACTCAGCGTGATGCTGGCAGAGCCAGCGCTGGTCTTCCGTTGTGACCATTTTGGTGAAGACACGGCGCAATGACGCCACGATCGCACAAACATAAAACAGTTAAAGCACAATTCACAAAAAATACTGGCAGAAATAAAATGTAATAGAAAAACAAACAAAACAGATAAAACAGATAAAACATGCCACGCAAATACGATAATATCGCCGTGCAAACACCGCTTTACACCGCCTTATGCAGTCTGTGGCTTATTAAAAAGAAAACTAAACCAGAGGCACCACTCCGAAAATCGAAGCTCGAAGCTACGTTATTTCCATCCCTTTCTCTCAATCTAGTCTCGAATGACGAGTGACAGAGATGGAGCCAACGCAACTTCGAACCTCGACCCTCAGAGTAGGGCCTCAGGCCTTATCTATGACAGACAAATTAACAAATAATTACGTAACATTACAGATTTGAGATTACATAATTCTTATCAAATAATATGAGCAAAAATGGGTCAAGGACCATGATAACCAAATTAAAACTACAAAATGTACTACAAAACTAAGGTGATTGAGGTGATTTCCAAATCCGAAAGTGCATACAGTCAGTGAATGTAAAACAACCAGTAACATGCTCCTGGATGCTTCAGGGATACAAAAAGCAGGTAGGCGCTAAGTGATAATGTGACTCGAACCAAAATTAATAGCAACTAGTGTCATGTCTGAAATTTTCTTGACTTTTTTGGTGTTCCTGCAAGTGTTTCCTTAACTGAGCTTTAAAACTATGTATACATTTCAGGTTCCTAAGCGGCGGAGGCAGATTATTCCAACACTTTGTTGCTACATATCTAAAACTGCCACGAAAAGCAGCTGACGCATGTCGATGGGACAACAATTGCGACCCACACTGCCGATTACCTCGTGGGTTACGAAAAGACAATTTATCGAAGAGATATGCTGGGGCCTGGTGCTTTACAACCCCGAAGAGGAGACATGCCAGATGAAGCTTGCGTCTATGTAGCATTTTAAGAATGTTACATTTATTCAAATAAGGTGTGACATGAGCCCGAAACGGAATGGCGAAACAGAAACGGGCACAGGCGTTTTGAACTCGCTGAATAAGCCTTTTTGTTTTTGAGAGCAGACGCGGACCATAAACTATGTCCATATAATTTAATTTTGACAATACAAGAGATTCCACTAACTGAATTCGCAGGGCTTCACTTAAAAAGGGTCTAATCTTGTACAAAACTTTCAACTTGTAGAAACATCCTCTCCCCGAATTTAAAATGTGTTTTTCATAACGTAGTTCGCCATCCACTATCAGGCCTAAGTTACGCGCTTCACAGACTCTCTCAATAGGCTCATCCATCAACTTAACATCCCGGGTAGGGGCAAGCCTAGACATTTGTTGCTTGCTACCAAAAACTAGGTACTTGGTCTTAGTAGGATTCAACAGTAAACCATTACCCGAGGCCCAGGCTGCTATTCTTGAGAGATCCATGTTGAGTTTTTGTATTGCATTATCAATTTCAGTCTGTTTACACGAGATATACACTTGTACATCATCTGCATAAAAATGATACTTGCAATCTAAAATTTGTGTCCCTATGTCGGCAGCATACAAAATGAACAAGATTGGGCCAAGGATGGATCCCTGAGGCACACCCCGTGTGAGCTCCATTTTACCTGATGCTTGAGACGATCCATCACTCTGACACAACCTCACATACTGACATCTATGACTAAGGTAACTGTTGAACCATTTTAGCACATTTCTGTCAAAGCCATAGTAACTCAATTTGGACAACAGTAAATTAATATCTATACAATCAAATGCCCGAGAAAAGTCAAGCAGCACCAACAGAGTACACATTCCTTGATCCTGGGCACATAGGATGCGATCTGTGACATCCAGCAAGGCTGTCACAGTGCTACGACCTTTTCTGAAACCCGACTGAACATCTGGTAATATATTATTTTTTTCCAGGTACTCAGTCACTTGCAAACAGACAACTTTTTCCATTATTTTAGACATGCATGGTAGAATGCTAATGGGTCTAAGGTCTTTAAGCTCTGATGGATTTGATATTTTAGGTAGAGGCCGCACAATGGCCACCTTCCAGATGTCGGGAAAGGTAGATGTTATTATTGAGGAATTTACTAAGTTAGTGATTATCTCCAGAGTGTATGGCAAAGTCATTAACAACATATTCAGACTAATGCCGTCACAGCCCTCTGCATTTGATTTAAGACCACTGATTAACTTAGCAACCATATCTGAATTTACTGGCTCTAACTTAAAGACTGAATCACTATATTTATGAAATTCAAAGTAGGTCAGCTGAGAAATAGAGACCTGCAATGTGCTCGGCAGGCTCAAGAAATGCTTGTTAATTATGTGAGGGTCACTAAGAGAAGTTGGTAACTCTGCTTCATGTTTTGGTAACAAGGTAGACTTGAGATTCTTCCATAGTTGTTTTGGATTTTTTATACTGTTGATATTGTGCTTGAAGTAGGCAGTTTTCTCATGATACAGTGCCTTAGATACAGTGGATTTCAAATCCTTATAGTAATTTTTCTTAATACTAGATTCTGTCTTGTGATAGTCTGTTGCCGCCCTATCACGCAATTGCATCATAGACCTTATAGTGTCAGTTATCCAAGGGGGTTGGGGGACCTTGACGACGGTTGTCTTTATAGGTGCATGTAGGTCAAATAAAAACATTATTAGCAGATTTAAATCATTGACCGTCTCATTTACATTGCCCAAAGGTATTAGTTCCCATTTTATACTTTGCAAGTCCCTACCAAAAAATAAGGGATTAATGTTATGCATTGGTCTATGGGTGATGGTAAATGGCTTTGGCTTTTTACGCTTAATGTGAAACTCGCAACCTACAAGACAGTGTCCATGAAGGGACCCCAAGTGTGCAACGTCAATACTTTTAGCTTGCAAATCGGTGCAAACAACATCAATGAGGGTCTTACTAGTGTTTGTGAAGTGTGTCGGCTCTGTAACTAACTGAGTGAGGCAAAAACAAGACAGAAAATTATTAAATTTAGTTAATTTTGAATCCGAACCAGCCAAAGTATTTATGTTGAAATCGCCCAGAAGGATTATATGGTCATAGTTGCGTAGGGAACTAATCGTATCAGAGATGGCATCAAAGAATAGGTCCACATCCATTCGAGGCGGTCGATACGCTGTCCCAATCACTAGTCTCTCCCCATTAAGGTTCCACGTTACCCACATTTGTTCAACCAAGCTGTGCTGGGGATCTACCGGGTGGGACAAGGTACGAGCGCTGACCCCTTGCTTTATATAGAAACCTACTCCTCCCCCCCCAGAGAAGGGGCCTGGCGGGCGAGGTTTGTGGCGAAGTCTGCAACCTGGTAGTACTGGCGCTCGTCCCTCCTCCCCCGTTCTTAGCCATGTCTCATTTATTGCCAAAATATCAAAATCTTGTTGAGTACAGGCTGCAATAAAGTTGTCGTGATTCGTGCCGAGAGAACCCGCGTTTAGCAAACCAATCTTTAGCTGCTTATTTATCATTGCAAATGTTTATTATTTGGAACACTGACAATTTAAACATATAATTATGATACAGATAAATTTGGATATAAAAGTCTATATTAGTCGTCTGCTGCATTCTGTATCGCAAACTGGCTAAGAGAAATATGCTGAGAACATTTATAGTCTTCATATATATTATAATCTGCCTACCTATGGGCCTTGTGTGAAACATTAAACTATATAAAATAAACAAACATGAAATAGTTACTGTTTTTATCTTAACACTATGCCTCAAATGTGACTCTTTCCAAAAACCTGTTTTAAATCCTCCTCAGATCGGATTCGGTGTGGCGGCTCACCACTCTGTCGGCGTACGTAGACGTCCCTGGTCCACGAGTAACGCCATTCGAGTTTCTTGCAATCCTGGCGCGCACTAAAGAGTAAAGACCGATTCAGCCTTGTCAGCCGCTCGTTCAGATAGAATCGAGTTACTTCCCCGTGCACGCCAAGGTCGGAAGTGTCGGCCCCGCGGCGCACGCGCGCAGCACGCAGCAGCTCGTTGCGGGTCCCGCGGCGCGCGAGCCGTATGATCAGCGGGCGCGGGCGCCCGGCAGGCACCGGCGCAAGCACGGCGGCGGAACTCCCGACACCAGGTGGTGCCACAGCACCTGCCCCCTGTGCGACCGGCGTTAGTCTTCTCGATCCCACTCTCTCGGCGAAGACAATGTCACGCTCCTCCAAGCTGATGCCGAGCTTCCGCGCGACCAAGCAAGTGAGGTGTACGGGGCTCTCATTTGGCTGCTCTGGGATTCCTGTAACTTCAACATCGTTGAGGAGCAGGTCCTGGTCGCGGTCGGAAAGCTCAAGTTTTAATGCGGCAACCGTCGCTGCCAACTCGCTGTTAGCATCACCATCCGTCGATCGCTGCACCATCTGCTCCTCTAACCGCTGCACCCTCTCTTCTACTGCCTGAAAACGAGCCTCGAAACCTCGCACGAATTTGTAGATCTCGGCCATTTCCTGCCTGAGGCCCACCAAATCATCCCTTGTCGCAGTAAATTCCGTCCGGAACAAACGAAGCTGCTCCGCGACATCCGCATGTTCTCCAAGCGACAACATCGACGCAACAGCATTTGCCCCCCCAGCTTCAGCTGCTTTAACGGGGGTGTTGTCCGCATTGTCCCGCATAGGCTTAGCTCTACAAGCCGGGCATGCCCAAGCAGTGGGGACGCGGCCGGTAATGGGGATATTGACACAGTGCTTGTGATACACTGAGGGGCATACAGTGCATTTAGCGACACCTGTCGCCGCAAGAGGCTTTCCACAAGCTGCCGCGCAAGCCGCCATATCGATCGTTCAACTGAGTCTGTATGGCCTATTAGTTCGTCACGACTACACTAGATGGCGCACTATTCAGTTCCGGCACTAATGAACTAGATGGCGCCACGCGCTATGAGGAAAACTAATTAATTAAATATTTTCCTTAATCGGACGTTTCCGGCGCGAGGCGTACCGGCTCTACTTAACTGCAGGCTATGACGCGGTTTTACTCAGGCACTGAGAACTTTACACTACGGATAATGTCCAACATTGATTTATTGTGTATTTGGTGGGTATAAGTCACAAGAAGATTAGTTCACTTATCTTATTTAGCTCAAAACATATATTATTTATTTAAATTTCACAACGAAAACACTGTCCGGCAATAATTGTAATGTTACCAACTTAGTACTTTGATTAAATCTTACTTTACGATAGATTATTAATTTATTTACACCAGCTAAACATCAAATCGCGACCGCACTCGTCATCGTCCGTGACGTCACTCCCTATAAGATTCAGTGTTACGTAACGTTACAGTAAGGAATTAAAGTTTAAAATATTTATTGAATACTCTTTATTCATACAATAAAGTATTAAGAATGACAAAAGAGTAATTTTTTGATCTTCATATTTCCACATATATGTATTATCTTTAAGGTAAAGAAAAAACATTTTGACGCGAGTAGAAAAAACCGGTCAAGTGCGAGTCGGACTCGCGCACCGAGGGTTCCGTATGTAAGATAATATGGTTGGAAAACGCAATAGTACTTTCTTCATTTTGTTATGTACTTTATTATCTATGCAATATGATTAGCCTAAATTTCAACACAGATTTTTAACTCTCTGCGACTGACGTAACGTCTATCAGACACCGCCAAAAAAAAAACTCCGTATAGCGTGTTATAGCTCTGTATCGCTCAGTACCTTGAATAACACAAATATGTACATACATACATACATACATTAAATCACGCCTGTTTCCCAGAGGGGTAGGCAGAGACCACTTCGTTCCACCTGCTACGATCTTGACAAATCTCTTTCGCTTCTTCCACATTCATGCATCGAGTCATGCACGCACGTCGGTTTCGGGTACTTAAAATTCGGCCCTTTTCCAGTATTTCTCCGATTTGATTCGAAAAAGTACGCCTAGGGCGGCCCCTTCCGACCCTTCCACTCACTTTAGCTCTGTATATCTCGTTCGTCAATCTTCTTTCATCCATCCTTTCCAAATGACCGAACCATCAAAGCATGCCCTTACACAAATATGTATGTTATATTAATTGTAGAAGTAACATTCAAAATTAGCATCATTTACGATTACTAACACCATCTGTTGGCGAGTAGCTAGCACTTCATTTATCATAACTAATGTGTATGGTTAACAGGCGTGATTTAATGTATGTATGTATGTAACTTTCGCTTAAAAAGTTATCAAAATATGGTCACGCCGGCGTGGCCGACCTTGTCGGGTCGGCGCGCCGCCGCCAGCTCATTGTTGCTCGGCGCGCATGTACCCAGCCTGTATTTTTTTTCAATGATAGCTTCATATTACGCTATACGCTTTATATTAATTTAATTAGAAACCTCGTGCTGATTCGTGGTTTTGACTTTTTTGAAGAAAACGAAGCGTTGATACCGAGGAGGGAGTTTTATGAAGAATGGTTAAAATACAGCAAAAAAGATAAATGAAGAGCTTTATTTGACTACTTTTCATGATTATCGCTCGGACTTCCAAAAACATTTTATGAAAAATGTGCTGAATGTGGAAAAATATAGAACCATTTCGGGACATTATCGCAAAAGGTATTAATTGGCTGAATCGTGAAGGCCTTAAATTTTCTATACAACTTAAAATAATATAAATTTGAAAATAACGCCCTTTTTACAACGTCATACAAAAACCAGTTTAAGCTGACCTCACATTTTAGGGGAAATCAGCGTACAGGGAGATCAAATTATACTGGATATTAAGTTTTTTCGTTAAAAATAGCTTGTTTTTCAACTTTTTATAAATATTGATATTTCTAGCTTCAATGTGTCAACACATTGTTAGTTTTGATCTTATATTTAGCGTCAAATAATATTATCCACCTTGATCGGGCTCTTGTCGCACTGTACGCCGTTCCTTGCATAAAGACCCTGTTTTTTTGTGATTTGATTAAAAATATACAGATTTCAGATTTTTTCCTACACTTGCAGTAAAAGACGGTGTTACTTGCCAAATTTCATAGTTCTAGGTCAACGGGAAATACCCTATACATTTTGATTCCCTCGAGAGTGTCGAAATACACGTCTTTTGCGACATAAACGGCCGTATCTTTTTTTTACGTAAATGTAGAAGTTTGATTTTTTCCCAGCTTCAAGGGACTGTAGATTTGAGTATATGGTTTAAATTTCAACTCGATACCTCCACGCGTTCCGAGATAAAGGGTCTTGACAGACGGACAGACGGACGGACGGACGGACAACAAAGTGATCTTATAAGGGTTCCGTTTTTCCCTTTTGAGGTACGGAACCCTAACAAGTAACATTTATCAACAATGGAAAGGGACTTTACATTCAAAACACTTTTTTATTTTAATAATGGCAAGTCATCTCTTTATTATAATTAGTTCTACAAAATTAGCACTTTTAACATGCATCTAATTGTTTAAAATTTAACAAAAGATGTAGTAGATCACATTTATATTTTTTAAACATTACTCAACGTTATTAATTTAATATAAGTGTAGTAATTATTGAATTATTGATATCATACATCCTTTTTTATGTATTTTACTAATGTTTTTAAGATTTATTTTTACAAAAGTGGATGTAAAAACAGTATTCTTGTACTTCCTAAATGTGAAATAACTTTTATACAATAAATATATATTTGAGATCTTACTTATTGAGATCCTACCATTAACAGTTTACTTAGATAAATAATTAGGTTGGGTTATCGAAACATACTTTACAAAATATGACTTTTATTAAATTTGTGCATAAATCAACAGAAAAATAGGAATAATACATTACTTAATTGTGTTGTAAAAACCTTCTTACTTTCGCTGTGTGTTATTTATTTTTGAATAAATTGTTTTTCTTCTTCTTCTTAACACTCTAGATAATCAAAATCAAACAGTACAGTATTTTTTGCATGTTTTCCAGAGCAGATTACTTTGTCAATCTGCATAAAACTTAATACAAATAATAAAATAATTCAAAAACAACACTCAAAAATTACATATTTTATAGTCATCAGTTAAATAATTTCAAATCTAAATTATTCATAATCAACTATCTTAATTATTTAAATGTTCGGTGACCTGCTGAGGCCCTACTGTGAAAATCAAAGTTTAAAGTTACGGTAGCTCCATCTCTGACACTCGTCATTCGAGACTTAATCGAGAGAAAGGGATGGAAATAACTTGACTTAGAACTTCGATTTTCAAAGTAGGGCCTCTAGGCTTAAATATAGCCTAGCGACACCCGGCACACTGTCAAACACTTTAAAATTGTGCAATACTTCATGGAAGAGTGCGTCCACCTCCACGCGACGCGCCTCAATGCGAAGGCGCTCGGTCTCCCGCCTGTCATTATTGCGGTCTTGCAATTCCGCCAGCTGCAGGCGCGCGGTCTCCTGCCTGTCCTTGGTGCGCTCATGCAACTCCGCCGCTTTTGATGAACGGTTTGGGGTAGTGGAGTGCGGCGACTGTCAACACGCGACGCTGTGTTGTGTGTTGGCGGTGTAACGACAGGGACAGGTCGGGTGCGATGGCTTGGAGCGTGGCGCGGGGGCCGAGCGCGTGGACGCGCCGGGCACGGAGGCCGAGTGCGTGGCCGGCATGAAAAACGATTTGTTTACATACCGAAATGAAATGTTAGAACTAACTAAGTAACAGTGTCTGTCTAACGAACGGGGGCTTATAGCGCATCAGTTTTTTCACTAGATGGCGCCTCTGGGAAGCGAGGTCTTTTTGACAGTTCACGTTAAAATCTATGCCTAGATTAAGACCAAAGGAGTGGCAATTTACTTTTTCACTTGATACGTAAGCATTTCAAATATTTACTTATTTAAATTTATAATTTTGAATATCAACTGTAAAAAAGGCCTCACTTCCAAGAGCCATCTAGTATAGAACTGATGCGCGGTAGCATTTGACAGATTGTGTTGTATGACATTTCTTTTGTTGAAGTTTCAATTAGAGCAAAGCATAGACAATTAATGCCAACATAACGGGAAAAACGAAAAGAAAAGGCGTTTCGATATTCCATTCCATCCTCGTGTTGTTGGGTACAGATTAGAATCGCTTAAGCGATGAATTTGTTAGAAACGAAAACGCTTGGTAGCGTTGGGCTCTTTGCTAGGCCTACTGAAGTCCACGCAGACCAAGTCACGGGCAGAAGCTAGTTTAAAATAAAGATGGTAAAAACTCAAGCTGATATGCCATTTAAAATGACAAACACATTTTGCGACATGAAGTATTTATAACTATTTATTATCAACAATTCCCTGAAGCTAAATTTTGACCAATTTAAGTAAAACATTCCTAACTTTAGGTGATTGGTTCGGATTAATAAAACGGGTCAACTATACAACAACACAGCGGTGTTTTTTAAAACGCGGTACTTAAGATAAGATAAAAGTCATTTATTCAGTAAGTAGGCCGCACGGGCACTTTTACACGTCAGGAGTCTACCAGCGCTTCCCAAGAGGAGACCACTGCCGAGAAGAAACGCCGCAAGAAACTCAGCAGTCAGTATTTTTTTAACCATATTTCTTACTACAATGATACTACTTAGTCTAGTATTATATAAAGCTATAAATATTAATTTAAATATAATATCAAATATCATGCGTAGTTCAGCAGGAAAACATGACAAAACATTAGGAGAGAGAGAGATAGAGGGAGAAAAACAAAAAAAAAAAACAAGATAACCACATAAAAGTTTCGACATGTTTTCCTACATCAACGGTGTCCCCTAGACAAGATACAACTTTTGCATTTGCACAAATTATTAATGAATGACTAAGTTTCGGGTTTAGGCCAAGCATTTTTGTCTGTTAGGTAGTCCTCGACCCTATAGTACGCTTTAGACATTAACGACTTTTTTAAGTAAATTTTAAGTGCTGGAAACGATAGGTTTAAAACTACGTCAGGTAGTTTATTATAGAAATGAATGCATTGACCAACAAATGATTTATATACTTTTCGGACGCGGAATTTTCTAATAGCAATTTTATTTTTATTTCTTGTATTTAAATTATGTATATCAGAATTTTTGGTGAACAAATCTAAATTCTTAATAACATAAATAATATTCTCATAAATAAATTGAGACGCTACAGTTAAGATATTAATTTCGTTAAATAGTTCTCTTAAGGAGTCACGAGAATTTAAGTTATAAATAGAACGAATGGCCCTTTTTTGTAAAACAAATATAGTTTGTATTTCAGCTGCCTTACCCCAAACTAGAATACCGTACGACATGACACTATGGAAATAACTATAATAAACTAAGCGAGCTGTTTCAACATTAGTTAGTTGTCTAATTTTCCTAACGGCGTAAGCTGCCGAACTTAGTTTACCTGCCAGTACAGCTACCTATATGGGGACCCCATTGCAAATTTTTATCTATTGTTATGGCTAGAAAAACTGACTTATCTACCATTTGCAGACACTCGTCATTTATAAAAATACTAGAATCTACCGGTTTAACATTAGGCAAAGCGAACCAAACACATTTAAGTAGTTTTCTTAGCATTTAGTAGTAAATTGTTACTAGTAAACCAATTAAGTACTTTAACTAGTATGGCGTTTATCATACTGTAGTCTACGGACTTTCTATCTACCTTGAAAATTAATGAAGTATCATCAGCAAAAAGTACTTACAATATCACAAAGTTTATCTACTGTTGGTGGTAAATCATTTAAATAAACGAGAAATAGAAAAGGACCTAAAATGGAGCCTCGAGGCACACCTAGTTTCACTGTAGCTCCAATTGATTGCGTTTTGTTTACAACCACTGTTTGAGTTCTGTCACTTAGATAAGAAGACATAAGACTTAAAGCTTTATTGGACAATCCATAATGTTTTAATTTTAAAATAAGGGTCGAATGATCCACGCAATCAAAAGCATTGGAAAGATCACAAAATATTCCTACCGCATCACAATATTTCTCCCAACTGTTATATATGTATTTAATGAGAACAGATGCCGCATCAATTGTTGATCGACCTCTGGTAAACCCAAACTGGTTACTATTAAGAAGTTTATTTCTATTAAAGTGACCTAACATATCATTCAGCATTAGTTTCTCAAAGACTTTACTTAAAACCGGTAATATGGAAATGGGACGGAAGTTCGTTATATTACTCATGTCGCCAGATTTAAAAAGAGGTATGACTTTACTATATTTCATTAGATCTGGAAAGGTCCCCTCCGATATGCAATTATTGTAAATTAATGCTAGGTGGGGTGCAATTACATCTATGATATGAAAAACTACTTTAACTGATGTGCCCCACAAATCCTCAGTCTTTTTTAAACTAAGCGATTTAAATACCTTGACTATTGAATCTGAATTTACAGGGCTGAATTCAAAGTTTATATTACATTTACTGACATAAGTGCAAAGTAATGATTTAGCTTCAAACGCGGATGATTTAAGACATTTTGTAATATTGCTGGCTATGTTTGAAAAACCTGTGTTTAGGGTGACTTGATTATCACGAGTTTTTGATTTTCCCGTTTCTCTATTTATAATATTCCATACAGTTTTTACTTTATTGTTAGATGATTTGAGTTTAAGACTAAGAAAATTTGCCTTAGCAGTTAAACAAGCTTGCTTAAAGGTCCTTGAATAATTTTTAACATAATTTAGGAAGTCAGCGTTCTTATTGTCTTCCCTCTCTCTATATAGCTCATAAAGCCTATTTCTACTCTTATGAATGCCTGCAGTAGCCCATTCACTAAACTTGGTTTTTGACTTCGAAATAGTTTTCATATTAAAATTATTATTACATTGATCTAGAATTACGCCAAATAAGTCTTTATAAATACTATTACTCTCATTCTGTAAGAAAGGTAACACAGAAAGGTTACTTTGAACTTTATTTTTGAATAATTCCAAACGTTTACTAGTTATAGGTCAGTATGTTATTGTCTACGGTTTTTGATAAAAATCATTGACGAAAGATGCCTTCTGACCACTATGGTCCGAATTAAAACGATTAAATATTTTTATCCAAACATTCGCAATTACAAAAAATATTATCTAAGCAGGTTGCAGTACTAACACCTATCCGTGTTGGTTCAAAGAACAGATTACCTAAATTAAAAGATTTGAATAAACTTAGTAACCTAGTGGTATTATTTGATGTTTCGAGTAAGTTAATATTAAAATCTCCACAAACTATAATATGCTTCTGGCTATTAGGTACATGCTAATTTTAACACATGTTCCATTGTAGATTCAAATGTGCTAAAATCAGCCAATGGTGGTCTGTAAACACATATTATTATATAACTTTCTAGTTCTGCACATGAAATTTCTACAATCCTTTCTATCGATTGCTTTACAATATCCTTTCTTTCTTTAGATTTAAGAGTACTTTTAATAATTATAAAAGAGCCACCATGAATGGCACATTTTCTGGCAAAATAACCAATTTAAAATTTAGAAAATCAAAAATTAATTGGTCTTGTCGAAGCCAATGTTCAGTAACGCACATAATTTGTATGTTTTCATTATCTAAGAACAACCCTATTTCTAGTTCTTTGCTGGAAAAACCTTGAATATTTTGGTGGATTAAATTTATACTCAAGGGTGTTTCCGCTGTCCTATACTTTAGTTTAAATCATGAGGCAAGGCATTATTGCCAATATTTGCTTTCTGGGGCTGGGTTCTACTGTATCTATTTGGTTCTATATCAAAAGCTAATAGGTCAACCAAGGTCAAGATATATTTCCTTGGCAAATGATTTTTTCCTGATGTTAGGGTGAGGCGCTTAATAAATTTGTATAAATCAAAGAAATGATAGTTTTTATTACAGCAAATAGCGTTATACATAATAGAATTAAAGTGTGCTATTCTATTATTATGACTAAATGGCATACTTTGTGAGTATGGTAGCGCACACAGTATAATTTTACCTATGCCACGACCTTCAATAGTGTTTGGTGTTGACATTAATTTATCTACACTCAACTTATCCACACTAAAACTATTTCCTACCAAAACTACTAAAGTAGTGGACCTGTCAAAACTTCCTTTTAAAAGTAAATCACTTAATTGTAAAAGAGTGGCATTATGGTAACAGTAATTTGTATCCTTTTGTTTCAATTTGTTATTTAACATTAAACCTAGTCCAGATCCAAGTTGGTCAGAATAAACAATAGTTTTATTCCTACTTACGATTTGTCTAGGGGACTCCTTCGAAGTATCAAGAGCCATATCTGGCTGAATCACAACAGTTGGTGAATCTCGTAATCTATCTGAATTACCATAACCACAGTTAATTAAAGAGTTAAAACGCTCTTCATTCAATCTACTTTCTTCTACCAATTGAGTGAAAGCCAGGATATGCTCCTTGACTTCCTTCTGGACAGTTACATACTTTAAAGAAGTAACTTCAAGCTTCTGAGCGTACAAATAGACACGGTTTTATTATAATCGTAAACAGTTTGTTAAATTACCACTATCAGTCGTTTCCTTTCCTTATATTTATGTTAATGTAAGGGTAATTGTGACGTCACTTTCAGGTTACCCTCACCGTTGTTTATAAAAGCCAATGCAAACCAGGTGGCCAGGCTTTTGGCCCTCAGCCAGCGTTCGCGACGGACAGACGTCTCAGGAATCTTGGTCTTTCGTAAGGTCACGTAAGCCACTTTCGTTCAAGTGTATTTTGTGTAGTTCAAGTGTGCAATCGTAATTCTCTTTTGGTGTAATTTGTTGTTGTGGCTAAGTGTAAGTGTAAGTAAGTGCTATTTCCTATGGTACAAGTCACTCAGGTTTGCTTGGCGTGTGTCACTATACCTTAGCTAATTATGATCCGTGAGTTGGATGGCTCACACGTACGAATATGGTCTGCGTCATGAGTGGCTTGCACGAAGAGTCTGCGTGTCGAGCAAACTAGCACGTATGAATTCGGTCTACGTGTCTAGTGGCTATCGCGTACGAATACGATCTGCGCGACTAGCGGCTTGACGTACGAATACGGTCTGCGTCAAGCATGTTGCATGTCAAAGCTGAACTCGGACAGCTCGACGAAGTCGCGGCTGGCAGGGTCGTGCTGACCTTATGAGAAAAGCGACAGACTGGGTTTGACGGTTCCTAAGAGTCGTGTCTGCTTATCTGTAGAATGATGAAATTGGAAGGCTCACGTAGATAAATTAAAAGCAAAATTATCCAAATTTGTTTACGCTTTACGGGAACTAAAAAAAACCATGGACTTGCAAGCCGCTATGGCTGCGTATTATTTATAAGCGCACGGGGGCTGAGCTACGGCTTCACCCTGTGGGGTAATTGCACTATAGTAGCCCTCAACCAAAGTGACGACCGGGGCCATAAAAGTACACAAAGCAACACAATGGATAACTGATAACGCGAGCTCAAGTGTTTTATGGCCCCGGTCGTCACTTTGGTTGAGGGCTACTATAGTGCAAGTGATTTATTCCTACTGCAGAAAAAATGTGTGCAAATACTCAACAATATTAAGAAATCCGACAGCTGCAGGCAACATTTCAAAAAAGCATTGAAAATATTCGCACTGCCTTCCATTTACATTTTTGAATCATGTTAATTAATAAATAACCACCCAAGTCATTATTCGCGTACGGACGATAGGCGTCGTCGCTATGGACTGCGTGCTAATGCTAAGAACAATCTAGTCCAACCAGTATCCCATTTAGTGTTTCATAGTTCCGGACCCAATTCTATGTCAGTTAAAATCTTAAATAAATTGCCTAGTGACATAAAGAACTTAAAAAAGGATATCGTATTTTTAAAAAGCCTCAAAACATTTTTATTCAGAAAGCCTACTTCACGGTTGATGAATACTTTAGTGATTTAAATAATATTTAATAAATGACGACCTCTCTGACATCTCTTCTCTTTCTTTATAATACTTAGTAAATGTAGATCTGTTCTGTTCTGTTCTGGTGACATCTCCAGCCAGCAGTTCTGCCGCAAGGACCCGTACGCGCTGACCGCGACGGAGAGGAGATATGTTAGATTAGGCTAGCGGGGAAAAGCACGCCCGCCCCACCCGGTCCGGTAAGAGTAGCGAATAGCCGGCAGAGCACGAGAACCTTAACCCGCACCGACCAGCCACCAATACTAAACCGATTAGGGCAGGCGAGCTTCGTCGCCTTTGCTGCACCAACCATCTCCGCCCGCCGCAGGCAGCAGCGCACCTGCCCGAGACACCGGAGAGTCAAGTAGATAGGATAGGAGTGTAGGGTTTGCAGTCGATATGACGGGAGAGACGGAAGGTGGAGCCAACCCAAATTCAGGCATCGTTAAGTCAGCATTAGGGAGATAGATACAATACTTGGTGTGTAATATATACTAAAGGTATGGACTGCTTAATATTCCTGCTTCACTTGCTGCGCCTCCAGTAATTATTCTAGGTCCCGGATGCGCCGAAGCGCCTCCTCGTGCGTCTCGCGGCACTGCTGGAACTGGTCCACGTTGGCCTGCAGGCGGTCCCGCTGTTCCTGCATGTTATCGTACTCTAAGTCCAGCTTGGCAAGAGAACTCTTGAGGGTTTTGTTATTATTGATGACGCGCAGGACCTCCTCTTCACTCTCGTCGCGCTCCTGCAACAGCCGTGCATTGAGCTCGTTGACTGTCTTAAGCTCAGACTGAGTATTCCGGAGTTTGTTCACGAGGACATCCCGACGGGTTGTGGGCTTGGTAATGGCTGAAATCATGATGACAGAGTACAGTACTAGAACACAAAAACAGTTAAACCTATCCTATACACTTATCAATAGTTAGCCTAAATTATATGTTAAATGCCTTAAAAGTGACAATGTCACAAAAATAAACTAATTTCTTATGGAAATGTAGGTATATTAATGACTGCAATAATTTTACTATTACAACACTACTAACTAAAGCTTTAAATAAGCCACACTTTTACCAAACCATTTTAAAAACTAAAACCTTTTCGTGCCGTCAATGTCACATAATTTGATCACAATACTTTGTTACAACACTTACAACTACAGTATATTCGTTAAAATTTAATGCAGAAGTAAATCTAATAACGAAATTATACAATATGAATACTCCCCTAGTTTTGTTGATGATAAATCAGTACAGCAAACGGTGTAATTTTCAAGACATTTTCAAATCACGAAGTCGTTCACCCATTTACTTGTCAAATTTTGCACTCGTGATAATACTTTCTTCACAGCACATATAGCCGTGATAACATGTACACTCAATATTCATGTGTTTATCTTGGGTTTTAGTCCCAAAACTTAACAATTTAAACATTAAAACTAGGTACTTAAAAAGAATTTATCAAAACTGGCACTCCATTTTGACGTCTAAACCGGCTGGTGTTGCCAGTTAATCCTTCCTTTATAATACTTAGTAAATGTAGTTATTGACTATACTAATAACATACTAATGAATTATTATTATTTTGTTAATGGTTAGATGTTTACAAATGTGCAATTAGTAAATTTTATTAAAATATCGTTTCTTTGAATAATGTAACAAGCTGACATCATAATTATAAGTAACTTTTACTATCTAAATTCTAATATTTTTACCAATTATTCAAATAATCAGCATTTATATTTAATATAAAAATTTAGTAGTTAGTTAATTGTAATTATGATGACATGTTTGAATTGAATTAGTTTTATTGATTTGATTGCAGCGCCCTCACAGGGTTTATGTTTGGACTAAATATTTTGTTAACATTATGTATACACGTAATGCAATAAATAAATGCGTATGAGTATGAGTATGATGAATGAGTGAAAACTGTGTTATAAATGATGACGATTGAATTAATTGGACGATGATTGAGAGAATGATTTTGAATGCTCATAACTAAGAGTAAAATTATCGGATAGTGCCTAATGATGCATTGTTTTTAGATGAAACTCCGAATATTAACGAAACGACACCGTCAGCATCAGCCCCAGCTGCGGACTCTCCTATGCCTCTACTTATTGCTGACACAGAAGATGAACCATCAGAAGAGCTAGACGCTGCAGGTCCTAGAAAAATCCCACAAAGAGCTTGCAAAGTGCGACACTGCATCAGAAGCCGTGTAAGGGTAATTAATTGTGACGTCACTGTCAAGTTACCCTCACCGCTGTTTATAAAAGCCAATGCAAACTGGGTAGCCTGGCTTTTGGACCTCGGCCAGCGTTCGCGACGGACAGACGTCTCAGGAATCTTCATCTTTCGTAAGATCACGTAAGCCACTTTCGTTCAAGTGTATTTTTCTCTTTTGGTGTGATTTGTGTGAAATTTGTGATTCGTTCATTGAAGGTTATTTAAATCCTGTTAAATGAAATCATTAAAGCAAATAAACGGTTTTCTTGTTTAAACTTGTTTTTTTAAGCAATTGCTATACTGGTTGTTTACATTATATTTATGTGTGTTATTGTTGTAAATAAATGTTTTACGTCCTTTCTTTGGTAACTAGCTTATTTTATACAAATATTCCGCTTTGGTAAAAAAATATATTTGTAATATAGTTGAAACATGTCACATAATTGTGCCATTAAACTTGGTAAGACTTACATAACCTTTGACCTGTAAGTACTGAAACTGTGTTCAATTTAAAGCAACACACTCGTACTTTCTGTTATCTAACAAACTGAATACAACAAAAATAAAAATTACAAGCTTGGCATAAAATAAAAACTCACCTGGCGTTTTTCGAATTTAGTCCGATTATTTTTTGTTTTTTTTACTCCACTTCCGAAATGTTAGTCAAGATAATAATAACCACTGAGTGACACACTTATAGTTCCCTTTATTTTCCTTTATTACAACTACTTGAATTATTTTTCGTTCAATCCCGCCTCGTCCACCAGATGTGACTCGCCCATGGACTTGTACCTACACTGGACTGAGGACTAACTTTTCCTAGCCAATCAAAATTGAACCATATTACAAAGCAAGACAGTTACAATTATGTGATGATAGGAGATGAGGACGAGTGAGAGCAACCAACCTGAGGACGGTGTCCCGCTCACACAAGTTGCCAATGTAAAACAGGTAATGACATAGTGGTATTCAAGAATACTGTAAATCATTACCTGCATATTATACTAAATAGCTACATTTATATAAGAGATTTTACGTTTTACCTAATTTTTAAATGTTTAAGATTTTAACATTATTTACTGATTAAAACACGTTAATGAATAAAATACTGTGGTAATCAAGTAGTAATTGTAAATTTTGGCTGGTATCCCCAACGTAGACATATTTCAAATATTTGTTTTAATGTTTGTCAACTAACAAAACAAGCTAAAAATGGTGAAAATATGTTGTGTAAAGGGTTGTAGAAGTGAAAGCTTTGGTGACTGTGGAATATCATTTCACAGGTAAGGAACATTTGGCTCTATTTTACGATAAAACGAGAAAACCATGCCTAACTTATTAGGGTGGCTATGATTTGGGCCGGTGTGAGTATGGATACGAATGCAATTTCATAGATAAGTTGGCAGAGCAGTTATATTTGGTACTTAAACACTATACAAATTCTCGATATTTAAAAGTTTTGTGTACTGGTAGTATTAATTTGAAAAATGTAACCATAAACTCGGGATACTTTAGCCCTAGGGGGTAACATTGCCCACCCTTAAGGCTCCGGCAAACCAAACGCGTGGCAGCAGCAGCGCGTAGCGTCGCGTGGCGTCAGGGAGTTGTAAAACAACAAAACAAATGGAACCCCGGCACACCGAGACGCGCGTGAGAGATTTGGGAAATAAAGTAGGACTCAGGCAAAAACTACACAAAACCATATTGTTTAACAATATATGATACACTAGAGGACGCCCGCGACTTCGTACGCGTAGAATTAGTTTCCCGCTATTCCCCCCATTTCTTCCCGTTGGGGGTCGATTTTTGGAAAATCCTTTCTTAGTGCTCACTTACATCATGAAAGGAACCCCTGTACCAAATTTCAAGTTTCTAGGTACAGTAGTTTCGGCTGTGCGTTGATACATCAGTCAGTCAGTTTAGCCTTTTATATATATAGATTTTATTATATAGATGTATAATAATTTGCAATGAATAAATATTTCTTAAATAAATATTCTTATTTTATTTAACAATTTAGATTATTTCTTACTTATGTAAATTTACACATTTATAACTTTTTAAAAAATCCTGTGGCCCGTTTCACGAAGCTAGTTACAAGTTACAAATTACAAGCGGAACCCTCTTTCTAGCAGTACGAATTAGAAAGAGACTTCCGCTTGTAATTTGTAACTTGTAGCTTCGTGATACGGGCCACTGGTATCCGCACTTCCGCAGATGTACTTGGTCACCCTAATTAAAACGAGATGCAATTCTCTAGTATGGTTTCCTTGTCGGTCACACTTTTTTATCGCAGTAATCAGTCCAGTATAGGTACAAGTCCATGGACTCGCCAGCCCGCTCCATCATGATTTCTCTTTCCACCGCTGTACGGTGGAGCCATCTATTTTTCAATCGCTGGACCGTTTAATACAGTTTAAACATTCCGAGTGTTTGATTCTTATGTAACTAAATAAAATCGCTAACACTTGTTAAATTTTGCACTCGTGATAATACTTTCTTCACAGCACTTCCTTTACGTGTTTATCTTCGGTTTTAGTCCTAAATATTAACAATTTAATCATAAACTACTTAAAATACGTTTAATAAAACCGGTGACTGATTTTGACGTCTGGACCGGCCTGTGTTGCTAGGTAATTCCCCCATATACACCTGCTGACTCAATAAATAGTATAATATAGTCTGGCCAAGCTAACTCTGCAATAGAATAACCTGGCAACCGTGTCTAAAACTTAATATGGTAAAATTTCTTAGCTGTCTTGAAACTGGTTTTTACAAGTAGGTGGTATGTCAGGCGGCTTCCGTTACTCACTATTTATTGTGATAAAAGTAAAAACAATGGTGAAACCTTTTAAAAGTAATGTGCTGCAATTACTGTTTCGCATACTGAGTGATTTCCAAAATATTGAAGAATCACAGGACTCTGTTATTGCTCAAAAAGGGCAATGTTTACCTAACAACAAGGCGTTGACAGTTTAGTAACTGAGCAATCTTAATCCTTAATTTGAGAATTTAGATAATCTCGCTCATGTTTGTTTGGTTGATAACAATAAGTGGCGTTTTGTTAATAAATCTACTGTTAAACATTAAAAAACAAAGAAGTTATTATTGTTATTTATTACTTCAATGAAAAGACAATATTTTTAGTTTTTACATGAAATTAAGAATGAATGATTATGTATTCAATGCTAACAAAATACTCACTTATTAAATTCTAAATAGCAGACATTGGTAAAATTGATATGGAACCGTCGAATCTCTTTCCAACAAAAGAATTATCTAAATCTGTTCTCAATACCTTGTGACATAAACAAACAGTCGGAAAGGATAGCCTCCTCATTTTTTGAAGTCGGTTAAAAAGATAGTTCACTGTACAATCAACATATGTTTCTTTCCTAATTAATTTAGTATTTAGCGAAAGATCCGTAAAATAAAATAATAATACCAAGTACCGATACTTATTTCTCCTCTAATCGTGGTGTTGCTATATAAAACTTTTTTAAAACTAACGGTTTTCGACGTCTGCAGACTTAGCGTAGACCGAGTAGTAACTTAATATTTCCATGTAGTTATGGCGCTTCGTGCCTTGACTTGACAAAACATTAACCGAACCAAACCTATAAGTAAAGGCGAAATTGACCTAATTTAGCAGATTGATTTACATGATCTTGATTTAAACATATTATAGTTTATAATTAGTAACATCACATGACCTGATAATTATTGCATATGTTTTTATTATTTTTAATAATAATTCGAATATCAAATAACATTATTTCATAATGAATGTTTTTTTATGGTGGACTTTTCTTATCCATTTCGTTGGTAGTTAAATGAAATTATGCAAAAAGTTTTTAGACTGATTGAAGCGCACCCGTTGTGCTTGCATGCGTCATAGCAACATGAATTATAAGATATTAAAGTTACACAAACTTGGATTGATAAAAACTAAACAAATTGACGAGCTGTTGAGGCAAATTGCCTGTATAAGTCTGGCCAATCTAACTCTGCAATAGTAACCTGGCAGACGCGTGTTAAACTTTGTATGGCAATATTTCTTAGCTGTCTAAAAGCCGGTTTTTTAACTAGGTGTCATGTCAGGCGGCTTCCTTTACTCAACATTTATTG
The DNA here is from genome assembly GCA_948252455.1 of Acleris cristana. NCBI lineage: Eukaryota > Metazoa > Arthropoda > Insecta > Lepidoptera > Tortricidae > Acleris > Acleris cristana. The sequence continues at coordinate 4,892,362 of OX411771.1, read as the reverse complement.
TGATTAAAGTAAAAACAATGGTGAAACCTTTTAAAACTGACGTGTTACAATTACTGTTTCGCATACTGAGTGATTTCCAACATAATTATTAAAAATCACAGGGGTCGTTCTCAAAAACATTGCACCGCTGAATTAATTTTGCATTTTTCAGAAAATTTCCGATTTTGCTGTTTTTTTTAATTTAAATCGCTAGAAAAAAAATCGAATAATCTATATCACGTGGAGGGAAGTGATTTATTTCATTGTTTTAGAAGATACAGGTATTTGAATTATGCGGTAGGCAGGTGAATGACTATTTGTAACCAGGTTATCAACAATAGGGGCCGGTTGGCGACAAATACGTACAAATAAAGTAAAACTGTTAGCAGGTTAACTACAACGGGTGCAGTTAAGGAAATTGTTAAATAGAAACTACATTAAATGACAACAAGTGCTTAATTTGTTTATTTAAGATTCGTTTTTTCGTTATTCCCATTACGTTATCGAATATTGTAAGGTAATGAGATCCAAATTTGGAACATATTCCAAAATTAACAGCTGTCATCGCTGTCACCTACTACCACAGGTAATGCTGGTCATTGCCTACGAGTTTTGAATGCATAATAGAGGACTTATGATATGTGTGTGTAGATGTAGGTAAGACATGAGTTTTGAATTATTAGGTAAATGTAGATAACATTGACTGCCAATCACAGACCTTTCCTTTTATATAACAAAACCAAAGAAAAGGGGAGATCTAACTTCAACTGACTAATACCCTTTGGTGATTGAACAATCCGGCCTGAAACAGATAATTAATCTTATCCTATCTTACTAATATTATACACCTTTTGTCACTTCTTTAGTTGTTTTCCGTACCTTTTATTTTGTATTTATGTATAAATGTATTTCTTGTTTACGTACCTATATGTATTTATTTTAAGGATATTTATGTTTTTTAATATTGTTTAATTCAGTTTGCACCGCCTGCCTATTTCTATTGCATATTTCTAATCATCTCTTCTTTGTAAGATTGTCTGGTAGAGATCGCTATTTAGCGATAAGAACGCCTGTTGACTCACTATATAGTCTTTGTTTTATTTTCCTATATATTTGTTACTTGGTGTATGTGGTGTGTCAGAAGTGTTTTGTATTGTACTGTATTGTATTATAGTTGTATTGTATTATAAATTCGAAAGTTTGTGTGTTTGTTACTTCTTCACTCTGCAACGGCTGAACGGATTTAGATGAAAATATAGAATTGAATATATTTGAGAATTTCGTATACAGACGTTTCTGTTAAATTTAAAAATCTTTAGAAATTTGGAATGTTTATAGCTTATACCTTGGATAAACACATAGGCTACTTTTCATTCCGGAAAATTTAAAATTTCCCGAGGGAATAACTATAATCGAAATCAAAGCGGACGAAGACAAATCAGTAGTAGGGAATCCTCGGTACTGGCCCCGCCTCTACTCCCCCGAAAAAAATGGTGCTCTGACGAGCGAGAGGCGGGGTTTCGCTCCTAAAAAAATCACTCCTTCCGTATTCAATAAGAAAGGTTATCAACTACCTGGGTACCCTTCTGTCCCGTGGTCGCGAACGCCAGCCCCTTTGTTCTCGGGGCGTCCAACACCATTGTCTTGCATTGGGCGCGTTACTACCTTTTTTTACATATTACCTGATTGCGCTGTTAACTGTTGTAATGTGATTTTTAATTTTACCTACGTGTTTCTCATATCATTTAATTAAGGTAACCATAGTGGTTTCCTTAACATACCGTTTTTAAGGGTCATAGTTCTAACCTAACCTGACCTACCTTGTTGAAGTTAACCTAACATCGTGAAACCTGTCCTAGCTTAACATACCTACTGTTTTTTAAGAGTTACAGTTCTAACCTAACCTGTCTTAGCTTAACATACCTACTGTTTTTTAAGGGTTACAGTTCTAACCTAACCTACCTTACTGAAGTTAACCTAAAATTATACAACCTAATCTATCTTAACATACCTACTGTTTTTAATACTTACCTAACCTAGCTTGGTGAAGGTAACCTAACATTTTACAACCTAATCTAACTTTTTTAATACTTTCAAGGAAATAAAGATGAATCAAGCAACAAAGAAGTTACGAGTGGTTTAAAATTTTAACACCCCATGGTCGACTGTTATTAAGGATCGCCTAACTTTACATGAGCTTAACCTGAGCTAAGAGCTGATTTAAATCTAGCTTTAGTCCTAAATTTCACTTAATGGAATTTACCTAAGTCAATGTTAGTAAATCTAGCTAATCGTAGTATTCGTAGTATTATCTTAAGCTGTTGTTACTTAGAGCCTATTCTAAACAACTATCAAAACCATATATTGCATATGGGTATTTCTAAATGAATTACCTTCACTTAGCTTGTTAAAAATATAGTGGTTAAATGCAATCTAACCTACGTACGGGTATGTATCTACGAGTACCGTAAAATGCTGCAACTTTGCCATTTAAGCTCAATTTTGCCTATTTCGTTTAAATTACAATATCTCGCATTTTCTCAGTTTTTTCTTGTTTTTTACTATTTTTATTTGGTAGTAATTTTCATTATTCTGGCAACACATTTTTCATTTTTTTACGTTGGTAACTCCATTGTTGCGCCGCCGCCAGTTGTGCATCATAAGTTGAAGGGAGTGGCTGCATTTTTTTAGTGTCTCGCAACTTTTAATTTTGTAAGTACAAAAAAGGTGATTTTCGAGAAGAATGTACAGTCGACTACAAAGAGATGTATCCACTTTAACACCTTATTGTATTGTAATAAGGTCCAAAAGTGGATGTATACATCTCTTTGTAGTCGTACATCCCAGGGTAAGTAAATAATTGTCTATTTTCCGTAAGTTTAATATTTTCAAGAATAGGGCATGCTTTCATTATAATAACGTGGTAGGCAATATTGGGCAGTGTTCTAGAAACTTGAGTGACACAATTTTGCCTGGGTCTAGGGCTGCCACTAGCTGGGTTTTATTGCAAGATTAGACTTAACAAGCATTGCAAGTTATTAAAAAGCTTGTAATAAATAAACTCACTTAAGCAATTTAGGCAAACCTATTTTTACTCTTATCAGATAAGAGTAAAAATAGGTTTGCCTAAATTGCTTAAGTGAGTTTATTTATTACAAGCTTTTTAATAACTTGCAATGCTTGTTAAGTCTAATCTTGCAAATCGATTTTCAACAACGTCGGTCGAATTGACTCAAAACGGGTTTGGGTAAAAGTGTTGTCATTTGTTAAAGTCATAAAATTTCAAGGTGAGTGGCCATTCGTAAAAGTGGTAAATTATTATGATAGAGTTTTTTATGTTATGTAACGTGCATCGGAGTCGAGACATTTAAATATCCATACCTAGGCGTACTTTTAGTAGGTGGGTGAATCAACTTTTAAAGTACTCCCCATTTTTCGACATGGTTCCCAAATTATATGTTTTTGAGAAAAACTATATATTTGTCAACGACATTGGCTTACACGCTTATTAATTCAGACGAATAGGCTAAAATTTGAAATAATATAATTTAAAATAGGACAGTTTTAAATAATAATATAGTTGGTAACGCAGCGGACAATGTTGTCCCTAGGTTTTGTATGGAAAATGTGCATTTTCCCCTGAGTTACCAGGTTTTTTCGAAGATTAAAAAATATTTGAGGTGTTTAACGTGTAAGGTCTGTAAATTTGGTGGTCTGATTTTAATATTCATACATTATTATTAATCACAAGTCACCAGGAAAGTTTAAATACCCCAAAAGAAAAGGAGTACCTTAAAAGTTGTTTCACCCAGGTACCTAAAATTGAATACTTAAATCTTTAATACATCCGCTCCGATTGTTTCGGCTCGTTTGATTTGCCTTGTAGTTGTCTTTCTTATCGAATGGGTTGTCAGGTCGATTACAGTTAGAGTTAATAGGTGACGGGTGATTAGAACTTTACAGTTAAATAGAACTTTATATTATTATGCATTGTGAATAAGCAAAACAGTGTACTTGCATTGTACTTGTAATAACAAATTAAAAATAAGTTCAAATAATTAAATAGTAAAAGTAAAAAAAACAACATAATATCTATAAAAAAATATAACAAAAAAGTTAAAAAAAAACGTAAAGTTTCTCGCCTTTCTTTGGTAAAACCTTGTTTTTTTTATAATTTATCTATTCTATATTTTTCCACTACTGTACAACGGCCTCCTGGACGTTCAACAGGGAACAAATCATTAGCAGTTTCATTACTGACGTTCGAATTATGAGTATTTTAATAATCTTTAATTATATTGCAGTTATATTAAAAAATGGGAAAGGCTAAACGAAGCAGAAGAAAACGAGGAGCTCGTACATATGCTGATTATTCAGCGGAAATGTTAGAAGTTGCTGTAGATCTCGTGCGGCAGAAAATTATTTCGTCATACGAAGCAGGAAAACAGTTCGGGATTCCGCGTCGAACTATTCTCAATAAATACAAAAACATACATAGCAAACCATTTGGTCGACCTACAGAGTTGTCACCAGAGGAAGAAGCCCACATTGCAGATGAAGTGAATGTTTCAGCTGAATTTGGCTCCCCATTAACTCTATTAGATTTGCGTATTCTGAACTCTTTGCCGGCGTCTGCCATTTTATTATTAGAAGATAACGTGTCTGAATGCAGTATGCACTTTGAATTCAAGCACGTTACTGCCTTGGATATAATCAAAGCATTCAAATCAATTAACATTAAGAAAACCAATGATCTTTGGGGGGGTTTCGGTTCATGTCCTTAAATCCTTAATGGAAGTCATAGCACCTGACTTAATGATCATATTTAATCACTGTGTTGATTGTGGTGAGTTTCCTGATCTTATGAAACATAGCAAGATAATTCCATTATTTAAAACGGGTAGTACTTCTGACCCCACTAACTTTAGACCGATATCGATACTACCCACTTTCAGTAAAATCTTTGAGAAATTAATTTTATCACAGTTAATGCAATATTTTCAAGATAATAATTTATTACATAATAAACAATTTGGTTTTACTCGGGGTCGCTCGACAACCGAAGCTGGTGTTGAGCTAATTAAACATATTTTTGATGCCTGGGAGGGGTCACATGATGCTTTAGGTATTTTCTGTGATTTGTCCAAGGCCTTCGATTGCGTTAACCATGACACATTGGTCAGGAAGCTACACCATTATGGAGTTAGAAGTACTGCGCTAAACTTAATTAAAACGTACTTATTCGGGAGAATACAAAGGGTAGACGTGAATGGAAAACGATCACCTGGGTCTTTGGTCTCAATGGGCGTGCCACAGGGCTCAATTTTGGGTCCATTTCTATTCCTCATTAACATAAATGATTTACCATACCTTATAAAGGACAACCATGATATAGTATTGTTTGCTGATGATACCTCACTCGTATTTAAAGTCAAACGACAACAGGAGTTTAATGTGGATGTAAACAATGCTATATCAAAAGTAGTAGATTGGTTTAGTGTTAATAATTTATTACTAAATGAGAAAAAGACTAAATGTATTAAATTTATGACCAATGTGAAAAATAGACAAACTACTGTAACTATTAAAAATGACAAATTAGACTTAGTTAATGATACAGTATTTCTTGGTATAACGTTAGATTCCAAACTCCAATGGGGTCCTCATCTGTCTAAATTAGCGAATAGACTAAGTTCTGCAGCTTTTGCAGTTAATAAAACTCGGAATCTAATAGACTTGAGAACCGCTCGATTAGTTTACTTTAGTTACTTCCATAGTATTATGTCATATGGTATTTTACTATGGGGTAGTGGTGCTGACGTAAACAGCATCTTTGTTCTACAGAAGAGGGCTATTCGTGCTGTTTACAAGATGGGTCATAGAGACTCGCTTAGAGATAAGTTCAAAGAAACGAATATATTAACCGTATACAGTCAATATATTTATGAAAACATTATGCATGTTCATAAGAACATCAGTAATTTTAGAAAGAACTGTGACATACATAATGTTAATACCAGAAATAAACATAAGCTCGCAGTGCCCTTTAAACGGCTTCACAAAATAAAAAACTCTTTCATGGGTAATTGTATAAGGTTCTATAATAAGCTCCCAAGTAGTGTTACTCATTTATCAGTAAATAAATTTAAGAGTTACGTTAAACGTAAACTAATTTCTAAAGCTTATTATAGTATTAAAGATTATATGAATGATGACAATGCTTAAAGATAAAGATAAAAAAGATAAAAGACATTTATTCAGTAAGTAGGCCGCACGGGCACTTTTACACGTCAGGAGTCTACCAGCGCTTCCCAAGAGGAGACCACTGCCGAGAAGAAACGCCGCAAGAAACTCATCAGTCAGTCATTTTTTTAACCATATTTCTTATTACAATGATACAACTTAGTCTAGTATTATATAAAGCTATAAATATTAATTTAAATATAATATCAAATATCATGCGTAGTTCAGCAGGAAAACATGACAAAAATATTAGGAGAGATATATAGGGAGAAAAGGCAAAATCAAAAAAACATGAAAGTTTCGACATGTTTTCCTACATAAACAGTGTCCCCTAGAGAAGATAAAGGTTTTAAATTTGAATAAATTATTATTGACTAAGTTTCGAGTTTAGGCCATGCATTTTTGTCTTCTAGATAATCCTCGACCCTATAACGCTTTAGACATTAACGACTTTTTCAAGTAATTTTTAAGTGCTGAAAAGGGTAACTTTAAAACTACGTCAGGTAATTTATTATAGAAATGAATGCATTGACCAACAAATTATTTATATACTTTACGGACACGGAATTTTCGAATAGCGATTTTATTTTTATTTTTAGTATTTAAATTATGTATATCAGAATTTTTGGTGAACAAATCTAAATTCTTAATAACATAAATAATATTCTCATAAATAAATTGAGACGCTACAGTTAAGATATTAATTTCTTTAAAAAGTTATCTTAAGGAGTCACGGGAATTTAAGTACGAATACGAACGAATAGCCCTTTTTTGTATCACAAATATAGTTTGTATGTCAGCTGCCTTACCCCAAACCAGAATACCGTACGACATAACACTATGGAAATAAGTATAATAAACTAAGCGAGCTGTCTCAACATTAGTTAGTTGTCTAATTTTCCTAACGGCGTAAGCAGCCGAACTTAGTTTACCTGCCAGTACAGCTATATAGGGACTACATTGCAAATTTTGATCTATTGTTATGCCTAGGAAAACTGCCTTATCTACCATTTGCAGACACTCGTCATTTAGAAAAATACTTGAATCTACCGATTTAACATTAGGCAAAGCAAACATTTAGCATTTAGTTTTCTTAGCATTTAATAGCAAATTGTTGCTAGTAAACCAATTAAGTACTTTATCTAGTGTGGCGTTTATCCTACTGTAGTCTACGGATTTTCTATCTACCTTGAAAATAAGTGAAGTATCATCAGCAAAAAGTACAATGTCACAAAGTTTATCTACTGTTGGTGGTAAGTCATTTATATAAACCAAAAATAAAAAAGGACCTAAAATAGAGCCTTGAGGCACTCCTTTTTGTACTGTAGCTCCGACAGATTGCGTTTTGTTTACAACAACTGTTTGAGTTCTATCACTTAGATAAGAAGACATAAGATTTAAAGCTTTATTGGACAATCCATAATGTTCTAATTTTAAAATAAGGGTCGCATGATCTACGCAATCAAATGCTTTAGAAAGATCACAAAATATTCCTACTGCATCGCAAGATGTCTCCCAAGTGTTATATATATTTAACGAGTACAGATGCCGCATCAATTGTTGATCGACCTCTGGTAAAGCCGAACTGGTTATTGCTAAGTAGTTTATTTCTATTAAAGTGACCTAACATATCATTCAGCATTAGTTTCTCAAAGACTTTACTTAGAACTGGTAGAATGGAAATGGGACGAAAAATCGTTAAATCACTCATCTCGCCCGATTTAAAAAGAGGTATGACTTTGCTATATTTCATCAGATCTGGAAAGATCCCCTCTGATATGCAATTATTGTAAATTAATGCTAGATGGGGTGCAATTACATCTACGATATGAAAGACTACTTTAACTGATGTGCCCCACAAATCCTCAGTCTTTTTTAAACTAAGTGATTTAAATACCTTGACTATTGAATCTGAATCAACGGGGATGAATTCAAAGTTTATATTACATTTACTGACATTAGTGCAAAGTAATGATTTAGCTTCAACCGCGGATGATTTAAGACATTTCGTAGTATTAATGGCTATGTTGGAAAAATAATGTTCGAAAGCTAAGGCGACCTTTGATTTTCCCGTTTCTCTATTTATAATATTCCATACAGTTTTTACCTTATTGTCAGATGATTTGAGTTTAAGACTAAGAAAATTTGCCTTAGCAGATAAACAAACTTGCTTAAAAGTCCTCGAATAATTCTTAACATAATTTAGGAAGTCAGCAACGAAAATCTGCCTCCAGGCTATAAGGAACCTTGGCCCACCTGGAGAAGTCTAAATAGGCTGAGGACCCAGGTTGGCCGAAGCAAAGATAACCTGTGTCGGTGGGGGTACTCAAGTAGCGCAGACGCTAGCTGTGAATGTGGAGAACCCTTGCAAACCATGTTACACCTCACTAACTGTCCCGCGTGCCCGACCACCTGCTCGCGTGAGGACTTACTTGTCAGTAACCAGAGGGCTACCACGGTAGCCGCTTTCTGGGCAAGTAAGATTTAGCCCGAGTTCCTGCCGACACGAAAGAAGAAGAAGAGAAGAGCGTTCTTATTGTCCTCCCTCTCTCTATATAGGTCATAAAGCCTATTTCTACTTTTATGAATGCCTGCAGTAGCCCATTCACTAAATTTGGTTTTCGACCTAGTAATAGTTTTCATTTTAAAATTGTTATTAAATTGATGCAGAATTATGCCAAACAAGTCATTATAAATACTATTACACTCATTCTGTAAGAAAGGTAACACTGAAAGATAACTCTGAACTTTATTTTTGAATAATTCCATACGATTATTAGTTATAGGTCGGTATGTTATTGTCTGAGATTTTTGATAAAAATCATTGATGAAAGAATTTTAATTCTGACCACTTTGGTCAGAATTAAAACAATTAAATATTTCTTCACCCAAACATTCACAATTACAAAAAATATTATCTTAGCAGGTTGCACTACTAATACCTATACGTGTAGGTTCAAGGAACAGAATCAGATTACCTAAATTAAAAGATTTAAATAAATTTAGTAACCTAGTGGTTTTATTTGACGTTTCAAGTAAGTTAATATTAAAATCTCCACAAACTATAATATGCTTCTGGCTATTACATGCTAATTTTAACACAATGACATGTTCCATAGTAGATTCAAATGTGCAAAAATCAGCCAATGGTGGTCTGTAAACACATATTATTATATAACTTTCTAGTTCTGCGCATGAAATTTCTATAATCCTTTCTATCGATAACTTGACAATATCCTTCCTTTCCTTGGATTTAAGAGTATTTTTAACTATTATAAAAGAGCCACCATGAATGGCACATTTTCTAGCAAAATAACTAACTAATTTAAAATTTACAAAATCAAAAATTTATTGGTCTTGTTATGCCAATGTTCAGTAATGCACCTAATTTGTACATTTTCATTATCTAAGAACAACCCTATTTCTAGTTCTTTGCTGGAAAAACCTTGAATATTCTGATGAATTAAATTTATACTCAAGGGTGTTTCCTTTGTCCTATAATTTAGTTTAAATGACGAGGCAAGTCATTATTGCCGATATTGGCTTGCTGGGGCTGGGTATTATTGTATTTATTTGGTTCTTTATTAAAAGCTAATAGGTCAACCAAGGTCCAAATATATTTCCTTGGCACATGAATTTTTCCTGATGTTAGGGTGATGGGCTTAAAAAATTTGTTTAAATTAAAAAAATGGAATTTATTATTGCAGGATATAGCGTTATACATTATTGAATTAATGTGTGCTATTCTATTATTATAACTAAATGGCATACTTTGTGAGTATGTTAGCGCACACAGTATAATTTTACCTATGCCGCTCTCTTCAATAATATTTAGTGTTGATATTAATTTATCAACACTGGATTTATCCACACTAAGACTATTTCCTATTAAAATCACTAAAGTGGTGAACCTGTCAAAACTTCCTTTCAAAAGTAAATTACATAATTGCATAAGAGATGCATTATGGTAACAGTAATTTGTAACATTTTGTTTCAACTTATTATTTAACAATAAACCTAGTCCAGATCCAAGCTGGTCAGAATAAATAATAGTTTTATTCCTACTTATAATTTGTCCAGGGGACTCCTTTGTATCAAGTGCCATATCTGACTGAATCACAGCGGTTGGTGAAGTTCGTAATCTATCACAATTACCATAACCACTGTTTATTAAAGAGTTAAAACGCTCTTCATTTAATCTACTTTCTTGTACCAATTGAGTGAAAGCCAGGACTGGGACCATACTTTAAAGAAGTTACTTCAAGCTGATCATTTAACTTACTAATCTCAGCATCGAGTTTCTGAATATTTAAATTATATGTTATCCTATTAGAATTTAACTTTTCATTACAATGCCGCACCCTATCCTTCATTATTGATAATTCTAATTTCATTGTAGAATAGTTTTTCATACATTTTTGGCTTTTAATTAATTTCTGTGTACGCCTAATATAATTATTAATTTTAACATATTTCTTCAATTTATTATTACTGTTAAAAAATATTAATTTCTTACTGTCCTTATCGTTATCACCTACCAGCTCTTTGTACAGGTTCTGTGTTGTTAAACTATCATAACACTGACGTTCTTTCCTTAAGTAATTTAGTTCTTCATTTGCTGCGCCAAGTTCTTCCTCCAGGTTTGTGATGCGCTTTAATGCCACTTCATGTGTAGAAGCGCACTGATTGAAGGTATCAATCTCAGACTGCAACTGCTCCAACTTATCTTGAGCATCTGATAATTTATAGTCATACTCCACCAGATCACTTCTCAACACTGTGTTCTTGTCCATCAATTTCTTCAGTTCCTCCTCGCTGTCATCCCTCTCCCTCATTAGCTGGTCATTCAAAGTCCTTGCTTCCTGCAGCTGTTTCAAGGTGGCCTTGAGTTGGATTTCTTGTTGACGTGCAGTGGCCTTGCGAGATTTCATGTTCGAAGCGCTCATTGTCTCACAGTAACTCCACAAACGCACTGAAAGATATAAAACAACTGAGTACAACTTAGTAACTTGAGCAAAGGAAGATCGTTGGTTATTATAACAAGGATGTGAGTGAATAGAATGAAGTTTGTGAACAGTGTATCGTGTACGGCAATGGTGTGGCGAATGTGATATGTCTCAACTTTGCTTCCACTATTCGTCAAGCAAAGAGAGTCCTCACCGTGCCAGCGTTTTGTTTTTGACGTCGCTCACGGCTTCAACAGTGAGCAATGAGAAGTATGAATATGAACACAGTGTTAAAAAACAAAAGTAAGTAAGAATTAAAAGAAATACTCCCCAGGTTTTCTTGAAGAATTTGAAATCGTCCGTTAACGGTTGACAGGCGCTGTTGCAAGCGGCCTGTTTTTACTGTTATGTAATGATTATATGTATAATTCTCTGTTATAATTCCACGAAAACACTGTTTACTGTCGAACTAAAGGTTAATAAATCAAATAACTATATTTTTTAAATAAAATACTTTAATAAAATAAGGAGATGTAAATTTGACGTCTATCACCTGTCAGTGCTACCACAGATCCTTTTTTTGTATTACAATTATTAATGACCGTGGAGACTATATACATCTCCCTGTATGATTACCTATTATTTTAATATGACATCTGGAGACTCTTTACATCTCCAAAATTGACCGTGGAGACTTTCTACGTCTCCCTTATTTTATTTTTTGTGTGTGTGTGGTTTTTTTTAAATAATTGTATTTATTTTTAATTTGACATCTGGAGACTCTTAACATCTCCAAAATTGACCGTAGAGACCTTCTACATCTCCCTTGTTTTGTGTTTTTTTTTAATTATATTTAATTCTTAATTTTAATTTGACATTTGGAGACTGTTTACATCTCCGAAATTGTATTATTTATTTTAATCCGACATTTTGATATATTTAATTATTATTACTACTGGGACCTGTACATCCCTGTGACATTTAAATTATGTAGCGTAAGTTTAGTATTGTAATAAGTGATTTATTTGGAAAAAACGGCTTACTGTTGAGTTTCTTGCGGCGCTTCTTCTCAACAGTGGTCTCTTTGGAAGCGCTGGTAGACTCAGACTTGTAAAAGTGCCTACAGGGCCTACTTACAGAATAAATGATTTGAATTTATTGTAGTTCAGAACTACCTGGGAAAAATCGGCAAAACTTCTCTTTTGAAAGGAAAAATGCCAGGTGAACGCTGGGCTCGGAATTTCTTAGATAGACACAATTTTTCCTAAAGGGCAACACAAAATATAAAAAGAAGTCGTGCTGCAAAAACAATTGCGGAAATGGATGACTACTATAAGAATCTTGAAACTTCTCTTAAAGATGTACCCGCCAGCAATATTCTCAATTTCGATGAGACTAATCTGAGTGACGACCCCGGATCTAAAAAATTTATTTTTAAAAGAGCGACGAAACACCCTGAAAGGGTCATTAATGCCAGCAAAAGTGCAGTGTCAATTATGTTTTGTGGCACTGCCGACGGGAATTGTCTACCACCCTACGTTGTCTATAAGGCAGATCATTTGTAGTCCAAGTAGTGTGAAAATGGTCCAACAGGTGCTCGATATAACCGCACCAAATCGGGATGGTTTGATATGATATATTTTGATGATTGCTTCAATTCTATAGTTTTGCCATGGGCAAACTCTCGAGAAGGCTTAAAACTAATTATCGGCGATAACTTGGCATCACACCTAAGCGTCGAAACAATTCAAAAATGTCAAAGTCAAAACATCAGATTTGTTTTTCTTCCGAAAAATTCTACCCATCTAACTCAACCGTTAGACGTGTCATTTTTTGGACCGATCAAACGGAAATGGCGTGAAATTTTAACAAATTATAAAGTTACATACACTGCTGCAAGCTCGATTAACAAATGTCATTTCCCACAGTTACTGCAGGAGCTAATGACTAAAATTGACATGGCAAACGATTCCAACATACGTAAAGGATTTGAAGGATCTGGAATATATCCTTTCAATCCCTCAAAAGTGACAATGAAAGCGAAACAGAAGATCACAACCCATGAAAAAAGTCAAAATAGCAAGCTTACAGTCGTACCTGGTAAATCGATTTCAACTGAAGAAGCAGAAGAGCTAGGTAAAGCTAAAAATATGAAGAAGGATGCAATACTAACTAAACAAAAAAAGAAAATAGACTCGAATTTACCAGGACCGTCGAATATAAAGACTGTAAAGAAGAAGAAAATAAATCACGTTACAACTAAAAACCCCGCACTAGAAAAGGTATTGTCATCGTCCATGGATACCTACGAGCCAGATAAAGACGTTACATTGGAAGGTAGTTCATCGATGATGCTCAAAAATCCTGACAGTCTTTGGAGGCTTTGCATTAATGCCATAAACATTCAGTTGAAGCCTTTAGCAACAGATTCAAATGAATTTGTTCAATGCCTAAAGGATTTCCCAAAGAATCATAAAATGAATACTCCGTTTTACGAAGATATACCAGAATGCCTGCAGTTGGAAATGGTTAATGTACCTAAGAACAAAATAATAATCACGTCTAATATACTGATAAAAGCGGGTTTGCCTGAACAAAGGAACATTTTGCGATATATAGATACACAAATAAACAAAACCGAAATAAAACAAGTCAGTACTTCACGGTCATCTAAAACAATAATGAATACACTCATAAAACCGATATCCTCTGAAAAAAGAAAACGAGCCAGTACTTCACAAGAACAGCTGTCTAAAATAATAACATCTAATACACTTATAAAAGCGGCTTCCCTTGAAAAAAGAAACATTTTAGGAGATATAAATACACAAATAAATACACGAAAAAGAACACAAGCCAGTACTTCACAAGAAAAGTCATCGAAAACTAAAAGAAAGAAAAAACGAGTGTACAGTAGCGACTCAAGCCTTTCCACGGAAACATCTTTTCATGCTGCTGACGACTCTGGCTATGAAAATTTAGATGCTTATACAGGATGTCCGGCGGCAGATTTACATTTTAGAACTCGATTTTACAAAAAGTTATAAATGGTGCGGGGGAGTGGGGGGCGTCATTAGAATCACCGATCGTGCGGATTTGTTAGTCACGATGTCGCAGTGGTCAGGAACTATAAAATTCGCCGCTTAAGTGATGAACCAACTGTTAATTTGATTCGGTCCTGGTTAGAGAGGTTTCGCGCAACTGGTTTGACTAGGAATACCTCCCGACCCGGACCTAGTCGGTCGTCAAGGACGCCGGAAAGTGTGGAAATGGTGGAAAAAAGCTTACGTGAAAATACGCGATTTTCAATAAGGAAACGCGCAGCCTGTTTGAGACTTCCGGAAGCAGCCGTCCATGAAATTTTAAAAAAGGATTTAAAATTCCATCATTTTAAAATTCAAATTGTGCAACAGTTGAAAGATAATGATTTCACCACACGCAAAACATTCTGTGATGTTATGTTAGCGAAGTTCCGAACTGTTAATTCAGTTTTTTCGAGTGATGAGAGGCCCATTTTCATTTGAATGGGTACGTAAATAAGCAGAACTGCCGTTATTGGGCGTCGGGAACTCAGAATCCACGACAGAAACACCAAAAACCACTGCATTGTTATCGGGTTACAGTTTAGTGCGCTTTGTCTTCTAACGGAATTATTGGGCCATTTTTCTTTGAAAATGACCGGGGCCAGGCAATAAATGTGAACAGTGAGAAGTTTGGGCGAATGATCATGGGCTTTTTTTTACCAAAACTGCGAGCTCACCCGTCGTACTCGTCATACACATGGTTCCAACAAGATGGCGGGACCCCACATACGGCCAGAACTTCCATGTGTTTGGTTCGTGAAGCTTTCACCAAAAAAGTTATCAGTCGCTATGGGGACATCCTGTGGCCTCCAAGGTCGCCTAATTTAAGTCCTATGGATTTCTTTTTAAAGAGCTTCCTCAAGGGAAAAGTTTATGGCAAAAATCCGCAAACGATTGAAGATTTAAAAGAAATTATTCGTTGAGAAATCGTTGCGATCGACCCAAACCTACTAAACTGTGTGGCGCAAAACACTAGGCTCCGTTTCGAGCAGTGTTGGTAGCTCGATGGACGACATTTGGACGACATCATCTTTAAAAAGTGAAATCCGCATTAGTTTTCTGCATTTAAAGACATAAATTAAAATTATATGTAAAATAGTTTTTGTTTTATTCAACTTTAAAAACATAAATCTGCCGCCGGACACCCTGTATTTCATCATGTTTAGAAGAACAAAAAGAAGAAAATGAGCTCGGACAAGAAAACATATGCCCTTTCGAATTGAGTAATATTGATTTTTATTTAAAAGATTCTCTTGAGTTTCAAAAAAATAGCTGGATATTAATTAAATTCGCTTTAAAAAAAAGTGTTTAACACTTAATAGAGAAAGTTTTATCAATAAATAATAAAATTCCCACAGTGAAATTTCTACGGAAAGTCAAAAATTCTAAGTGTGATAAGGGAACAGTGTTCACCTACCCTAACATTGAAGACGTATGTGCTGTACAAGATTTAAACGACGTTATTGTGGTATTACCTGATCCTGAAACTTCCCGACGAGGACAATTCATATTTAATTTTAATCTGGATGAGTATAACATACAATAAGTAAAAATGTTATTAGGTACCTAGCTAACGGTCAGAAGAACATTTTAAATCTTCTGGCTATGAAAATCGCCAATCTGACTAGGTAATTCTATAAAAGTTTTTCCTTCGCATGTAACAATTTTCTATAATTTTCTATAATCTTGGTTTGACCCTTATTGTATTTTGATTACTTATTTGCAATTTTATATTTTTATTTAGAACATTCCATACTTTTTATTAATTTTGACTAGCTACCGGTGTGTGTAACAGAATATTTATTTTTGTAATTACGTACTTTCCCACAGTTCCCAATATAATTGTTTCTAATCATAAATAACTATTTTATATCAGCAAGCATTTTGTAATACGTAGGTAACAAAATGAATGTACCTAGCAGTATTCCGTTTACAAAAAAAAAGAATAAAAAGAAAGTATTATCTGATTTATAAGTTTGATGTTATGTTTGTTTCTATATTTTCTATTTTGATTTTATTGTTGGTGCTTCTGGATAAGAAGACCTACCTTTGTGTGTGTAACAGAACATTTCTTTTTGTAATTACGTACTTTCCCACAGTTACTAATTATAATTATGTTCCTAATCATAATTATTTTATATAAGCAAACATTTTGTAATACGTACCTAGGTAACAAAATGAATGTACCTAGCAGTATTCCGTTTACAAAAAAAAGGAAGGTTTATCTGATTTATAAGTTTGATGTTATGTTTGTTTCTATATTTTCTATTTTGATTTTATTGTTGGTGCTTCTGGATAAGAAGACCTACCTTTGTGTGTGTAACAGAACATTTATTTTTGTAATTACGTACTTTCCCACAGTTCCTAACATAATTATGTTCCTAATCATAAATATTTTATATAAGCAAATATTTTGTAATACGTACCTACCTAGGTAACAAAATGAATGTACCTAGCAGTATTCCGATTAACAAAAAAACGTAAAAAAAAATATTATCTGATTTATAAGTTTGATTATAATAATATGTTTGTTTCTATATTTTCGATTTTGATTTTATGGTTCGTGCTTCTAGATAAGAAGACAGGATTTGATAAACGTTTTTTTATTAAGGTTTTTTAAGACTGATGTTTGTTTAATACCAAAGCTTTCAGTTGTGTTCCTACGTTGTGATGATTATTTTTTAACTAAAAAAAAATATATTTTTTAAAATAACAATCTTTTTTTTGGCACAACCCTACAGTTGCCGATATTTTTGTATGGAAAGTTCGTGAAACCTGCTACAACATTGTAACAAGGCCTGTGAAAAAAAAAACATAAAGCTTATGGCAATAATTTGACTGCCAGGGACAAGCACAATTACACAATTCTCATGTACACAATTAAATATTATTACAAATAGCAAAACGTTATTTATTGAGATAACCGTCTAGGCAAAGTTACGTCTTAGGCCTACAACTTTGCCTGCCATTTTAAATGCTTATAATTAGGAAATATTGTATGGTTACCTACTGATATTTGAGCATAATTTGGCGAGGCATAGGGTCTGTTTTCCGACTAATACTATTAAACCACATAAGACAAATAGTTTCACAGATATAAGGAAAAAACGACAAAATCCGTGCAAAGTTGCAGCATTTTACGGTATGTATCTGCGACTAACATTAGCTATAACATTATCTATCTAGTACGTATATGGGGTTTACCTTCACATACATTTTAATTTTATTGTAACACACTAGTATGTAAAACTAAAACGAAGCATGTAAACTGGTTCTGCGATGCGATTGTTACTTGTGCGTTTTATTAGTTTGGGTGTTGGTGAATAAGTCGGCGACTGTGTTAGATGAACTACAAGTTCAAACATGTTTTTAGGAAGACGCTTAACTTACGAAGCGTATAAAAGCGGTGGGGTATTGTGTCTGAACAACTATTAGCCACGCAACAGTCTTCGTTACTGGAGCTCCCTGTACTTAAAGTAGTATATAGACATAATAGTGTTGTGTCGTGCAGTGAAGTGTTTATAAAAAGGCCTAATAATGGATGTGAGTATGTACAAATATTTTAACTTCATTGTGTGTTTTTTAGCATTTGTTCACCGTGTTTTTGTTAAGAGTATTGTATTTAAACAGTTGCGTAATTTATTGTTTGATATTGTTTCAGTTTTCTGAAAATACTTTCAAGAACTATTACTACCCGGAAAATAAAGATGAATCAACCGACGAAGAAGGCACGCCTGGTTTTAAAGTTAAGCAGGCCATGGCAAAAAAGCGGGAGTCTGCTGTTTGGGCGAAATATTTTTTGGCAAATATCACTTCCCAAACAAATTTTAGCAACTGTATTTTTGCCAACTCAATCTTTGGCATATATTTAATTAGCATATTTTACTATGGTCATTTTATCACTTTGCAGAATATTACTTAAACTACTTTCATCAAGACATTTAATTGGTTGCCAAATGTTTTACTTAAGCAAAAAATGAATTAGTCTGAAAAGTTTCTTCAAATGAACGACTAGCATACCTAATTTGTCTATAATCTTATAATCCGAGTAATTTAAGCTTGTAAGACTATTCGCATACCCAGGATGGTTAGGTATCACGACGAGCGTAGCGAAGAGGAGTGTTAAGTTGAATTGTGCTCAAAACAGCGCGTGAAGCCGAGCGAGCGTAGCGAGCGTGCCGCGGCAGCGGTCGGCGAGCGCCATAATAGATTTTTACGGAAATTTGCCACAATATCAATATATGTGTAAGCCAATTTAGAAATATAATTGCTAACCTGTTAGCGATTTGGCCTACTTTACAAATTATAACTGTACCCTAATTAGTATCTTCAGTGCACTAAAATAAAGATGCAATTCATTTGCGATTATATTGTTTGGGTTTTGTATTCTATGTAAACTAAACCATTCGACTAAATAAAAATTAGGAAATAAATAAATGACAAAATTATTCATTGACCAAACATACAATCGCAAAACGTAGGGATGGGAAAAATATATATGGAAAGTGTCTGGTTGCTAAATTAATATTTGCGAAATGAAAATCTGCGATTAATTATTTGGGTAGTGATAATCGGTGAAAAAAAATTCGCCAATACATTAGTAACCCCAAAAAAGCGTTCAGTAAATAACATCGACAGCTTCTTTGAACGTCCCAAGAAGAAAACTAAAGTATTGAAGCGCTCTTCCAATGTCAGTCAAAGTTCTCCTGATGGGGTGGGCTATATATCAACCGGACAAGACGACGGGGCATACGCTTCTCACTTGATTAAAATCGAGATATATGATTTGCAAAAAAATAAAAACATTCCCCCCACTAAGCACTAGAAACACGCAGATGTGAGATTGAAATTCTACGCGCCTTCTGAAGAAGACACTCAGCTCCAAACTACAGGTGATATTATATTTAACATCACAAAGCAAGTACCTACCTAGCTTCCAAAGACATTTGTATGAAATATTTTATTGACAATAAGAAACAGTGATACAAAGTGATTGTGTAGGTTAAACAAAAGCTTGTTATTGTATTACATGTAAAAACCTTACCTTTTAAGAATTCAAGACATTTCCCAGTCTACACAATTATCTTTTCTTTGTAAAATTAAATTGTGCGAAATACTTTATTGACTATATTGATGCAGTGATAAAAAGTGTTTGTGTAGATTAAACAAAACAATATTATTGTATTACATGTAAAAATAAAAATCATATTTTAGTTCACATATTCTTTTATTTCACAAAAAAAGTCTTAAACATATTTTTTAATATAAGATCATTACATAATGAATTTTCAGAAAGCAAACTTAGCAAATCTGTCATAGTTTTTCCATGAAATTTAAAATACAAATAAACTAAACAATATTCCCCACAAATAGAGGTAAAATGGTTTTGAAGTGGTTTATAGTTATAAGACCAGCGCTTGGTATTCCTTTTTAAAAATAACTTATAATAACCTGAAGGTTTCCGAGCAAAGGAGTCAAAGCATTCCCCTATACCATTAATGTCAATATGTATAGCAACCCACTGGGAGCCCGCTTTCGAGTCTGGGTCCAAATTACTTACAATAAAGACGGGAAGATTAACCCAAATAGGAATTCTGTTAGCAGCAAAAACGTTTAAACGAAGGGCTGATTTTTTTCATACAAAATTGAATTTAATTTGTATCCATTTTTAATAAAAAAATATGAATTATTGGATGATGTTGCTAACAATGGCTATAATGAAATAAAGTAAATGGATTAAAACATTGTGTTTATGTGTTTACTAACTATTGTAATCTACAGATATATCACGATTTTTGTTTATTTCAATAACGTTATCAAATTCTGCATACACAATACAATTAATGGTGTAGGGTAGAGCAACATCAAAGCGAATTTCTAAGCGAACACTTCCATGCCTTACAAGATTCCAGTGTGAAGTTGAACTAGAAGATAAATCAGGGGTTAAATCAAAACATAACAAACAATAACCTGCTCCATAATCCGTTCTGCTTATATCATTACCTTCTGAACGATAATAGTAGCCGTCTGATCCTGGCGGCTGGGTTTTATTACCGATCTCGTGGTGGTTGATGAAATTGATGAAGGTCTGTCCCTGGAGTCTGGCGCGGGTTCGAATCGTGCAGGCTCCTAGGGATTGTGATGACGTTGAAATGTGAACACTGGTGCTTTTCTACTAGTATTTAATCCAAGTTAAACAGTAAAATACGAAATAACAATTAGCATGAATAAAAAGCACGTTATCCGTTGACAGGATTTGAACAGAAGTCGCAGTAGAAGTTGATCTAACCTCTAAGCGTTGACAGCTCTGAGTCTATGACTCACTAGATTAGGTCTATGTCTATGGTCATAAGGCGGCTTCACACAGCACAACCTATTTGCATACACAATCATACAAATAAATTTAAAACATGTGAATTTGCATAAACATTTCCTGGGCCGCCAGGGGAAAAATGAACTGAACACTTGAAGTCCCTAATGAACTCTACCCATAGTATAGTGATACATGATATTGAGACATGAACATAGTTTAACACAAGTTGAAACACTATATCTAAACAGACATACAGAATACTTAAAAAGTACACAGGTTTAACACTATATGAACAGACACATAAATGGTTAATTTAAGTTACCTTCCATAGGTAGTTTACATAACTTGACCACTGGTCTTACAAGCTCACCAGATTGAGTCTTGAGTTTAACTGACCTAACAACATTATCTGAACCTTTGAACAATTCTATAACTCTACCTCTTCGCCACTGAAGGGGCGTTGAGTTTTCATCAATAACAAGCACTAAATCATTGAGCTCTATGTTGTTAGTATGACTATACTATTTATTACGTGACTGTAGTGTATTGAGATATTCAATATGCCATCGTGACCAAATTGACTGATACATTTTCTGAATGACTTGAAAGCGTGATAATCGCGACATTTTAGTGTCCTTCCAGTGAGATTCTGGCAAGGCTACTAGGGGTTGACCAATGATGAAATGACCGGGTGAAAGGACTTCGAGATCGCAAGGGTCCTCCGACATGGATACTAGTGGCCTGGAATTAAGTATCGACTCTATTTTGGAAAATAGAGTAGATAATTCTTCGAATGTCAAAATGGTATCGCCAACCTCTCTCTTAAGGAGATTTTTGGCGCTCTTGACGGCAGCCTCGAATAGGCCCCCCATGTGGGGCGATGCAGGAGGATTGAACTCCCAGCGCATACTCTGTTTTCTGAATTCCTTCTTGAGGATTATCTCGTTGTCCAACAAGAACTGATTAATCTCCCTAAGGTAGTTGTTAGAACCAATGAAATTTGTACCTCGGTCCGATCTGATTAGCGAAGGCAGCCCGCGACGGCTGACAAACCTGGTGAATGCTGCAATGAAGGCCTCGACGCTCAGCGCGGAGACAACCTCCAAATGAACAGCTTTTGTACCTAAACATACAAAGACACACAGGTAAGCCTTGAGTGATTTAGCGTTTCTTAATAAACTGCTTTTGACTAAGAACGGCCCAGCAAATTCAGTCGCTACGCCTGAAAATGGTCGTGCGGCTGTGACTCTATCAGCGGGCAGGTCTGCCATGAAAGGTGGCAGCGATGAAGCATTAAATCTGAAACAAGTTAAGCAGTTTCGAATAACCCTAGACACTTGTCGCCTGGCTGAATCCAATACTCTCGCCTGAGTATGTATGTATGTATGTATGTAAACACTTTATTGTACAAAAAACATAAAATCAAATACAATAATTACAGAGTTGGAATGTACAAGGGCGAACTTATCCTTTTAAGGGATCTCTTCCAGCTAACCTTTGGGTGATTGAGAAAAATAAGAAAGTAGAATGTGGCAGACATTAGTACAAAACAGAGTTATAGGAAATTGCATAACAACATTTTAGACCTTAAGAATAAATACTAACAGACGTATATAAAAATAATAATAATAAATATCAAAATAATTAAATACACGATCTTACATATATACACATATGTATACCTACATACAATATATATAAAATAAATAAATAAATATATATTATAGAGTAAAATAAAGGATAGTAAACAATTATAAGGAGTCAAGCCAGTATGTCCTCAAATTTCCCTGTAGAGATGCGACCGATTGCGATTTCCTAATATCAGAAGGCAGCCGGTTCCACAATCTGACAGAGTGCACCGAGAAGGATTTGGAGTAGGTTTTAGACGTATGGGCTGGAAAGGCAAGAGAGAGGTTAGCACTCGACCGCAAGCGATTCTGGGAACCGCTCGCCATGAAGCTAAACCTCTCGGAAAGGTAAGAGGGAGAGTGAGGCAAAAACAAAGTGTTGAAAAGCAACGACAGGATATAAACATTTCTGCAAAAACGGATTGGTAACCATTTTAACTGGGCGCGGAATTGGGACACGTGGTCATACTTCCGCAGGCCGTAAATAAAGCGAATACATACATTTTGCAGGCGTTCTAACTTATCCAGCAGTTCTTCCGATACGTCGAGATATGCGACGTCGCCGTAGTCGAGGAGGGGAAGAAGAAGGGATTGCGCTAATGTCATTTTGGTGTGATGGGGAAGAAAATTCTGCAGACGCCTGAGAGAGTGTAGAGAAGCAAAGAGCCTGCGACTGACCTCGGCGACTTGACAGGACCAAGAAAGGGTCTGATCCATCGTGACCCCCAAGTTTTTTACGGAGGTAGAAAAAGGAATAGTGGTTCCATCAAAACTTATACTGGGAACCACGAGATCAGTCAGCTTATTGATGAAGTAGGAACTGCCAACCACAATTGCTTGCGACTTTCTAGCATTTACCTTAAGCCCAAAGTTAGCAGCCCAGTCCCGGATGGTGGTAAGGTCCGCATTAATAGAGGATATCATAGTTGGGAAGTCAGCCAAACTTGCCCCCGCGTAAATCTGTAGATCATCTGCATACAGGTGGTAAGACGATTGAAGAGAAGCCGTAATACTATTAATGAAAATAGAAAAAAGAAGAGGAGAGAGCACCGCTCCCTGGGGTACGCCAGCAGTAAGATCATTCCAGTCAGAGACAGTGTCATCCATTCTGACACACTGGCGCCTCCCACGGAGGTATGACTGAAACCACGCTAGGGCCGGTGAAGAAAGATTGAGAGATTTAAGAATGCTTAGAAGGATATCAAAGTCTACTGTATTGAAGGCGCTACTAAAGTCTAGCAAAACCAAGACAGTGAGCTTCTTATTTTCTATATTAAGACGAATGTCGTCGGTGACCTTGACTAAAGCCGTAACAGTGCTATGCCCGGGGCGAAAACCGGATTGGAAAGGGTTTAAAAGACTATGGTAGTTAAGAAAACGGGACAGTTTGCGGTTAACAAAATGTTCAATTATCTTGGAAAGGACCGGGAGAATAGAAATTGGACGATAGTCAGAAAAAGAAGAAGGATTTGAGGATTTTTGGAGAGGGAGGACATGTGCAAGTTTCCACGGAGACGGAAAACAGCCAGAGGTAAAAGAAAAATTAATAATATTGGAAAGGACAGGGGATATTGCATCCGCCACGAGCATAAGCATATCCGAGCTAAAGCCATCTTCACCAACGGCTTTCGTCTTAATAGATTTTAGGAGAGACAATGTTTCACCTGGCGAAATAAGACCCAGATCGAAAGGAGGAATGTCGGGGCGAGGGGCATTGGCGAGAAGAGAAAGTGTACAGTGCTTTATAGAAGGGTCAAGAGTGACAGGAGAAGTGCTAAAATGCTTATTAAGGGCGTTAAGATCTAATTGATTATTTAAAGAAGAATTTTGAGACTTGCCCACCCCTAGCGACTTTAAGAACTTCCAGAGTTTGTGGGGAGGACAACCTTCAATCGACTCATGAATGTAGCGACGTCTAGCCTCCCTACACTTTTTATTACAGCGGTTACGCAGGGCAACATAGATTCGATGACTTTCCTCTGAATAGTCATTGCGCAGCTTCAGCCGGGCCCGATTTCTTTTCGCCATAAGGGCCTTAATGTCAGCTGTGAGCCACGGAGCCGGGTAATGCTTCACTCGCGTGGGTCTTAGAGGTGCGTGCTGTTCAAAAATCGCAAGCAATGTGCTGTTAAAGGCCTCGAGCTTGGCGTCGATGTCAGTGCAGGCTTCAATGGTCTGCCAGTCGGCTTTGGACAGATCAGACAGAAGGGCCTGCAGATTAACCTTATTGAGATTTACATAATATAATATGATAGTATGGACATGAGCGCGTTTGTAGCAGCGTGACAGTATGCCTTGTGATAATATTCGATGAGTAGTTGACCCCCCCTATGATCCTTAGGTATCAGATATGGATGCCTTGCTTCGTAAGGCAATGACGATTTGCGGAGTCGTCCGCCGACTCTGATAAAGTGTTCGTCATCCACGAATACACTTAATTTCTGTAGTGATTTACAGACCAATTTTCCTTGCTTGATAGTACAATTTCATCCTTATATGAATCGAGTTGAATTTTCCTAATCCAATGTTTTGTAGCCTCACGAGTCTCGTCTAGTGATAATGATGACATAAGATTCCGTTTTTCCTTTGGTAATCTGGCATTCCGGCAAAATCTAAGTACAAATGATGTAACATTGATTAGTGTACTGAATGAACTAACGCGTGACAATAGCGTGTCCTCCCATGGCTCGACAGGGGTAACAAAATGGACTATTTTTTTTAAATCCAGGTAAGTCATGAGGCATTATGACTGGCAGTGAAGGCCATTGTGACTGTTCCCTCAGAAACCAGTCTGGTGACCACCATAAATTAAATCCAAGTAGTTCTTTAGCTGACAGACCCCTTGAAGCGACATCTGCGGGATTTAATTCGGACCTAATATGGCGCCATGTCATGACAAGTTTGGAGGTTTGAATATCCTGTACTCGGTTGCATTCGAATGTTTGCAGCATGTGAGGTTTCGTATTTAACCAAGACAACACGATGGTGCTGTCTGACCAAGCATGAATGCTGTCAAAATGAATGGAATGCTCATATGACTCAGCTACGTGATTTAATAGCGTATACACTAGATGTGCGGCGCTGAGCTCTAACTTTGGTATCGTTTGTCGTGATTTCTTAGAAGCTACTCGTGATTTAGCCAAAAGCAAACGTACCATGACGCTCCCAGACTTATCCACTGTCCTCAGGTAGACGCTCGCAGCAAATCCGGCCTCCGAGGCGTCTCCGAATCCATGAAGTGAATATGATACAGCCTGTGGTAGTGCAACACATCTAGGGATCTGCAAATTTGATAAATAGTTTAAATCCTGAATAAGTTCGTCCCACTGATGACATTGATTTTGACTGACGGGTTCATCCCACGACAATCCGTCTGAAAATAGTGACTGTAGGAACATTTTGAATCTGAACACAATAGGCGCACAATAACCACACGGGTCATATAGTCGTGCTATAGTACTAAGGATATGACGTTTAGTGACTGGTTGACCCAATGGTACATTGATTTGATACGACATTGAGTCTGATATTGGATCCCATTGTATACCTAATACTTTAATGAAGGTTTTATCGTCAGTATCAAACTGTCGTGGTGTTTCGCAGTGTTCCTGCGGCAAATCTTGCAGTAGTTCACCGCAATTCGATGACCATTTCCGAAGCTCGTATCCGGCGCTTTTCATAAGCGCGGTGAGTTCCGATTTTAATTGTTGCGCATCTGACAGTGAGTCCGCGCCCGTGAGAATATCGTCGACGAAGATATCTCGTCTTATGACGTCTGAAGCTAGTGAGTCTTGATGATTAGCCTCCCAATCATCGGCTAGACGTAATAACGTCCGGATTGAAACGAATGGACTTGACCTTAGTCCGTAGGTATTAGTATTTAACTCGTATACCTGAATTGGTTCAGATGGCTCCTCTCGCCATAAGATGAGCTGATACCTCCTGTCCTCCGGGGGTATCCAGGTCATTCTGAACATCTGCTTGATGTCGGTCGTGAAGACTATTTGATGTCGTCTGAAATTCAACAATATTTTTGTAATATCGTTTTGAAGTGGTTGGCCTATATGAAGGCATTGATTAAGAGATGGGCCCGTGGACGTACGTCCACTTCCATCAAACACTACACGGATCTTATCCGTACCCTTCTTGAATATATCATGATGAGGTATTATAAAATGTTCTGAATCAAACTGAAAATTTGATTTTGATATATGGCCAAGAGTTTCATACTCCTTCATGAACTCTTTGTATTTACCAGCAAATACTGAATTTCTGGCCATCTTTCTTTCTAAAGATCGCAACCTTTGAATAGCTAGGGTCTTTGATTCACCCAATGGCGGTCTTGTTGACATTAGTGGTAACATAACCATGTACTTGCCGTACGCTGAGTAGTGGATTCATACAACCTTTCACATTCCAAATGATCCGGATGAACAGCTGGCTTTGAAGGGGGCTCCTCCACCTTCCAAAACCTCTCCAATACTTCCTCCAGCTTGACTGCATGAAGTCCATAGTCTTCGACTGAAGTACCGGCTGACTGGTGCGGCGCCGCGACCGTCGATGGCGACCGTGGCGTAGGCACTGCGCCCATGATGACGTGACCAAAGTATGATCCGTAAGCTGTTATCCCTGGAATGTTTGTGGGTATCTTAGAACCATCAAGCTCATAATTCAGTATATCTGTACCTAATATGATATCAACATCTCTGGATTTATGAAAATTGCTATCAGCAAGTATGATATTTGATGATAATAAATGATCTTTACATTGAATGTCATATGAAGGAATATTTCCAGTTAATGTGTACATTACCATTGCCATGGTACCTACAACTGGTAATTGAGTACCTACAGGTTTGATAACCAATTTGACCATAGCGCCGGGTGTATTAACCGGTTCATGGCCTATACCATAAAGTGAATTACTGTTACACTGTTGGTGCAAATTTAAATTATGAACTAATGATTGTTTGATGATTGAAACAGCGGCTCCTGTATCCAACAGTGCCCTGACCTTGACGTATGTACCATCACCTGACCTGACCATAACCATTGCAGTAGGGCAGATGGTTACAGGGAGTGATGGACCCTGAGATGCGCCAACAGTGACCTTATCTCATAGTCTATCAGGACTCGTCCGAGACCCAAACCTGAGAGAATTAAACTTTACTTGAGCATACTGTGCTCTGGCACCGATTGGTGGTTTAGGCTGATAATGCGCCATAGACTGCACAGGGGGTGCCCCTTGATAGTGAACTGCTGATGATGGGCCATGCACTGGTGAGACATGACGCGCTTTTGTAGAAGTTGGCGTGTCTCGATCGCCTGCATGCCGCGTGACCACACGAGCGGCAGGTTGATCCGGCTGCTGATGAGCACTGGTGTTCGCATCGCCATTGCAAATCAATGAATTATGTGCTGGAGACCCACAATGAGAACACCAGTTTGTGTGAGTGCACTCATTGGCATAGTGCTTTCTCAAGCATCTATAACAATGACCTGTCTTAGTCGCCCATGACCGGCGGTTAGACCGTGACAGTTGTTGAAAACGGGAGCACCTATACAGTGTGTGTCCCTGGACACTACAATAAGAGCATGGAGGCCTCACCTGATGAGCTGGTGATGATCCTTGGTCGGTCGATGATGACATCACCTGATTGTACTGATGAGTCTTGCCAGACGCCACTCGGTGTTGAGAGGACCGCTGTGCTGATGAACGCACAGGCGGTGGTGACACACGTTGTGGTTTTCTGACAGGCTCCGGCTCCGACGCAACTGACAGTTGCAGTCGGCACTGCTCATCCAACAACTCCAGCAGTTGCGTGATGGTGGGCAGGGTGTCCGGATCCTTGCCATAGCGCTCTTCAAACAATGAGCGCAACTTGATGGGTAGCTTCTGTAAACATAAGTATAGCACAAAGTATGACCACTCTTTGACAGGTTGCTTTAGTTTTTCTAAAGCCTGAATTGCCTCCTGAAGAGGGTCAGAGCGCAGCTGACCAATTGACATGATCATAGGCAAGTTGATGATCCTACTGATGTAAGCGTCAAGCAGCAATCTAGTATTTTGATACCTAGATTTTAACAAGTTAATGGCGACGGAATAATTTTTGTCATCCACCGGTAACTGACGTACAATATGAAGCGCTTCACCTGAAAGTGATGACCTTAAATAGTAATGTCGCTCAGCATCTGACATATCCCTATCTTGAACGAGGGATTGAAAAAGATCAAAGAATGAAACCCACTCCATTAAGTTACCTGAAAACTTAGGCAACTCAATAGCCGGCAACTTTGCTATTGTTTGTGAAGGCAGCTTTGTGCGAGACGAAGTCGACGCGTCAGTTTCACATAGCTCCTCAATTTTGAGTAGCAACTTATTTACTTCAGTAAACTTAACCCTATACGAAGCCATGTCCTCCTCGGACACTTCATCACTGGCCCCCACCAGTAACTCATAGGCTTCAACAAACAAAATATAATATTGATTAAAATGTCGCCTAGTGACTGCGGCGGCAATAGGACTTGTTGTGTCACTTATTGTTGCTGAGAAATCAAGCAACATTTGATATTTAGAACTGAATTGCGTTCGAGCCTTTCGCACGGACATTTTGAATACTCAATACACACTTAATATACAGAATATACTTGCAAAGTTATTTGATCACCGATTTATGATGAATGATACCAAACTAATGTTTGTTTATCTACAAACACTGATACCGGCGATCTATTAATACCTATTAGTTAACGTCCTAATGAACAGTAATCCTTGATATTACCACACGTAAGCACTAATAGTTCACTTAACAAACAATAATACTTGACATTATTTGTTAAAACACTAAATAACTTTAGATGAATCAATGCAAACAAACATTATTAATTCATATGACATTTGACACAACAGATAGAGGATAAGTGCATAGTTTAGCACAGACTAAATACAAATATTGATCAGATCGATCTATGAAAACCTATTATAATTGTCAACCTCAAGTTGACATTGACAGTTGACAAGTAAATAAAATAGATGCAAATTAAAATGTCCTTAAGTAATATTTGACGTTTGACGTACCGGTGACAGGTGCCAACCTGACAAGTGACACTTGCATGACTTGATGACCGGCGAGTTTGAATATGATGTGATGCATGCGCCCTCTGACGTCGGAGTTGGCTGCGTCTTGGTGCAGAGTCCCGTTATCGAGACAAAATGGATGGCGTATCTTATCTCCGATAAGAATCGACTATGAGAACCGATGGAATGTTCGCGTTACGCGATTCGCACACTGAATTTAGGCACAAATATACGGCACTGAAGCTAATAAAACACTGAATCTATGTAGCGTAGCACTGAGATCTTCAGTGACGACCGATGCAATCGATGTATGTATGCGAGCGGCGTGTCCTGCGTGACCTTACGCTACGCCGATCCCTTGACTGTATGATGACTTATGAACTCGCGCTCCGCGCTTAGTTCTGAGATTGATTCCTGGGTCGCGAGTAGGCCGGTACTGACCTTGAAGGCTACCGCGTGCCCAGTAAATCTTGATTATCCCGTCCTGGGTTTAATTATGGTTCCTCCCCTCATGGGTTCCACCAAAAATGAACGATAATAGTAGCCGTCTGATCCTGGCGGCTGGATTTTATTACCGATCTCGTGGTGGTTGATGAAATCGATGAAGTTCTGTCCCTGGAGTCTGGCGCGGGTTCGAATCGTGCAGGCTCCTAGGGATTGTGATGACGTTGAAATGTGAACACTGGTGCTTTTCTACTAGTATTTAATCCAAGTTAAACAGTAAAATACGAAATTACAATTAGCATGAATAAAAAGCACGTTATCCGTTGACAGGATTTGAACAGAAGTCGCAGTAGAAGTTGATCTAACCTCTAAGCGTTGACAGCTCTGAGTCTATGACTCACTAGATTAGGTTTATGTCTATGGTCATAAGGCGGCTTCACACAGCACAACCTATTTGCATACACAATCATACAAATAAATTTAAAACATGTGAATTTGCATGAACACCTTTGTTGTGAAAATGAATACCAGTTCCGGAAAATAAAGTGTGATATGATGATGCTATTAACCCAGAACCAGAACCAAATGATGGTTGTAATATTTTAGAAGGAATTTCATGACCATCAACATATAAACTAAACGAATTCATATTATGGTGTTGAAAATTAAATGGATTCATAGCTAAATTGCCATTAAACCCTGAATTTGATACAAAACCAAAAATACATCTTTTAGGAATTTGCCCGAGAAATATATTATTCAATGTTTTACCCTGTATCTCTGACGGTAATGTAAGAACCTGAACTGCTCTTGTTGTGTGTGGTGAGGAGGATATATTTTGCAGTCGTGCGTTCTTATAATGAGACTGGCATCAATTATTTGCACTTTAATTTTTTTATCTTGGTGACAAATTAGATTAAATGACTCCTTCAACGTATAACTTAATACGTATTTCGACACCATTTATTAAGAATTTCTCTTGGTTAAATATGTCGGCATGTAAATGGCCCATCATTTCCACTTCCTTAGTCTCTTTGACAAGTTCTAGTCTTTTATGAATCCCTTTGTTATTTGCATCAATAGTATCCATATGATTTGCAGTATCAGCATACCACAATCCACAAGTAAGATGAGTTTCTTTGGCTGCTGGTCCTTAGTTTAGAAGATTTTCCATATAAGCACGGTAAGTATATGTATTGTTTGGGGGTGATATGAGTTTTTGGTTTAAATATACATCTAGTTGACTGAAAAGGGAATGTAATCAGTTATTGACGGGTGCAACCAGGGTATCTGGTTTTAATTTTGTACCATCCTGATTCAATATTTTAGCATTAATATGTAACATTGTGTGGGATAGATCAACATAGTCATCTCCTGATCCGGGAACTTGGATTTCGATGGGAGCGTCATCACTTAAAGATGAAATTGGTTTGTAATGAACCCACTGTCCACTTTCAATACTTGTTTGAGTTGATGGAAGGGCAAATATATCTAATTCAGATTTCGCACATTCACAAGAATGACATGTATGTAGGAATGACATTATTTAGTTTGTAAATATATCCTCAAGAGTTTTGTTTTTATTTTTTTTACTTCCTCTTTGTCTCGATGCTTTCAATATAATGAACGGTTCCCTTCTTTTAGATGTAATTTTATACCCAGATCCCGACATGAGGGAATCAATTTTTTCA
This sequence comes from Acleris cristana, assembly GCA_948252455.1. Taxonomy (NCBI): domain Eukaryota; kingdom Metazoa; phylum Arthropoda; class Insecta; order Lepidoptera; family Tortricidae; genus Acleris; species Acleris cristana. The sequence goes on along the minus strand of OX411771.1, from coordinate 4,860,957 downwards.
TCGGCTTTTCTTTTTAAATTAGCACTTGCCTCTTAGAATCGTGATCTAATCGAACTATCCATAGGGCGTGAATTTACCATATCGGATAACAAACCAACCCCTGCACCTAACGTTTCTTTTCCAATGGTTTTCAAACCACTAGATAACAAAGGGAGCACTGATCTAAATAGCCCTCCCAAAAAACTCCCAATACCATGCCCTCGTTGAAATGGAACTCCTTTATAGACAATTCCTACACCAGAGCCGCCGGCTTGATGCGAATAATAATGCTGGTAAGGGCAAGAGACTGACGATCTGTTATTATTCATTTTACCCGTTGAAAGTGTAGCTTCACGCAGGAGTTACCAAATTGGAATGGTACATTAACACCGGTAGTTGTTCTTATATCTATTTCAATAGTATCGAACTCCCTACGTAAAACCGGTACATAGTAAGCAGGTGAGAAAATGTGAGTTTTATATGCACCATAAATAAACTTAGTTGGAACTAGTGGTATTATTCTAAGCAATGCTGTTATAACATCTCCAACTACTTGCGGATGAATTATATCGGTGTAAAAAAATATTTGTGGTGGTAACCCTAAATATAAATTGGTAGGGTTTTTTCCATATTTAACTTGTTTCAAATTTGATCTCGGTTTGAAACCCAGCTGGAGACCTAGTATCGGGGTTGTTATGATAGAGGTTATTTCACTATTTGTTGTTGTTACTCCAACCATTTTTGTCAATGTATCATACTTAAATTTGACATTATTTTTTAGTTGTGGGTTCTCATTAAACGCTTGAAGGAAATGATGAATATTATCGTATGTAGTGGCTGGTATGAGTTTTTATATCAACAATTTTCGTTGACTTGTTTGCGGGTGACACCACCTTTTTCTTTATGTAAATTATATTTTCATGATCTTGAACATTATACATGGAACACGGGTATTGAAATTCCACTAATCCAACTACCCACTCCCCTTCTAATTTTATGTTCTTAGATAATTTAGTTAGAAAATGTGCAGTCGTGTTGTCCGTATAGTAATCCGTTGAACTGTTGCTTAACAAAGTTAAATAAAAACCGTATAGGAGTATCCAAGAGTTAAATTTATTGAGATAACCTTTCCACTTCACTAGTAATTCCTTTATGCCTCTAATATGACATGAACGTATTATTTTATCAATTTTATACTCGGTGGAGGGGAGGTAAGTCACTTTTTGTAACTCTTTAGAATAAAATGTACCAATTATGGGTTCGCCTTCCAAATCCTTTAACATATAACTCGCGGTGATCTATTAATAATTGAATTAATTATAAATATTTCATCACTCCAGTTACTTTCATAACCCTTTTGAAATACATGTTTATATTTAGTTATTCTAACATGATCACCTACATTCCATTTTGGGGTTCCAATGAAATTTGTCTATCTTTTTTTTCGATATTATAAATTATTCCAAACAGTCATATTATTATTAGAAATAACATTAATTGGTCGCATTTTAATGCTAGAATGGTAGGTATGGTTGTAAGAATGAAGAAGATCTTGTAAAATATTAGTGTAATTATATGTATTATTATGAGTGAAGTAACGCCACATTCTCATTTTAAGAGTTCTTTGAAACCTTTCTACTATACTTGCTTTAATGTCGGGATTATTAGTAGTATAATAATTAATTTTTTTGCTCTTAAAATAATCTCTCACCACCTTTAAAACAAATTCTGTGCCTTTATCAGATTGTATATGACGAGGAAAATAGTTGGCTTCGGTAAATATGCTTTCAAAACATTCTTTAACTGTTGATGAATCTTTCTTTTTCATGGCTCGTGCAAAAGCATATTTACTGAACACATCAATAACACAAAGAATATATTGTATCCATGATTATATTGACAATACGTACTCATGTCACTTAGATCAGCTTGCCAGAGTTCATTAAAGATAGATAGGATATGTCTATTTCTGGTGAATCGCTTATGAATAGGTTTATGTAGCGTGTACGTATCTTGAGATTGTAACCATTTTTTACTTCCTCTTTGTTCATTTGTTCTTTCATTTCCTTCGCTATATTATTTAAACTACTATAACCAGCTGGATTGGAGACATCATAGTAGATCCTATTAATATCTAATAAGGAGTCCATTTTTCCCAACCTATTTTCTTATGATGGCGCTTAAGTAGTCCTGTAGTAAGTGGTATAGCTCTTTGTTTTTCCTTATCTGTTGACGATCTCGTACTTGTAGATGCAGGTAATGTAATGGGTTCAATCGAATGAGCTGTTTTAATAAATTCCAAGTATGCAGGATTGCCTATGCAGCTTAAAGGAACTCTTATATCTCTTAACATTGGCAGGTGGCGCCACTAGCGTCAACAGTCAAATTCAAACTGCTCGTTATTTTAAATATTGATTTATTAAGTTTTAATTCATTATTCGCCCTTTAATCGTATTATTCATACATAATTTCATGCAATTTAAATCGTGAAATATAAATACTAAGATGGCACCGCCAAAAAGCAGAACAAGCGAGAAAGAGGACCTGGACAAAAGGTTAGGTGTCATTTTGAGTTTAGAAGGAGAAATTAAGGAAATAAAAAATAAACTGATCGATTGCTATGACCTGATTATATTGCGCACGAAATTCCTCACAGATTTCACTGCACAAACAAAAACGTCTCCCTGGATGAGTCCGGTCCCCGAGGTCTTGAATACCTAGGCAGCACCAGCTGTGATCACATTGGCAAGGTTCAAGAAACTGACAAGCACGACGCGATCAGTTGCGTTGCAAAGCTGACCACATCGTCGACGCCGTTGCCAGCGAAGGAGTCTGCTGAGCCTGTTCTCAAGCTGCGCCGTGGCCGGCCGCGCCGAGCTGCCGCACCATCCATGCCTAAAGGCGAAGTTGGTGCGGAAAAGCAGAGTGTGGCTGCCAGGAATGATCCTGCTGCGTCAGTTTCCGCGGAGACGCCTTCAGCGGAGACGTCAACGCCGAGCGGAGCACCCCACGGGGCCCTCCGTGCCGCCGCGCCGCGTCATGCAAGCCTGCACGTCTTCAACCTCAGTAAAGACTCCTCCGTAGACAACGTCCTCTAATATGTCCAGTCCGTGATGAACGTGAAAAACGCACAATGTGAGCAGCTAGTAGTTACCAGGGGACACTATTCGTCGTTCCGGCTTGACGTGCCGGCTGACCAGGCTAACCTGGTAAGGAACACCAAGCATTGGCCCGACGGCGTATCAATAAGGCATTTCAATTTTGTTGTTGCTCCTAAAAACTCGACAAGTCCCGTCCCAAAGTTAAGACCACGCTAACCTCAGCCTTTAAGATAATCCATCAAAACTTTCGCTCCATATGTAGTAAAACTGCGTTACTAGACTTGGTTTTCAGTTCTGAAAACCCAGATGTACTGGCCTGCAGCGACACCTGGTGCAAACAATTTGAGATTGAGCGAGTGAGGTTATGTGGGTACGAGCTGGCAAATAGCTACTGGCGCACGCGCATCGCGCATGGCGGCGTCGCGCTATTTACACGGGCCGATATTCAATATCGCCAGCGAAACGACTTGCAAAGCCTGGCCGTTCAATTTCATTTTGAATTTTCAGCCATCGAAATAAGTCAATTTAATTTAATTATTGTTGTTATGTATCGAACCGGGAATGGTGATTTTGACATTTATTTAAAAAATCTTGAAATACTGTTAAGTAAGCTTACGGATGTAAACAAAAGATTTATTGTAGTCGGTGACCAAAATGTAGATTTTCTTTCCGAAAATAGTTTACGGCGACGGGTTGACGAAATTTTAAAAAGTTTTTATTGCAAAAATGGCATAAATTTTCCAACCCGTGTGTCCGCGCACAGCTCGAGCTCCATAGACTGCAGAGTTGTTCCCTGCGGCCGCGGCGACACATCACGGCGGTGCCTCTGAACACCGTCGAGCGACCACAATGCTCAGCTGTTCACATTAGCCATGCAACCACCTAGCCGTGCCAAACAAAACTCTTTTATACAGAAGAGATTATTCAAAGATGAATTTATATTCGCATTTCGCGCTGACATCAATAATTATGATTGGAATTTTATTTTTAATAATTTAATTGGTATTAATGATAGGTTTACCAAATTATTTAATATACTGACTCACTACATTGACATACATTTCCCAATTAAAAATGTATTATTAAAAAAGAAAAAACACATACCATGGTTGACAGACACACTTTCAAATTATATCTTAAATTATAATGACTTAACTGATATGAAACGTCAATACCCCGATAACGCTGCGTTGACAAACTCAATTACTCGTTATTGTTCACTAATTAAATCCAAAACCTTAACTGCGCGTCAAAATTATACCGAAAGGCGAATTATAAACAGTGCAAATCCGTCGCAAGAAATGTGGCGTGTAATCAGCGAGGAGGTATCTACAAAGCAAAGGAATACTTTTATTTATTCAAATGATGCAAATGGAAACAAAATACAACCTAGCAACATCCCTGAACACCTCAACCGGCACTTTCTTACGGTTGCGTCAAAGTTTGTCGTGCAAACCGACAAATGTAGTAGTACGCGTTATCTTGAGAGCTTCCTACAAGACGCCGATGTTCCTGACCTCGAGCTGCCCGCGGTCGCGCTCGCGGACCTGGACCGCGCGCTACGCTCCATGTTAAAGGCACGCGCCACGCTCGACGTGTACGATATGTCTCTGGACTTACTCATGTGTGTTTGGCCAGTCTTGTCGGGTTTATTGGTCGAACTTATAAACTGCATGTTCACTACTGGCATAATTATATCCCGACGTACTGAAAAGCACACGGGTCTATCCAATTTATAAGGGAAAAGGAGAAAGGGATTCTGTGGATAACTACAGACCTATAACTATAGTGCCAAACATTTCAAAGATTATTGAATCGATTTTATCAAACTGCTTAATGCGACATCTTGAGACAAATGACCTACTGACTGACAAACAATTTGCTTATAGGAAAAATAGATCTACCACAGCGGCAGCTTATGAAATTTATAAATGCATTGCAACGGCTTTGGATGATAAAATAAGTACAAGGTTGCAGGCATATTCTGCGACCTGTCAAAAGCGTTTGACGTTATTAATAATGACTTATTACTCGACAAAATTAAACACTACGGTATCAACAAAACAGGTTTTCAGTTGTTTAAATCATTTTTAAGTTGCAGGAAACAGACCGTTTAAGTCAAAATCGAGGGAAAAACCTGGAAATCGGAAGCAGGGGATATAGAAGTTGGCATTCCGCAAGGATCGGCGCTTGGAAATACCCTGTTTTCGATTTTTATTAATGACCTCCCATCTTCTGTCACCGAAGGTCTGACGGTGCTATTTGCCGACGACACCACGGTGGTCGTGGCCGCGTGTACGTACGAGTAGTTCGAGCAGAAAATTGCTAACGTGTGCGCTATATTCCGTAAAAGAGTATAGTGATAACTAGATTTAATTGATTTGTTGTTTTTGATTTATGTATTATTATTGAGTTGTGGAAGGTGCTGTCTATGTATGGAGTGAGCAGCAACCTGGTGCAGGCTTTGAAGTCCCTTTATGAGGGCTCCAGAGCCTGTTTCAGGATCAATGGGATATACTCGGCCTGGTTTAATATCTCCAGAGGTGTTAGACAGGGCTGTGTTGCCTCACCATGGCTGCTCAATCTATTCATGGACGGTTGTATGCGAGATTTGAAAGAGTGTGATAAGGGTTTGCGTATGCAAGAGTTGCTAATCAAATGCCTCTTATATGCCGATGATCAAGTTATACTTGCTCCATCGGTACTTGAGTTGCAGGAGATGGTGACAATGATGAATGAGGGATTTAAGCAAAAGGGGATGAAAGTAAATGTTTTTTTTTTTAAATCTTTTTCCTTGGTCGCTGGGGCGACGATGCCGCACCATTAAAACAACAAGTACATTATGTTTTCTTAAAACTAATTACTTCTATTAACAAGTCCCATACGCACCAGTTTAAACAGTGCTCTTGCATTGTCCGACAAAGGGCAAGCCAGAGCACTGTTACAGTCGCCGACATCGCAGAATATACCTAGCCACGCTTATGCAGTCTGCATAAAAAGGTAGCGCATCACAGGGAATTCCAGCAGTACAAGCCTGTCTGGCTAAGCTGTCCACCTTTTCGTTACCGTCTAGACCCACATGAGTTGGTATCCATTGAAGAACTATTTTTCTACCGTCCAAATCCATTCGAATGATAAGTTCAAGTATAGAATAGGCAATCGGTAGCCCTCGATAGCTCGAGGTGCAACGAGCCAAGTGTTGAAGTGCACTCTTCGAGTCCGTCAATATACAAAATTTATCATTAGAACATGTTATCGAGTTGATATAGGACAAGGCCTCGACGATGGCAAGTAGCTCCGCGTGCATTATTGACATGTTATTGTTTACACTTAGTTTAACTGCTGTCTTGGACTGAGGGTCATAAAAGGCAGCACCTACAGCGTCCATGTCTTTGGAACCGTCAGTAAATATGTTGTAGTACTCTGTGTAGTTTTCAAGTAAATACTTTTCAACAATCAATTGTATATGGCATATCTTAAAGTAACGTTTAGCTAAATTTATTTGTCTAATGTTAGTTATGATTATTTCGGAAAAATCAAATTTATTAATCCATCGGTTTAATGAAAACATTTCTAACGTTTTACTAGAGTGGATCGGGATCAAATTGTATGAATTATGTGCTCTAAGCAATACAGATTTTTTAATTCTTGGTATATTATAATTTTGAGTAATGCATTTTAATTCATCCAAAAGCCTGACAGTCACATTATTTTAAAATGATTTGGATTTAAGCCAAAACTTGGCAGCCAGATAACTACGACGTACATGTAGGGGCTGAATGCAGAGTTCAGATTCCATCACGTGTATAGGAGTAGATTTAATGAACCCGCCAATAGTCCTGAGAGCCTGGTCCTGTACTTTATTTAACTTTTGCAAATGGACTTGAGCACTATCAGCATAGAGAAACGACGCATAATCTAACCTGCTGCGGATTATTGCAATATAAAGACGCCTTAGATGTTTAGAGTGGACACCCCAACCCGGACCCACTAAAACCTTGAATATATTGAGAAACTTTTGAATCTTCTGTGTTAACTCGTTTATATGTTTTCCCCATCTCAGAGATCGATCCAACCATAAACCCAAGTACTTGACATTTTCAACTAATTCTATATACGAATTACTAATTTTAATATTTACAGAGTTCCTATTAATGCCTCTTTTAAAAATACACACTTTCGTTTTACTTATTGAAATATTCAAACCAAGATCACTTATGTATGTATTGAAAATATTTAAGGAATTTTGAAGAATTATCTCCGCATCAGAAATAACCTTTTTTGAAACATATAGAATAAATTCATCTGCATACTGTGAAATGAATGCGTCTTGAATCTGTCCCTGAATGTGTAAAGTGACAGCATTAAAAAGTAAAGGTGACAAAGGATCTCCCTGCGCCAGGCCGCGACCCGTAAACCTCTTCATAGCCATGCCATTCACATCAATACAAAGGTGCCTTTCGTTTAGGAAGTTCCACAGATATCTACATGTCGTGGCACCTATTCCTAACTTGTCCAGAATGGTAAGTAGGCAAGTTAAATCAACGTTATTATATGCATTGTCGATATCTATGAAACAACCCAAGGTTATAATGTTCTTAGCAAACCCCATCTGCACTCTAGTAACTAAACGACTAAGACTATCGAGGCATGATCTAGATTTCCTAAAACCTACAGTTTCCTCGGGAAACATGCCGTTTTTCTCTAAATACCACTCTATTCTTTTATTTAAGACGGCATGAAAAATTTTACAGAGACATGACATTAGAGAGATTGGTCGAAGCGCTGAATCAGATAATGGATCTCTGCCTGGTTTTGGAATAGGAACTATAGTTATCTCTCTCCACTCCACGGGTACAAACCCTGAAAGATAAAACTTGTTATACAGATCTAACAATACTAATTTACCGTCAATAGGCAACTTCTTGATCATTGCATACGATATTTTATCATGACCGGGCGCCGAATCCTTCGGTTTTATGCATGAATCCACTTCCTTTAGCGTTATAGGTTCATCCAGGGTCAGATTGAAATATTGGTGTCGGAGGAGTTACATAGTCTGGTGTCAAAGAGAGCAGGAGCTGACCAGCTTTTTCGGTGTCTATGTGCGTCCTTGGAGATCTGTAACCTTTTAACCATCTCATTCGAGACCATACATCTTTCGCAGATGTGACTTCGTTAAAGGAATTACAAAAACTTTGCCAACCATCGCTCTTACTATTACGTATCATCTTTTGTGCCGTTCTTATTTTATCCTGAAGATCGTCAAGATTTTGCGGTGTAGGGTTTCTCCTGAAAATTGCTAGCGCGAATCGCCTTTCTGCTACTGCTTTGGAGAGTGCCTGGTTCCAGTACGGTTTTGGTTTAAATGAATCCGACGGATTATTGCATATTTTAATGTACGGAATATTTTCATCAGCTGCTTTATTTATCGCATTTATAAAAAGACAATAGGCCTTTTGAAGATCTTCAGGTAAGGATAAGTTAGTAAACTCATATTTAAGACACGCAAGATAAGACTCCCACCGTGCTTTTTTTAAGTTTCTTATTTTTTTGATTGGGTTCAAATTTATTTCAAGGGTTGTAGAAATTTTAATGACAAGGTGATCACTTCCTAGCGCCTCATTTGTGACCTGCCATTGAAGTGATAAAGAAATATCTGGTGTTACAATTGTGATATCCGGCGACGATTTCTGCAACACTCCACTGACAAGTCGTAATCGAGTATGGCTATTGTCATTAAGGACAACGAGGTTATTGTCCATTAAAGAGTCAAATATTTGGTTGCCTCTAACATCATTTTTGTACGACCAATTTCTAAATTGGTCGTACTTTAATGGGCACCATCTATGGTGCCCATTAAAGTCACCCATTATTAATACCTTTTGATGTAAAAATGAGAAAATAAAATCCCAATCACTAGCACACGTGGTCACTGATGAAGGGCAGTATACAGAAATTACATGTTCAATCTGATCACAATTCAACAGTTTAACCAACAGGATCTAAATATGAGGATTCGGAGTGTGCATTATACATTGATGTGACTTGACGGATTTATGTGTAAGGATAGCGACGCCGCCGTATCCGTCAGCTCTGTCTGAACGATATACACTGTAATTGCTAATGCCAAAATAACTATCGGGGTCTAGCCAAGTTTCACTCAAAGCTGCAATGTGATTTTTTTTCTTGAAGGAGAAGATTTTCGAATGCTATCAATTTAGGACGGATGCTTTGAGCATTCCATTGTAAAATATTTAGTTTACGTTTCCTTGGCCTATTAGCCATCTGTTGCGGTAAAATAGGCTTTTAGAACAGACACATCACAGAAGTTCTTGACAGCAAAAGATATAAGCCATTCCAATCCCACATGGACAGCACGTTTCACCTTGTCTGCAATGGTTATCTTTTTCATAAATATAATGTTTTTTAACTTACATATTAATGTTTTGACCGTTACGTCGTCTTCGTTTTGTGTTTCAGATTCCTCATTGTTTGTTATAGGTGTATTATGATCTTCTGTATCCATATTCGGTGATCCAGTAAAAGAAGATGGCATGTGTTCTTCCTCGGATGTTAACTTGTGAGTTGCCTTATTCTGGATGTTTTTGGCATTATGTTTATTTTGGCTATGTGATGGAGGTATATCTCTCGAAGCCGAGTTTTTGTTCTTTGCGGCTTGTTTTGTTACATTTGCATATGATGTTGAAGCAATTGGTATCGATGTAACAGGACAGGGTCCAAAGACAAATGCTGGAGCTGACTCTGTCGAGGGTCTCGTGGGAACGTTCTGCTCTTGAAATGTTGCTGGTGAAAGAGGGACATACACATCCAGTGCTTTCCTGTATGTACAGTTAAATTCTGCCATAATTTCCCGCAGTTTTCTTTCCCTGATGAATGCCGGGCAGGATTTATCCAGTGCCATATGATTTCCAGTGCAATTGCGGCACATAAACGTATTGGTCTCACAGTTATTGTGTTTTCCTCCACATTTTGGGTATACCGGTTTTTGCGTACACGTCCTCTTTGTATGGCCAAATCTCCAACAGTTTGAACACTGTGATACGGGAAATACATAGGGTTCCACCTTGGCTCGCATGTCGCATATGTAGATGAATGCTGGTAATGAAGAACCTTTAAAACACACGCGTATTGTCTCACTGTCAGTCCAACCAGGTTCTTCGATATTCCTGCGACTTAGTCTTTTAATCGATATTATTTCTATATCACTAGTCATATTTTCCATCATAGTTTTTTCTTCTAAACCTATATCCACGTCTTTAATCACGCCATATGACACACCAACTTCGTACGTTTTTTGGCATCGCCACCCCAACTCCTTAAAGGCTGCTAAGTCACACAGCCGCTCAGCACTAGTCTCGTTCTCAAAAGCGACAAGCACTTTATATGGGTTTATATATTTTACCCTAATTATACCTATAATGTCGTGGGCTCTGAATATCTTAGCCAACGCGAATTGTTTCGGCAATTTATCATTGTACGTAATACTAATTTCTGCCGTTATTGTCGAAGGTATTCTGATATCACGGGGTCGCTTCTTCGCTTTTCTGGCCTTTAATGTCCATTCTTCTAAATCATCCATATTACGTCCTCTTTTATTTTGATTGTTATCTTCTTTATTGGTATTATTCTGAGAGTCGATTGTCTCCATAATTGTTGTGTCTTCTAAACTTTGTGAACTTGGTACACGTATAATATCTTCCATTATTGTCATTTCACCTTCATCTAAATTTAAACCTTCATATATAGTTTATAAGGTTCATAATCGGGATTCCACTTAATTGGCCGGCCGCTCGCGAAGCACAAGGCGGCGACGAGTAACCGGTTTCTATTATTGATAAGCGCGCTCGATGCAGGTAAACAAATATCACTGACTACACAATTAACGCGACTTAACAGTACGACGGAACTGCGATGAATGAAAGTAAATGTTGCCAAGACCAAGGTTATGGTGATAGAGAAGGATGAGGAAATGACTGAGTGCGTGATAAATATAAATGGTGAATTATTAGAGCACGTAAGTGAATTTGTGTACCTGGGAAGTATGTTTACAAGAGATGGTAAGTGTGAGAAGGATGTCGAAAGGAGGGTGAATGCGGGGAATCAAATAAATGGGGCACTGTACTCATTTGTGAGCAGAAGGGGTATTTCACAAAAAGCCAGACTGGCTGTTCACTATGGAGTGCTGGCCCCTACTCTGATGTACGGTAGTGAAGGTTGGGTGTGGCAAGATAAGCATGAAAGTCGTATAAATTCAGTTGAAATGCGCTCTTTGCGTAGTATGTGTGGTGTGAAACTGACTGATAGAGTAAGGAATGAAAAAGTCAGAAAGAGATGTGGACTAAAAGAAGATGTAGTGACTAAGATTGAAAAGGGCATGCTTCGATGGTTCGTTCATTTGGAAAGGATGGATGAAAGAAGATTGACGAAAGAGATATACAGAGCGAAAGTGAGTGGAAGGGTCGGAAGGGGCCGCCCTAGGCGTACTTTTTCGAATCAAATCGGAGAAATACTGGAAAAGGGCCTAATTTTAAGTACCCGAAACCGACGTGCGTGCATGACTCGATGTATGAATGTGGAAGAAGCGAAAGAGATTTGTCAAGATCGTAGCAGGTGGAAAGAAGTGGTCTCTGCCTACCTCTCTGGGAAACAGGCGTGATTTAATGTATGTATGTATTATTATTATTACTTACCTCTTGACATGATTGTTTTAATTTGATTTTTTTTCTTTTTATTTAATATACATATATTTTTTTGACAATTGTGCTGTAGTTAATTAGCTATATTTTTATTTTGTTTAATTAAATTCTTATTTTTACATTTTGACTGCGTTTGTTTATTTTTATTTCATTATTGTTATTATTATTTTTTACATTTTGACGATTCAATTGTGAATTCATTATGATTATGTGACATAGAATAATGTAATTTTCAATATGAAATAAATGCCTACCTACCTAAAAGTAATGCAAACTCTTCCCACCCTGTTGGTTTAGGACGTTTAAGAGATCTAACCGTGTCATTTATCAGATCAGTAATATTACTATTTGAAATGGTGCGGTTGTTTATTACAACTTCACCAGTTGGCTTCCACCAAATTTTTGGTTTACTTAAAATAATGCAATCCAACAAAGTTCGAGTTTTTTTCTCATATGATTTGGGTAATATATCTATAATTTTTGATGGGCTAATTGGCATCGGTTCTGGATTTGTCTTACTAATCGGTGTAACTTCTGTAGTAACATCTCTGAACGATAATAGTAGCCGCCTGATCCTGGCGGCTGGGTTGTATTACCGATCTCGTGGTGGTTGATGAAATTGATGAAGGTCTGTCCCTGGAGTCTGGCACGGGTTCGAATCGTGCAGGCTCCTAGGGATTGTGATGACGTTGAAATGTGAACGCTGGTGCTTTTCTACTAGTATTTAATCCAAGTTAAACAGTGAAACAAAAATACAATTAGACTGAATAAAAAGCACGTTATCCGTTGACAGGATTTGAACAGAAATCCAAGTAGAAGTGAAAGTGGAAGAGATCTAACCTCTAAGCGTAGGTCTATGTCTATGGTCATAAGGCGGCTCGAATATGGGGGTGATGCAGGAGGATTGAACTCCCAGCGCATACTCTGTTTTCTGAATTCCTTCTTGAGGATTATCTCGTTGTCCAACAAGAACCGATTAATCTCCCTAAGGTAGTTGTTAGAACCAATGAAATTTGTACCTCGGTCCGATCTGATTAGAGAAGGCAGCCCGCGACGGCTGACAAACCTGGTGAATGCTGCAATGAAGGCCTCGACGCTCAGCGTTGAGACAACCTCCAAATGAACAGCTTTTGTACCTAAACATACAAATACACACAGGTAAGCCTTGAGTGATTTAGCGTTTCTTAATAAACTGCTTTTGACTAAGAACGGCCCAGCAAAGTCAGTCGCTACGCCTGAAAATGGTCGTGCGGCTGTGACTCTATCAGCGGGCAGGTCTGCCATGAAAGGTGGCAGCGATGAAGCATTAAATCTGAAACAAGTTAAGCAGTTTCGAATAACCCTAGACACTTGTCGCCTGGCTGAAGTTATCCAATACTCGCGCCTGAGTATGGACATGAGCGCATTTGTCGCAGCGTGACAGTATGCCTTGTGATAATATTCGATGAGTAGTTGACCCCGCCTATGATCCTTAGGTATCAGATATGGATGCCTTGCTCCGTAAGGCAATGATGATTTGCGGAGTCGTCCGCCGACTCTGATAAAGTGTTCGTCATCCACGAATACACTTAATTTCTGTAGTGATTTACAGACCAATTTTCCTTGCTTGATTAGTACAATTTCATCCTTATATGAATCGAGTTGAATTTTCCTAATCCAATGTTTTGTAGCCTCACGAGTCTCGTCTAGTGATAATGATGACGTAAGATTCCGTTTTTCCTTTGGTAATCTGGCATTCCGGCAAAATCTGAGTACAAATGATGTAACATTGATTAGTGTGCTGAATGAACTAACGCGTGACAATAGCGTGTCCTCCCATGGCTCGACAGGGGTAACAAAATGGACTAATTTTTTAAATCCAGGTAAGTCATGAGGCATTATGACTGGCAGTGAAGGCCATTGTGACTGTTCCCTCAGTAACCAGTCTGGTGACCACCACAAATTAAATCCAAGTAGTTCTTTAGCTGACAGACCCCTTGAAGCGACATCTGCGGGATTTAATTCGGACCTAATATGGCGCCATGTCATGACAAGTTTGGAGGTTTGAATATCCTGTACTCGGTTGCATTCGAATGTTTGCAGCATGTGAGGTTTCGTATTTAACCAAGACAACACGATGGTGCTGTCTGACCAAGCATGAATGCTGTCAAAATGAGTGGAATGCTCATATGACTCAGCTACGTGATTTAATAGCGTGTACACTAGATGTGCGGCGCTGAGCTCTAACTTTGGTATCGTTTGTCGTGATTTCTTAGAAGCTACTCGTGATTTAGCCAAAAGCAAACGTACCATGACGCTCCCAGACTTATCCACTGTCCTCAGGTAGACGCTCGCAGCAAATCCGGCCTCCGAGGCGTCTCCGAATCCATGAAGTGAATATGATACAGCCTGTGGTAGTGCGACACATCTAGGGATCTGCAAATTTGATAAATAGTTTAAATCCTGAATAAGTTCGTCCCACTGATGACATTGATTTTGACTGACGGGTTCATCCCACGATAATCCGTCTGAAAATAGTGACTGTAGGAACACTTTGAATCTGAACACAATAGGCGCACAATAACCACACGGGTCATATAGTCGTGCTATAGTACTGAGGATATGACGTTTAGTGACTGGTTGACCCAATGGTACATTGATTTGATACGACATTGAGTCTGATATTGGATCCCATTGTATACCTAATACTTTAATGAAGGTTTTATCGTCAGTATCAAACTGTCGTGGTGTTTCGCAGTGTTCCTGCGGCAAATCTAGCAGTAGTTCGCCGCAATTCCATGACCATTTCCGAAGCTCGTATCCGGCGCTTTTCATAAGTGCGGTGAGTTCGAGTAAGCGAGCGAGTCCGCGCCCGTGAGAATATCGTCGACGAAGATATCTCGTCTGATGACGTCTGAAGCTAGTGATTCGTGATGATTAGCCTCCCAATCATCGGCTAGACGTAATAACGTCCGGATTGAAACGAATGGACTTGACCTTAGTCCGTAGGTATTAGTATTTAACTCGTATACCTGAATTGGTTCAGACGGCTCCTCTCGCCACAAGATGAGCTGATACCTCCTGTCTTCAGGGTGTATCCAGGTCATTCTGAACATCTGCTTGATGTCGGTCGTGAAGACTATTTGATGTCGTCTGAAATTCAACAATATTTTTGTAATATCGTTTTGAAGTTGTAACAATGCAGTTGTTACGCTCCTTACCTGTGTGCATTTTATAGACGAAATAGCCTTAATATCACTTCATTTTCACTTAAATTCACTGTAATACAACAGATCTTATATTTGTTGTTTACTAATAACTGATAACTGTCAAACAGACAGCCACAGATTGTTGAAGACGTTGTCGTAGATGGACTTTTGTCAAATGTTAGCGGCAGTAAGCCGACAGATGGCGTTACTAGTCATTCTTTATTAACTTCACTAATATTTAACTCTTTTATTAATTAACAGTCAACCTTAATGTAAATAATCTTCTAATAATTAATTCATTGTAATTATAAATAAATATCGTATTAATTATTTTCATTCAGCGCATGAGGAAATAATTGAGGGTATGTTGGTGTCACACGTACACGACTCCAGTTATTTTCCACTCGTGACGCGAGTTGCTATGTAGCATTTCTTTGTTCGCCCTACTCATACTCAAAATTAACAGTAAGGGTGAAAGCTTATAAATAGGCCACGCACCCTTCATTCGGTCTCTTTGCCGCCTCAACTACTTACTACTTTGGAACAACTTGACGTGTTAACGTAATGGGTACTAAATACCTAAGTTCTTATTATATTCGGTGCATTTCCCCAAATCGGGTAAGTTCAGTGCAACGAACTAATTATCTATCCTATTTCTATATTTCTGTGTACTGTATTTGTGTTTTATACTTATTGTGTTCTTCTAGATTATTCCAAATTGTTCTTTTAACCTTTTTATTTCGAATAACCGACCGTTACTTCATAACGGTCGTTAGTAACTATTAATTGTTCTTTTGATTTAGCTTCTTTCTTGTTTAATTTGTAACTCTGTTCCGGTAGTTCTTGCCACCGCCAATAATTAAACCTTGCGCTATTCCCTCGGGGCTTCACCCCTCAACGGCGGCTGGCATGGACTATCCCAATGCTGGACACCAGGCTCACACAGCCAATGCTTGGGTTTTCCAGGGTCCACGGCTTGGAGCATTCCACGGCTTAGAGCATTCCACGGCTTGGAGCATTCCACGGCTTGGAGCATTTCACCGCACCGCTAGGAGCACTGCACCGCTAGGAGCATTACCGCTGAACGACACTTCTTACTTCGTGGGATCGGGCTCTAAACCTTGTCCACTTCTCTTCTTGGCCGGAGCGGCCTCTAACCACGGTGACCAGGATCGTCGAGTGGGTTCCGGTGCTACACACCGGGTGCTGCCCACGACGCCAGGATCCTGTCACCGCACACCGTCGGGCTGCCTTCGGTTTCTTCACTGCCGCTCCACGTCACCTACTGCGAGGGAAGTGCTAGCTCGCTTTGCAGAACCAGACCACACCCTACGGACCTACCTACCCTCTTCTGATCACACTACCGGCGTTCTTTTAATAAACTATTTAAACTTCTCCTGAGTTTTTACTTGCCACCCGGTAGGACGTGACATTTGAATGAAGGTTTTATCGTCAGTATGAAACTGTCGTGGTGTTTCGCAGTGTTCCTGCGGCAAATCTTGCAGTAGTTCACTGCAATTCGATGACCATTTCCGAAGCTCGTATCCGGCGCTTTTCATAAGCGCGGTGAGTTCCGATTTTAATTGTTGCGCATCTGACAGTGAGTCCGCGCCCGTGAGAATATCGTCGACGAAGATATCTCGTCTTATGACGTCTGAAGCTAGTGAGTCTTGATGATTAGCCTCCCAATCATCGGCTAGACGTAATAACGTCCGGATTGAAACGAATGGACTTGACCTTAGTCCGTAGGTATTAGTATTTAACTCGTATACCTGAATTGGTTCAGATGGCTCCTCTCGCCATAAGATGAGCTGATACCTCCTGTCCTCCGGGGGTATCCAGGTCATTCTGAACATCTGCTTGATGTCGGTCGTGAAGACTATTTGATGTCGTCTGAAATTCAACAATATTTTTGTAATATCGTTTTGAAGTGGTTGGCCTATATGAAGGCATTGATTAAGAGATGGGCCCGTGGACGTACGTCCACTTCCATCAAACACTACACGGATCTTATCCGTAGGTACCCTTCTTGAATATACCATGATGAGGTATTATAAAATGTTCTGAATCAAACTGAAAAATTGATTTTGACATATGGCCAAGAGTTTCATACTCCTTCATGAACTCTTTGTATTTACCAGCAAATACTGAATTTCTGGCCATCTTTCTTTCTAAAGATCGCATCCTTTGAATAGCTAGGGTCTTTGA
This sequence comes from Acleris cristana, assembly GCA_948252455.1. Classification (NCBI taxonomy): domain Eukaryota; kingdom Metazoa; phylum Arthropoda; class Insecta; order Lepidoptera; family Tortricidae; genus Acleris; species Acleris cristana. The sequence goes on along the minus strand of OX411771.1, from coordinate 4,843,761 downwards.
TTCACCCAATGGCGGTCTTGTTGACATTAGTGGTAACATAACCATGTACTTGCCGTACGCTGAGAAGTGGATTCATACAACCTTTCACATTCCAAATGATCCGGATGAACAGCTGGCTTTGAAGGGGGCTCCTCCACCTTCCAAAACCTCTCCAATACTTCCTCCAGCTTGACTGCATGAAGTCCATAGTCTTCGACTGAAGTACCGGCTGACTGGTGCGGCGCTGTGACCGTCGATGGTGACCGTGGCGTAGGCACTGCGCCCATGATGACGTGACCAAAGTATGATCCGTAAGCTGTTATCCCTGGAATGTTTGTGGGTATCTTAGAACCATCAAGCACATAATTAAGTATATCTGTACCTAATATGATATCAACATCTCTGGATTTATGAAAATTGCTATCAGCAAGTATGATATTTGATGATAATAATTGACCTTTAAATTGAATGTCATATGAAGGAATATTTCCTGTTAATGTGTACATTACCATTGCCATGGTACCTACAACTGGTAATTGAGTACCTACAGGTTTGATAACCAATTTGACCATAGCGCCGGGTGTATTAACCGGTTCATGGCCTATACCATAAAGTGAATTACTGTTACACTGTTGGTGCCAATTTAAATTATGAACTAATGATTGTTTGATGATTGAAACAGCGGCTCCTGTATCCAAGAGTGCCCTGACCTTGACGAATGTACCATCACCTGACCTGACCATAACCATTGCAGTAGGGCAGATGGTTACAGGGAGTGATGGACCCTGAGATGCGCTAACAGTGACCTTATCTCATAGTCTGTCAGGACTCGTCCGAGACCCAAACCTGAGAGAATTAAACTTTATTTGAGCATGATGTGCTCTGGCTCCAATTGGTGGTTTAGGCTGATGATGCGCCATAGACTGCACAGGGGGTGCCCCTTGATAGTGAACTGCTGATGATGGGCCATGCACTGGTGAGACATGACGCGCTTTTGTAGAAGTTGGCGTGTCTCGACCGCCTGCATGCCGCGTGACCACACGAGCGGCAGGTTGATCCGGCTGCTGATGAGCACTGGTGTTCGCATCGGCATTGCAAATCAATGAATTATGCGCTGGAGACCCACAATGAGAACACCAGTTTGTGTGAGTGCACTCATTGGCATAGTGCTTTCTCAAGCATCTATAACAATGACCTGTCGTAGTCGCCCATGACCGGCGGTTAGACCGTGACAGTTGTTGAAAACGGGAGCACCTATACAGTGTGTGTCCCTGGACACTACAATAAGAGCATGGAGGCCTCACCTGATGAGCTGATGATGATCTTTGGTCGGTCGATGATGACATCACCTGATTGTACTGACGAGACTTGCCAGACGCCACACGGTGTTGAGGGGACCGCTGTGCTGATGAACGCACAGGCGGTGGTGACACACGTTGTGGTTTTCTGACAGGCTCCGGCTCCGATGCAACTGACAGTTGCAGTCGGCACTGCTCATCCAACAACTCCAGCAGTTGCGTGATGGTGGGCAGGGTGTCCGGATCCTTGCCATAGCGCTCTTCAAACAATGAGCGCAACTTGATGGGTAGCTTCTGTAAACATAAGTATAGCACAAAGTATGACCACTCTTTGACAGGTTGCTTTAGTTTTTCTAAAGCCTGAATTGCCTCCTGAAGAGGGTCAGAGCGCAGCTGACCAATTGACATGATCATAGGCAAGTTGATGATCCTACTGATGTAAGCGTCAAGCAGCAATCTAGTATTTTGATACCTAGATTTTAACAAGTTAATGGCGACGGAATAATTTTTGTCATCCACCGGTAACTGACGTACAATATGAAGCGCTTCACCTGAAAGTGATGACCTTAAATAGTAATGTCGCTCAGCATCCGACATATCCCTATCGTGAACGAGGGATTGAAAAAGATCAAAGAATGAAACCCACTCCATTAAGTTACCTGAAAACTTAGGCAACTCAATAGCCGGCAACTTTGCTATTGTTTGTGAAGGCAGCTTTGTGCGAGACGAAGTCGACGCGTCAGTTTCACAGAGCTCCTCAATTTTGAGTAGCGACTTATTAACTTCAGTAAACTTAACCCTATATGAAGCCATGTCCTCCTCGGACACTTCATCACTGGCCCCCACCAGTAACTCATAGGCTTCAACAAACAAAATATAATATTGATTAAAATGTCGCCTAGTGACTGCGGCGGCAATTGAACTTGTTGTGTCACTTATTGTTGCTGAGAAATCAAGCAACATTTGATATTTAGAACTGAATTGCGTTCGAGCCTTTCGCACGGACATTTTGAATATTCAATACACACTTACTATACAGAATATACTTGCAAAGTTATTTGATCACCGATTTATGATGAATGATACCAAACTAATGTTTGTTTATCTACAAAAACTGATACCGGCGATCTATTAATACCTATTAGTTAACGTCCTAATGAACAGTAATCCTTGATATTACCACACGTAAGCACTAATAGTTCACTTAACAAACAATAACAGTAGGTAATAATTGGGAGTTTCAAATCAGTTTGATTCGAAACGCCCAATTGGTTTTCGGGTACCCTATGTTTGATTCGAAACGCTCAATCGGGTTTTCACATATATTTGATTCGAAACGCTCATTCAGGTTTTCACATATATTTGATTCGAAACGCCTAATCGGGTTTTTGGATATATTTTGATTCGAAACGCCAAATCACGTTGATGAGATGTAAATTTACACGTGGTCTTTAAATCGCTTCATTCGATTTTGGTAAAATATTGTAATGTGAATCAAATGCACTTACGAGTAGTTACTTATGATTATTCGAAACCTATAGTGGTTCATTTACCGTTCGAACAACCTTCTTCGAAGTCATTCACTACTCGCGACTTACCTTAGTTGGAATAAGTCTTCCTTGCAAGTAGAACGTATGCGTTGCTTGATTAATTTTGAAGAAATATGAAGTTTGTGAAACAAAATCAGAGCCTGCAGTTGGATGTAGTTTGTTCAACTTGCAACACGCGTAGTTTACGTCATGGTAAACTTTTACCGGACACTATTCGCAGTATCATTTGCGGTCCTTCTAATTGCGGAAAAACGAATTTAATTGTTGATCTTTTACTTCATGAACAAGGGTTACGGTACCAAAATGTTTATGTTTACTCAAAAACCCTTTTCCAACCTATGTATCAATTTTTAGAAAAAGTATTAATGATGGTCCCCGAAGTTAAATTTCAAAAATATAGTGGAAATGATGAAGTATTAAGTCCGAATGAAGCTGACTTTAACTAGATCATGATATTTGATGATGTGGCTTGTGAAAACCAAAACAACATAAGGGATTACTTTGCAATGGGAAGACATAAAAATATTGATAGTTTCTACTTGAATCAAACGTACAGTAAAGTACCAAAACAATTAATAAGGGATAACGCCAATTTAATAATTATTTTTAAGCAAGATGATGTTAATTTACGTCATGTTTATGATGAGCACGTTGGAAGCGATATGTCTTGGTCTCAGTTTCGAGAAATGTGTGCTGAAGTATGGAAACTGCCATATAACTACTTGGTTATAAATAAAGATTGTAGTCGTAATTCTGGATGTTATAGAATGGGTTTTGACACATTTATCATTATGGATTAACTATAATACATATTGCATCATAATGAAACATTTATTGCTTCATAGGAAACCATTAAGATCAGACATGAACCTTAAAATCAGTGACGAGAAAACTTTGAAAGAAAAAGTACTTAAATCTATCAAAGCCGTTAAAAAGAAAGTTAGTTTGATTCGTAATATGAAAACTGATAATGAAATGATGATGGCATCAGTATTGAAACCAATAACAGAACCGCTTAATGAAATAGTTAAAGTTAAAAATGAGAATAATTATTTAAATACTAATGATAATGATTCTGATAACGGATTGCAATGGAGAAAGTCGGTAAAAAGATTTAAATTTAGCCCTAGTGAAGAAAAGAAGCAATCTATTAATGATCAAACGGTTGTGAGGAATTCTTCACAATCTAGTCTTGATGGGGATGACATATCAAACGACGATCAAAGTGATGCAAGCGATGGAGTAGAAAGTGAACATATTAATGATCAGGATTCACCAAATAATATATCATTTAAGACGAGTGAATCTTATGCATCTCCTCGTGATGATCCTCAATTTCAAAAGCATTATATTACCAACTTAAATATACCTTTTGGTGTTCGAACGGAACGGGACAAGCAAATGTTGGGATCCTGTCCGGTATACACTACAAGTGACAAAAAACTTAAAGTAAATGGCCGTACTTACTATTTAACGCCAGGTTTATACGAATTGTTATATAAGAAAGTACCGGATTTAGATATTATAACTGAGGATGATAAACGCAATTATAAAATTTTATTATTAGAAACTAATGCACATAGAAGAGATTTTAATCCTAATAAACCAATTAAAAGCAACAAAGGTATGAAATACTTGTACATAATAAGACCTCTTTTTAAATTAGCCAAGGAACGATTAGTAAGTGGTGATGGATTACCGACAATGAAAAGAGTTCAAAACAATGTGTCATATGTATATTGGGACAACCCAAACGAATTAGTAGAAAGATTAAAATTGCTTATAGCTTCTCGTGAAGCTGGTAATACAGGATTGGATAATGAAATCATGTCTGTTATTGAAGAACTGCAAGAAGCAGGATTAGTTAACAATGCTCATATATAAAACAGTTACTTTACTATTATTGTTAGTCAAGGCAGAACTTTTGATGTACAAATATATCATAAAATGAATATAGACAAATTCGGACATCATCTTCATAAACGCCTGCGTGTATCTGAAGTTTCTGAACTTAAAAATAATGCTTTGCTCCGATCAGATGAAGGATATTTCGATTTACAATCAATAAGATTAAAGGGACTTGCGGATCCATTGTCACCTGATGATGCCGTTAATAAGCTGTACGTCGATCAGCTTGTTCAGAACCTTTATCAAAAGAAGTATATAGATTCTATGTTTGATACTATAAATTCTCAAATTCATCAGTTGGCAAATCAGTTGAAATTAAACTTTTATACAAAAAAGGAAATAGACGACATTTTCAACAAATTAAACAATGGTAAAGCAGCAAGTCGTGAACGAGATACACAGATCAGCGCGAAAAAACTTTAAACGACGAGCAGTTTTATTAAAAGGAATTGATGATTTGTGGCAAGCGGATTTGATTGACTTACGTAAATTTTGTAAGTCAATCAAATCCGCTTAAGATAAATAGAGGATATAAATACATTTTGGTTGTAATTGATGCCTTTTCAAAGTACGCATGGTGTATTCCAACAAAATCCAAAAAGAAATTAGAAATAAAATATTCTTTCGAAAAAATTATTAAATCATCAAAACGAGTACCGATAAACTTACAGACAGACTTAGGAACAGAGTTTTATAATAATGAATTTGATGGTTACGTAAAAAAAAAAAAAAAAAAACATTATTCCACGTTTTCAATTAAAAAAGCATCGATTGTTGAAAGGTTAATAAAAACGCTCAAAAATAAACTTTACAAATATTTTAGTTTCATTGGAAATCATAAATGGGTTGGAAAACCTTTGGGTGATATAGTTAAATCCTATAATCTCACTATGCATCGTACAACGAAATTTAAACCTATTAATGTTAATTTTGATAATGAGTTAAAAGTAAAGAAAAACATAGAAAACGCACAATCCAATCTAAGTAATAGATCAAATAAATTTAATATAGGAGATCACGTACGCATAAGCAAGTATAAAAGTGCCTTTCATAAAGGTTATACACCGAATTGGTCGACAGAAATATTTACTGTTAAACATGTAAATCACACTCGCCCAGTTACTTACCTTATTGAAGATCAACGAAAAAATACAATACTCGGTTCATTTTACGAACAAGAACTTCAGAAAACGAAGCATCCTGATGTTTACCTCATAGAAAAGGTGATAAAAAAGAGAGGGGAAAAATTGTATGTAAAGTGTTTAGGGCTTAATGATAGCGAAAATAGCTGGATTGATAGAAATGCTATTGTATGAGTATATTTATTAACTTTACAGTATTAAAAATTGACATTATTATATTGGATATGAAAGGGAGAGGACTTTTAAACAGTGTTATTAATCACTTACCGTTTGAGCTGCACTTACCTGGCTATAATTATTGCGGACCAGGTACAAAATTGCAGAAACGGTTGCTAAGAGGTGATAAAGGAATTAATGATTTGGACAACGCATGTATGCAACACGACATTGCTTACGATAAACATTCTAATCTAACAGATCGTCGCAGCAGCAGATTTAGAACTTTATAAAATGGCTAAACAGAGATTAAAGTCTAAAAATACAGGAAAAGGAGAGAAACTAGCTTCATGGTTAGTTAGCAAAGTGATGAACTCTAAAATTAAAGCTGGTGCTGGGATAAAATCATTCAAACAATTTGTTTCAAAGATACGCAAGGGATTGAAAAATAAAAAGTCCAAAAATAAAGGCACTGCGATCGAGCAGGCATTTCTTGTAGCGAAAAAGATATTTGTAAATAACAAAAAAGTAAGAGTTCCTCGTTTAATTCCGATTCCAAAATCTGGAGGTATATTTCCACTAATACCTATCTTTGCTGGACTTTCTGCGTTAGGATCTTTGGCAGGAAGAGCTGCTGGGATTGCTAAAGCTGTCGGGGATTACAAATCTGCAAAGAAAAACTTAGTCGAATCAGAACGCCATAACAAAATGATGGAATCTATTGCAATAGGAAAAGGTTTACATATTAAACCGTATAAGAACGGCAAAGGATTGTGTTTAAAACATACAAAAAACTAGATAAAAGGCTACCCAGACGTGCTCTCAATAATACAGGGTGTCCCAAAAGTACCACGCCACAGTGACACCGGAGGTAGGTCAGCTCAAGAGGAACCTAACCAGCCTAACATGACCTCAGTAAAATATGACTTTATTTTTTTCAAATTGCTAGACCAATTGCAAATTAAAATTAAATTGGTCTAGCAATTTGAAAAAAATAAAGTCATATTTTACTGAGGTCAAGTTAGGCTGGTTAGGTTCCTCTTGAGCTGACCTACCTCCGGTGTCACTGTGGCGTGGTACTTTTGGGACACCCTGTATAGATATTTTAAAGTATTCTAAAGAAATACCTCATTTTCGTGGTGTTTATATGAGAGATAGTTTGCCAAAACAACCAAAAAGAGTAGAATGTGGAATCATAAATTTAGACAGTTCTGAAAACCAAGGGACTCACTGGGTAGCCTACGTCAAGGACAACAATTATTGTGAATATTTTAATAGTTATGGTGATCTTCAACCACCGATAGAATTAATAAGGTATTTAAAACATCATGATATTTTTTATAACTATAACACTTACCAAAAGTTTAACACTGTAAATTGCGGGCATTTATGTTAAAAATATTTAAAAAAGTTTTGGAGTGTCCGTTTAAATATCTCTGTACAATAAAAACCTTACCATTCTCACGATGTCTTTCACTTTATCTATAACCGGGACCTCTTCTACCCTGATCACTAATTATTCACCAGCTTTTCAACTGAATGGTGAATATGAATGCGGATTGTTACATATGTCGACTTTTAACTCTATACCTAATATAGACTATAGAAACAATAAATTTTATTATGGTAAAAACGAAGTAATAGAAATTCCTGAAGGGTCATACGAACTCCAAGACCTTGACGATTACCTCAAAAGACACCTGCAAGGATGCACATTTTCACTGACATGTAATAATAATACGTTAAAAACGTCAATATTGTGTTCTAAAAATGTGTATTTTAATAAAGAAAACTCGATCGGTAACTTATTAGGTTTCGGTAAAGAAACTATTCAAGCTAATATATTAACAGAGTCCCCTTTTCCTGTATCCATTCTGTCTACAACTATAGTGCGAGTTGAATGTGATATAGTGAGCGGATCATTTGTAAACGGGAAACCAAGTCATATTATTCACGAGTTTGTGCCTAATGTACCACCAGGCTATCGGATTATAGAAACACCGAAAAACGTAATTTATTTCCCTGTTACACAAATAAACTTGAGCTCTCTTAAAATAAGAATATTGGACGGAAATGATAATTTAGTTAATTTACGAGGTGAAGAGATTCAAATATATTTACATCTTTTAAAAAAATGATAGATTTCAATAAAAGCGAAGTCTTGCACGACAAACATATTAGTAATCTTTGTGTTATCAAGAAAAGAACACCTAAACCGCAATTTACAAAGCTTACAAAGGAAAATAAACAATTTTTAAGAAACATTGGATTGTTAAAATGAATATACTTAACTTAACAGATCCTTATAGCTTTGATGAGACGATTGAAAGTTACGAATATCATTCATATAAACCCTACGTAACTAGTTTTAACTTGAACGATGAAATCCGTTTACCTATTAACCAACAAGATCTTTATGTATTGCCTTCGGCGAGTACTCTCTATGTGGAAGGCACCGTTACAGTATTCAATAGAGAGACAAAAGCAAAGGTGAACAGTGTTCTTTTAACTAATAACCCTATACTACATATGTTTCAAGATATTCGATATGAACTGAATGGGATTGAAATAGATAAAATTAAAAAAAGTCTCTTGTATCCATGAATGAACATGAATCGTTTATGTCACAGTTATGGGGTTGGAACGTTGATGGTACTAAAATTACACATGGCTCATTTTCTATATCTGTTCCTTTAAATAAGATTCTTGGTTTTGCAGAGGATTATAAGAAAATAATTATTAATTGCAAGCATGAACTTATTCTTCTAAGATCGAATAGTAATTTAAATAGCGTAAAATTGAATACAAATGAATACAAAGAAAATATTACTATATCTAAAATAGTATGGCGTATGCCGCATATTAAAGTTTCTGATCGGGAAAGATTAAATTTACTCAAACATTTAGAAAAAGATCGTGCTATTCAGATAGCTTTCAGAAATTGGGATCTGTATGAGTATCCGCTTTTACCTAAAACCTCTAAACATTCTTGGTCAATCAAAACCTCATCTCAAATTGAAAAACCACGATACGTTATAATTGGATTAAAAACGGATAGAAAAAATATGGCCAACAAAGATGTAACATGGTTTGATCATTGTCATTTGAGAGACGTCAAAGTTTTTTTAAATTCATACTATTTTCCGTATGAAAGTTTAAATGTTAGTTTTGGAGCTGAAAGGTATGCTTTATTATACGAACAGTACGCTAAATTTCAGCAGTCTTATTATAACCGTGGTCAAACTCCGCTGTTGAGTCCGCAAGATTTTAAAGATAAAGGTCCTCTTTTTGTAATCGATTGTTCACGTAAAAAAGAAACCTTGAAAACAGGTTCAGTAGATGTCAGAGTTGAACTAGAGTGTGAACAGGATATTCCTGATAATACTGCGGCGTACTGTCTAATTCTGAATGATAGTATTGTAGAATACAAACCCTTAAGCAACATTACACGAAAAATATCATGATGACTGACCGTTTGTTCGTGGATCTTCAGGGATTTAAATCGTATAAAAATGAATTTATTGTTAAAGAATTTGCATACAGTACAGATGAATATACACAAGTATTTTCAATAAAACCTCCATACCCGTTTTCTACTTTAACGGAAAACGAAAAAAGACAAGTGAGATGGGTAGAGAAAAACCTCGGAATTTTATGGCGTGAAGGATATGTTGATTATAGAGAATTTAAAAGAATGATTCCCAGCTACTTGGAAAACAAGAAAATATATGTAAAAGGATTAGAAAAAGTTAAATGGGTTAAAGACTTGTGTGCTAACTGTACTGTATTAGATTTAGGTGAAAAAGGTCTGCCTAATTTTCAATCTATGCATCAAAAATATTGTAAAGACCACATTACATATAATTGTTTAATTCATAAAAGCTCTTGTGCGTTAAAAAATGTTATGTGTATACAAAAGTGGTACTCTGAAAATAATTTATTATTATATTCTCATTTGTAAATTCGCTTTCTGTACAACAACATAAATTATTTTATTTTGAAATAAAATCGTAATTAAGAATTTTTGGAAGTTTGATTTACAAATATTATGCCTATTTACCATTTCAATACGTTCATTAAGGTTCGGTTCTATGGGTCCGTTAGTAAATATGTGAGATTCAATTTTAGTAACTTTATTAAAAATTTAACATTTGAGGTTTAATCTAACGGATGTTTATAAAACACAACCTAAATAAATAAGTGAGCATTGGGAAACAGAAAAAGAGGATTAAAATAAAAGAAGAACATATACGATAAGTATTTATTCCTGAACATATATAACTAGGTATACATAGTTTGACACATAAAAGCTAAGCCCAGTCTATTTAAGAACAATAGTAAAAACTATAAAGTATATCTAGATAATTAATTTATGTCCCCAAGAAAGGGTATGAATGTTGTCCTTTAATATAACCCGTTTATCATCATTCGACGATAAGGCTACTTTATTAAGAGACTGTGTGAAAATTTCATGTTTTAACGACTTAAATACAGTGTTCCTTTTCTTTACATTTATTTTATTAAATAGTACATTTTCATAGTCCTGAAATGCAAGATCCCTTATTGCATGTTTCTTCGTACCTTTAGCTTTCTTTAACTGTTTCTCTTCTGTTTTAATGCAGTATAATTTTGACCTCAGACCTACAAAGTGGGTGATTAATTCACCACCCATTTCATCTTTAAATAACCCCGGTACCTTCTTATTTCGTTGACGTATGCCGTACACATTATTCTCATGGTAATTGCTTGTATCTAAATGTTGTTGAAAATGCAATTTTAGGTCTCTATATAAATCATTGGTTTTTATGAAATACAAATAATAGTCTGTATCGGTATAACACATACTCAGATTTTGACCATAAAAAGGTTTCATTTGAGAATAGTGAAAGTCATACATGTGAGACTTAGATATTTCTAAAACAGAAAATCCAATATAAATCGGTTTATCAAGAGTAATAATTTCTGGTTTCATTTGAATAGCTACTAAATTATCAGTAAAAACACTTGCACTATGAAAATTAGGTCGTGCTACTAACACTGAAGTACACACTAGTTTTTTTCTTAGTTTTGTTTGCAGTATCATTCCACTGATTAACTAATAGTACTTTTGTCCTATTTTCTATAGCTTCTAAGGTTTTCCCAAAAAGACTGTTATTGAAGAGTTTATATAAATTCATTAGAAATTCTGATTTTGTGTTTTTTCTCAACTTTGTGTTTAATTCAATATACTCTTGTATAAACGGACTTTGTTTGAATCTTATAACTCTATGTATTTTTCTTAACTTTAAACCATGTTTCAAGCACGTTTTCAGGTGTACATAATGAATAACATATTCATATTTATCAAAAAGGTTTGGAATAAGTTTAGAGTTTTTTGATCCGGGAGGTGTATACTTTTGAGGGCAAAATGGAATGTCATTGTGTAAATTGTGTAGGTATTCTGGATACTCTAAATCTACTTCTAATATATAACCGTAAATAGAATCATGGGGCACTTCGCAGAAATTATTTTTTTCTATTTCTTCTTTATTTAATAATTTAAAATCAGCATAGGGTAAATAACTACACATAGCAAAACCATACAAATTGTTACAGTCTATATAAAACAAAAACGAATCTGGAACTGAAGTGTCATAATTCGGCATGTATTTGTTATTAGCATGCGCGTATCTAGAAGAACAAAGGCACACACCCCCTCGAATACCTTTTTGAATCATTCGGATTATTTCAAGATCATTTATGAGTTCTAATTTTATATTGGTAATCAGTAACATTGCATCAAAGCTTAAGCTCGGAGCTGTCATGTAAAAAGCAGGATCTAGTTTGTAGTTCAACATAGACATCTTGCGAAAATTTTCGAATATATCAGCTAATAATAGCACATCGGACTTAAGGTATAAGTCTGTATAATCCCCCAAATTCTTTAAATTAAATAGTTTCCATACACGCTTCGCATGCTCATACTCCATTCATTTCTCCTAACTGTTTAATGAACAAATGACAGTCGTATCCAGACAAATTATGAAAGAATATGGGTATAAATTTCGGTAAACGAAATTGAAGATTACAAAACGAGTGAGCAGCACCCCTGAATCGTCCTGATAAATGACAATGATCTCTGACAGCATCATCTAATAGCAGTTTTCTGCAAAGAAAACAATATTTCTCTTCTAAAAACCGCTTTTCTTCATCCTCTGTGAGTTTCAAAGGAGCGGGGTTCTTATAAATTTCATTTATTCTAGCTATATCAATTTTCAAATAATCGAGAAATTTGGTAACACAATCACGCCCACGATAACTAACATATCTGTTGAGAGAACTATCATAGGAACATACAATATAATATGCAAACGCGGCTGGCACGTGTTTCTGTAATGATCTTGTACATTTTGAATCGAATTCATTATTTGTAATTGGTTGTAATATAGATTCAAAGTCCGCATAGATAACATAGGGCATAGTTTGCATTCTTTCAAAATGTTTAAATTGGATATGTGAACCACTTTCAGGTAAAACTGTTGCAACACCCCCACACACATGTGTGTTTAATTTATCTGCATTGTGAAAAAATATCAAACATTCCTCGCAAAGAAATATTTGTCCATTATGTTTCGTCAATTGTTTTTTTACAAGACGACTTAAATTTTTTATCAGACAATAATGCGCATGGTTACCATTTTCCAACATCAAAAGATTTACATGGTGTTTCCTTTTCTTATCAGTTTTGTACAGAGGTCCCATGATATCAGTTTTGTTTTTTAATCCGTAAACATTAACGCTTATGTTTCGGTTATTTTTTTCGAATATTTTGATGTCGAAGAGACCAACCGGAAACGTCATATTTTTTGTCTCAAGTACGCTTTCAAAATGCGGGTAAGATGATAATCTATCCTGATTGTTTTGAACAGGAAATAACGCTGCCATTATACACCATAAAAAACAGAAATTGTCACTATTTTTAATATTAACGCAAGCTCGTCTCAATTTTAACATTTTAGGCAATTCGATAAAACCGGATGCTCTCAGTGGATTGTATTTGTTAATGTTGATTTCTAAATAAAGATTTCGTAAAAAACACCAACCACTGTCCCTTTCTTGAAATTCATCTATTTTTTTGCATAAAGTATTCACAATTAATGAGAATATTTCGTTAAATTCAGAGCTCTGATTTAAAATGATATTCTGCGTGGCAAAGGATTTGATTTCACATGTATCATTTTTCGGTAAACAAAATTTAGCAAACAACTCAAAGTTGGCTTTAATAGATCCAAAAGAGGCTCTCCTTGCTTCAAGAATTTGACGAACTCGCTCGCGAACCGTGCTCAGAAACCGTGCAGGTGACTCATGACAACTACTATCTGGACCTCGTACTCTATATGACGCTATCCTATTACTTATTATTATTATTACTGCTTATTTTCTCAATGTCTGAGGTTAATTGAATAGAATTATTATTTTTATGTAAGTTAGTACGCAAGTGAGCAGATAGGGTTTTACTTGGAACACTTACACGGAACAAAATACCGAATTTAGTTTCATTTTAATAATGAAAAATAGATCAAAAATAGACTGGGTAGATCTTAATAGCTACTTGTAAAAACTATAACAGAATTAATAACTATTTCTATCGGGAAAGAAGGTTCCTTCTTGTGTAAAGTCCTCCTTACAATTTTTCAGAACATTTTTTAATTGTTCTATGATAGGCGAACTGGAATCAACCCGATATTTTAAATTTATTAGGGCTTTCTCCCAACGAACTTGTGGTGAAACATTTCGAATATCGTCTACATTATAAAGTTTAAACTCAACAAAAAGGTCACCCGTTAATGAAGCTACACGCCGCACCTTGCCGCCGGGAACGCGACGCGTCAGCACCGATATTAGAGACTCGGCGCTGGTTACACGACGTGGCACTTCAATATCTTCATCCCAGTT